>OX421248.1:35000-1235000 GCA_949125135.1 Alcis repandata | reverse complement strand
TATTTACAATCAATGTGTGCTTAGTTTTATTGTTCTATCTTAAAGTAAAAGCAAACAATGCAGCTAATTCTAAAGGCTTTAGTCGAACTTACTAAAATAAAGCTATCTTTCGGTCCATAAGACTAGGCCAATAACAGTTTAAGTCAATTTAGATCTGTCAACTGTCTGCCCGCAGAATTGACTGTATTTTATTTTTTAAATTGACGAAAATCGTGATATACAGACGGATTTGTAAACATTCAAATATTTATTTTGGATAATAGAAAAATTAAACATTGTATTTGCTGCGGATCCCTAACAATAAAATATTCGCCTTACCGAAAAAAATTAAATCAGTGTTTGACAATCTTCTTAAAAATCAGTCCATAGATGGACTACGCCTACGCAGACCCTTTCCCCCCGAAAGCGACTTACCCCCGCTCAGATCACAAAAAGAAATCCCTTAATCCGACCCGTGGACACTGGCTAAGCCGGCGGGTCATTCTGTCCTGAACAAATAGACTACGTTCTCGAGGGGGGCTTTATATCCCGAACTAGATAATATATATTGTGGAAGTGATGACGTATGTTGTGGGGTGACGTTTGTTTGCTTGAGTGTCATTTTGACCTTTAATTAATAGAGTAGTTACTAATGGCTTGAAAAGTTGACTCATATTTTATCTAGCAATTCATCCCGCTATATATCCTACTATGTACTACTGAAATGAAATGAAATATTTATTCATAGCATTACTACAAGTCAATGGAAAAGGATAATCGTAATAAATTCAAAATAATTCGTTAATCAATCACTAAATAATACTAGATGCGCCATGCGGTTTCATTCGATTTTTCCGGGCTAAAAACTTAGTTAAGTTAGTTAATATGGTAATTCAGGGTAAATGTTACCTTCATACCAAATTTCGTCTAAATCCGTTGAGCCGCTTTTGCGTTGTTGGGCAACAAACATACAAACATTGGCATTTATAATTTTAGAAGGATAGTTTTTTAAATGTCCAAGTTTGTATGTTTGAATGTTTAGATATTTGTTGATCAATCATCCCAAAACGGCTGAACGGGTTTAAATAAGATTTGGTATGAAGGTAGGATACCCTGGATTAACATATAGGCTATTTCTCACCCCGTAAAATACGGGTAAAACCGCGGGACGTAGCTAGTCATCTATAAATGTTACTGAATTTTGCACGATATTTTAAACATCAAATATCTCTGAAATCAATTCCTATCATTACAAGGCCCCTAATTATTATTGATACAGCCCCGGAGCTAAACTGACCCCAACCCGCCGAGGGTTCAAAAAATACGAAGCGGTCCCAATATCCGAGAATGGTATCAATTTATTAAATATGGAACCCTAAAAATTATATAACTGCTAGGGGTACCAGACGTTAGGTTTTGGCCTGAAATGAAGGGGCTAAACTTATTCAAATTCAATACAAATTATGAATATATGTAATAATTTTGGACAACAAACTTATAAACCATGCTTAGGCCTATTACGCACTGTCGACTTGTCGCCGGCGACCGGCAGTCACTTGTGCGTCGCCACGTCGCGGCGAGTCGCCCAGCCGCTTGGGCGACCGACGACCAAGTGCGTAAACACCTATTTAAACTGTAGTAAGTCACAGTCGCCAGTGCGTAATAGGCCTTAAGGCCTATTACGCACTGTCGACTTGTCGCCGGCGACCGGCAGTCGCTTGTGTGTCGCCACGTCGCGGCGAGTCGCCCAGCCGCTTGGGCGACCGACGACCAAGTGCGTAAACACCTATTTAAACTGTAGTAAGTCACAGTCGCCAGCGACCGAGTCGCCGGCGACAAGTCGACAGTGCGTAATAGGCCTAAAGGTCTCGTCTTGTTTTCCCACGTGACATAATTATAATATATGATAAACCTAGCGAAGAAGATGGAGCATTAGGCGTGAAAGCGGTCAAACGCATGCCTTTCATAGAATAAAAATAAAAGCGCTAGTAGTGCCCTAGATTTGGATGAAGCCAGAAATTCTACTTTCGCGCGTACGTACAAGACGCACACATTGACATATCATCAATCATCATCTACTCGCGGCACTTAAGAGCTTGTGAACGCACGCGCAGAGTTCTTGGCTTCACCCAAATCTTACGTACTGTAAAGCCATGTCAGAGACCTTTAGACGGCCTAAAAACTGACACCAGGGCTAGCCTCGGTCTATACGAGCTTACTTATGCAATGCTCCATCTTTATCTCTAGGTCTATTTGAGTAGCAGCTATAGTCACCGCGTTACCAACTGAGTCGTAGGGCCATAAACGTCAATAGGGATAGGAATGTGCAACGCGTCCTATCTGATTTTATTCTTATCGATATGCGTCTATAACCATCTCACGCACATCACTATACGGCTCCATAAGACCCACAAGTGCGAGCGAGATAGACATAGAGAAATGATTTATGGCCGCAGGACTATAATAGTCTATAGCGTATCTCGATGCCTACGTCCTACCTCAACGTTTCCTTTGAAGTATGCCAACTACAATAATTATATACAATACTTGTACTACGAGTACATTCAATATTTCATTGCTCTAATACTACAAACAGAAGTTTTAATCAATCAGTCGGTTCAGTACCTTTGTCTGCATTGCGATTTATTGTTCCACCGCAACAGCATAAACAGTATTGCTTAGAGATGCGTTGTAGCATTTACGCCGGATAGTTATGCCGGATTTAGGAAATAAGCGGTCAATTGTGAGGCTCGAGCTAGAGAGAAAGATCAGTGGACGTGTTTTCGGGTGCTCGTATAAAAGTAATCAAGCAGGTGATATCGCGGGGCGCAGCTAGTAGCATTAACACTTTAACTGCTGCTAATGATCACATGCGATTGCTTTAAGTGCGGCTAATAATCACATGCGTTAACACACACACACAAAAACACGAGGTATGTGTTTTCAGCAGTTAAAGTGTTAAACTCTGAGTATAACATGCCGTTGAAAAAATTAATTGGATAAAAAGCTTCGATGACAAAGTATTTTTTATAAAATTGCCTTTCATACTAAATTCTTGAGCTACGAGTATTTATTTGCAGTATTTTTCTCAATAACTTAAAAAGTTTCTATTACACTGCGTTGAGAATAACATAAAAAGCTTTTACTGAAATCTAATAAAGTGGAAAGTTTAAAATTGTATCGAATAGTTCAGAAATTGCAGAAGACATTTTATAAGACACGGGCGCATTTCGCAAACTATTCTTTTAATTATTCACCTATCGAATCAGGTGCTACTTCGCGGAAGTTTATCTTCAAAACATTGTTTATTGAAATGAATTTCTAGAGTAGTGTGAGTGCGTGCGTGTGTGTAAAAGTTTCTGGGGTGTATGTGTATGTAACACTTTCAATTTTCAATTCATTTGAAAACCAGTTTTTTAGGGTTCCGTACTCAAAGGGTAAACGGGACCCTATTACTAAGACTCCGCTGTCCGCCTGTCTGTCACCAGACTCTATCTCATGAACCGTGATAGTTAGACAGTTTTCACAGATGATGTAAGTACTTCTGTTGCCGCTATAACAACGAATCCTAAAAAACAGAATAAAATAAAAATATTTACCGGGCTCCCGTACAACAAACGGGTTTTTTTTGCAATGGTACGGAACCCTTCGTGCGAGAGTCCGACTCGCAATTGGCCGGTTTTTTCTACTCGTTTATGCCGGAAAGCGTGTCTCTAATATTGCAACTCAATTCTATCCCGTCCATCCGGGTTACACCATAACTCCTGATAACACATAGACTCGCCGGTGAAGGATTTACACTCCTTAGAGGTTTACACTGGAATGTGGTTAGTTTTATATAAGGGGATGGCGAATTTATTTCACTATCCTACTTTCTTTACAGGGCTGTAAGGAAAGGGTATGCTAAGCCGAAAAGGGCTCAAACCCTTGCTTCAAAGTCGAGAGTGAATCGATTTCTTCTGGGCAAGCGTGCTCCATCGTAGGCCGCATCATTGCTTCCCATCAGGCAAGATGGCGGTCAAACGCAAGCCTATTTATGAAAACAAAAAAAAAATATCGCGAAAAAAACTGTTCTAGAAAAATGTTATAAAAAATGTAGACAAAATGCATGGAATAGCTAATTTCTGGAAAAAGTGATACTAAGATTATATCTATAGGTAAAAAAAATGTTGGATGTTTGTTACTCAATCACGTAAAATTGCTGATCGAATTTAAATTACCAAACCTCAAACCTTTCGATTCCTTTGTGCGACAACATATTAAAAAATGTAAAACTGTATTTGAATAAATAAATAATAAAAAATGAGTATACAGTATACACCCTGAATTCACCTGGACTTATAGGTTTAAACTGCAAAGCGGGGCTAGTCCAAAAACCAGTCCAAAGAGTCAAAAATTTAAAACACGAACGAAACACGGCCTATACAGGGTTATTCATAAAGGGTACGCTAAGCCGAAAAAGGCTCATAGTACTCATCATTATGAACAACTTTTACTATGGGACCAACCCAGAATTCGCGAAAAAAAAAATCCGTAGAAAAATGTCAATGACACTCGACAAAATGTATGGAACAGCAGATTTTTTTTTCGCGAATTTCGGGTTGGTCCCAAAGTAAAAGTTGTTCATAATGATGAGTACTGTGAGCCTATATCTTTGAAAAATTACACATTTCATAGCCTCGCTCTCCCAACGTTGGTGGGCCCTAAGCTCTATATTAAATTCTTGTCCACCATTATCCCTTACCATGAGTATGCACACTACTAACATACGTGTAAAGGATGAACCGGCTTATAGACGTTATGGCCCGACTAGGCGGTGCCTTATTGCACTACCTGGAAGAGAACGCTCTTAGCGATGAGACCACCGGTTACACTAGTTTTACTACTAGGGATTTATGGACAAAAGTTCAGAAATCCCCGTTAATGGGGATTTCATTATTAATTCAATTAAATTTCATCTGAATCAGAAATATCTATTGAACTTGAAAAACATTTAATGTTACTGGTAGATGTCATTTCTGCAATAATATTGTTTAGTTACATAAATTAAGTAAACTAATTATTAATATAATTATTGTTAATATGGTAATTACACCATTCTCGTGTCTCGGTTACGGAGCTGAGTAAACAAACAAATACACAACATTTGTTTTAAATAATATACATGTAGGTAGTTACACTATGTACCTACTTATAGCGTTGGAGCCATTTGCAATTTATTTTATTTCAGGGAATTAAATTGAGTTCAGAACGAACATTTTTCCGAATGAGCGCTTCTCGAAATGAACATGTTGCAAAATGTACATTGTACAAAATCTTTTTTTAAATGAAGGAAAACCTGTTTACTATTATCACCTTACTTGCACGGTCATGGGTTGATTATACGTAAAAGTGGTGAGACAGTAAATGGGCACACTCGGTCGAGCAAACAAATCATGGTTCTAGTGACTGTCTCGCCTCGTCAAACTGTTTATACAAACCGAGTACTCGGCCGAGGGCACTGTCTCGCCACTGTACTCGTTACGTGTAATCAACCCATAAGCTTGCAGACTACACAGTCACACACACTCACACAGATAAACCGTGTAACAATAGCTGTGTGAAGTCCAAAAAGTAATGTGCAATAAGATGTCGCGAGGCACTAATGGACTGAATGGCACCTTTCGTGTGCTCGCGTCTTACAAACTTATTCTGCTGTCCAAATAACTTACTACGCGTGCTATGTTCCTTACATGATACTAACAGACTGAATTAAACTAAATTTGTAGTACGCTACACCAAGAATACGTCCGGAGAAGAAATTCAATGGCGTATGTGAATCCACCGATCCGCACTTGGCCAGCGCACTTGTTTCCCAGCAGTGGCAGGATTAAAGGTTGAATATGATGACGATGAAACCAAAAATACATATTTTAAAACTAACACACATACAAATGTATTTTACATGTCTGTTAAGCCTAATTAAAAAGGGTTCAATTGAAATATTAAGCGTACTAAAAATAAAGCTTTCTTTGTCAAAAAAACTGCAACGACAGTGTTTTTCTTCTTTAACTTCAACACTTCTAGCTAAGTTTACATATCTGTCAACCAAAAAGCTTTGAGAATTGACAGCTTCAGTTAAAATAATTGACTTTATTTATTGAGATAAAGACGAATTAATAAACTCACATTTCATCTCCCGTACTATATCATCATGTTACGTAATTCATTGCGACACTAACACAATTTTAAAAGCACTAGACCGAAATATATTTCGTTCGTGTTTTGTTTATTTTAAATTCAACCCGGCCTAATAGTTTCATGCGGCTTTGCCGGATTCCCGCCCATAACGTGTCACGGCGCGACACTTTGAAATTCGCAATTTGAATTTCGAATAAAAGCGCGATTGTTTAACGCCAATTTGCGGCTGTCACTGTCAAAATTATCTTTTTTATTTTAGGAGTAAAGTGGCCAGATTTATTCTGCCACGTGTCATTAGCAACGCTCGGTTGTTCGAAACGAACCTTTTGAGTCATGTTTACGATATGACGCATTTATTTGGTTTTGAGAGGGCTCGGATTTTCGGCTGTTGGCTTACAAATGTGCTAGGGGTTTTTTTTGTTTGGTTTTGGTAGAATTTGGTGTGTATGTATATTTGATATTTGAATTCGAAATAACATCTTTGAAACATAACTTTTTAAAAGACGCAAAAAGGCATTATTTTTATTTCAATTTACACCTGAGTATTTTTATCAACCGCCCCCTTTAGTTAAATAAATAAAAACACTTACGAAATAAAAAACCCACCAATGTTGCAAAATCGGTCGACTAGTTTCCTAAAAGAATCACTAGCATAAAAACAGCTTCAACTAAAAACAGAAATTAATTGATTGACTTGATTACCATAATCCAGCGTAATTAATGCGCATACTCTTTTATTTTGAGTCAGAACGGTGCAATGACTCTTTAGTCGATCTAATAAAGAATCATAATGATGTTATTCGCTCATAAATGTTTTTTTATGCCAAATACACGCCTTGAACTGCATCGTGCGATATAAATTATAAGAGTAGTGACTCACGAGGCGTATTTATA
This sequence comes from Alcis repandata, assembly GCA_949125135.1. Classification (NCBI taxonomy): domain Eukaryota; kingdom Metazoa; phylum Arthropoda; class Insecta; order Lepidoptera; family Geometridae; genus Alcis; species Alcis repandata. The sequence continues at coordinate 1,227,947 of OX421248.1, read as the reverse complement.
AAGTTTTGTACTATGTTTCATGGCGCCCATTCAAAATCGGAATTATTTTTATTACCATTGACTTCTTACGAGAAATTAAAAATGTTCGTAGTTTACGAGTTGGACGCATGTTTGTGTGTTGCTTTGCCAAATTGCACTAGTGCAGTGTGTTAGTGGCAGTATGGGTGCTCGCCAAGTTCCGATTGTTTGCGCTCGATAAAGTGCAAATAGTACTTCATGCGTTGTTGTAAGCGGTTTTATTTATGTGAAGTAATTCATATTTCATTCTAGATGTTTCGAGAATATGAGACTGAACAAAAGGAGATATGTAGGTTACTTTGTGTTGAACTCGAGAAAATGAGTGCCGACTCTACTCTTAAACTTGTATCAATGTTTTTGATTTTCACAAGTTTTTTTTAAAAGGTACTTGTTTTTATGAGCTTTTATTTAACTTGCAATGTTTATATGTACGACGAATGTTATGTTCGGGTCAAGTCTTGCCACTGAATTTTGAACCACTTCCCAATGTCCGATTGGTTTACCTGTGTAACTCCGATGACAATACAATTAAAGGTTGTTTATAATAAAAAAAACTTAATCAGTTGTATCGTACCTACGGAACGGAACGGAAAAGATGAGAAAGGCGTTTAGGATTAATTTTATTTTGTTTATGAGTTTGTCTTTAAATATTTTTTTTATATTCCGGTCCTTACTGACAGTACGTGTCAATTGCAGTATTGTTTATTTAGTTCTACCCTCCAAATGAACGCGCGGACTCGGATTCTAAATCGAAACGGCCGTGTTATGCGGCGCAGCGGGCGCTGGTGTCAATCTACACATTTGCATGTTTTTTCTATGTTTTAAATAAATTGGTCTATTTTCTAACGGGTAGGATCGGCGCAAGGTTGCTAGGTTAAAACATTGATGGCAGACTTTTTTTTATATATAAACTGCACTAGTGCAGAGCAGTAAAATGGTTGGAACTCCTAAACTATACAATGGTTTGTCAGTTCATTCATCCTTAGATAGTTTGTCGGTTAAGATTATATAAAAATGTTGACTACCAACGAACAAACTATGATAGTTTGTCGGTTAAGAATAAAATATACTAACCGTCCAACTAGGTGGACAGCGTGGTTGGACGGTCTGTCGGCCTTTTATCGGATACATTTCGGAGAGTGTGCTTCTGATCTGCATGATCTAATTCCCTCTGGCCCTTTCTACTATCGGACTACTCACTAAAAAGCGACACAGTTTTATGGTTGATATGCGAAAAACTCGTACAAAACGCTTTTTTTAATGACCTTTATGGTGCGAACCGCTAGTGTGAGACGCTTTGCCTGAGTGGGTGTTTCCCGATAGATATAATCTAGGTGTCTTCAAGTCGCGAGTGAATCGGTTTCTTTTAGGCGCGCGTGCTCCATCGTAGACCTTATCGTTGCTTACTATCAGGCGAGATGGCGGTCAAATACAAGCCCATTACGGAATAAAAAAAAAGGAATAATATTATGGTTTTTATTCAATGCATTTTCTCACACATATGCGACTTTTATAGCGAATATTTCGCTTTTTGGCTAATGAAATGATGGATCGGATTTGGCACTTATGGCGAGAGAAGGTTGTTGCAAAAAAAAAGTTTTTGATAAAAACTTTAGAGATTTTATAAATCGAAAAACTGGACGTGACAGCGAGCGCTTCACTTTTGCTATCCTTAAACTCCTTGAAAATGATCACCGATTGTGCTTGATTGTCTACTTTTCAGACCTGAAGGATATAAACTATAGTTGGAGTATCTGACTCAATAATTTTGTTGTAATTCATGAATATAGGTATACTCGTAGGTACTCTAGTCTTAGTTACAACAAAATGTGTCAAAACCACGTTCCTAACCTTACCCGCGACCGGGTTAGGTTCGTAATAAACAGTTAGTTTCCATAGTAAAATTGAGAAAACCAGTAACTCGAGTCGCTGTCATACCGTTCAACGTGTAATCTCGCTTACACTTCACACACTGTGAACTATGACGTCAGTACCGACATCCGTGACGTCATCCCCCGATTCCGCCACAGATTGCATTCCATTCCCTGCGTTAACGTCGGTCGGGGCTAATCGGCGTTAATGAGGACTGAACACAGGCCTTTGTTACAGAATATGAGAGAACACGGCCCTGTTTGCAGCGGTGAAACAAAGCTATATAGTAACTGTTGTTCAATCTGTGACCTGGGTCAATACATAGAGTAGTATAGTTGTTCGCCTGAAACTGGGACCCAACGACTCCTATATCTTCACATTTTTTTTTTCCATTGATTGTTTATTTTATAATGTTTTTGGCTATGTTAAATGTCTTGCCCAGTGCAACAATTTGTTATATGGCCAATAAATTATTTAACTTTACAATTCTTGGACTGAATTTACTCATTTACTTAAATATACATTTCAGAAGTTGTGACTGTGTATGGTTATATGTTAGTTAGATTGTCATTCAATAATATAAAATTCAAAGTTTTTCATTAGGTACATGTTAATATTAAACAAAAAGGATAAAGCTTAATAACCTCCTGTATTGAAGTCGGTAAAAGCCGCGGCATTATAGCTAACAGCGATATAAATTAACGTTTGAAAAGGTTCTTAAAACTCGCTGGGTTTTCTATTTACTGTACTAGCTAAAGTAGAGCTATGAATAGAAATATTTGGCAAATTGTTCAGATATTTTGAAAGCCTACTATAAGCTATTTGTGAATAGAATCCATTATATTACAATGGGGTGCGGTTATCGTTAATTTTCTTCGAATTGTTAGCGGTCAGCGATGAATTTCGCGATTCTGGCTTTTGTTTTCGACAAAATATGGTGTTAACGATCAGGAATTATTAGGATACTGTGACCTGCGGTTTTGTCTGCTTTCCTGGAAGAACAGTTTGTTTCAACTTGATTTTACTATTTTTTAAGCAATCAAGTGGTGTGCAGTTTTTTTTAATCCCCGATGCAAAAAGAGGGGTTATAAGTTTGGCCGCTATGTGTGTATGTGGCATCGTAGCTCTTAAACGGGTGAACCGATTTGGATGCGGTTTTTTTTATTTGATAGCAGGTTTTCTAGCGGTGGTTTTTGTACATGTAATGGGCCGAAGTTTGAAGATTGACAGATCTATTTTTTCTAAAAGTATTAACGTCCGTGTTTGCGATGACAAAGACAGACATAGTTTTAGTTAGTTTAGATCTGTCAAATAAGGGTGCTAGGTCGGGTAACCTCCTCGCGGTGCACCCTGGGCAACAGCGTGCGGTAATACTGCAGCTTTTATGCAGTATTACCGCACGGTGGCAAATAACCCGACACGGTGGGCCCGTCCGCGTGTCCCTCTGACTAGCAGAGGGCACAGCGTGATGGCTTGGACGGTGGCATTGCTGCCACCAGGGGGGTTTTCCTTGTGCTCCTCGCCGCATGTGGGTTGCGGTCGGGAGTGCAAGGAAAGGAGGAGGGTGGACGCTGGAAGCGTGTGCCGCATGGGGCCCCCCAGCGGCATACGCTTTCGGCCTACATAAGCCGGGATCTCTCGTTGCCGAGCGTGGTGAAAGCCGTGCTCGGCGGCGAGAGATCGTGCCAGGCCGGGGTCTCCTTCTGCGAAGAGGTGATGACGCAGAAAGAGGCCGCGGAGCGGGTCAGAGAGGACGACGCCCGATCTGACCCGCTCCGGCGCAGACGAGGGAGCGAGGAGGCGGTTCGCCCGTATCCTCGCTCCTCTGCAGTGGGGTTGCCGGGAGAGTCGGGGGACTCTCCCGGCCTGCACGACCCCACACTGACTGTCTGGGGGGTGATCCTGGGGAACAGGGTCACCCCTCCATATACGCGGGGGGCCCTAATCGGGCCCATCGCCGGGGCGAGGTGGCAATTGCTAACGCGACCCCACCTTGCCCCATCTCAGGCGGATGCCGAACAACCCAGTGGTTTTAGTGGGTATGCCGCCGCAGGGCGGAGACTCCCACATAACCACCCTGCCTCCCCCGGGGCGGGCGTGGTATCCATAAAGGATTTCCACTGGGTAAAAAAAAAAAAAAATAAAGATCTGTCAAATAAAGCCTTCAATTTTCGGCCCTTTATCAAAATCGGTTCAACCGTTTGAACTTTTTTTTTTTTTAATTTTTAATTTATCTCGTTTATTGTATTCCTTTTTTGAGCAGTTAAGTTATGCTATGTTTTTTTTCGTTTCTTCCAGTGACGTTTTTCCACTTTGTAATTTTGTTCACATTTTCGAGAAGTGACGCCAAAGCAAACATCTTCGACCGGCGAATACGGGCCACTCCACACCTGAAGCTAAATGGAATTATCCCACTATGCTATAATTTCATCAGTCTGTACGCGCACTACAGCGAATGGTTAATGGAAAACAGTTACTCAACTTGCGATGGTTGACAAATGACTAGGTTTGTATATTATAATGAGAATTGTCATAGCAAAAAGTTCAGCCAAAAAAATGAGGTAGTCCACCTAGAGCACCCGTCCGAAGAGCACCTGCGCGAAGAGCACCCAGCCTAGTCCAGGAAGAGCACCTTTACCAAATTGTAGAAATTTTTAGAGGGTTTGACAGCTCGATGTGACGTTATTCGACTTTCGACAATGTTAATAATTTGTATAATGAGAACTGTAAATATCAAAATACAGCCAAAAAAACCTTTCCCATGAAACACAAAAACGTAAAAAAATCCTAATATTTTCGCGGAAGGGGTGTAGTTTGACAGTTCAAAGTTACGGATGCGTAAGGCAGAGGAGATCGAGCAATGTTGTTTTTTAGGAGAGGACTATGTCGAATAGAAAAACGTTAGATCTATAAACTAATCTTATTCCAAGTATCCTCACGAAACTTAGAATTAGATTCGTTTTCAGATATGAATTTGATGTTGAACCACCGCAAAAAAAATTATTTCAATAAAAAAGACCTGCATCCAAACCGGTTCACCCGTTAAAGAGCTATGGTGCCTCAGACAGAACACATGGCAGTCAAACTTACAACCTTTTTTGCGTCGAGGGTTAAAATAAATGAAATATTTCCAACGTAATGTACTGTCTTCCACTGTACAGAGTGGGGCAGCCCGGTGACAAAGAGCTTTTCGCACCCACGTGATGTTTTTGCTAAACTCCTCCATTTACAAAGAAATTAAGTTATTTTTGATGTCTTCGAGTAAAGTTGAAGGTGTTTTGGTAGTCGCTGACTAAATTGGTTTAGCAAACAGAATTAGATCGGCTAAATTGAGTGAAATTGTGTAAATGTTTATTTTGGATACTGGTTTGCTTTGCTTTTTATTTCATAAAAGTGTTTCGTTAAATCATAGAGCTATTGTGTTTCCGTAAGGACAGGGCGGATGGACTTCAGGCTTGACTGATCATAAATTGATAAGAAAAAAACCCTCAAGGCAGCATTTTCTACTATAGCGTATGGTTAGCCGGCACATTGAGCCGGTCAATCGTAAGCACCTAGCTTGTCTCGCGACGCGTTGAGACTTATAGAAAATTTGTTTGCGTGCTCCAGAGGTGTTAGTCAACATTAATGTAAATGCAGTCGCCATCGGCGAAATGGCGCGCGGCGCACTGATTTCGTTGATGAACTATCTTCACGATTTCGTAATCTTTACGACTTCGCACGTACACATTACACATCTTACACGCACAAGCACGAAACTATTCGACTTGGTAACTTCGATAGATAGATAAACTTTTTATTGTTCACACCAGAAGTTACTGACAAATTATCATAAAACTTAGAAGTAGTGCAACAACTGGTGGCCTCATCGCTAAGAGCGATCTCTTCGCTCAAAAATATGTACCAAACGCAATGTTCGGTACATCGCCTCTAAATATTTAGCTCTATGGGTTAAAAATAGTTAAAAGGGGACTAGAAATAGTTTGTCACGGTCTGATGGTGATTGATGCTTTAACGACCGGTTTGGCTTAGCTTAGTGCGTCTGTCTTCTGAGCAGGAGATCTGGGTTCGATTCCTGGCGGGAGAAAGGTCGTACGATTATGGGCTGTTTTTAATTTTTTAAATCTCTTTTGTTGAATAAAGTGCATGTTAGAGGGCTTTCAGGCGGCCTAAAAACTGTTGCACCTGCGCTAACCACTCGGCCTATACGAGTTTACTCACTTACTGAATAATTTTAAGTTATCAAACCAATTATAATAGACCCAACCGTTTATTTTCTATTTGACAGATCTAATTTGACAGTTATAGTGTTGTGACCAAGTGATTATAGTGGACACGATATCGATTCATTTTTCTATCGAGTCTGTGCGGAAAGAGAACAGTCTTAGGAATGGCGCTGGTAAGTAGTAGAACGTCATTCTATTCTCACTTTTGTTACATTGACACGTAATAATAATCTTCCTAAAATCAATCTATCTACCAATCTATATTTATACTACAATTAGAATGCTACATTATACCCGTATAAAAATAATTAATAAACAATATCGATATCTCAATCGTAACATCACTATGTTGATAGCCATAGAACGTAAATTTTTAAAAACGTTTGTTATTTTATGTAATTTATAAAAAAACTACTGCACTTATGGACTCAATTTGTCAAAGATGATTATTATACGGGATCAAGGAGCAAACTTAGGCAGTTGTCATATTTTTAAAAGCTCGCATTTAAAAGTGAACTTTTGCGTAACATGACGCAGTTACGTTCTATTGGTGCTGTCAAAAAGAAAATAAACGGTTGGATCTATTATATTGAGTTCTTTGGAATGTATGTACGAATTTACCACACCACTGGCTTTTCGGTGAGGGAAAACATCGCGAGGTAACCTGCATACGTCCGGAGACGAAATTCAATGGCGTATGTGAATCCACCAACCCGCACTTGGCCAGCGTGGTGGAATATGGCCTGATCACCCTTCGAGGGTAGACCTGTATCCCAGCAGTGAGAAGATTATCCAATTATTTTTAAAAGTTTAACAAAATAAATTAATAAGTTGCTAAAACAAAACATAACTCCAAACCCCAACACCCTGTAAAACTATACAGTCATAATTGCCCTCACCTCGTCAGCATAGGGTTGTCGCACAACGCTCGAGAAAAGGCGCTCGATAATTGTAGTGCTGTTGAGACACCCCTGACAATTAGGGCGCGGTGGAGTGACGTGAGCTGATGGAGATATAGAGCTCCCTTCAGATTACGCTACGTACATCAAATATGCTAACTTTGCCTTACTTTGTAGTGTTTTTTATTCAATTGTGTAACGAGACAAGCAAATCGCTCGCCTGTTGTTAAACGTCACGTTTGCTCATAACAGGTCTTCGCCACCCAGACTGTTGAACTCTTATAATTCAAGACCCTGCGCGGCACAGCACTGCGCTCGTCACCCTGAGATAAAATATGTCAAATCTCCTTTTTGCCCTGTATCTATATTCTGTAAATTTTGCATAAGCGTTGTCAAAGGACATAAGATACTTGTCAAATGAGAAAAAAATCCGCTAAAAGAATGATGAATTCACTTAAAGTACGGAGCATACTGATATCGTCGAAAAGTACGAGGATTAGACCAGTGACAACTATCATAACCCATGATAGTTGTCACCGTAAAATTGCATCATCACCGTTTTGCATCACCGCGCGAGTGAAACAGCAGGACATTACTAGTCTAATGAAAACAACTCACTACGCCCCTGTCAATATCGTGAGATGTTATAAGGATTTTCCATTACTCGGCCTATTTGTTAGGAACCCCTATTATGTTAGAGATTCCATAATGTGACGAAATGATAAGGAGGCTGCGACGTTCCGGGACCGAAGATTGTTATGTAATGAAAGTATTCACGTAATATGCGAGTACGAGGAATTCGAAGGGATTATTCAATTTTAGTAGAGACTCGCTGTAAACCGCGGTTTTGTCCGTTTTCCTGTAGGAACAGTTATTTTTTCCAGGACTTTTTAAAAGGTAACTTTTGTGGAAGTACCCAAATTTTATCCTATAATTCGTTCCGCCATTTTTGCATTATTGAGTAATAAATATACAAATAATCAAATTATCATTAGTCTACCATACAGGTTTATAAAGAAAGGATATACTAAGCCGAAAAGGCACATAGTAGGTACTCATCATTGTGATCAACTTTTACTACGGCACCAACCCGGAATTCGCGAAAAAATTATCAGCTGTTCCGTAGAAAAATGTCAATGACTTTACAAAATGTACGGAACAGCTGTTTTTTTTTCGGCTTAGCATACCCTTTCCTTATAACCCATGAATAGTAGGATAGGAAGTGAGAGCTACCCTGATACCTCGGATTTACACATAGGCTGGTTTATATCTTAACAAAATTAACCGTTCCTCCAATATAGCGGGTGAAACCGCGGAAAGCAGCTGTAGTTTAAAATACTAGTAGTAATTTTAGTGTGATATTCAAATAGTAGGTAAAACCCGGAGAGCTTTGCAAGTGGGCCAGGTTTATCAAGCTCACTTTATTACCCTAACCCCTTTCTAAACTCAGACAAACCTAATGCGCAAGATGGATGGCGTTAGATTTGGGTGAAGCCAAGAACTCTACTTTCGCGCGGACGTACACGAGACACACTGGCATATCAATACTTCCTCGGGGCACTGTAGAGCTTGTGTACTTACGCGCGTAAGTAGAGGAGTTCTTGGCTTCTGTGTATGGCGGTACCTAAATGGAAAACCCAAATGTAAGTTAGATATTGCTGCTTAAGCTTTTGACTTGTATAGAATATGACCAAACAAGGATTTGACGAGTGTCTGCGTAATCCCGCCCCGGGCTGCCATTGTTTTGTCATTCGAATACAGACGTGTGAATAAACCAGTGCTTAAGTAATCCTCGCCCTCCGTGAGGTATTTTTAATCTTCACCCGAATTTAACGCGGTGCTCCATCTTTTTCGCTAAGCTTATCCGAGTTTCTAAAGCATTTCGTGGTTTTTCCGTTTATTCCAGTCATTTTTCAAGCTGCCTCTCTACTAAATGTCACTAATGTTTTCTTTGTTTCTTTTCAGGTAAGGACCTGTGAGAGAATGATGAAGTGGGGAAAAAGGAATTTTAAAAGGAAAGTTGTCGGGAATATTGTGAGGACGTGGGTGTTTCGTATTTTCTATGGCATTTTAGTCTAGAAATATTAGGTACTAGGTATTGTCCAGTGTTCTAGATCTAGACTACAGGTGAAATAATAGACTGAAATGTTGAAAATATAAAAAAAAAATCTTCAGAAGTTTCTAGGGAGGAAAGTATACTAAATTGTTATAGTATTGGTCAAAAGGATAAGGTAGGAGACGAGTGTTCCCCGATAGCTATAATAGAGGTAATTTGAAGTCGCGAGTGACTCGGTTCCTTCTAGCCTGGCGTGCTCCATCGTAGACCGCGGCATTGTGAGCCAGCAGCCTAGATGGCGGACAAACGCAAATCATCGATATCAGAGATCAGAGATTGTAGTGGTAGAGCTCTTTTGCAGAGCCCGCCTAGGGAAGTACCACACCTTTGCCAGTTATTTCGCCGCCAAGCAGTAATGTGCTACTATTACTGTGTTCCGGTTGGAAGGGCAATGATTCCAGTGAAGTTTCAGGGCAAATAGGAGATAAAACAGCTTATATCTCAGGGTGACGAGCGCAGTGCTGTCACGCACGGTCTTGAATTCTAAGTATTCAAAATTCTGGGTGGCGCAGACCTGTTTATGGGCTAACGTGACGTTAATTAACATCAGGTGAGCGATTTGCTCTCACTCTATTATCATATAAAAAAGAAATAAAAAGTAGGTATATCATTGACACGCCGACAGATCGCCTACCCATTGCTCGACCCACAGAATGATATCAAGCAAAGGGGCTCGTTTCACGCCCTTGGTCATCCGGGACTAAATCCTATTTTTGTCCAAATAATCCCGTAATCCTGCCTTATCGAGCATCGGGAATACCTTATCATTGTGTGGGGTAGAGTCGAAAATGAAGACAAATATGTGTCTTCGATGGAAATATATTATCTAACTTAGTTCGCTTGAGATCTATACAAAGAAGAGAAAAAAGGCTGAACGGGTTTGGATAATATTCGATAATTTATAAATACTTAGTACGTTTTTCCATTATTATTAACAAAAAATGAAATTGGCAATTGGAAAAGGAAAATTGGGGGAGGCCTTTGTTCAGCAGTGGGACATTAGAGATTAACTAAAAAAAAATGTATTAGAGCCGATATTAGTTTTTATTCACTTTTTACTATAGAGTATGCTAAAATTACTAGGAACTACTCGTATTAGCTCTGATACTCCGACCATACTTTCTCCAGTATTACTATGTCGGGGTGAAATCTACTGTCTTCCCATTTGGCCATGGGATTGAGACACGCCCTAAGGCGATGACATCGTTTTCACCATGTCGTGTCAGCAGAAATGAAACAAGGGGTGATATGCTAACACCCACTTAAATTTACAAAAAAAAAAAAAAAAAAAAAAAAAAAAAATGAAGTGTCAAAACTCATAAGGCTAACGATTAAAAAACCATTCTACCATAGAATATACGGTCGATATGTTTTCATTCAGCCTTTCCAATAGGCTATTTGACACTATTAAAAATATGCTACGAAATGTGGTCATTCTATTAGGTAATAACATAAAAAAACATATTTATCTCTGTTTTATCCAAAAATATTTATAGATTTTTCAAAATAAACAAAATAAATTCAAATTATTTTTTAAAATTCTTCAGCCACAAGAACGCTCTGTGATTGGCTACGCCTCGCGTGACGTCACACGCAGGTAAACATTGTTTAATGCTAAGACACTTTGTGTGATTTTATAATGTACACTTTGGTACAAGTTTGACGTTTGTCAAAGAATAAAGTTTGGTTACTTGCCTGTGACGTCACGCAAATCACATGTCGTCCGCCATTACCGAAACAGCGTTTTTAGCGCGAATATTGTAATTTAAATTTTAACACAGTATTTTACGAAAAATACTGCAAATTTCGCAGAAATATACATGTGGTGTATTAATCATATGCCAAAGAATAATTTAAAACAGTTTTTCAAAATCAGTCAAATAGCCTATTGAATAATCATTGGTACGGTTGTCTGGAAGAGATCGATCTTAGCGATAAGACCGCCTTTTGTGCCTTTTTCTTTTATATTTTACTATGTTTGTAATTTCATTTTTTTTGTGTGTTGTCAATAAAGATTATTATTATTATATGTTCCGTCCCTTTTTTTCTATGTGAATCTTACAACGATTTGGTACGACTATAGACAGTACATTAAAAGTATTTCGAGATTCAAACAGCGAAGCTCAGCACGGGCTGTGGACAAATTGTCTTATATCGTTTCCATACCGCGAGGAACAGACAAACGTATTCTAACTTTGTCACTTCTACGCGTAGACAGGCGGGCTAGAGTGGGATGCTGAATGCTGATTGGTCAACCTAATGTCACAATATCGGCGTGCCGCAGCTGAGCACTTTTATAAGAACTTTTGTGCCAATGTGTTGACTGAAAGTGCTAGTCTTATGCGGTGTCCATGACTTCGGAAGTCGTTGGATTCGATTTTACTTAGCCCATGGGTAATGTAACATTTATCGAGTGCTAAGTCAGAAGGAAAATCGGGAAATTACATCGAAATAGTTTTAACTTACTGAATTAACGCATCGCGTGTCCTTGTTTACATATTATATAAAAAAATAAACGTTTCACACTCATAGCTCACTAGGAATAAATCCTGTGTCGAGGATGCCACGGAACACACACAAAGACACTTAACAAGACAAGACAGAAGACAACTAACACCCAGACCCAGAACAGATATTTAAATTCATCATTCAAACATCTACCATCTTTTTATATATGTAGTTGATTTTCAATTGAATTCCTGTTTTTTATGAAATTTCTCGAAGTAACGCCTGATTCACTAAATTAAATTGATGTTAAATAATACAAAAGTGAAGTTAGCACTTTTTCAAGTCTGATTAGCCAAAGTTTTTAAAATTAAGTTAATTTAGGTGAGTTGAGTGATCTTAACTTCATTACTGGTTTCTTAAAAATGCCCTTTCAAAGCGGCTAATAGAAAGATCAAGCGACCAAAAGCGCTAGTGTCTACCTCGGCCAGAGAATTAGCATTACTATTTAACGAGGTGTCGCCAACCTTTTGGGTACTTCATGTTAATTGCATTGGATTGAGTTGCATTTACAACTTTACGCTTCTGTGGGTGGGATGACACATTGCAGGCCTCGGTTGTTCCTTTAACAACAACCGCCTTGTAGGCTCAGTTGTTTGTCCTTTAACTACCAACAAGCCATTTTTTTTCCAATGTGAACAAGTCCGCGTTTGGCCACCAACTCGCCTGATGGTAAGCGAGGATGTGGTCGAAGATGAAGCACGCAGACTTAGAAGATACCCATTCACTCTGACTTTGAAAAGCCCAAGATTGTATCTGTCAGGGAACAGGGGGCCGGCAGTCTAGCAGAGGTATATCAGAGGCCTTAAGTCGGCCTAAAACTGAGACCAACGCTAGCCGCACTGAGAGAAATGTCCATCTAAATTCCGCTAAAAGAGTGATGAATTCACTTCACTTCACACCTGAATTCACCTAAAGTACGGAGCATACTGATGTCACCAAAAAGGACGATGATTAGTTTTTACGGTGACAATCATATATTATGATGGTTGTCACCGTAAAAACGTGGCCATTTTTCTCAGTGCACTCTCCTACTACGAAATTTTACCCAAATGCCTCCGGCCACGCTAAAAATATGTAAACCCAATATAATCCGATCAACACGTTCGGTCCGCAAGCACCTCAAATAGGATTCCCGACGTAAAACCTGGTAACTATGTTCGTCGGAACGTTTTATTGCGAGTCGGGTACCGTGGTCCCGTGGGCCTGCGGCTGCGAGGGCGACGGGGCGGGCGCGGCCCGTTTATAGCGCACGGGACGATAGCGATTCGAAAACGATTAGGCGAATCTGGATGTTTTTTTAGTTTGGTTGGTTGTTTTTGAGATTGAGCGATAAAATTAATAAAACAGCAATTTTATATTAATTTCATTGCTGTTGTTTTTTTGCGTGATTGTAATTTTGCGTGTTTTTTCTTTCGTTGTTTCATTTTTTCTAAGATCCTGAGATTGACCTAAAGAAGTTCTAATGAGATTGAAATCAGCATATTTAGTAAATTCGTCGATCTTTATAATGATATTTGCGTGATTTCTAGGTAAATGTCATGGTCCAGGAACCCAAAGACCGACATACTCGTATGTGGACACATGACTTACGTCATTTCGAACCTATTTAGAATTTGAACGATTGCTTAGTATCACAGTAAATTACATAGTTCAATAGTCCCGCGGAGTTGGCATAAAAAAAATATGAACTAATGACGCACGGACACACCATGTATATACAGTTTGCAACACAGTTCTAATAAATCGTCATCGTAAAGTGTAAATCAGTAAACGATAAAGTCAAATCGGTACCAACCCTTATGCTTGTCTAGTCTTAAGAAGTTTTGCGGGTCTGTGCAAACAGGGCGACCTTCGAAACTTAAATATAGGGAAGATATAGGGTTAATCTAAACTTCTATACTAATATTATAAAGAAGTACAATTTGTATGTTTGAAGAGGGTTAAATCTTCGAAACTAAGTCGGGTATAAAAAATCTTTCTCTAATGGAAAGTTAAACCTATAACAAAGTTACACGCTAGCCGCGACCATCCATCCGAAGACTGATCGTGTCCTCTTACTATGGAAACATTTTGATTTTTGTTTTTTTTTTTTTTTTTTTTTATCACGAATATCTCGGCATTTAACCACCAACTCGACTTACGTAATACGATGTAGACTTTTTTTTATGCAATTGAGTGACGAGACGAGCAAATCGGTCGCCTGATGTTAAACATCATGTTTGCCCATAACAGGTCTGCGCCACTTAGAATTTTGAACTTAAAATTCAAGACCAATTCAATTTCAGATGTACTCGTATGTATATTGTGATTTGTTTGTGTAATAAATAAAATAAAATATTGTTCTTAACGAACACCCTGAAATTTCGCTGACTGAATTATTCTGACGCTAATTACTTGGGATTACTTAGCACTCACGTCCCAGGTTTACCGTGTCGTCAATTGGTTAACACGGGTGATCGGTCGAACACCTAGCCGAGCGACCGCCACCGACAGTTGTTACATAATTAATGATTAAACGAACTTACCTGTACGTGAAGTTCTATCATAATTATGTGAGAGCTTCGTCCGAAGGGATTAGAGATATAACTCGTAGTACCGCCTAGTGGTACGCCTTCACGCACTAAACTTGAGGGTATATAAAAATAACAAAACGTCAAACACCCCAGTTTCACAGCCTACCTACCCACGCCTTCATTTAGTTAAGAGTTCAAAATATTTCACATAATGTGGGACTATTACTTTTAGTTATGGGTATGGGTGGGTTGCTAATCCCTTCGGACGAAGCTCTCACATAATTATGATAGAACTTCACGTACAGGTAAGTTCGTTTAATCATTAATTATGCTCAGCTTCGTCCTTCGGGATTAGAGATATAACTCGTAGATGTTTAGAGAAAATAGTGAAATATTTTGCATTGTTTCATTCAATCAGAATGGAGAACAAAACCTAATCATAATAATATATGTAGGTCTAATTTTACTAGATTGGTACTAAATCGTAATACCTAGATATTTCTCCAAATTATAAAAAGATATTTATCCAAATCATAATAAATATTTATATAATTATTATAAAATTAATTATTGATAAGCTCCATCAATAATATATAGTTAGGTACCTGCAGTAACATTACTTGTAGTTCTATTAAGGAACCGATAGAATGTATTGGAAGAACCGCTTCATCCAGCGGTTTTTCTTATCTGTTCTAGGCTGATACCAAGGCTATGTGCTGCAGATGCGGCTAACTTGTATGAGCCAAGAATGATAATAATAACTTGCAAATACATATGTATTTACATCAATTCCACAGTCGCGAAGAGTATCTTTGATCCATCGAGATAAAGTTTGAGAACCGACGGCTCTGAAAGGTTTCCGAAGACTATTGCAAAAATAATATATTATTTCTTAGGGAAGCAGTTTACAAATGCCTTTCCAGGATAAATTTCAGGATTTCCTAAAAAAATGGCAATACTAAAATGGGTTGTAAGCGAAGTCGTTTTCAAAAATCAGTGACTTTGATAGTAACAATAGTTGTAAGATTTCAAAATTTTTAAAATAAATTGTAGACAAGGTTTGCACTCGGTGAGCAGTTAGTAAAGCAATAAGAGTAATAAGTTTCTTCGACATCTTTCTAAGAGTGAGATTCTCGTGAGGAGTTGAGCTACTCAAATAATCTAATACAATTGAAGGATCCCATGTTACTGGGTACTTAAGTAATGGAGGTCGTAGACGAAAAATACCTTTAAAAATCGTTAAACTCTATCATCAACTCTTAGGTTATTGCCCATCAGAAGAGCGAGTGTAGACCTGCACGTGTTTAATGTACCAAATTGAGCTCCTTCTTCATAAAGTCTATTAAGGAAATATATCACCTGTGGGACCGATGCATCAAACATATCAAATTGATTGTTCTCGTTGCAAAATTGAACTAACGCTTAAAGTAAACATTATACAGTTTGAAATAATTGTCAGATAAAATATGGGAGATCATAACATTAATTGCAGCCGGGGGTACGTTTCTTCTTAAGCACGCCGCCCGTGCGCACAAAATTACTGCCAACAGGGTAAGGTTGGTGTGTATGATTGGTGCATTAATGAAAAAATTGGGTTGTTATAAGCCTTAAAAATTATAACTTCAGAAAACAAAAGGCTTTCACAGAGTCGGTACTATGCCTGTGTGGGCCACAAAGGAACAACTATGATACTCCTTGCCTTGCTTTGTCAGTCACAATTTTTCATAAAGCTTCTAAAATATCGAAAAAGGTGGAAACGCGTAAAAATAATAATTAGTCCACACAAAAATAATAGTCAGTTCGCCGTTTCTGCGAATGCATCTATGGACATTCCATAATATGCCAAGAGATGTTTTTATAACATTTCTTATAAATTCTGCTAGCAAACAAATCTACTTGATGTACAACGAATACTCAAATGATATCTTGGTATATGACCATGGTATGATCAGCTAGTTCCCACTCTAAGTAGGTATATCTGGATGAGCGGGTTGTGACTCAGCATCTCCTGCTGTGTTTGAGTAGCATCAGTGATGTTAGGAAATTGAACACCTCCCATCCGGTTAATATAATATAAGAAATTGCAGTCGTGTTGTCAATTCTTAGTTGAATCTGAAAATTCGGGCAAGAAATTCTAAACTGAAAAAAGCAGCTGAATTTCTAGAAAAAAGTAGATGTGTTGTAGCCCTCTTGTACATTTCACTGGCCACTGACCGTCTCCTGTCCACAGGCAGCCCACCCCGTATTTGAGGCATCAGAGAAAATTTCGAGACAATGTTAGTCTACCTTTATGTTACTAAACGGTCTTTGTATTACTTCACCAACTGAGATCAGGTTGTAAATTAGGTAACTGATAAATTCATGAATTTGTCATAATTTTAATTAATATATATTCAGGTTTTAAATTTAGAATATAATTTAGTATACTTGAAAAGTTCAAAAAACTTTGTATAAAACCAGCCATATTCTATTGCAGGACAGATTGCAGGACTAATAGTCCTGTGAATTACATTCACGAATCTTACATCGACTAATCGATTAAAAATCTTTGTATTTCTGGGTTAACGCGATTAGCTTCTTCTACTGGCAACCCAATCCGTAAATCTTTTTGAGTTTACCATAAAACCTAAAAATGTACATTATTTATTAGTCATGAAGAGCTCATTTCTTCTATAATAAGAGAGAGGTTAATATGGCTTTTTTGTCAGCATGTTATTATACTGATATTTAACTTATGAATGTCCCATAAGCCTGTAATAATCTAAACAATTTGTAGAAATCAGGCCGGCAGAACGTCACACTCGGACTAAAGATTTCATTTCCTTGCAAAGTATAAATGGAGCAGTACATAGACCAAATGGGACCTAGGTTGTGTTCAAATTAAAATCTTAAACGCTTTCTAAAATCAGGATAAATTCTCTAGTTTACAGTATTAATACAGTACGTACTTAAATGTTCTATCTTGAAATTACTTGAATTAATAAAATATCATTTTTAAGGTTCATACATAAATGGGCCGATTACCGCATTTGGTCTTGTCACCAAAAATATGCTTGAATTAAAATTGTCCTTTGATGAGTTCACATTTGGAGATTGCTCTATTTATGGCTTCATAAATGGCGTTTATTTATAAACTGAGTATTTCTCCGCATCGCAATAGTATTTTACCATCGGCGGAGAAGTCTGGACAACTGGACATGACAATGGTATTTCATAACCTTAAATACATGAAAGTACCACATAATTCTTATTAATTAATGACCATTGGTCATAAAATAAGGACAAACTGCGAGTACAATTTACCGTATCTCACGGCGGGCGCGCACCTGATGTTGCTGCGATGGTCTCGCTCGATGCTGTATGACCGACCCCTGTTCTGAGGCGGAGGAGGGTCCTTCGCCCTCGGGTAGTTCTGATAAGGCGGTGGTTTCCGTGGTAAATACAGGCCTTTTCAGTTTAAAGGTTTCGTCAGTTTGTTTCAGGAGCTGAAACTTCTAAGTCAGCACTTGACTTACTAGATTGTTTTTGCCGCTTTGAGCGTTTTACCACGATACGTTATACCATGATACCCATGTACAATGTAATAATCGTCGGATCAGCTTCTTTATAAGAAAACATTTTGTTAATCGCATGAATTACACCGAATATAGCAGTAGCATTTTGCTTCTGCCTAAATACTCCAATCACGTTTAGCGGTCATTTCGGATATGGCCGCTTTCATCTCGGCGTTCAGTGCCGGAGCATCGATGAGTTTTGGAAGTAGGTACGTGTCTGACAACTCTCTTAGAGCTTTACAAGAGAGACCATGTGTGGCGGTATGTTCCAGCCTGACTGCTAAATCCTTATAAATTTCAGTCCCGTGTATAGTTGAAATGGTAGGGTCATCGCCTAATAATTCAAGAATAGCATCGTTAAGCATGTTAGTCTCGGTGATACCGGTACCGGGTAGTGAATGATCACAGCGAAAGGAACGTCAGCAGTAATACCATTGGCAACTGGAAAGTCAGCGATCGGCTCTGTAGTTGGTGCTGATGTATGGCTGAATATTAAGACGACCTTCTGGAACGTTATCGTTTTATTATCGTTTCGGTTACTATGATCAACCTTGTGAGACGTGTTTTGATATGAACATTCACGTTATGAAATCCAAAAAAAAGATTTCTGATAAGTAAGAAAACAGACCAAAGTACTGTTCGCAATATTTTTACGGGTAGTACAACTCCAAAGAGAGGTACGCAAACCCAGATGTGACATGTTATTAAATCAAAAAATATTTCTGATAAGTAAGAAACAGACCAAAGTACTGTACGCAATACTTTTACGGGTAGTACAACTCCAAGGAGAGGTACGCAAACCCAGATGTGACATGTTATGAAATCAAAAAATATTTCTGATAAGTAAGAAACAGACCAAAGTACTGTTCGCAATATTTTTACGGGTAGTACAACTCCAAAGAGAGGTACGCAAACCCAGATGTGACATGTTATGAAATCAAAAAATATTTCTGATAAGTAAGAAACAGACCAAAGTACTGTTCGCAATACTTTTACGGGTAGTACAACTCCAAAGAGAAGTACGCAAACCCAGATGCGATTATCACTAGATAGATATTTCCATTCCATGCGTCTGCTTTATCAGTTAAGAAACAGTCCTAGAATACTGTTCGCAAAACTAATATTTCGGGTAGTGACGACTCCAAAGAGAAGCACGCAAACCCAGCAGAAAGATTATAAAATGCATTAATCGGCAGACAATAATAATAATAATTATGCAGCTAAAGTAATCAACGTCTTCATAAAACTGACCTTGAGATTCCGAGGGAAAACGATTCTCCCTGCTCGGAGCTCGACTCCGTGAACTACAACGGCGTCGTATTTTCTTGTGTAGCTTGGTTAATAAATGTTGGTAATCGGCATCGGCGTCCTCCTTGCGTTTTGGCATGATAATTCTTGGTTTTTCACCTAATTTTTACTTTAAAAAATACAGAAGAATTACAAAGTGCGATCGTGGCGAGCACTAAAAAGCGAATGAAGGCGTGGGTAGGTAGGCTGTGAAACTGGGGTGTTTGACGTTTTGTTATTTTTATATACCCTCAAGTTTAGTGCGTGAAGGCGTACCACTAGGCGGTACTACGAGTTATATCTCTAATCCCGAAGGACGAAGCTGAGCATAATCAGGCTAATTGGCACCGAACAGGGTCCCATTACCTTGTTTACTGCCGATAATCGTTAACTGTGCTCGTACCGCAGTGTACTCGGATTCAGAGTGTCAACTTCACCGAGAAAAATGGCCATCTCAATTCCGATGAATAGGCATGACGACAGTATCAAAAAATCGCCGATTCAATGCTTTCAGGGGACTAGCCAGATTAAAAAAATTTAAAACACATCTTTAGTTTTATTTTTAAAAAACAGATTATTAAGATTTTCAATAAATTAAAACATTAAAATACAGCAATCGGCCATCTTGTCAGAAACAACAATAACAGCGTATGACGTCACTCTTCAGTGAACTCAGGTCATCCGCCGCTCATCACGCATAGACACAATGACATGTTTACTAACCGTGACGTCAAATCGACGCCATGACACAAGCAAGCTGTTTTCGGGCACTGTTGAAAAAATATGTGAAAAATGGCATCAAACTTCGTTAAACTTAAGTTTATTACCGAAATAAAGACTTTTTTGTAAATAGTAAATGTGTACTCACATTATGGAAGAGGATTTTAAAATCTTTCGTCACGCCTATTCAATTCAATATTTTAGCGGTATTTAGATGGGAATTTTTCTCAGTGTAAGTTTTTCTGGCACTTGATTTTACGGAGAGATGTTTTTAGTTTGAACTTTGTTTGAAGTGTGTAATCTTGTGTCTTGTGAGCTTGCAACGTCAGGTTTTTTTTAGCGCTCGAGTTTGTCTGTCAGTCGCATCGTAGCTCCGGAACGGTTGAAACAATTTTTATGTTTGAAAGATACGAGTAACGAGGAAATGTGAAAAGTTCTTGCCTTTTATATTAATCTATACTAATATTAAAAAGAGATTAATTTTGTATGTGTGGAAAGAGTAAAATCCGAAACAACTGGTCTAATTTAAAAAATATTCATTTTAAAGCTACACTGTTCCTGAGTGCTATAAGCTATATTTTATAGCCCCAAACCCTCAAGTCTGAGGGATAAGCAAAGCTGGGTATAAAGTTCCGAGCATCAGCTAGTCATAACACATAACAACATTACGATACTTTATTCAGGTACTGTATTAATTTTACATCATGACAATATTTCGACCACGACCGAACCGCGTTAGTTAATGGATCCATTTTGCCCATTGTTCCGAATAAATTATAAACGAATTAACGCAAAAAGCGCCGGGTACAGGCAGCGGTCGCCGCAAATTGGGTTCCATCCGGCGTACTATTACGCTTTACATCAAATTTCAATCGCAATATGATTGATTGAAAAGCTGCCGATTTGCAGTTATTGAGGTGGTCATCTTGTCATGTACTGAGCTTTCGCAGGAAATTTATTGTGCGAACCTTAACTGAATTGGCTTTTGTTTTGCGTTTTCTCTTGCTGACTCTACACTACGAAAACTCTAGCAATCCAGTTTGAATCACGCTAAGAATTCCATAGTACGGCGCCTGGTTTTCAGTCAATCCAATAGTCATCAAACGTTGACGTAAATCATAATCGGGCGAGTCGTAAAACCGGCCTTAACCGCCTCGAATCGGTCGAAAGCCGCCCGTAACCGCCTCAAACCGGTTATTACGGTTCATATACGCGAATGAAAACTTTAAGCGTCCGGCCATTCTATTTTGAACTTCCGATATAGTTAACCTAGAGTTTGTAATGCAATGTAGTGAAATAGGTTGTCAAATAGGAAATAGGAGTGAATAGGTTTTTCCTAGGCAAGCGTGCTACATCTTCGACCACATCGTCACTTCCCATCAGGTGAGATTGCAGTCAAACGCATGCCTAGTCTGATGTAAAAAAAAAAAAAAAAATAGTTTGCTTGTTAGATAATTTTATTTTGTTTTGCTACGCTACGACGAAAGTTTAACCGGGAAATGCGTGCGTGACCGAAATTGTCAAATGTTTGCGAGTTCCGAAAGTTTTTATTTCGTTTTGTTCATAAAAGGTTATTACTGCTTCGGTTATGGTAATAAGTTCTATTCAGTTTCAGAAACAAGTATAGTAGACAATTCACTTTTCCCTGATATAATTGCTAAAGTTTTTCGGGGAGCGAGTCTTAGTAGTTAGTTAATTAACTAGAAATTTAAGTTCGATTTAAATTACTTATTAGCCTGAGGCTAGATTGTAATTTCACCAGAAATGATGTTTAAGCGTTTCTTAAAAAATGAAAAAAA
This sequence comes from Alcis repandata, assembly GCA_949125135.1. Taxonomy (NCBI): domain Eukaryota; kingdom Metazoa; phylum Arthropoda; class Insecta; order Lepidoptera; family Geometridae; genus Alcis; species Alcis repandata. Next base: position 1,206,435 of record OX421248.1, on the reverse strand, counting down.
AAAGGGAGCGAGTCCCATAGTAAAAGTTGTTCATAATGATGAGTACTTTGATCTTATGACATAAAAACGTGGTCATAAAAACACATTAAAAACGTATCAATATTTCAACATATTATTTTGAGCCTTAACCCAACGTTAACTCAATTAATTGAATTAATTACCTCTGAAACCGTCGTATTTATTAATTAATTTCGCGAATCAATTGCCACTGAATTCAGTACTCGTTTCGCTATTTTTATTTCGGTCCCAGCGCAGGTGTGAATCGAACAGAACTGCTCTTGATTGGACATTGTGTGATGTTTGAACTGGATTTCATTAATTATTGAAGAAGGTTCATTAGTTGGGTTTATTTTTAACGTTGAAATGACTTGTTTCGAATGGGGTTTGAAGAGGGCAGAAGGGTTTTAAGTTTTGAAAGATCACTCATGAAGATTATGTTGATTTCTTCTAGAATTTGCGAGATTATTTTCTCGCTTCGCCTCGCTCTCGTACTGGATTTATAATATTGTTTTTTTTTTTGGTATAAAAAGTAGTAGCATGTGTTAATTTTGGATGTGGTGTGTCTCTATTCCGAATTTTAGTCTTTGTTGAGCCGTTTCAGCTTGAAAAAGTGGCAGAAGTGCTCTCAAACTTTTTATTTACTAGTTACGCCCCGCGGTTTTAACCGCTATCCTAGAAACTGTTAAGTTTTCCGGAATAAAAAGTTATGTTTTACTCCAGGGCATAAGGTACCTTCTTAAGAAATTTCATCCCAATCCGTTCAGCCATTTCCGCTTGATTGCCAAACTTTCATATTTATGATATTAGTAGGTTTTAGGTGGAGCTTACAAACATAATAAGCTTTACTCATAAACGAAGCTTCGTAGCAGTTGCTAAGATTGACATATGTCATTTAACTTATCCGCAATACAAAAATATAATGTGAAATACTAAGTAATGTCACTTAACTTTACTAAGACTTTATAAGTAAGGCACCTTATTTACATAGAATGCATTGAAGCTATAGACTGACAAACAAAAACATACATATTTAATGTTGTAGCTAATTTGTAAAATTTAACATGTCGCCACATTACAAAAGAGAAGACTGCTTTAAAAATACAGCCGTTTTGCTTCATACTTACAACCCACACAATAATATCCTTTAGCATTTAGGACTTTTAAAATGACCAATAATTTAGAGATATGATTATAACGGTGACTGGCCTAAAAAGGCGCGAAAGAGGAAAAGGAAACGCCGCCATTTTGACGCTTACACGGAAATACCCTCAATATTTATCTTCCTTTATATTTGAAGTGGATGTTTTTCACAATAATGTTGCCAGTATATTAACTGAGGCAAAGCGTTACCAATTTACTTAAAAATCTGAGGCTGGCAGATACTGCGGTTACTCTTCTGTACTTTGCAACGAGCTATACTAATATTGAAAGGAAAAATAATGTGGAACGATCACGGTTCATATTTTGGAATGCAAAGTGTTGTTAGATTTGTTAGACACGGACCAAAAAAGCTACAGGGGCTTTATTCTTGGGAGCTTAAGATTATCTCCGTCACTCTCACTCTAATGACATTTGTAATGAGAGCGACAGTGACCGAGATAATATCTCTCTCATAGTATTTTATTGGTACAAAAAATGCTACATACTAATAGGGCTGATCAAACTCAATGTATATCTCAAGGGTGTGAATAAAATGGAGTTTCGTTAACGAGACACTATACGTCTCTCTTTTGCGGAGGTCGTAGCCGCGAGTGCGCGCGAAGTTGTTAATGCGTCTTTCTCGCCGCGAAATATGACGGTAGATTTATAATTCGCGGTTTTATTTAATAAACACAGGTAAGAGGAAAGAGGTTTATGGAAATACATTGCTCTAAATAGGAAGTTTAATCATCTTTAACCATCCTACTGCTGGTATACCAGCCAAGTTGCAGCTCCATAATCGCAAACGCTATATAAAACTAAGACAATGTATGGGAATGACATTTTTGTAATATGTTAGAATATATAATCTAGAGGTATATAAATAGATGATAGAAATGTTATTACCATCATAAGTGGATGCACAAATTCACATACGGCTTGAGTTATTTCTTTAGATAAACTCTATTCAGTAGCACAGTTTTTTACCTCCGACACAAAACGAGGGGTGTTATAAAGACTGATATTTGTTTGTGTCTGTCTGTCTGTGGCACCACCGTAGCTCTTAAACGGGAGAACCGATTAGGATACAATTTTTTATTTAGTTCGAAGCAGGTTTTGTACCGGTGGTTCTTAGACATGTTTTATCAAAATCGGTTCAGCCGCTTCTAGTTTTCTCTTTCTCTATGGCTAAGATTTTCCCGGATGTCTCGCTGAGGTAAGACTCCTGCTCGAAATGATTCATTTTAAAAATCGGGCTGTACAGCTTCGGTGTATTCCCGACTCGGGGGTGTAAATAAAATGGAGTTTCGCTAACGAGGGCCCATTCGTCTCTCTCTTCGGCGGTTTGCGCGAGTGCGCGCGAAGCTGTTATTTGTCTTGCGCGCGGCGAAATATGACGAACGATTTATAATTCGCGGTTTTTTTCACGACTACCCTCAGAAAGTGTTTTTTTTTTATTTGACTGGTGTAGTAAGAGGGTAAAGTTTTAGGCGGTGTGTTATGTTTTTTTGTGATCTGTGGACTTGACAGTTTGGAGTGTGGTGTCGTTAAATAGGTTTTTATATCCATAGTGCAGGCAGCATGTTTCAGGTGTGTTTTTGCTCTCTTTACATTTATTTCTTATATCTTTTATTCATTTGCTGGTTTAAACATAGATGAGTGTTTGAGTTTGATTTTGCGTATAATTCGAATGTTATAAACACAAACAGGCTCCGAAAAATTATGTTTTTAGGGTTCTGAACCCCTTCAGGTAAAGAACAGTTATGGTGAGACTTCGGTGTCTGATTATTAACCTTAAGTACCATTAAATAAAACTGCTTATTCAATAAATCGCCACTCATATTGCCAGGACCCAGCCGCAATTCCACCGTTTGACCGTTTTAATAGAAACTGACAAACTCATTCGCGCGGCTTGAATATCCGAGATTTCTCGGTGTCCCGCTTTCTCAAAAATACGGGTCAAATTCCAAAGATGACCTTGAGGTGTGAAGAAAACATTACAATGCAATACATATTTATTATACACAAGAAATATAAAACTAAGTAAAAATTATATTCGGTATAATTTTCACACTCATAGCTCCCCCACTAGGATAAATCCTGTGTCGGAGATGCCATAGAGCACACACAAAGACAAGGACAACTAACACCCAGACCCAGAACAGATATGTATTTAAATTCATCATTCAAACATCTGCCCGGCCGGGAATCGAACCGGGGAATACAGAATACTTTTAATCGCGAAAAATGTAACGGTTCCTGCAGGATTGCGGGTGAAATCGCGGAGCGCAGATCCAAAAAAATAATAACAAAATAGTTTAAAAAACTAAAAACACGCATTGTCATCAGTCTTTGACATGTGCAAGGTTTGAATTGAATCTGATCGTTCAAAGTAGGACAAAATCGAGTCCAAAAGGGTCGGTTACAAACATACAGGTGAAACTAATAAAAACGTGTTAAAAACAGAAAAAACGATATCACTCGTTTGTCTAATGTTTTCTGCCCCTACCATAGAAAACTAGGACAGTCTATGGGATGAGATTGTCATCTCATCTATATATATAAATATGTTATATTAGTTTGTGTACGCTTCAAAAACACAAAAAGTTCTGCACCGATCGAGCTGAAATTGTAGCATGATATATAATACGCATCAAGGATTGTTTTTATCTATTTTTTTTATTATCCACAGCGAAGCGGGGAACAGCTAGTTATTTATAGATTCTATATTCTGTTATTGAAATGTCATTCGCATACATTGTTCTAGTTTTCTAAAGCGTTTCAATTAGAATTGCAACTTGGCTAGGAAAGTCTGAAGGCTGTGGATGACGATGGTCTGATTCTGACAAGAGTGAACTTGACAATTTTTCATATCTTTGAGTATAATTCTTTTGCTGGTATTTTTAAAAAGCCGTATGATTATTTCAACTGACATCCGCAGAGAAAAATGCGATAAATACATCATCTCGCTTTCCGATATACGTTTTATTACTTTTGCATGTTCATCGGTGATATTTATAACTTTTTTTTAAGATAAGCTTGCGTTTGACCGCCATACCGCGTGATGGTAAGCAATGATACGGTCTACGATGGAGCACGCTAGCTTAGTAGAAGCCGATTCACTCGCGACTTGAAGACACCCAGGACTAAGCTGTGTCCTGCGGTTTCACCCAAATATTCCGAAATAAAAAGCAACCTATGTGTTAATCTAGGCTATATCTATAGCTATCGAGGCTAACTTTATTCCAAATTTCATTCAAATAAGTTCAACTATTTTTGCGTGATTGAACAACTTTGTAAAACTTAGCAAAACAAATATGTAAAAGGTATCCCGGGAGAGATCGTGCTGAGCGAAGACCGCCAGTTGCTGTACTAGTTTTAAGCGTTGTTATCTATTTGGTTGTAATTTGTGGTGTGAACAGTGAAGAGTTTATCTATCCATCGTTTTTGGTTTGATATAAAAACTCGTACGAAGCCCTTTGACTCCACTTTTATTTTGCGCACTGTTAGAGGTGGAATGCTCTGCCTGAGTGTGTTTCCTGATAGATATAATCCGGGTGTCTTCAAGTCACGAGTGACTCGGTTCCTTCTAGGCAAGCGTGCTGCATCGTAGACGACGTCGTTGCTCACCACCAGGCCAGATGTCAGATGTCAGTCAAACGCAGGCCTATCAATGAATAATTAAAAAAACGTCTTTGCTAATATTTCGAAGGTCGGGGCGAGACCGAGTTTCCTCCTCTTAAAACTGACCTCGTAATCCTGAGTCCCGAATCCTTCGTGATACGATTACGAAGGGCCGAACCTAACTCAATTTTTGCGTTTCCGCTCACTATCTACTATCGAGCGTTTCAATACTTTTATTTCGGTCTTTCATTTAAGTTAGGAAGCCATTTTTAGCAGTGCCAGTGGCATTATTAATTCTAAACGGAATCCTTAATTTCTGCTAATTTTGTAAATACGAATGTTTTTTTTATTTGTGGACGTGTGTGAAAGTTTGTTACCACGTACTCGTATCTCCGTAAAACTACTGAGAAGGTTTTGATAAAATTCGAAATAAAGAAAGCTTATACCTTCGATTAACAACCTATTTTTCATCATCGTTATCATCAATGTGCGGGTAAAACTGCGGGATGCAACTAGTTCTAAAACAGAATCACAAATAATTAAATAGTCTTTTGCTCGTAAAGTTGTGCGAATAAACATGATAATAATTGCATTACCTGTCTCACTCTCACTAATGAAGTAGGTATGAATAGGGTTCGTTACCTTGGCTAAGTAATTTCCTGTGTACATACCAGCTATAACCAGTGAGTAAGTGCCCTTACTAAGTTACTTATGCTTTGAACGGAAGGCACTGGCAAGCAACACATTTTAGCCAGTAGAATGATTGCTTGTATAGTTTTTTATGCCAAAATTTAGAATTTTTTGTGACGAGAAAATTAATTCGTTAAAAAAAATATTTCTGAGTTTTTAACCTCCGACGCAAAAACGACGGGGTGTTATAAGTTAGGCGAAACTTCAAACCTCAAAATTCAAAATGATTTATTCAGAGAAATTGTAAATTGTAATTGCAAACTGGGTGTAGAGAACTCGTGTCTTGGAAGTCAGTGTCTTCCTTTTGATCATTTAATTAAGTACACTGTTAATTACATAATACTTTACATAATTGTCATTTTTCATTTTATATGAATGAATAAATTTTTGTCTAACTAAACTAAATAAAAGCTTGTATTATCTAATCTAATTTGACAGCTCTGTAAACGTTTTCGTGCGCACCCACCTGAATGCTTACACGTAATGCCGGCTCTACACTCGCGCGCGACCCGCGGCGTGAATACACGGCGTGATTAACGACAAGAGTTTCGCGCTTCACATCGTGAATAACGATTGCCTCCACACTCGCAAAGCTTCGCAAGGCCTTCACAGTTTCGTTCGCGCGCTCAACGAGAATGGACGTCGATGTGGCTGCCGCTGCTTCTGTGGCGCTTTGTGCTTTAGCACTATAGATATAATATATATATACCTTAGTTAAAAATAAAAAAAAACAAATAAAAATGAAATGAAGCAAAAGAAGATGGTGGATGACCAGGTGACGCTCATTGAAAATTAAAAAGATAACAAGGCACTATACGACCACTCGACACTGCGTCCCGCGCGCTACTGCAAACTGCAATAGTTCACGAATGTGGACGCCGTTTGCAGTCGCGTGATGTGAACCAAGCGCGAACCCTTTGTCACGGGAAAAAAACCGACTCCGATCCGGGAACGCCGCGACCCGCGAATGCGAAGCCGTGAACACTAGGCGCGAAACCGTGAATCCATCCACATTCGCAGTTCGCGGCTTTCGCAGGTGTTCGCGCCGTGAGTGTAGAGCCGGTATAACAAATATGAACAAAACCCCATTGAATCGTTTTGTTCCACTCGCCCGGAGCGCAGCGTGACGTCATATCCAGATGGGCCCCCATTATTTATCCCCGTGTCATGTACTTAGCCGGTTTTTTCATGGAGTCGATACAAAAAGGATGTGGCATTTATTAATTGCGTTCGACTCGGTTTTTATGACACCTGTCAACGTTAAAATTTCCACTTGATGACTTCGCTCACAATTAATTCGAAGCTACCTATTTTTGACCGACTTCAAAAAAGGAGGAGGTTATCAATTCGACTGTATTTTTTTTTTATGTTTGTTACCTCATAACTTTTGACTGGGTGAATCGATTTTGATGATTCTTTTTTTACTAGAAAGCTGACGCTTCCCATTTGGTCCCATTTCAATTTAGTCCAGTTCTGATAATGGTATCCATGAGAAAACCATATAAGTCTTAAATTTGCATTAAGTACGTGCGCGACAAATAGATGAATAACTCAATAGTCGGTCTTTTGAAGTCGGTTTTTGTTTTGTAAAAATAATGTTCTTGTTATAGTAGCTACAAAGCTAGCTGCGCCCCGCGGTTTCACCCGAATTTTTCGGGATAATAAGTGGCCTATGATAATAATCTAGGCTGTAAGCTACCTCCGTCCCATGTAAACCGTTCAGCCGTTTTTCGTAATTGACCAACAAACTTCCAAACATACAATTCAGCATTTGAAACCTCGAAAAAAACCGAAGTTAATCCTGCGTTAGCTAGACATCTTTTTTAACGAACAACTTTACTTTTTCACTCTTAATTTTCTCGCGAATCATCTTAACATGAGATCCATGTTTAAAAAAAACCCGGATGTTGTTTTAATTAACGCGTCGTTTGTTAGGTAATTCGTTTGTTACGTTTTCGTTTTGTTACGTAATGGATAGGGGGGGGGGGGGGGGGGGGGGGAGCGTTGACTTGTAGGGCGTTCTCGGGAGTTGCGGGATATTTTTGAATTTGTGGCATTTTTAACCTACTTTATGAAAGAAGGGTTTCTCGATTCGACTGTTTTTTTTCCAAAAATTAAGTGTTTCGTTCTAGTTATTTTTGTGAATTAGTTGAGCTTCGCGAATAAATTTTTACGTTATAGTAAAATGCTCAATGTTTGTTTATAACAAAACTATTGCTAAGGGATTTGCTGACAGTCAGACAGACATTCCACACCATGTAAGTTAAAACATTGCTTTTGAAACATCTACGAGTCTACGCGGTGTTTCAGAAACAACGCATCCGAAACATTGTATCATAAGTAATATTGTGGTACATTTAATGTCATATCTACCCGGTGGAATTTAGAAAAGCTACATACACCACAAACTAGCACAACTGTTATACAATTTTATCCTTTTAAAAATAACACTCCTTTTTGCAGTCTTATAAAAATAACCTAAATTCTCACAGCTGACCTAAAAAACAAACATCTACTTAAATCCTTTGGACTTTGCCACACTCGGCTTAAAAGCTAAGTAAACCATCGCGAATGCATTAACTCTCGGAATGACATGTAAAAATGTTAAATTCATTCATGAATAATGGAACGGGCTTATTTTGGGATTTGGGCATTGATATATACTTTGTAAGGATCGGGCGAGTAAACATTTTGTATGATACTTAAAAATTTTAGTTACAAAGACAGAATGTGGCGAGATGGCGAGACAGACAGTGGCGAGATAGAGCCCTCGGCCGAGTACTGGGTTTGTATAAACAGTTTGACGAGGCGAGACAGTCACTAGAACAATGATTTGTTTGCTCGGCCGAGTGTCTAGCCACTGTACTCGTTACGTGTAATCAACCCATAAGAGATGACTAGGATAAGCTAAGAGGTGGTGTTGTTTGGAAGATAAATATATTTTTTTTATTCCACCTATATAGTAGACTTTCGTTTGACTGCCATCTTGCCTGATGGTAAGCAACAATGCGGATCACGATGGAGCACGCTTGCCTAGTACAAATCGATTTACTTGCGACTTCGTTCGTTTTTGAAATTGTAAAGAAAGGAAAAAGTATTTATGTTCCAGCTATACTTCGTTCCTTCACATCAAGCACAAATGCGTAATGAGCGGACCGCTTCGACGTTATGTGCGTATAATTGGACGCATGTCGTCATTTTGATGTATTGCACCGGGTAGGGCTGTCAAACTTGAAGCGTTACAAAAAAAAACGTTTGACACTCATAGCTCCCCACTAGGAATAAATCCTGTGTCGGGGATGCCATGGTACACACACAAAAAGACAAGGACAACTAACACCCAGACCCAGAACAGATATTTAAGTTCATCATTCAAACATTTGCCCGGCCGGGAATCGAACTCAGGACCTCTAGCTTATAAGGCGGATACACTACCGCTGAGCCAAACAGGCCGACAAACAAGTGTAACAAGTGTGTCGAGTTGGTTTTACAAGATATATAATCTGGGTGTCGTCAAGTCGCGAGTGAATGGGTGTCTTCTAAGCGCGTGCTACCATGAGGGATATGTAGTCGGGAAGAGAAAGAGAGAGTTGTCAAATTTTAGATTTTTATCAGGCTTGATTTTGGGATTGTCATGCTCGGAAAGAACTAAGTGAACTGTCAAAATAATGAAAATGGAGTATGTCTTCTTAATCGGGAAGTGGTTCAAAATTCAGCTATAAGATTGACCTAAACAAACTAACTAACATTCTTGTAAAATAAAAATAACGATCGATTTTAAGTGATGATGAATGGTCGATTTTAATTGATTTTTTTTTTCTAATTTAACAATTTTGAAAAAAGAAGTTTCATAGTTCATTTTTTATTTTATAGTTTTTATTTGTTACAGTAAGCTACTCGTATATGTCTAACAGTTAATCAAATATTCAACAAAAAAAAAACAAAATTATTCTGTGACAACTGAGTAACAACTGTTTTTCTGTGACAAGTGACAACCCTTAACTCAAGACGAGGGAAAGATGCGCTTCTATTTGCGTGCAAGATGTTCGGACGAATTGGTTTGTGAAACGTCTGTCTGTTATGTAGATTTATGTCGGGGAAAACATGCGAATTGTGCAGATGCTTGACTTGAGATAGCGACAGTTCAGCTTATAATTAAGACGGGAATAGTCACGTAAAAATACTACTACACGTTTACTACGACTAGTATGGATCACGTTCGGTGATCTTAATCAGAAGGTTAGAAGCGTGACGCGCTCGCGGTTGCATCTCGCCTGGGTGCCGTGAGTGCCAGGCGAGAGGCAACCGCGAGCGAGTCACGCTTGTAATCTTCTGATGAAGATCACCGAATGTGATTAAAACTAGTCGTAGTAAACTACTTTTACGTGAGTATTCTCGTCTTAATTAAGTGTAAGTACTGACTTTTTGTAATATTCTATTCTTTTGTTGTTCTCGTCAACTTCTGCAGCTGTCAACAGTTTTTTTGGATATTGAACTAAGTTTGAGTATAGGAATTACAAATAATGCACAATTTTAACATTGACTAGATTTATCAATCACATTTATTTTAACATTACAATTCTTTGAAAGTAAAGCCAGTTATAAAATTGGAAAGCTAAAAGGATTTAACAGTAAGAGAGCAGCTCGTCTATGGAGCAAGCCTTTAAGCAGCACTCATCGGCTATGCCTTGCCTTTTGCCTCGGGCACTGTTCAGGGCCAAGGCGTTTTGCTGTCCAAACCAAGGCCAACCTTCTTGAGACACCATGGAGTTTCCATAACCTTCAAGTCTCAAAGAAGGCATGGAGTTCTTCATAAAATGACCTCCTTTGCCTGAAGTCTCGATTCTGGAGCCGGGCGCCGAAGTTTTTAACGCAAATTGACCGTTATTGCCAAAGGCTAGTGCGTGATTGCTTGAGGAAGGAAAGCCTGAATGTTGAATCATGGAGCTGGGTACAGAAGTTTTCAACGTAAATCCGTTATTACCAAAGCCATGCAGTCCATTATAGCTTGACGAAGAGTACTCCAGTTCTTTGCCCGTAGTCTGAATTCTCGAGCTGGGCACAGGTCTATTCAAAGAAAATTGGCCATTATTACCGTAGCTTTGAGGTCCATTGTAGGCTGACATAGATCTCTTCACCAGGTACTCCTGTTCACAAAGGTAGGTCAGGGTTTCTGAGAGGACCCTGCCGCAGTAGTGCTGGTCTCCTGACGAATACACAACCAAAACTACGAAGAAACTGAGGAATAGTTGTATCTTCATGATGCTTTGATGAAATTCACTGTAGTTACTTGAGATGTTACTCCGATGACAGTAGATGTTGGAATGAATGATGAGAAGAAAGTGTTACTTTATATACCCTAGATCCTAATGAATATTCAGATAGTTTAAAAATTTACCTTAATGAGACCTGAATGGGTGGACATGTGAAAAGGCTGAAGGTAAACTGTGACGCAAAGCTTTACTTGAATGCCTGATGTGTGGGGGTAGATCGAAATTCGTAGTGACACCAAACTCAAATGTGTGTGTTACTAAGTAGGAATAGTAGATGCAATGTGAAAAAAAATTATGTTATCGGAACTTGTTGAATGTTCGAACCCAAGTTTCTCTCTCTCTTTCTTTCTTTTTTTTCAGGCCGATAAACTATCCTACATGATGGCGCAATCAGCCTTGTTAATTTTTATCCTTTATTTTTTAATACCATAGATGGCAAAGAAAGATACTTTCAATGTATTTTCGGCATTTTCTTTAAAAACTTAAGACTATCATGTTTTTTACTCTAGCTTTCCAATTTTTCTCTAGATCTAGATCTTACTATCTTCAACCGGAGATGGATCTGTTTGTTGTTACGAGACAAAAACGAGATCTACAATGCATAGTGTAATCCGAGCTACAGTATAGTAATCATAAGTAAAATTTTTATTGGTCTATAACCTGTGGTCCCGTCAGAAAATCGTCCTATTCGCTTGTAGCTTAATTTTTATGATCTTTAGGCATCACCTTTTTTTCTGCCGCTGCCGGGGGGAAAATCTTGGAAAGATTCCCGGCTGCTTTGGGGAGCAACAGAGCTATGTGGGGCTACACCCACTAAAACCTCTTGGTGGCCAGTTTCTGTGCTTAGCATCACCAAGTTAAGCTACAGCACGAAGAGCGAAGAGATGTCGACAAAATATGCATAATCTATACTAATATTATAAAGAGGAAAGATTTGTATTTTTGTATTTTTGGATGTTTGTGTGGAATAAACTCAAAAACTACTGGACCGATTTCAAAAATTCTTTCACCATTCGAATGCTACATTATCCCAAAGTGACATAGGCTATATTTATTACCTGAAAAAATTAGGGATCCTTACTAAAACTTCAATAGTGTCCACCTGTGCGAAGCCGGGACGAGCCGCTAGTAAAACTATAAACTCGTATTTTCCAAATAGGTCACGATTTCTCGATACAATCTGCCGGTAAACATGCGCGGAGTCTCCATGTAATTTAGTTAAATCCCTAATTTCGCGTGCTTGCGTCGAATTCTAAGTGGATCCGATACGTAGTAATGGTTAGTGTGTTTGTCTTGCGGCTTTACTAGATATCCTACAGGGATCCTTTATAGGAGCTAGTTACGTTAATCTAGGGACTTTTGGAAACTAATTAAAGTTAGGTCGAATAGGTCGAGTGGCTTTTTTTTGCGATTGAGTGGCGAAACGACCACATGGTTCGCCTGATGTTAAACGTCACGTTTGCCCATAACAGGTCTGTGCCACTCAGAATTGTGAACTCATTAGGGTTGATTACACGTAACGAGTACAGTGGCGAGACAGTGCCCTGGGTCGAGTACTCGGTTCGTATAAACAGTTTGACGAGGCGAGACAGTCACTAGAACCATCATTTTTTTGCTCGGCGAGTATGCCCATTTACTGTCTCGCCGCTGTACTCGTCACGTTACCCATTGCGAATCAAGACCCTGCGCGGCACAGCACGACTAATTCTAGTGTCAGATTTTAGAATGCTTAAAAGGCCTCAGACATGGCTTTCCAGTTCTTATTCTTATTTATTATCCCGAAAATGTACACTTCATGTGTTAACCCCCGACCAAAAACGATGGAGTAAGTTTGACGTCTATGTGTCTGTCTGTGGCATCGTAGCTTCCGAACGGATGGACCAATTTAGATTTTTTTTTGTTTGAAAGGTTTTGAAAATGTTTGATGAAAATCGGTTCAGCCGTTTTAACGAAGGGGTTGTTTTTTATTATTGGTAGGTGAAACCACAGAGTGCTGCTAGTTAATAAACTAAGTGTGTAATATATGTCTATGGATGTATTTAGTATGTAAACGTGTGTAGTGTGTATCTAAAATGCATGTAGTAATTACTTATTGAGCCCAGATAAGATGGCGGGATGAAGAGATTTGATTCGTGATTAGATTACATTCACGTAGAATTTCTAATTAATTACAACACGGCTTAGTTAATAAGAACATGTATTATGCGTGCTAATTAGGGTTATAATCAAAACATAACAAACAAAGACGGACAGTTTACGTTACACTTTTGAAACCGGATGTTTTTACATCAAAACTATTGCAAACCTACTAGAAAAAGGTTATAATCTTCAAACGGTTGAACAGATTTTCATAATTCATAGCGAAGAACATTCTGTAACAAGTTACCTTTTAAGTAAAATCGAATACTTACTACACATTTTTCATTGCCCTTAAATCCGGAACACGGTAATATTTGTATATGACTGTTTGGCGGTTGAATAACTGACAAAGGTACTTCCCCAGGCGACCTCTTCAAAAGTGCCCTGCCACTTACATAGTAAAAGAGTCACACGAAAAGAAATAAAACAAAAGAGTACATACACTGAGACAAATTATCATCTATATTCCGGATGAATTCACTTAAAGTACGGAACATACTGATATCACAAATTAGCACCAGTTTATGAAAGTTGTCATCGTAAAAACTGGTGCTAACTGTCGTACTTTTTGGTGATATCAGTATGCGTCGTACTTTAAATTCTTCATTCTTTTAGCGGGATTTAGATGGTCATTTTTCTCCGTGTCAGAGTATATACTTCTACAACTGTCCTAACAGTTATTTATCTTCTTGTTACAGAGTAATGGCAATAACTACATGCCGGGCGAGCCCCGGCGCAAACGCGAGCCGCCGCCGCGCCCCAACAAGATCCTGCTCTACACCATCATCAATCCGGCCTATCCAATCACTGTGGTAAGTTTAACTTTCCTTTTTCACGTGACAGCGATCGCGATACGATGGGTGGCGAGGCCGAGTTCGATGCGAACTACTAATTATTATGATTGATCCCCAGTCGTGGCACGGAATATACTCAAAAAAATTAACCTCACAACAACCACCCAAGCAATTTCGCTCTGAATTTGAGAATTGTATTGGAATAAACTACTTTTCTGCAAGATTTAAACGATCAGACCAACTATCGTCGGACAAACATACAAATTGCGATTTGTGTCATTACGCCCTGAGATCTCCCTTCGCTCAGTCAATGCTAGTAGGTACTAGTATGCTCTGACTACACGTCGTCGCTTACCATTAGGCGAGTAGGTGGTTAAACGCGGACTTATTCACGTTAAAAATATAAATAACAAGAACATTATTTTTACAAAACAAAAAACAAAAACCGACTTCAAAAGACCGACTATTGAGTTATTCATCTATTTGTCGCGCACGTACTTAATGCAAATTTAAGACTTATATAGTTTTCTCATGGATACCATTATCAGAACTGGACGAAATCGAAATGGGACCAAATGGGAAGCGTCAGCTTTCTAATAAAAAAAGAATCATCAAAATCGATTCACCCAGTCAAAAGTTATGAGGTAACAAACATAAAAAAAAATAATAAAAAAAAACATACAGTCGAATTGATAACCTCCTCCTTTTTTGAAGTCGGTTAAAAATGACTCCTAATATGAAGCTCACACACTAACCTCATCCACACATACACTCACAGACAGTTAACACTAAAACACAATCGAACTCGGAACTCCACGCATACTCAACTCTTAGTTGAAGTTACACAAGTTAAATCCGTTCTAACAACTTGGATTGGAAGTAATGACGCGTGAACGGGATTGGAGCAGATTGAACAATAGTCGCTATAGAGCAGTGGTTCCCAACTTTTTTAGGGTTATTTTGACTAGGGGCCGCTTTTGGTTTCTTTTTTGCTAGGAGGGACTACAAGGTCAAAAGAGATTATAGCAGATTGTACAATAGTCGCTACAGAGCAGTGGTACCCAACCTTTTTAGGGTTATTTTGTGCAGGGGCCGCTTTGGTTTCTTTGTTGCTAGGGGGGACTGACTACAAGGTTAAAGGGGACTGGAGCAGATTGAATAATAGTATTATAGCTATGGTTACAGTGGCTTCTAAGCTTTTGTAACTGACATCCATAAGTGTACATTGATGTACCCATATTTGAATAAATGATTTGAATTTGAATAAAGACTATTGCAGAAAGAACAATAGTCGCTACAGAGCAGTAGTTTGCACCGTTTTTTGACTAAGAAACTCTCCTTTTTTGACTAGGAACCACTCCTTTCTTCTTAGTGGATACTACAAGGTTAAAGACAGGAAAAAAAATTGCGTTAATCTAAAAATAATCCTAACTTTTAATAAAACTAAACATCGATTAGTTTGAATAGCACTTATATTTTCATTTTGTAAGATCAGTTTTCATCTACATTCTTCAATAAAAAAAATTGCATATTGAATCTTTAATCTTAAACATAAATATAGATTAACAAATTAAATATTTCGCGGTCTATATATTAGTTCTTACGGACCGCTGGTTGGGAACCACTGCTATACAGTAACAGCTTGTACAAAAGTTGCTATGGGTTACTGCAACAGGTCTTAGCTTCGGTACTTTGTGACATGCCCCGTCATGTATGGAGTTACCATTTCGAAATGTCTTGACACAATATTTTAGAAACAGGCGGAAATTTACGAAAAACCGGATAAAAGATTAATGAAAAGTCCGGAAATTGCAAAATTTGTCGCTCAAATACAAATTAAATATTTATTATGTTTAAAGGATGAATCAAATTTTCTCTTCAGCCGCAAATAATTCGGTTAATTAAAACAATATGTGTTAAAACCACATCAGGGCCCGTACGGCGAATTCTTACCGCAAGCCTAAGCTGGATTACCCTGGCTTTTGTCTTACTCTGTCGGCTAGGAAAGAAGCGAGACAAAAGCTAACGCGATTCAATTCAGAATTCGCGGTACGGCCCTGGTTTCTTATAGTTTGTTTATTTATTTTTGACAATTCGATGTATGTCATTATTATTAAAATTATGGATAATTTTTTGAATATCTTTTTAATTTAATTAATATTTGATTCACAATCGTAATTTTTTTTTAATTACTATTTATTTAAATGATCACTGTTTAGTCATATTTTTATTGTTAACATGACATGCAGCTTTTTTGTTACAAATTAAAAGCTAAAACTATAGCAGGACTCTTACTTAGATACCTTTAATTCAGTTTTTCGTCGAATAAACAGGACATTGTATCCTTTGAAAGGACCTATTTTCGATCGTGATAGTCCAAAAATAGCTTTTTCGCGTTAGCGCTTATTTTTCTCATAAACAACCTCTCCGGTTGGTATTCGCCCACACCAACGCCTACTGTGAAATCAAGGCGAATGAATTAAGAAGTGGCTTGTAAAAATCAACTCTGTCTTTATTTATTGAGGGTTCAAAATTGGAAGTAGTCCACTTAGAGCACCCGTCCGAATAGCACCTGCGCAAAGAGCACCCAGCCTAGTCCACGAAGAGCACCTATTGAACTTAATTTACTAAAGTTTAAGACAGATGCGGCGGTGACACGGCGGAGTTAAACAATCATTCCTTTTTCTGTTTCTTGGGTATCAATTTGTAATTGTTTTGCTTTACTCCTCGGCTCCTTTTATTCCCATACATATAGTACATTTTTAAACCCCGACGCAAACAGTGGTGTGTTTAAAGTGTGTATCTGTGGCATTGTAGGTCCTAGAGCTCCTAGCTAGTTTGATTTTTTTCCCCTGAAAACCGCCGTATTTACCCGCATTTTATAAGATAAAAAATTACCTATAATTATGTTAACTTAGGGATAAATGACCTCCATACCAAATTACATCCAAACTCTTACAGCCATTTTTGCGTGATTGAACAACAAAATCCAACCATACAAACTTTGACATTTATATTATAGTATTAGTAGGATTTTTCATTAAATAAACTAAACTTTAAAAATAAAGTTTGTAAACTCTGAAATAGCTCAACGGATTTACATGAAATTTGGCATGAACGTCTTTCATGGTTTGGATTAACACGTAGGCTACTTTTTATCCTGGAAATCTCATGTTAACTATTTGACCGCGGGTGAAACCGCAGGAGCAGCTAGTATTACATACTCGGTAGATATCAAGCAAACTCCAAAAGATCTAAAGTTGTTCGTGGAGCAATAAAACTGTGACAACTGAGATATCTAAAACGCGGTTCGAATCGTTCAAGCGCCGTCGTCCGTGATATTGGAGATATAACAACTTTGAGGGTAGCTCGAAGGGATCGCAACTCGGGCACAGATTAGATAGCAGTTGCTACGTGAACTCGGTGCCAGTTTTATATGTCCGATGAATGATAGGCGGTTTGAGTGTAGGACTGATAGTGAAATGGGCGTGGAATTTAGATAAGACTAATTGCGTACCGTGGTTTCACTCGCTTTTATTTTCATAAATCTGTAACACAACAAAAGAAGAGATTTAAATCGGTCGAGCTACTTGACAGATCCATTTGGTAATCGCGTAACAAACATACAGAAACAAACAGTCGAATGGAAAACCGTCTCCTTTTTGAAGTTGGTTAAAATTTGTGGGTCTTACTTATAATCCCTGCTTAAACTTAATTACTGCATATCCATGTCTAGTTTTTGCACATGACATTTCGAAAGCGCTATCAAAAAAGTCCGAACTCAATAATAATAAAACACAACTACCAATGACCATGTTCATGTTTGATCGCACATTCACCAAACCATCTATATGAACTTGCTCGTTTTTGATCGTACACGATAAAGTTCATGAGCCATCAGGTCCGCACCCCGCGGGTCCATTCATCTAGCTGAAGATAACCACAACAGCTCGAGACAAGCAGTCTCGAGTTTACATCGGCGAACTTATCTTGAGACGATCGGTTGGTGTCATGCCGGTGTGGGATTGCCGGACACGGTGTTTTGCCGGATACGTGCTGAGCTTGTCTATCTTTCGTCCTTGTATCTTCTAGTCGTGCGAATGTGTGTCTGTCTGAGCAAATTATTTAGATACAATTTAATTCCGTCGTCTTTTTTCTTGCTATCGGTATTTGATCACATAGTAAAATTGATCAAAAACCTATTATTGATCTGTCAAATTTTCTTGCCATATTCGGTGAAAACAACAGCGAATTGAGCATTTCTGATATGTCCCAACAAATCGTTCCACGCTATGCAACTCCAAACTTCGGCTACTAGGAAACTTAGACAGTGTGGTTCCATATACAAAATGTTAGCATATTCGGCTAAAGCATTCGTGTATAGGTCATCTCTACCATGTACTGGCAAGTCGTTTCACGCTATGCAGTTCCAAACTTGGGCTACTAGGAAACTTGGACAGTGTGACTCCAACAGAGGTCCCATATTCAAATTAGCTTATTCGGCTAAAACAGTCGCGTATAGGTCATCTCTAGCATGCGACTCTAACAGAGGTTCCATATTGAAAATGTTAGCATATTCGGCTAAAACAGCCGTGTTTAGGTCATCTCTAGCATGCCTCGGCAAGTCGTTTCACGCTATGCAGTTCTGAACTCGGTCTACGAGGAAACTTGAACACTGTGACTTCAACTGTAGCTTCTGAAGTTCAAATTTTTGCTTTATTCGGCCAAAACAGCCGCGTATAGGTCATCTCTAGCATGTCCCGGCAAGTCGTTTCACGCTATGCAGTTCTGAACTCTGCTACGAGGAAACTTGGACAGTGTGTGAGCAATCCAACAGTAGTTTGGGATCTCGAGTCATCTCTGCGGCGCGCCGTCTGCCGGGTTCATTTTCACTGGGAAATGGGCGGAGTTTTTTTTTAGTTTTGTCACTTGAATCGTTTTTGTTGTTGTTGCTTGTCGCGGTCATTTCGGGTCTACGGTGTTGGAGTTGTATGTTTAAGTGGGTTTTTTTGGTCGGAGATCTCTTTCATGAAATTTTAATTGCAATTGACTGAACTGAACGCATAAAAGTAAAACGTAAAGAGAGAGACGTCTGAATAGAAACTCTTTATTGGGTACAGAGTGTACACCATAAAAATGTGATTTAAAATGATGAGAAATGTTTTACTTTTAAAATTTGTCAAAACAAAGTCTCCAGAAATCTCAACCAGTCTTGTGTGCCGTAATGAATTTTTATTTAGAAACACATTCAAAAAAGAGGAGGTTAGTATTTTATTTAATCGATTAATAATAACTAAATACTGCAAGTAGGTACAATCTCTATCCCTTGTGAACAGAATCACCCTACATACCTACGTACCTGTACTCATTAATAACACTCTTCGATACACGTCATGCAGCGTCCGTATCCAAATTGCAAATTGATCGACGACTTTTCCCCCGAAGTGGCTCGAAGTTGCCCGAAGTTGCCGCAAGTCGTCCCAAGTTGCCGGCTCGTTCGCTCCACATGCGCTAATTTGTCAAAGTTGCCGGCATTGGCTGGTCGAAGTTGGTGGCACTCCATGTATTTTAATGTAAGCACCGGATAATCTATCACGTGCTTTACAATGGGTGAGAGAAAAAGTAAATAGTATTTTTTTGCGAATGCTCTGCGTCATCCTCACACCGTAGATTTATTTCCCTTGGATTCGTACAAAACGTTTCGAATCTACGTTTCTGATTCGTACGGCCAAGGAATTGAATAGACTGCCGGCTTCCTTGTTCCCTGAGAGATCTTGCGAAATCTCTGAGAAATCTTGGGCTTTTCAAGGTCAGAGTGAATAGGTATCTTCTAAGTCTGCGTGCTTCATCTTCGACCACATCGTCGCTTACCATCAGGCGAGTTAGTGGTCAAACGCTAAAAAAAATTGTTGTCGAAAAAAAAAAGTGTGTTCCTCCCTGGTAGATATAATTTCAGTGTTCGTAAGTCGCGAATGAATCGGTTTTTAGGAGCGCGTGCTCTATCATAGACCGTATCGTTGCTCACCATCAGGCGAGATGGCGGTCAAACGCAAGTCTACGAGTATCTCAGAATTTGAAACAAACCGGTCTACCTCGCCCGTCAAAAACTTTCATATTGCCAATTTCGCGTAAACATTCTTCAAAAGGGAACAAAGGCCACGTGTCTCTTTAAAAACTTTCCGTAGCTTTCTTTTCTAAATAACTTGAGGGTTATAAAAGCTGAATAAAGCGCTTTATTGCGTGAGATGGGGGGCGATGCAATAAAGACAGCGGGATGATGGAATCTGATGGGAAAAGTTTCGCGAATTGATGGGGTTGTATGAGACAGATGCTGCGGACGAAGTTTTGATTGACACGAGATCGGAGCAAATAGCTTGATCGCTCTTTTAACAAGCAATGCAAATAGGTGTGTTCAACTTATTAACGTGTTTGTGAATCTGACATCGTAGCTCACAAACGACTGAATTGGATTTCTTGAATCATAGCTAAACACTCGATCAAGACTCCAAGTTTTATCGCAGCCGCTTGGATGTTCATTCGGATATTATTGACTTGTGGAAATCGTAGACTGCCTTTATTCGCGTTCTTTTTTACCACACTTGCATAACGTGGAGCGAGCTTCCAGTGGTGGTATTTCCGATTAAATGCAACATGGGGTTCTTTGAAAGAGCTGTAAATAGAGTTAAAAGGTCGGCATAGGCGACGGTGATCGCTTATCATCGGCGGCCCGTTCGTTTGTTTCCCACCTATAGCTTAAAAACCTTTCAAACGAAAAACTAAATTAAACCCGGTTAAGCCGTTTGGGAGCTTCGATAGCACGAACAGACACGAACGCACTCGTCACGGTAAACTTTTTATACTCCTTTTTTATGCTATTGAGTGACGAGACGAGCAAATCGCTCGCCAGATATTAAACGTCACGTTTGCCCATAACAGGTCTGCGCCACCCAGAATTTTGAATTCTTACGATTCAAGCCCCTGCGCGGTACAGCACTGCGCTCATCACCTTGAGATATAAGATGTTTAATCTCCTATTTGCTCTGAAATGGAAACAATGCCATATTGCCATATCTCATATTGCGTCGGGGGTTAAAAATTCTACAAACTATTTATGTTAAAAGACCATTACTAATCTTCTCAATGTACTTTCTCGTTCATAACTGTTATCTAGAACTCTAGACAGTCTTGAAACAAATATAATCTTTGCGAAACGATGCTGTTATTAAATGGGAAGTACATTTTCTTGAACGGAAATGATGACTGTTGAGATAAAATGTCCAGATCCAGATGTATTTATTTTTAAATAGAGAACATAAATAAAGAACTAACGCTTTTCTCATAGTTACGTACTATACTTTATAGATTTCTTTGCATTGGGGATGAGATGGAATACAAATAAAGACACACGCACAACTAACACCTTCAACAATCTATTTGGTTTGCGTCTGCCTTATGAGGAAGAGGTCCTGGTTCCTATTCTAGGCCGGGCAGGTGTACGGATGATGAATTTAAATATCTGTTTTGGGTGTTAGTTGTCTTTGTCTTTGTGTGTGTTCCATGGCAACCCCGACATAGGGAATCCTAGTGGGAAGCTATGGGTGTGAAACGTTATCGTAACTAATCGGTCCGGGATTCGAAATAATGCTTAGCTCTGAAATCTGACTTGCTTTCGCAGACCACTAAGCCATAATTACTGGTTGTTTAATATTTTGGCAAGCAATAGAAAGGAAGAAAGTGTGGAGAGCGGCTATGCAAGGTTTTCTCACAATGTTTTCATACTACCGCCGCTGTAGCTCATCGTTAAGGGTTGAACTCACTTTTGCGGCAAAAAATCGAATTTTTCCAACCGCCGAGCTATCATCGCTGCAGAAAAAATCCAAACTCTTTCAACTTTTGTCTTTAAACTTGGATTTGAAAGTATAAAGATTTCGATAAAAATCGAATAAAACATCGGCCTGTAGGAAAAGTTGGCTTACTATTGTTTAATCTGTGCCAAAAGTAATAAAAGTTGAAGCGTTTCCGGAGTGAGTACAAGTCTAGGTGGTTACAGTAGCTGACATGTGAGATGGCACGTCGGGAAAAGAGTGAAATGTGCGGGAAAAAGAGTGAAACGTAAGCGTTGACTTTGTAAAGCGTTGTCTCTGTCGCACAATGCGCTCTCAATCACAACATTACAAATCATGCAAGTCAGTCAATGGTGTTTCTACTTATCTCTTGGATGGGCAGAAGTCGAAGTTAGTAAGCTAGTCAGAGGCCAAGTGGCTAGACCTAGTGTCAAGAATTTTATAGGCCTCTGACATGACTTAGCAGTTGTTGTTAAAGGAAAATCAAATGGAGCCTACAACTGTAATGAGATGCTGTTTTTAGTGTCGAATGTGACTCATTGTTTTTGTTTAGTGTTGGTTACAACAACTTTATAGTAAAAAGTGTTTACAGTCACTTATGACACTTCATCAATTTGTCAGCGACAAACAAAGATAGCGCTATACAAAACCGGAACCACCCGAAGATTTCGTCTCACTTTCGACGTGCCAAACAAAAAGCCGCGCACTGTAAAAATAAGTGGTAAAAATTGGAAAGAAGCCGCTATAAATCTTTCGAATGGAAATAAAATGCAGTCGCGCTCGCAGCAATGTATTTTTTAAAGTTTAAGTTGTTTTAAGATTCTGGAGGTGTTTGAAGATGCAACCAGTCTGGTTGGCTGGTTTTATTGGACTGAGTATAGTCTAGTTTACAGAGAGTGGTTTGGCTACCAGACTGTGTTAGGTAGCTTATGTTTTAGCGGTGTATGGATTGAACGTATGTTTCTTTTGTAAGCTACTAAAACTAGGTTTTGGTAGGTTTTGTAGGGTGAGGTGTCGTTTGATTTGGTTTGTCCAGCTCTTTAGATTTTAGGGATTTTGTGCAGTACAGAGTGTTATAAGTTTAGGTTATAGGCGTTTTGTGCAGTTAAGTTTTTTTTTTTTTTAAAGACAACTTATAAGGCGGATATGCTACAGCTGAGCCAAAGAGTTCCTCATAGCTCAGCTCACCCTGTAAAACTCATACGTTATATTGCCAATTTCGTCATAACCTAGATCCTTCACACGCCCCATTTAGACTTAAACAAGAAACTTTATCGTTCCCACAGTTCCCTATCGTCAATATGATAAAACACACTCATCCCCGGGGTCAGACCCGACGTAGCGCGTCTTTATTCCTTGTCATCTGCTTATAAATCAGACAAAAATATAATATGAACCGGAAAGAATGTGTCGCACAAGGTCGGGTTCCGTAGAATATGGCAATAAACTGCGCTAAAAAAAATACAAAAATAGAAATGGTAAATGTAATTAAATATTTATTGTTACGGAAAGTTGATCCACCACGTGAGGGATTTCACCGAAGAAGTTAAACGTGAAAGTTCAACATAAACTGAATCGCGTTGAACCGAGTTCAAAGCTCCAGTTTGTTTTAGCAGAACTTAGTTTTATTAAAATCGTTTTGTTATGCAATCGGTTAAGTCATAATGTAATTATTTAAGAGAACCTTTAATGAAATTATTCAACAGTTAATGATTTTTAAGTTAATTTTATTTTAGAGTAGAAAGAAAATGAGAGAAGAGAGCGGCAGCTGCCATTTTCACTGTCACATTTGTACAGAGTATGTTTCAAGGACTGTATTTTATTCGTTATTTCTAAACATAAGTACACAATAATGATTCTAAAATTCTTATTTTTGCAGATTTGTCTAAGCTATGCCTTCTCGACAAGCACTATACAGTTAAGAATTCGTAGATTTTTTGTAGAGTTTCTGGTTCGCGGTACCCTAATAACGAAGAAGAGAAAACAAGGCGAATATCATATTCCACAAATGGCATTCTTAGCCCGTTTCTCTGAACTATTGCCCCGAGTTATGTTTTATTGAGACGTATTATGTGGCTCGGCGTATTTGGGACATATCTCGCTTTTTTGTTTCGCTTTTTGGGTTCCGTTTTTCATCTCCGGTCGGTGATCCTAATAATTCAGAGATTACTTTTTTAGTAAATATTTGTTGTTGCTTTGTGGTTGAGTAATTCGTAGAACTCGGCTGTCTAGTAATGACTTTTGAGTAAATAGAAAGAAGGTTATTGAAAATCTGTTGTCAAGGCTGTAATGGTGTACTTTGAAGTCTCTATTGAGCTAGTTTATATTCCAGGAGCTGTACTTCGAAATCTTAGCGTGAACTTTAAATGAATCGCTCTAGCTTTCGTCTTGCTATGTGAGCTAGAGGAAAGGCGAGGCAAAAGCCAACGCGATTCATTTCAGGCATGCGCTAAGAGCTCGACAACAGCTTCTAACAAAGCGTTTGTACCATCGACTACGCCGCTACATAACATAAGTAGGAACCTACCGCTTATACAGGTTTTTATATTATTATGTTTTGAATCCTCTTCATCCGAAGGTTGCTTGAAAGAGACCGCTCTTACCGATAAGGCTGCTAGTTGTTGCACTATTTTTAAGTGTTATGGTCCTTTTTGTCTGTAATTTCTGGTGTGAACAATAAAGAGTTAATCTATCATTATACCCTGTGGGTGAACACAAATACTAAATCTTAACAAAGATTTAAATCTACCATCATACCAAAATTTCATCCTAATCCAATAAGCCGTATCCAACACACCCATTCATACATTACTGACTCGTTACAGCAAACAACACATCTGCCGCACAACACGAGCTCAACAATATCGGAACAATGCAATGTGTTCCCAACAAATAGTTGCAATTAGATTTGTTGGAACAAAGCGACGTGCAGTTGCGGTCGCAATTTATCGAGTCGATAGATAGTCGATAGATGCGACGGCGCTAACTATCAATAAAGTGGGTGGGTTTGCGGCGGTGCCATATTGTGACGTTTACAGTACAATGCGACAACGCTCTATTGATTTTAAATGTATAATTGCTGACGTAATGAATTCTGTTTGAATGTAATAGTAATAATAAAATTTCATACTACTCGTATGTAAAT
Source organism: Alcis repandata (assembly GCA_949125135.1). Taxonomy (NCBI): domain Eukaryota; kingdom Metazoa; phylum Arthropoda; class Insecta; order Lepidoptera; family Geometridae; genus Alcis; species Alcis repandata. The sequence continues at coordinate 1,181,786 of OX421248.1, read as the reverse complement.
TAATTGTGTGTGAAATTATAATGTCATAAGCCTGAAACAAATTAATTTTGAATTGACACCACAAAAAGAAAGCAAATGCAATAAAAACGTAAGAGATAGGCACAAAGGGCACTCTTATGACTAAAACCAACCAACTAACCTTTAAAAATATCTGCATAAAAGTAGTAGTAAGGGTAGTAGGTGTCAACTTGACGGTTGTCAAAGTGGCAGTTGTCAAAGTGGTAGGTGTCCGATCTTACGTCCTACGGTCGTGTCGTGGACAAGTCTAGCAACGGCCTTAAAAAGTAATCTTTTTAATCTGTCCGCCGCGCGCCGCTTGAAATAGATGTCCCGGGTTAAGACAATGCTGAACCAGACAATAGACTGTACATAAACGAGCGAATGTAAACAAATCGCGTCGTCTCCGATATTGTACGAGCACTCGGTTGATTACTAGGCTATAACATATTTTTAGCAATGCTCGTTTTGTTGTTTGAAAGGGAAAGGTTGGAATTTTTTATTCCCAAACTAGCTGACCCCCGGCGGTTTCACCCGCTTTTTTTTTCCTTTTCAACCTTCCCTGTATTAGAGCAAACAAAACAAAAAAAAAAACCAACAAAGCAGACCAAAAAGATCGGACCAATTTCTGAACACACCTATAAATATTTGACAACCAAGTGACACTATTTTTTATTTCTAAAAAGACAAAAGAGATCGGACGTCCCTAGTTTACCGTACCGATAGGACGAACTTCAAATGTTTCACAGGTAGGAACAGTTTGTATTGGAAAATTAAATTGTCGATTTTAGTATCTTTTTTTAACTTATTATTCATGTTTCTCACCGTTTAAACCTTCCCTGAACTTTTACAAATATTTCAAGATCAAAATTAGCGAAATCGGTCCAGCCGTTCCAGAGTTTTAGCGAGACTAACGAACAGCGATTCATTTTTATGTATAAAGAAAGAAGATGTTACTGTACTGTGATGTCAGTGGGGACTTTGGGAATTCAAATTCCCATCTGCTCAAATTCAAATTCAAATTCAAATTCAAAATAATTTATTCAAATATGGGTACATCAATGCACACTTATGAATGTCAAATACAATTTTTACGAATAAATTAATACACAATAAATTAAATGTCAAAAAAAAATTGGGGGAGACCTTTGCCCAGCAGTGGGACAGCATAGGTTAATTAAAAAAAAAAAAAAAAAAAATTAAATGTCAAAGAAAACAATATTATTAGAATGTCAAAAAAATTATATAAATTATTGCAATGTCAAAATATCAAGGTATAAAATAACTACAATAGTAGGTATAATCAGTCAAGACACTTATGAATGTCTAATACAATTTTTACGAATAAATTAATACACAATAAATTAAATGTCAAAGAAAATAATATTATTAGAATGTCAAAACAAAATATGTAAATAATTGCAATGTCAAAATATCAATGTATAAAATAACTACAATAGTAGGTATAATCAATCAAGTATTATTATTACAGTCTAAATACAATTTACGTAAAGAGACTTTATCACAGACGAAGTCTTCAATTTTATAGTAAGCCCTTTCAATTAAAAAGTCTTTTAAAATTCTTTGAAAATCTGTGTCTTTCTTATTTACTAGAGCTCCGTTTATGGGGAGGTCAATGGAGTTTTGAAAGTATTCAAATACATACACAAAAACTATTTGAACTTAAAATACATTTTTTTTTTGTGATTGAAAACATCTTATAAACTGCTTGAGAGATTTTCATCAAACTATCACATCCGCTATGTAAACTTCTTTAAAATACAAAAAACCCCATCGTAATCGGTCCAGCAGTTTCTTAGAAAAAAGGACTACATCTCACCTTAAACCCAACCGTCTTCCATCGCGGGAAAAAATAATAAGTCCAATAAAACGATACCAAAATAAATAAATTTGTTGATCAAAATTAACAAATCCCCGGTATACCTGAAGCACTTTATCAAGTGAAGCAACCCTAAGTGTCTGGAGCTTGTTTTTCGAGTAAACATAAGTCGGCGATGAAATAAAAATATTTCTTCGAATTTGTTGGGACAAGGTATAAGCGAGTAGCCAAATTAAGTTATGTAATCTTGAGAAGTTAATCTTTATATTGAGATAAACTCAAATTTCTAATTAACTTCAAAAATTATCCTTACGACTAGGGTCCGTAGCATAAGATCTTAGCGCGAGCCTGAATTGGATTGCGTTAGCTTTTGTCTTGTCTTTTCTCTAGCTGTCAAAACGAGACGAAAGCCAGGGCGATCCGGTTTAGTTTAGCGGTAAGATTGTATGGTGTGGACTTTGGAACAACACTAAAAGCTGCACTGCAAAGTAAGCACTTTCAGTCAACACATTAGCACACATTGTGCTTATAAAAGTACCCCAGTCTGCCAATAGCAGTGTCGAGACGTTGTGACTTGTGATGCTAATGTGACTATAACATTTTATTTTTAAAAGGCTTCTAAGAGACCAAAGACTAGAAGGAAGGTGGTAGAGTGAAACTTTAACATTATGATTGACTATTGTCACAATTCTTCTAAGAGTGAGTAAGAAAGAAGGAAAGAGAGAGAAGCGAAGGTGATTTGCTGATTTTTATTTTAACATATTTAAAAAATTTGCTAATAGATTAAGTCGCTTCCTCTCGTGGCTTGATGCAAAGAATCCTCGAGTTTTACACCGATGGAAATAACTTTCTGATTTGTTTCCCGTATCTACTCGTATATCTACAGATGGTTGTCTGTGGTTTACAGCCTCGCTGAGAGCGATCGTCTGTGCATACTGTTTGATAGACTGATGTTTGGGAAATCGATGGTTATGTCATAAAAGGATGGTAATACAGGGTTGTATCGCGAACTCTTGGCGCAAGCCTGAACTGAACGTTTTAGTTTTCATCGCGCTTTTTAGGATTCGAACCTTCTTCGGGGAAGAACCTTTGGCGAGACTGTATGTAACAGCCATTTTTTTTGGTAGCAGGCAGAGCAAGATGAAACTCATGCGGCTTTAAACTCGAAAAATAAAACAAACATTAAAAGCCAGAATGACTTAACTTCAGGTTTGGCCAAATTGACCATTTCACATGAAGCCAGAATCGATAATTAGAGAAGTTAGCCGCTAGGGCCGCAGAATAGCGTCGGGTCGCATGAACGGTCGATGGTATCGGCTGCGGTCATGTGTCACCCATTGTGCGGTCTCCAGTACACCTAACGATGTATCGTCCGACAATGGGACCTAGTTTACCTACTTGTACATAACTACTGTCTTGAGATGGAACTCGAACTTGTGGCTTAGTGTTCAGTGTACTGTGCAGATTGCTTTGTTACGGCTTCCTGGTACTGAATAGTATTTATACCTGACTTTGATAGGTGTTAAGGGTAATTAATGATTTAGGTAGAGTTTAAAATGGTGATCGTTTCGAATTATGACACGCGGTCGAACCGACCACTGAGCTAAAAGTATGTTTGTGTAGATTGAGTGGCTTGCTTGGTCTTAGAGTTTTTAGGCCGCCTAAAAGACCTCTGACATGGCTTGGTGGTTGATGCGTAGCACTTATAGAGCTACGTGTCTACCGCCGTAGCGCTCGTAGCGTAGCTCGACTAGAGATTCACAACGAGAAACAGTGTGGCTCGTTTGGTGTTACTAGTTGGGACCTACCCTCAAAACTTATCACCGATGTTAAGCAATAGACAACACGGTCAGTCTTCGGATGGGTGACCGTTTGTGATATATACAGTTGAGTGTTACTTTGTCCTATAATAGTTGAGCTTAAATCTTACATAGATAGACATTCTACACTCGATAGTGGTATTAGCTTATCATTCTCTCCCAACATACCCGTTACGAAGTGTTGTAGATCCGCCGGTGAAACGCTGCGAGCGCCGTCAAAGTGGCTGCTTATCCGAGGCGGCGAACATCCGGCTTCCTGTGAAACTTATCTAGCCGTTTATGCGGAGCAGAGTTCAAGCATACGAGCAATCGCGCGCGAAAGCTCGTCTCCTTTTGCCTTATTGAATTAAAGTGCAATCTTAGAAGAAGTAAACAATGTAAGTCTTTCTGGGTGTAAAAATCCGGAATAAAATATTTTCATATCATTTCATGTGGTTAAATGTTAAAATAAAGTTTTTAGGTTTAAAAAAAGACGATGATTTTTCTGAGAAGGTGCGTCCTTGTCTGGTAACTTGTGAAAACGCTTCATAAGCAGGAATTTGAATCCGAATCCACCAATGAATTTTCAGAGATCGTATTCGTCGCGGATATGGAGGGAAAATATTAACTTTTTTCAAGATTAAGTGAGCACAAGCAACAACATCCTATGTGTTGTTGTCATGTCTTTAAGCAGCCTAAAAACAATGATATAAATGCCTAACATTTATTTTGTCAAAAAATACGCTGCGTGCTAGCGGATGTTCTATAAGTAATTTATGAAAAATGCGTAATCAAGCTTAAATTGGAGATTCAATACATTTATTTATCGACATTCGTAACGTATTTTTCGGCTGAATTCATGCTAGGTTTACATGTCCTAAACGATTTACTTTTCGTGAGATCGACAAAGAAAGATTCCCTCGCGAAAGCGCGTCCGTCTGTTCCGGGCCTTATCCCCAATGAAACTTGATATCCCCGACACATTTATATCGATTATGGGGTTGAAGTTCGGTTCGATCTTAACGCGATGTTGATGCGGTGATTCGAATTTATCGCCCTGAACCGGATTGTGCCGGTTTCGAGGACCTATTAGGGCTGAGGTAGGTCTTATAAAGCGTGCCTAAAGTGATCTGCCAACTTCTTGCTGACGTGAAATGTCACGTGCGAAAATAAGAGAGATAGCAGTGATTGAGTTTAATCAGGCTTTATAAATATGGCCCGTTAAGTAAGTTCGTATAGGCCCGGGTGTCAGTTTAAAGAAAGTAAATTTAGTCGGTTACAAACATTATCTTTCTAGTTATAAGACATGGGGAAGACCTTTGCTCAGAAGTGGGAAAATGTAGGTTAACAATATAACATTATTCACTCATTAATTCATTTTTCTTAAATTTAAATTTTTACAATCTTAATATATATAAATCTCGTGTCACAATGTTTGTCCTCAATGGACTCTTATACCACTTAACCGATTATAATAAAATTCGCACACCATGTGCAGTTCGATCCAACTTGAGAGATAGGATAGTTTAAATCTCAAATTATAGTCGCAATTTTAATTTATTGCAAATTATATATATACTGATAATTTTTACTAAGCATCAACATACTACGGTTGCTATAGTTACGCAATGGCTTTTGACAGGACAACGTCTGTCGAGTCAGCTAGTATTTTTATATAAAAACATTATAAAAACTTAAACCTAGAGTTCCACCGGCAGCGGGGCAGGGCCCAAGCATACCGGTAACATTATTTATTATTAATTCTAGAAAAGTTTTCTCTCTCAACTAAGGCTTGTGAAGCATTGTTATCCAAGCTACGAGGAATTAATATTATTTAAGGCGCAGCAATACTCCCCGCTGGACAATGGCGACTTATTTTTAACCTCGCAAAAGACGGGTTTTATAAGTTTTATGTTTTGTATGGGTGTTTAAGCTACGTCAGAGGTATTAAGGCGACCTAGAAATACATTAGGGCCTGGCCACATGGCCTATAGGAACTTTGAGTGTTTCTCATCTGTGTATCCGTGTGTCTGTCTGTGCCATCGTAGTTCTAAAACGGCTGGATCGATTTTGATTTAGTTTTTTTTTTGTTTGAATGGTGATTCGATCGATAGTGTTCTTAGCTATGATTTAAGAAAATCGGTTCAACCGTTTAAGATTATAAACTCTTTTCTAGGATAGGCTTTATTAATTTACAATTTTTTTTATTATATGTAAACATAGATTAGCTTGGTCTTAGAAACAACAACAGGATAGCAGTTGTAGTTCTTGTTGTGTTGAATTGTTACTGTTTAAAAGTAACTCTAGATTTTGAATGAATTCAGGTTTTCTGCTTCTTATCCGCGGCTACGAAGGACGTCCATTAAAATCTATTAGTCAGATAAAAAATACGTAAAAAGAAAAGTACCCGGGAAAAGGAATAAGCTCCTCGGTGGGTGGGAGATATGAAAAAGGCCGGGAATAGATGTTAGATAAAAGATAAAACACTTCATTGTTGGGACCGGTTTTTGTCTATTACATAAAACCGTTCGCTATTCGGTCTTAGCGATAACTTGCAAGATATAGCTGTTAGCGATAGGGCCACCTGTTGTTGCACTAGTTTTTTTATATTTATTATCGTTTTGCTTGAGGTTAGCTGTTGTTCCACTAGTTTTTTAGTTTTTATCGTTTTGTATTGTAATTTCTGGCGTGAACAATGAAAAGTTTTTTCTATTTATTGTGTGCGATATAATCTCGCTCTCGCTCTTTTCTAAAAAGCAAACGAGACGACGATATAAAAAAGACAAAAAGAAAAAAAAGACAGCGACGGAGGTAATTTTGCACGCGCTGGAATAGGGCTCAAGGACTTGTTCGTGACATTATTTACCTGACTTTGAAAAGTAATAGAAAGAAAACGATATTCAACGATAAAACAGGCGTGACGAAGAATTTTAAAATCCTCTTCCATAATGTGAGTACACATTTACTATTTACAAAAAAGCCTTTATTTCGGTAATAAACTTAAATATAACGAAGTTTGAAGCCATTTTTCTCATATTTTTTCAATAGTGCCCGAAAACAGCTCGCATGTGTCATGGCGCCGGCTTGACGTCACGGTTAAGTAAACATGTCATTGTGTCTATGCGTGATGAGCGGCGGATAACCTATGATCAGCGGAGTTTACTTAAGCATAACGTCATACGCTGTGATTGTTGTTTCAGTCAAAATGGCCGATTGCAGTATTTTAATGTTTTATTATATTTAAAATAATAATAATCTGTTTTTTATAAATAAAACTAAACCTGTATATTAAATTTCTTAAATCTGACTTCTCCCCTAAAATAATTGAATCGGCGATTTTTTGATACAGTCGTCATGCCTATTACTCACTATTCTGACACTGGTTATAAAGAAAGAAAAACTTTGTCTTTTATTTTTTATTTCAGGCCGCGCGCCTTGAGCCGCCCATCTCACCGGCCAGTAACTTTTATCGTGCAATATTTTAGTTCGTTCTCTTTGTTTCCGGTGTTCCAAGAATCACAGTATATGAGGTTCATGTTCTCAATTCGAACTCATTAGTGGCTTCTATGAAACCCTATTTTTGGAAAATACTTTTTGCTTGCTCAATAATTAATCAATTGTCATGTAATTGGGATGAAACATTTTTATTGCGATTGTTATTAAATTGCTCGTTAAAATAGGATTATTTTAGAAAAATGATTTGTGTGACTACAAATACGATACAGCAACAAAGATTTGTAGGTATAATATGAGTATACAATATACGTAGCCACAGAGTCTTTGATCAAATCGAGATCGGCACTCGATCGAGACGTCAAACGAATTCGATCGTTTGAAGTGACGCCGCCTACGCTACACCTTGAGTTTGTGGCCGGAATTGGCAGTAAATTAAAGGTATGGCTGTACTTATGCTAATGAGAGATACTTCAATCGTGTGGGCTAGTTGAATAGGTCTAGTGTTAGCTTTCAGACTTAAGACGACTTTAATGTACCAAAATTGTCGAACGTCCCAAACCAGTACGGTAAAACCTTTTCCTAAAATACCTACAATGCTAAAGTCATAAAATAAAAAAAACAATAGCTCCATTCGCAGCATCATAGCACGTGTTTACGATACTTGCTACGAATGTCTGCTACGCGAGTACGTCGATAGCTTGCTACGTGGGTTGGTCGGGCTGCTACTCGAGTTTATCGAAAGCTCTAGTCGATTAAAATACTAGGCGAGCAGATCTGTGCAGAAAGTAACTAGGTATATTATACCTACTGATTAATAATTTTATATTAATTTGTAAACCATTCCTTGAACTGAAAGACGCCTTGCACCATATGGTACCCTGGTGCCTGTGAATCCTATTTCCTATAATATTATAAATGTGAAAGTTTGTATGTTTGGAGGTTTGTAACTCAAAATGGCTGAAGGGATTTAGATGAATTTAGTGGGGGGTAGCTCAAACCCTGGATTAACACATTGGCTACACTTTATCTCGAAAAAATCAACGTTTTAAACCGAATTTTAAGCTGAAAGACTCCTTGCTATCTATGATACCCTGGTATCAATGGCTGCATCTACGCAATCAGAATGTCACGAAGCATAATATTCCTATAACCGTTGCGTTTCGGATAACCATTCCGGGCTATCACCGAAGCTTCGCACAACTGCGTCTGCTCCGGCCAGATATACAGCTATACAGGTTTATACGGAAAGGGTATGCTAAGCCGAAAAGAGCTCACCATGAGACCAACTTTGAAATTTCGAAAGAAAATCAGCTTTTTCTTACATTTTGTCAAGTGTCATTGACATTTATCAACTAAAATGCTGATTTTTGTCGCAATTTCAGGGCTAAGCCAATAGTAAAAAATATTCATAATGATGAGTTAGTTATAAGGAGCAGCTGAACTCTTTTTGCGATTCCAAAGTTAGTCTCATGATAAAAATTTATCGTAATGACAAGTACTATAAGCCCTTTTCGGCTCAGCATACTCTGTCCTTATACCCCTGTATATCCCAGCTAGGTATCCAGCTCGGTCGCCGCGGTCAGTTCGCGTCTTGTAATAATTCAGGTCGCCATTAAGACGTCATATCGGTCGGTTAGTGGCTGCCGTAATTGCCGAGGTAAGTGGTTTAATAGGATTTGAATGCGATGTGTATTATGTATGTTTGTATGTGTGTTGTGAGAGATAAGTGCCTTGATCAGTGTGTGGCCACATCTTGGCAGAGATCTGATTTTATAATTGGTTGATATCAGTTGCAAGATATGACTTAAAAACCAAAAAACAACCAACAGGACAAGTTAAATAAATAAACGTTTCACACTCATAGCTCCCCACTAGGATACCCTGTGTCGGAGATGCAATGGAACACACAAAGACAACGACAACTAGCACCCAAGAGCAGATATTTAAATTCATCGTTCAGACAAAGCTTTTGGCAAAGCTAAATAAGAGCTTCGTAAAAAGCTTGTAAAATAGGATAGAGTTAGGACTAGTTGTGTTTACTTTTAAAATACATTATGTTTAAACTGGTACATTTATTTCATGGAATTTATACTGCACTAGCTGCGCCCCGCAGTTTCACCCGCGTTTTCCGGGATGAGAAATAGCCTATGTTTTAATCCAAAACATGAACAACCATCATTCCAAAATTCATGTAAATCCGTTCAGTCGTTTTTGCGTGAAAGAGCAACAAACATACACACATCCAGACTTCGATACATTCTTACAAACTTTCGCGTTTATAATATTAGTAGGATTTCAATATGTTCTAAATTCTTCGCTTACTGGTTTTTGCTAGTCTAAAACCGAGTTATTCCCGTTCATCGTTATTAAGTTCCTAAAGATCATTAGAGTCGATCGGGGCATATTCTAGCTACTGAGATATTATCCTGGTCATTGTCACTCTCGACTTGACGACTTGTTTGGCTCAGTGGTAGATATCCGCCTTAGAAGTCAGAGGTCCCGGGTTTGATTCAGTGCAGATGTTTCAATGAAGAATTTAAATATCTGCTCTGGGTCTGGGTGTTAGTAGTCCTTGTCTGTATGTGTTCCATGGCACCCGACACAGGGTATCCTAGTGGGGAGCTATGAGTGTGAAACGTTATTTTATTGACCGAACGAAGTGAGGTCTCAGAGTCTAGGGGAACAAATCGATGCTCGTATGTATGTATGTTTGTGCAACGATAAGAGTATGGTTGATCCGATGTTGATAAAATTTTTCAAGCAAGTACTTAATTTAATACAATTTTTAAGTTCAAATATGAGAGAGATGTCATGAGACTGGAGGTGACGGAGACAGTCTCGAGCGTCCGAGAATAGGGTCTCCCCGAAAGACCGCTCATATCTGCGTACGTCTTGATTATATTAGTTGGGAACTTGGCCGATATTGAGTAACGGCTGGATCTTATGAAGTTGGTCGCGTAATCTGATGCTGGCTGGAATCAAGGTTGGGGAGCTATCGATAGATAGATAGATTATATTTATTGCTCGTACCGGAAATTACAACAAAAAGGAGCAAACTACACTGAGAAAAATGTCCAAGAATGATGAATCCACCTAAAGTACGAACCATACTGATATCAGCAAAAAGTACGATGATTAGCACCAGTTTTTACGGTGACAACTATAGTAGAGGTATATTATGATGAGTATGCTCCGTACTTTAGGTGAATTCATAGGAATTTCGATGGCCATTTTACTCAGTGTATCATGTGGCGTCACGTCTTTTGACGCCACATGATGAGCTTACAAGCCGACTGGTAGCGTAATTTTATAAATGATGATTACTTGATATCCAGCCCCCCTAGCCAAGTTGCAATTTTATTATCGTAACGCATAAGAAGAAAACATCATTAAAATTATGTGTTCTCTATGTAGATAAAATAGATTCATTCTCTTCCTTCTGCAAATTTGTTACAACACGAGTAACAAGCACTCCTGCTATTTTATTTATAAAACTAGTTTACCAGACCCTAATTCTTCTGTAATATAATATAATATAGAATCTATAAATAGAACACAGAATTGTCACGTCAATGCCATCATTTTATCTATCTTATCGACAGGTGAATAAGGGTTATATTCGAGTGGGGTTCTTAATCAACTGCAAAACGCAATATTACACTTTGACGTAGATAATATACTTCAGCTCCCGCTGCTTCCATTACGACGACAGCACAGTTAATTTTAACTTCAGTAACTATAAGCATACGCTCCACTCTACATCTGGTATAGATATGTATCAAAACTTTCCTAGAAACTGTTGAATGGAATCAACAATGTTGCCAGGCTCGTAAACTGCACGCAGTAACGTCGCCGGTGTTGCCAGGCCAAATTAAACGATCGATTGGCAGCTCAGATCAAGTAGAAAGGCAGATAGAGTCCCGCCTTAGATCCAAGTGAAACCAAAAACTACCCTACTGCCCGTGTACTTAAATTTCACGCACTTAGTTACGCATAAAAACTACCCGAATGTCAAAATGTCATTTTGAAATTTGTATTCGAAATGATAACCTAAAAATTGAACAATTTTTTGAAAATTGAAAATTGATTCGTTTATGTGAATAGTTTTTGAGTTATAAGGAGGTCAAAAGTGGCTCCAAATGGTTCGTGTAATAATTACACACGGTGCTGCTCGCCAGTTCTGTCACTTGAACTTGGCTTGACACGCTACCGCGTGTCTAAATGATGTTTATGTGTTCCATGAGATGTTATTTACGATAAGTAGACACGTGGAAAGTTATTCCATCGTCTTTTTTACTTTTGCGTAATTTTTGCTGTTTTATTTATTTATTTATTTTGTTCACATTTTCTGATCAACTGAAGTAAGAACTGACGATTGATTCGGGTGGTTTTTAACCGACTTCAAAAAAGGAGGAGGTTATCAATTCGTCTGTATGTTTTTTTTTTTATTAGAAAGCTGACGCTTCCCATTTGGTCCCATTTCAATTTAGTCCAGTTCTGATAATGGTATCCATGAGAAAACCATATAAGTCTTAAATTTGCATTAAGTACGTGCGCGACAATTATATGAATAACTCAATAGTCGGTCTTTTGAAGTCGGTTTTTGTTTTTAGTTTTGTAAAAATAATGTTCTTGTTATGCGTCAATATGTGCTTGAAGTATACTTACACGGGCAGTAGGGTAGTTTTTGGCTTCACTTGGATCTAAGGCGGGACTCGTATCTGCCTTTGTACTTGATCTGAGATTGGCAGTTTATATCCGTGTACATTGTTTTTGATGGATTTCTGGGCGATGTGTGACGCGAAGGACGATTACTAAAGGCCGATTCATATCGGAAGTATGGCGCTACTAACCTAATATTTATGTGAATAAATTTCACATTAATAAGCTTTTATTACGGTAATTAAAAGTCATGATAATTATTTATTAGTATACTTAATTTCAGCGCTGTAGTGGTTATAGTCTTTGTATAAAAGTTTCTTGATATGCAAATGGGCGTCTCTAAACTATATGGGTTCTTCAGTTTACTACGGTACCCTAATAAATCGTACTATGTAAAGCGCGCAGTTAAAAACCAAGATAAATTTTAAATTGGGTCGAAACTACACAAAGAAAAATGGCCATCAAAATTCCGATTAGCACCAGTTTTTAGGGTGACAATCATTTATATTATGATGATTGTCACCGTAAAAACGTACTAATCATCGTACTTTTTGGTGATATTAGTATGCTCCGTACTTTAGGTGATGAACTCAACGGAATTTTGATGAATTGTGTGTAGTGAAGTGAATTCAAACATACAAATACAGGTTTATAAGGGTATTTCACGATTTCAGGTTTGGTCCCCTGTCCCATAGTAAAAGTTGTTCATAATGATTTACCTAACTTTGTTGAATTTAAATTCTAAAATAATAAAATTCTTTGTAATCGTGACTTACTGTAACATTCAGTGTTATTGAATGTCAATAAATATTCTGATTTCTGAGTACTGAGCTTTTCGGCTTAGCATACCCTTTCCTTTTAACCCTGTACACATACTCCATTTTTTTCTCCTAAACTGTGTGACCTCACCGCGTTTGGTTAATAAAGCCAAGTTAGTAAGTTAAAAAAAGAGTTTCCCAGTTTAATCCGCAGAATTTCCCCCATCATGGTTTTACCACTGACCAAAACGGCCGAGGTCTTGTAAGAAACGTAAAATCCACACCGGGCCGCCATAAATCAGGCGGTGCCTTAAACCGGAGTTATCCGGGTTATTCCGGATATTTACAGTAATATACTCCGGGCCGGGTATTGTGGAAAACCACCGGTTTCGCTTGAGTTTCACCCGGATTTGCATGTAAGGGAAACCCTGGAGTATCTTCTGTGTTTTAACCCCGACGCAAACATGGGTGATAAAAGGTTAACTTGTGTTAGTATAAAAACTGACGTGATTTTTATTTAAATAATACAAATAGTTTTAAAAAACACGCATTGTCATCGGTCTTTGACAGGTATGCAAGGTTTGAATGAAATCTGATCGTTCAAAGTAGGGCAAAATCGAGTTCAAAAGGGTCGGTTACAAACATACAGGTTGAAACTAATAAAAGCGTGTTAAAATAAAAAAAGACTCGTAATTAATAATTTTGTTATGAATACACGGGATTACTTATGTAACATTGAGTCGCATACTCTGAATATAGTTTCGATGACATTCGGTGATCTTTTTCAAGGAGCGCGTCGCTCATGTGAAAGTCTTTGCTGATTTTAACGTTTATTTCTGCGTCTGTCAGTGGCATCGTAGCTCCCAAATGGTCAAACCGACTAGCTTAACTGCTAAATATCTTTACGCCTAGCAGTTTTACTAGAAGTATTGCCCGTTTATTCGGAATATAGTAATGTTTGCACACTACTGCTTAACTACTACCACTTAACCATTGTTTGCTCGCGGTTAAAAAAACTGGCAAAAACGTTAGTCAAGGTTGCATGAAAAGTAGACGCAAGGGTTAAACCCTACCTTAAACTGTTAACTTTTTTATTCTGAAAGTATGTTATACGACCCCCGATTATTATCATTCGCGAGATATGGAAGAATAACGTAAATCATAAAGTGGAGTAATTGTTTAATGTTTCATGGAAAAATTGTCTACTTCACATTCATGGGCAGTAAAAAAGTCGTAAAATTTTACTTTTAGGGTTCCGCGGGAGGGAATTCTTAATCTCGGATCGTTTAGTTCCTCCGTAAGTTTAATGTGCTTCCGGGCGGACGTTTTTGAAGAACTAGCTCGTAAAGGTGGGTTACTCGTACTTAGTGTGCTGAATTTATTACTGGCACTGAATAAAACTTTTGTGAAAATATTTGCTGTGAATTCAGTTTGAATTGGTCTCTACTGATAAACTGGCTGTATACATTGGTAGATTGGTATACGTTGGTAAATTGAAATACACAAAAATAGTTACTTGTCCTCTCAATCATCAAAGATCCAAAAAACGATAAAACCACCGTCACTTCACAAAATTAACCCAATCGAACTTAACTTCTTAAATTGTACTCGTAAAATGAATGTCAAATTATACGGAACCTCGGACCTATACCGTCCTCTCGCTCTTTTATTACTTTCAGAGATTACAGGATGTTCCATGTAATTCTCTACTAAATGTATTTTTAATACTTATTGCACAGAATTAATGTCTTTTCGTCCATTAATATAATTAAAAATCCATGTAACAAGCATTTTATATCCGTGCTTTATATGTTTTTAAGTGTCACATAGTAGAAAAGTATGCTACAGTGTGGCACGGATTCAATTTATGTGAATAGAATGGAATGATCTTATTAAGGCTTTTTAGGGTAATTGTGGAACGTTATTCTATTATTTTTATCATAAAGTTTGACCTCGGGGTTGCTTACTTGACGTGTACAAAGTTTCATCATCAACCATTTTCCACCTACTGCGGAATAGGTCTCCTCTCAGCGTGTCATTTTTTCCTATCCTATGCCAGACTCATTCACTGCTTTCTTGTTGCCTTTACAATGTCTTCTGACCAGCGAGCCGAAGGTCTGCCCAGCGGTCGACCAGTAACAGACAGATAGACAGTAAATGGGCAAACTCGACCGAGTAAACAAATCATGGTTGGAGTGACTGTCTCGCCTCGTCAAACTGTTTATACAAACCGAGTGCTTGGCCGAGGACGCTGTCTCACCACTGTACTCGTTACGTGTAATCATCCTATTACTTAGTATATGATGAGTTTAGAATTATGAAATTGAAATCATATAAAAATTTAAGAATAGAATATTGTGTCGAAAAAAAATATAAAAATCGTTACTTCAGGTGAGTAACCCACATTGCGTAGAGAACTGAAATACTGAAAGCTGATTAGCAACAGGTATTTCTGTAAATAGAAAAAAAGTACGAAAATTATTTTACTATTACACGCTTTATAAAATTATAACGTAGACAGGTAAAAAATCAACTCACTAAATATATCTCAAAGATTTCTTAATATAAAGAACTTGTAATTATTAAGAACATCAGAAAGATTTTTCTTTTCGCTATTTTCGAGAGACATGAGAAAAACTTCTGTAATCAAAGTTTGGGATCGCACAAGTTTCATATTTATGTTTCGCTAAATGCGACCTTATGGATACGTTATTAGTCTGATACTCGACTGCGGTAACAAACGTTTCTTAGAAGTGGAAAATGCACTTGTAGTATTAGTAAACCCCTAAATAGAAAACAGGACATCTATAGCTGTCTCTGTCATTAGAATAGTCGTGAGAAAGAGTGTACCGAGATAATCGCACGTAACAGAATAAAGCCCGGGACTCTATTCTTGGTAGCTTGATATAATCTCCTTTAAATAAATAAAATCAAATCAATTTATTTCACATTTCTTACACAAATATTTCACCCATACATATTTCGCCCATACATACACACAGCAACAAATTAATTAATTTAAAAAGTCCTAAACTAATAAAATAAAATAAAATAAAAATTAAAGTTAAAATTACAATTACAATATAAATAAAATTAATACCTATGTCATAATATTTTCAATGAGAGCGACAGTGAGCGAGATATTTTAGATTATTTTAGACCACGTTCATTCGAAACCGTGTCGAACTGTTTCGTTTCACAATTGCGTCAGTATATATCGTAGCGAATATCGTTAATGAATATTTTAATAGTTTTCTCGATTAATCGGTTACCCATTGTGTTAGTAATTTATGAGGTTCTATATCGGTCCAGGTTAAATGTACGGTAATAAAATGAGGCAAGAAATCGACGATCCGAGCGACTCTATTATAAAATGTGATTTCAAGCGTCGATTTCGAAAGTTTTTAGTTTAGCCACCTTTTAGGCCATGGCAAAGGAATGACAACGATTCTAGAGGGATAGATAGAAGAAAGGAGAGGACCTGGAAGTCTGGGTCATTCAGAAATCAGATAAAAAAGGCAGAAAATTGGTTTCAGTTATATATGCCATGAGAAGGGGTAACTGTAAGGGTGCAGCATTTTTTAGACTACAAGTAAAAATAGTATTACCATACATATGTTCAAAATATGTATTCTGTACTTTAAATATGACAATATTACTAAACATATACCCAAAAAATAGCCCTCCTTTTCAGACAGTCGGTTAAAGGAAGCAACATCTAACACAAACCAAAACCTAAACTAATTTTAAACAATTTAACAAACGGCGTCGTCTACGCCGAATATTTCGCGGCAAACAAAGAAATGCGTTCAATTAAACTCCTTCACTGTTATTGTAGGAGAACCACGGACTTGGGTAAGTCGCAAATAATGAGGCGAGCCAAGGCATCGGAGGTAGCGATCGGGGATCTAGCTAAGCGATAATTTATTTTTGTAAAGATAAAACGAATGAAAACGACATGATGGTTTACCTGAAGTAATTTACTTCTTTTACTTGCTTATTTTGTTGTAGTGTGTAGACCAAAACAAGATAAAATCAGCCTACTAAGTTACCAGTTTACAACTATTCCCTATTATTGCGAGTGAGATATTATCTCGGTCGCTGTCGCTCTCATTAGAATTGTCATGAGAGTGGTGGAGATAATCTCGGACGTCCAAGAATATGGAAACGGCTGAACGGATTTACATGAAATTTGGAATGAAAGTCGTTAATGGTCTGGATTAACGTATAATACAATCTTGGCTCCTTCAAACGTAGGGTTAATAGAGTCCTTAGAGGTAGGCAGCGCACTGAAGATGCCTCGGGTAATGGAAGTGTCTATAAGTGGCGGTAATCACTTACCATCACGTGAAACCGCGTCTCGCTACTCTCGTCACTTGCACCGCCCCCGAGTGATTATCAAGCTGAAATTGGAAGAGAGCAATTAGTCGAGTTTGAGACGCCGCCGACAAATAATCGGAACGTAAAGACAGTCGGTTCCAGACTAGGGCGGGGTTGCCAGGTGCTTGGGAATGGGGAAAAAATTGGGGAAAATGGAGTTGCGATAACTTCTTCATTTGATTGGCGGGGTACGATTGGATTGAATGAAATGTATTTTATTGAGATCAAAAGTAATTATTTTTTACGATATTATAATTAACAAGCTTATGTCAGATGTCATCTAATCTGACCTATTGACCTAATTTGATTAAGTACACTTGTGTAAGAATAAATAAAAAATCGTCTTCTTAGGGCACTTAGGGGGCAACTAGTGAAGGTTGGCAGTTTGTTTGTATATTTAATTTTGTCCTTGGCGAAGCGAGCTAGTTTGAAGAGTCCATTAAATACATAATTGATACACCCAACCAAGACTCGATTTTTAAAAAGGTCGAAAATCGATACACCCAATCTAAGATTCGATTTTTAAAAAGGTCCTTTAGCTAAATAAATAAAAATCGATGCACCGTAACCATCATTCGATCTTCAAAAAGAAAGTAGAGTACCAATCGAGCAGTGTTCCCCTCTCAAATTGTAATTAAATACCTTTGCAGGTGCGATAGAACGCAAGCATTAATCGGCCGTTTAATTTAAACCCCGCCTAACGATTGTTTAACGTCGCAAAGGGAATTCATCCCGTTCTATTATTGCCCTAATCGGAGACGAGCTCGGGTTGTATTTCGGAGATATAGTGAAACTAGACGTGCTGGGTTTCCGTTGTGTTCTGCCCTTAATAAATCGACTGCTGCTACGAACATTACTACTCATTGTACCAATTATACGAATATTTAATATACTTTTAGGAAAATAAATAATTGCAAAAAAAAACCTTTTTTTAATTTGGATGAAATTGATAACACACTTTTTAACTTGTTTATTTAGGTTTTGACTTTAAATTTCTCTCCTGTAAAATATGCCATTTGCAGTTTCGATACTGTTCGTAAGGGCAGTCGAAATTTCAATGAGATTGATTGAGCCGTTTGGTAGTTAAAGTAATTTGATATACGCTGATTGGATAGCCCTAGTGTCAGTTATATAGGCCGCCTGAAATTACGCTTACAAATTACGATTTCTACTTTTTTGTTATTCGATCCAGGTTAGAGTTGTTGTAAATACCATACGCGGTCACCCATCCCAAAACTGACCGATGCGGACGTTTGGTGGTATCGATAAGCATTTTTAACCAAGCGAAGCAATGGTCTAAGGTGACAAATTGGCGTTTGTACTGTATATTTGTCCGAAGATAATTTGATTATTGTTAATCCAATGTTTATAAAATTTTGTTGTTAAGTAGTTAATTTCAATACGATTTCAAGTTTGAATATGAGCAACAAATATCGGCCAAAGTGTTGTGTGGCCACAAGATCTCGGTTCACTGCGAACAACTAATAGTAACTATGCTCCGCTAACCTTTACAATAGCGGCCAGGTCAGCGGTCAGCTTTGTCACAGCCATAGACAAAACGGTCGTCGGTCTGTGGTCTGGCCGAACAGAATTCAAACGTCGTCGGTCGGTGAATCATAGATAGATAACTCGTTATTGTTCATGTTCACCCCTGAAATTAGAAACAAAAGGATTTTTTCATGCTATTGAGTGACGAGACGAGCAAATCGTTCGCCTGATGTTAAACGTCACGTTTGCCCATAACAGGTCTGCGCCGCCAAGAATTTTGAACTCATACAATTCAAGACCTTGCACGGCACAGGGCTGCGCTCTTCACCCTGAGAAATAAAATGTTTAATGTCCTATTTGACCTAAAATTTCACTGGAATCTTTGCCCTTCCAACCGGAACACAGTAATGTTTGCACATTACTGCTTGGCGATAGCATGGCTGGCAAAGGTGTGGTACTTCCCCAGGCGGGCTCTGCAAAAGTGTCCTACCACTACAATAATATTCAAGCAAAGGATAATAACAATGCAAAGCTTTAAATATAAGTGACAAACGACGGATTGGGTGATGGTAAGTGGTCACCGCCTACCAACACCTCTACAGGTAATACCCGAGGCATCCTCAGTGCGTTGCTTAACTTTGAAGACTATACTGGAGACTATATTGGATTAAACTTCTTTTATAAGTAAAGGGTATGCTAAGCCGAAAAGGGCTCATAGCACTCATCATTATCACAGTCATTATGAACAACTTTAACTGATTTACTAGCTGTTTTTTTCTCAATTTTAAAGTTGGTCACACAGTAAAAATGATTCATAGTGATGAATACTATGAGCCCTTTTATACCCTTTCCCTATAACCTCGTATATCGCTGATCTTGTTAATCATGTAATTTCCATACAAATTACTTACAACATGAGACGCCTCCACTCATAACACCCTCGCTATGGGGTACGTTTCCTGAGAGAATTCCACCTTTGTCACGGCGACGCATCAAAGGGCCGCGCGGCACATTACGCCCGCACCTGTAGCTTGATTACAACTAGATCGCACCGTACTGTGATCTTGTGACTCGTTTTAAAATATCAGATGTCATCTTCATAATAAAGTTTGGAGGTCAGTAGGCTAAACTTTTCGTTATCTCATGCACTAAAAATAATGCCCATCTAAATTCCGCTAAAAGAACTATGAATTAATTTTTTTTTATTCAGTAATAGGCTTGCGTTTGACCGCCATCTCGCCTGATGGTAAGCAATGATGCGGTCTACGATGGAGCACGCTTGCCTAGAAGGAAGCGATTCACTCGCGACTTGAAGACACCCAAATTATATCCATCGGGAAACACCCACTCGTCTAAAGTACGGAGCATACTGATATCATGCTGACAACTAACATAATATACTCGTATAGTTGTCACCGTAAAAACTAGTGCTAATCATCGTACGTTTTGTTGATATCGGTATGCTCCGTACTTTAGGTGAATTCATAATTATTTTAGCGGAATTTAGATGGCCATTTTTATTAGTGTGCTGTGCTTTTAAATGCTGATAGCTCAGTCCACTCCTTAACGACGTCCTGCCATTTCCATCTCTGACGTCTCTGGCTTTTTTTCCCCGGAATTCTGCCTTCAAGGATCAACCATCTGAATAAATATAGGGATTCTTATTGCATAGAATAGCTTGCTTTAAAACTAACTCTTAATAAAAGAAATCGGATTTTATAAATTAATATCGTTCATAACACTCAATGAAATGTAGATAAAACAACTTTTTAAATAGGTCTTAAATATACTTTTGATAATATTAATAATGTGCCTGTTCAAATATTATTTCTTCACCTACAGCTCACACTCAAAGCGTTTATGTGAAAATGTATTACGTTGCCGTTGTTTAATAAAACGATTTCGTTTAATAACGTTTTCTCGTATATTAAAGTAAATTTTCGGGAGCGAGAATGAGGCATTTCTTTTAGGCGAAGTAGTATTTTTAGGCTTTTGTAAATGTTTACCTAACAGCTTCAGAACGAAACTGCTTTTCGGGTCTATGACTCTTAGTCAATTTCTATATGATCTTCCTCTTATAAAGCATAGAAAATCATTAACCTGTGTCGGAGGACAATACTAACCATTATAATAAACAATAGTCAAAATAAACTAATCCTAAAATATTTTTAAAAACAAGCTTTTTGCCGGAGTTACACACGTATACCAAACTTTAGCTCAATCGGACATCGGGAAGTGGTTCAAAATTGAGTAGCAAGATTCCACCCAAACATAATTACAGATACATACAATTGTACAAGTTAAATAAAAGCTTTTAAACACAATAAGGTTTGACAGATTTTGTAAGGTGTCGCAAAATTTGTCTTAAAATTCAAATTGTCCTGCTACATATCGCATTAGAGTTTCGTCGAAAATATCCTTACTTTGGCGTCGGTTAAAAACGGTCCGAAAAGTAAAGTGGGGGCCCATGAGTGGGATCAGAATTATGATGAAAATGTAGGACAACATAATAACAGCGGTACGGTCACAAGTACGGTCCTCACATTTTCATAAACATCCTTCCACTAGGGTGACCATTTCGAATTTGAAAAGTCCTGTTAACAATAGTTAAAAAAACACGCTTAAAATGGGACAAAATCGCGCCCAAAGGAGTCGGTTATAAACATACAAACAAACATACAAGTGATGCTAATAAAAAGCGTGTAAAAACAGGATGATTCAGAAAAAAGACTGAGAATTTCGTCGCCAAAACGCAGACAAGATAAAGCTTTTGGGGTCTATTAGATAAGGACAACGATGCTTTAAATCAATTTAGATCTATTAACACCTTTAGAATTGGCTGCAATTAATTAATAAACTAAATCATACACCCCGCGCGGTGCCCGTTGTTACAAGGATGGAGTCTGATTTTTTTATCTGAATAAAAATCCAAAGAAATTTAAAAGCCATGTCCAGATGGTAAGCAACAACTAACAACTCGTCTCTTACCAACAGGCCAGTTTGTGGTCAAATGCAGATTTATTCAAAATAAAAAAAAGAAGCTAGAAGTCTTCAGATGTCTGGACGAATGGTAACCGTCATGTACGAGCTGTAAGTGGCCAAATGTTTTACCGCTAGATGTAGCCGGCAGTTCTTTTGGATAGAAACTCGAGCTCAATAGATTGTTGAGTGAAATGTAAGTGAAAATTGTAAATTGCCTCCTCTCTTTAAAGTCGACTTTGGTTGATAAATAAATGGTTAGAAAAATGTCAATGACACTCTACAAAATGTATGGAACAGCTGATTGTTTTTTTCTCGATTTCAGGGTTGGTCCCATAATAAAAGTTGTTCATAATGTTGAGTACTCAAAGCCCTTTTCGGCTAAGCATACCCTTTCTGTATAAACGTATAGAAAGGAAGTATATTTGGCAACCTTGTGTGATAGAACAAACTCATGACTCATGAACATAAGATTAAGGGTTCGCCATCAAAATAAAGCCAAAGCCTCATTTTTCCAAGTTCTAAGATACTCTGTCTTGAGTTATGCCCTTAATAATAAATTACGGGCTATACAGGGTTATAAAGAAAGGGTACGCTAAGCCGAAAAGGGCTCAAAGTACTCATTATCATGAACAACTTTTACTATGGAACCAACACGGAATTTGCAAAATTTGTCGAGTGTCATTTACATTTTTCTATTTAACAGCTGATTTTCTTTTTTGCGAACTTCAGGTTGTTCCCATAGTAAAAGTTGTTCATAATGATGAGTACTAAAAGCCTTTTTCGGTTTAGCATACCCTTTTATCACAACCCTGTATGTGATAAGCCAAACATGAATGAAAACTATGCGTTGAGTTACGCCCTTAATAAAATGAGGGTAGGTGGTGCGATAAAATGCGACGTAAGTAAAGACAAATGCTCTTCCAACGCCCTGTAGCGAAGCAAGTACGGAGAAGTAATTTATTAACGACGGAATATGAGCAATTAAAATTACGGGCGACGCGGGTTCCGGCGAGGAATTTAAAATTAAACACCCTGTTAACGGAACTGGTTAACTGAGACACACCGCCGGAAATGTCGCAAGGAAACCATAGAGTAAAATAACCTAGAGTCTTAGAGCTAAACTTAGCTTGGCGTTGTAGTTGGCCTAGCAAAAATCTGAAGTAATTATTTCAAAAATATTTTTAAAACCAAGCTTTTATTGCATTGTCATCGGAGTTACACACGTACACCAAATTTCAGCTCATTCGGACATGAGACAAGTGGTTTAAAATTGAGTTGCACGATTTCAGCCGCACAAACATAATTACATAGATACATTGCAAGTTAAATTAAAGCTTTCTTATACATAGCGAGTATTCGAAAAACGTGATAGCACTCTCGTAAACGTAAACTGCATATGTCAGGATAATGTCAGAATGTCGGCTGGTGAAACTTAACAGAAGAGTTGATAGATCAAGCATCTGACGCTATGTTTTTTTATTATTTATAACAGTAAAGCGTTTTCCGGGAAAAAAAAAGGAGCGTATGTGCTAATCCAGACCATGAACAACCTTCATTCCAAATTTCGTTAATCCGTTCAGCCGTTCTTGCGTGAAAGAGTAACAAACATACATCCATACATTCTTACAAACTTTCGCGTTTATAATATTTAGTAAGATAGTAGGATTACAGTATATTTTTAACCGACTTTCAAAAAGGAGACGGTTCTCAATTTGACTGTATGTTGCTTTTTTAAACATGAATTGCCTTAAAACCTAGTCGGGTTTGTCTGGTCTAGACAATAGGTTCTCATAAAAATGTACTTACTAAGATTGTATGTTCAGGAAGCACAGCTCAACATAACAGCAAGTTAAGCCAGCCGATGTGTTCTGTGGGTACCATCTTCGATCTCGACCGTGTCGACGCTAGACCGCATCATTGTTGAACATCAGGCAGGATGTGGTCCAATCAAGATATAGGGAAAGCTTAGTTTGGATAAACCGGTACGAAGATAGTATTCAAATTCAAGTTACCGAGTTATTATTGTCTATCAAGTGCTTTGTCTATTAATATGCAAAACATTTTTATAAAAGTGATTTATCTAAACAATAACTTACAGGGCTATAAAGAATTAGTGAAGGCTGATTTTTATATCTTGATTTCTAAGTTGGTCTCTTAGTAAAAGTTTTTACTTTAGTACTGTAAGCGTTTTTCTGATTAGCGTACGGCGTACCCTTTCCTTATAACACTATATATAATAACAACAACATTAAAATATTTTAAAGTTAAATAATGTCATAAATTTGAATGTTAATTTGACCTAAAAATGTTAAAATGTGTACGGAAACTCAAAGTGTATGAATGTGCGTCCGTGTGTGCGCAGGCCAACTTCCTTGCCCCCCCCCCCCCCCCCCCCTCCACGGCACGCGCTCTAAACAAACTTCAGCTTTATTAGTTTACTCTGCAGATAGTGCCGGCTGCTGTTAATAAGCTCAAGCCCCGGGGTCGACTTGTATGATGTGAGGAATGCCTCTTTGCATAGATCCAAAGACCGGTGTTTCTAGTGTATTTTTCATTTAAATAAAAATAGTTTTTTGGAGTTGAAAATTCGCGACGTAACGCTCGATTCAATATATTATATATTGGTTTGGTAGCTAGGTAAACACAAATGGTTGATGTTTAAAAGTGTGGCTGGATACGCGCCTAAAACTTGCTAAGTCTGTTTTGCTGTTTATGGGTTGATTACACGTAACGAGTACAGTGGCGAGAGAGTAAATGGGCACACTCGGCCGAGCAAACAAATCATGGACTCGCCTCGTCAAACTATTAATAAAACCGAGTACTTCGTCGAGGGCACTGTCTCGAAACTGTACTCGTTACATCGTGTAATCATGCCCCTTTGATGGACTTTACAGTGTACCATAGTGTATATATTATACAAGTATATACATGGTTTTATACGTCGTTTAAGCAGCATCTGTAGGCCATTAAGAACAACTTTGTTGGTGACTGTATAATACAACGCGGAAGCGGCAAGCAGTGTATGTTATGGTTGCATACGAGGGGTTTTACAAATTAGTTGCGCCTCGCAGATTTAACTAGTTTTCTACCTTTTTGGACGTCCCTATTTCAGGCGTCTCTAGCTGAATGACGTTTTCGTAGAAAGTCAATTTAGTTGAATGACATGAAAGCAGGATGCCTAGTTAGCTGAAAGACAGTTCAGATATATTACATAAAAGCAGAATGACCCAAGTAGTGAGATAGGATTTCTTTATGCCATAGGTAGCAAACAAGCAAACGGGCTACCTGATAATAAGCGATCACCATCGCCTGGATACCTGTAACACTGGAGGCGTCACAGATACGCTGCCGACCTTTTAAGACTCTATTAACAGCCCTTTTGAAGAACCCAATGTTGTAGTTACTCGGGAATACCGGTGGAGGGTGCCACATTTTGTCGGTGTGAGGCAAAAAAGACCGTGTAAAACGCAGGGTGCGATATTCACTTGTCTAACTAATATTATAAAAGTGAATGTTTGTATGTTTGTTACTCTTTCACGCTAAAACGGCTGAACGGATTTAGATGTAATTTGGTATGAAGGTAGCTTATAACCTGGATTAACACACAGGCTACTTTTATCGTAACTTAACTTACTTTTTATCCCGGAAAATGCGGGTAAAACCGCGGGGCGCAGCTAGCCACTAATATAGGGATGAGCACCGAAGCGGTCAAGTTACTGAAGATTTTGAAAGTCTATTAGGCACCTATAGCGGTGTCGTAATGAATGTAATTGACGTTACGTCCGTCTGTGCGTGTTTGGAGCCGCTCCGATGCACAAAGCAGCGTTTTTACTTAGCATTGTTAATTTACTGATTGCCGGCACGCTAGCTTGCAGTGAATTGCACTTTTGATTTTATTCCATTCATTTCATAGACTGCTTTGTTTCCTTGTTGGGTAATTTATTTTGACGTCGAATGTAATTACACAGAATTACGCGGAACGCTATGTTTTGTTACGTGGTCTGAAGCGGAATGTTTTTTCAGGCAACACGGTAGGTAGGCTGTCTTTTGGTGTATGTACAATGATGTGTGGATTTAGCTCCTGATAAAAGGACATTGAATTATTTAATAACTTCGTAATATGTAATTTCGTACCTACCTCAAGATATGTTTTTAACCGACTTCAAAAAAGGAGGAGGTCATCAATTCGACTGTATGTTTTTTTTTATGTTTGTTACCTCATAACTTTTGACTGGGTGAATCGATTTTGATGATTCTTTTTTATTAGAAAGCTGACGCTTCCCGTGTGGTCCCATTTCAATTTAGTCCAGTTCTGATAATGGTATCCATGAGAAAACCATATAAGTCTTAAATTTGCATTAAGTACGTGCGCGACAAATAGATGAATAACTCAATAGTCGGTCTTTTGAAGTCGGTTTTTGTTTTTTGTTTTGTAAAAATAATGTTCTTATTAACATAAACATAACTCGTATTTGGTAAGTAAAGAAAGAGCGTAATGAATACAACTGTAAGAGACAGAAAAATAACAATTCTAAATTGTTTAATTCACCTGTACAAACGCGAAATATTGTCAACATAATTACTTCGCAAATAAAAAATACAGTGACGCAATAAATAACAAAATGGCGGCGTAGCGTAAAAGTTTAGTTCTGTGTCCGTACCATGAGTTCTTAACTGTTTAGTTCAATATTAAAAAAAATGTAGTAAACTAGACACTACATAGTACATACACTACCCAAACGCATGCCTAGTTCGATGTTAAATAGGTAGTGAACTAGAAACTACCCACGCTACACTACCCACTTACACTCGGGCGGGTCTAAATTCAGTTAGCTTAGGTCCTAGAGTCGCTTGGACGGTTTTTATGTCTGTTTATTTTTATAGTTGAGAGTAGGTACTCGTAGTTGAGAGAGATCGAACGGTGAAAAGGTTAACGTGGCCTTTTTGAGGAACCTTTTTTCTTATGTTAAAATTAAAATGGTGCGAATAATGCTCCTTTATTTATTTATTCGGTAAATTGTAGTTTCGAAGGCAGTGAGGTGTTTTGTTTCCGTGAAAACGATTTTTGATTGTGTTTTAAACAAGAACATTATTTTTACAAGACAAAAAACAAAAACCGACTTCAAAAGACCGACTATTGAGTTATTCATCTATTTGTCGCGCACGTACTTAATGCAAATTTAAGACTTATATGGTTTTCTCATGAATACCATTATCAGAACTGGACTAAATTGAAATGGGACCAAATGGGAAGCGTCAGCTTTCTAATAAAAAAAGAATCTTCAAAATCGATTCTCCCAGTCAAAAGTTATGAGGTAACAAACATTAAAAAAAAAAAAACATACAGACGAATTGACAACCTCCTCCTTTTTTGAAGTCGGTTAAAAAGAACCGATTCATAAAACAAATGTGTTAACCCCGATAAGCTGATAAAATGAATAATCTTTAGACGGTTAAACAGATTATCTTGAATCCTGGCTAAGAAATATTTTAATCAAGTCTCCATTCGAAGTATCTATTTGCGCCGGGGGTTAAAAGGACGAAGATTGAGCTGAGTAGCGTGCCAGTGTCCAGCAGTGGACTTAGGTTGGCTAATGATGATGATGATTTGGACGTCCGCAACAATTTTCATCGAAAGTAGCGTAGTATAAAATAAACTGAATAGATGACTCTCAAACTATTATTAACCTTTTACGCTACCCGATGCCCGGCCTCACTTGACGTACGTCAAACTGACGTTTGACAGTTGTGTGTCGCTTTTGACAGATTGCAGCGGAAACGGGCCGGTATTTTTGGCGGGATTGCGGCTCGAGTAATGTATTTCAAAAGAGAACAATGCTTCCTGTGTCGCAAGTGTGATACGTGGAAGTGCGGTCTATTTTCATGTTTCGAATAATTTGTTTTTTGAATATTAATTTTGCACAAGTTTTTTTCTGACATGGGGCAAATATTCTCAATATTACCGGCTTTGTTGGGGTGCAACTAGGCTACAAAGGCATCATTTGGGTATCTTCCAAGACTGCGTGCGTTCTAAGGTATCTTACACTTGCAGTTAAAAAAATAGATTCGACAATATTAAAAGGAAGAATAAATTTTGATTCTCAGTATTCGTGTAAATCCAATATAAAGCTTGTAAAACACTTTCTTCAACACAACCTCGCTCATAAAGAAACCTCACACAACTCTCTCAACGGCAATATTTACCAAATTCCCGCTAAAATTCGCACCGTTATCCGATGACAAAGTGCGGGGTGATCCGCCGTGGGAGCGATGGAGTCCCGAATCACCCCGCAGAGGGTCGTGGGGGTGACAGATATACGGATCTCAAAGTGAGCGTTGGCCCGTGTGCTGTGGACAGATTGTGTGCAACGCAGTGTGATGCAAAGCGATGTGTAAACTGTATCGAGATCCAATTGATCCAATGCTATGTACAAAGGATACGATTCGTATTGTCGTATTGCTTATATTGTACAAAGGGTACTAACTGGTGAATAGATATCTTCTCAATCTGCGTGCTTCATTTTCGACCACGTCGCTTAATTACAGCCGAGTTGGTGGTCAAGCGCGGATTTATTAATAATAAAAAAACTATGTATTATAAAAAACTAATATTTTGAGTGAACATAATTTACTATCATTTTACGAATTGAATTAATTTTAACACTCATTAAAACTAGCTACTTCCCGTGGTTACTCCGCTATCCTACAGGGAACGTTAATATTTCCAGGATGAAAAGGATTCTATCTAGGATTTAGGATTCCTCTGACTCAGTCAGCTGGAAAAAGGTGAGACAAAAGCCAACGCGATTCAGTTCAGGTCTTTAAAGTTCGCGGCACGGACCCTCCCCTTAGCCAAGTTGTAATTCTATAATAGCAATCGCTATAGAAAATTAAGACAATATATGGGAATTACATTTCTATAATCCATCCAAAGATTCTAAATCCATTACAGAAATGTAATTCCCATACATAGTCTTAGTTTTCTACAGCGCTTGCATTATAAAATAAAAATTGCAACTTGGCTAAGGTAACAGCTCCCCTAGCAAATTTGCTATTTCATAAAATGTAGAATCTAGAAATCTTAATATATATAAATTACGTGTCACGTTGGTTGTTTGTCCGCTATAGACTCCTAAACTACTTAACCGATTTCAATCAAATTTGCACACCGTGTGCAGTTCGATCTAACTTAGGAGATAGGATAGCTCACATCTCAATTTATAGTAAAAAAACATGAAAAATTAGAAAATTAAAAAAAAACTTAAACCATATAGCGCTTTGGACAATGTAAACTTTTTTAATGTAACTTTTGACATTTGACATAGAATTGACGCAATGGCTTTTTTTTACCAATTCGAATTAAATAGTCATTGCATCGTTAAGACAGGACAACGTCTATCGAGTCAGCTAGTAGATTATAGAAATGTCATTCCCATACATTTTTCTACCTTTCTATACGATTTCTATTATTTAAATGTAACTTGGCTAGGGGAAGGTAAGTTCGACCAATACCTTACTACGTCTTCGACTATCCATATTTCTTCTTCGGTCTTTGACAGGTGTGCAAAGTTTGAATTAAATCTGATCGTTCAAAGTAGGGCAAAATCGAGTCCAAAAGGGTCGGTTACAAACATACACTTGAAACTAATAAAAGCGTGTTAATAGTATTTTTTTCCTTCTCTTATCTTTTTATTTTTTGTATATTTTTATTTTGTACTAGCGGCCCGTCCCGGCTTCGCACGGGTAGACTTTGGGATAAACGTAGAGTAAATTGAAATCGGTCCAGTCGTTCACGCGTGATGGCGTGACCAAAGGTGTTGAGAATAATTATAGGAACTCTTTGTTATAACCTCTATTCTCATGCTATTGCGTAACTATAGCAACCGTAGTTTGTTGATGCTAACTTGTCAATTTATAGTAAAAATTATCAGTATAAAACGCACACTGTTTTGACAGATATGATTGAATTTGAACTTTGTACAGAGGTAATAAAGTGCAAATTGACTCTTGGACGTTAGGAACATACCTACATTGCTTAAACAACAGTGAGTGCTTGCAATTCAATATGAACTTTATACAATAGCAATAAAGCTCGTTTTAGTTAGAAAACGTTTGTATGGGAAAAATAAAAGGGCTGTTTTTAGGGTTTTTCAATATTTCTGAGAGATTTTCTTAATATTTTTTTCCGTAAGAACCTTCTCCTAATAATAACAAATACAACAAAAAAAGAATTAGTGAAATCGGTCTAGCCATTCACGCGTGAGGCCGTGACCAAGGAAAACGGGTTTCATTTATATATAATAATATAAAGATTATTATTTGACATTTTATTTTTTATTTTAAATTTTATTTTATTTGATTACAATATTTAGTGTGTGTGTGGCTGTAATTGCCTGAATAAATGAATGATTATTATTATTATCTATTTCGGAACTAAATCTCAAAGCAAACAATCCAATTCAATTCGATTTGCTCGGTTCAACAAAGAGTCGTCTCATTACTTACTCACCTGATTAAAGTAAAAAGTGGGGCAGCAACAGTAGCCGGGGAATAGAACAATACAGGTTACGTACGGGGAAAAGTTTAGCAGAACTAGTTAGTTGTGTGTTGTGTGTTGATTACACGTAACGAGTACAGTGGCGAGACAGGAAATGGCACACTCGGCCGAGCCAAACAACACCGAGAAATGGCACACTCGGCCGAGCCAAACAACACCGAGAAATGGCACACTCGGCCGAGCCAAACAACACCGAGAAATGGCACACTCGGCCGAGCCAAACAACACCGAGAAATGGCACACTCGGCCGAGCCAAACAACACCGAGAAATGGCACACTCGGCCGAGCCAAACAACACCGAGAAATGGCACACTCGGCCGAGCCAAACAACACCGAGAAATGGCACACTCGGCCGAGCCAAACAACACCGAGAAATGGCACACTCGGCCGAGCCAAACAACACCGAGAAATGGCACACTCGGCCGAGCCAAACAACACCGAGAAATGGCACACTCGGCCGAGCCAAACAACACCGAGAAATGGCACACTCGGCCGAGCCAAACAACACCGAGAAATATGGCCATCTAAATTCCGCTAAAAGAATAATGAATTCACAGTACGGAGCATGCTGATATTATCAAAAACTACGATGATCAGCACCGATTGTTTTTTGTGACAACTATACTAGTGATAGTTGTCACCGTAGAAGCTGATGCTAGCACCAGTTTCTGACAACTATCATAAACGTCGTACTATCATCGTACTTGTTGGTAATTTCACTTTGCTTCGTACTTTAAGTAAATTCATCATGCTTAAGATGGCCATTTTTTTCAGTGCATGGTTCTAGCGACTGTCTCGCCTCGTCAAACTATTTATACAAACCGAGTACTCGGCCGAGGGCACTGTCTTGTCGCTGTACTCGTTACGTGTAATCAACCCAGTATGCGTAGTTACGTATGTAATCACACAAATGTTACAAAGTTTTTGCGATTCACTAAGTTTTCCCACATTGTTTGAGGCAAAAAGAGAAAAGTAGTCTTATACTTAAATCCTACTAATATTGTAAATGGTAAAGTTTGGAAGTTTGTTGCTCAAACAAACGGCTGAGCGGATTTGGATAGGTATGAAGGTAGCTTAGTCCTGGATTAACATATAGGCTACTTTTAATCTCGGAAAATAGAGACGAAACCGCGGGGCGCAGCGTGTCAGCTACAGTCTTATAAGGAAAGAGTATGCTAAGACGATAAATGCTCATAGTACTCAATTACTCATTGTTATGAACAACTTTTAGTATGGGGCCAACCCGTACATTACATTTTAACAGCTGTCTAATACATTTTGTCGAGTGTCATTGACATTTTTCTATGGAACAGCTTTTCGCGAATTCTGGGTTAGTGCCTTAGGAAAAGGTGAGTTCATAATGATGAGTACTATGAGCCCTTTTTGGCTTGCATACCCTTTCCTTATAACCCTGTATTCTATAGGTACATGTATGCCTACATATGTGCCAAAAGCGTACGCCCCCTTTCCCCCTTTTGACAAAATTTCACATAATAGTAATATAATAATGTTATCACCATAAACTCGAGGTGGAGCGAGGCTAGAGGCAATAAAGCACGCTTTATCACCCACGTGTGATAACGCGGCGCTTCTTTGTTATCCGCTTAGGGTTGGACCGCACTAGGGCGGGTAAACTCACGACACGATGACAAAATAAATAAAACTAGTAGTTCGTGGTGAACTGAGATCTCACAGCGCCTAAATCTCCCCAACCCCACGACCGATTTCGCTCATATTTGAACTAAAAAAATGTATTGAAGTGAAGTACTTGCTTGCAAAAATTTATCGAGGTCGGATCAACCATACTCAAGTTATCGTCGGACAAACATACAAACATACAAGCGCCGATTTGTTCCCCTACACTCTGAGACCTCACTTCGTTTGGTTAATAAATAAACGTTTTACACTCATAGCTGGGGGCTATGAGTATGAAACTAGGCTAACCTGTGTCGAAGAATTTCAGAACCTCCACCGTTTTTCGTTGGTTAAAAAAGGAAAATCCCTAAGGAACAGCCGATAAATCGAAAATATCAATTTCAGGTGGAAGATTTCCGGGTCTTCTGGTTAATAAATATTATAAAGTCACAAGTCAAAATGTAGTGTGTGTGGGAACGCGTCGTGTTTTGCATCGTAGTGAGGTTCAGATAGGGTTCCGTGAGGCACGCGGCCCGAAACGGCCGTCCGTCACCCGTTTATCACGAGGGGTTCCGTCTCTTTATAGTTTTTCAGTGAACTGTGGAACTCTATTCGGTTTACGAACTTTTTTTTAGTCGTTCTGGGAACAAATCGTTTTTCGTTTGACAATCGGTATGGAGCAGTGGAAGAGAGAAGTGGAGGAAAAAAAGAAAGATGGCTGACACCACTTGCATGTGTGATACATAGCCGGAAAGAGAGAGATAGAGAGAGTGTCATAAAAAGTATGTTCGTATAGGCTTTTTTATTCATTGTTATTAGGCTTGCGTTTGACCGCCATCTCGCCTGATGGCTCGCAATGCCGCGGTCTACGATGCATCACGCGCGCCTCGAAGAAACCGAGTCACTCGCGACTTGAAGACACAGAGATAATTACAGGCTGAGTGGCTACGACACCAGGAGTGTTAGAGTTTTTGAGCCGCCTAAAAGCTTCTGAAATGTCTTGGCGGTTGTTGTTACTGGACAAACAACTGCGGCCTACAATTTGGCATGTCATCCGACCCACAAAATATCAGCTGTTCCATAGAAAAATGTCAATGACACTCGACAAAACTTGTATGACGACTTGTATGAAACAGCTGATTTTTTTTCGCGAATTCCGAGTTGGTCCCAAAGTAAAAGTTGTTCATAATGATGAGTACTATGAGCCCTTTTCGGCTTAGCATACCCTATATATCAGTAACTGTTCTCGTACGGCTTTACGGTAGGCTCATTTTCGATCCAGAACCCGATCCAGCACGAATTTGTTTCAAAATTCAACCCGCGATGCGTTTGCTATGCGATGCTGTCTGACGGCTGTCTAAAATGCAAAAATAAATGCAAACACCTTTTTTCAATTTTTAGAATGTAGCCTTCACTTTACTATTTTGCGCTACAAAAAATGATCAAGCATAAAAACAGAATTTTTATTCACCTTTGGTTGAATAGCGACAGCTGTCAACGATCATATAGCAAATGGACTATAAAATACAGTCTAGTACACAGGCATTACACGTAAAAGCTAGTGCTGCTACATATTCAAAAATGTAAAACGTGCCCCCCCGAGAATCCAGGCAGCCACAAAAATCTTACGATATTCAAAAATATTAGCAGGAGCCATAGACGTACGAGCGCGTGGATTTCGGGTCGGCGCTCGAAAGACCGGAGCAAGGAAAGACTGAAACCGAGTGGGAAAATGAGTGAAAAATTAGTGAAAATCGTGTGAATGACTGAAAGAACAAAAAATTCTAACTATTTTTATAAACGCAAAAGAAAACTGAGTTTGAAAGAGTATTTCACGCCTTAATTACTGAACTGATCGTCATGAAATTTTACATACACGTTTTCAGAAGTACAGATAGGAATTAGTCTACATTTCATTACAATTACCTTATGGTGGGATTTAAATTAGTATGCCTGTATTTCTGAATATGCATATAATAAAGGTAAAAAAGCCGAAAAAGAACAAAGATGGATTGTATTGAAAACTATAGATACTTTTCACTTTTCGTAAACTTTGTTCTAGATCCAATATCCATTT
Organism: Alcis repandata; assembly: GCA_949125135.1. Taxonomy (NCBI): domain Eukaryota; kingdom Metazoa; phylum Arthropoda; class Insecta; order Lepidoptera; family Geometridae; genus Alcis; species Alcis repandata. Next base: position 1,148,155 of record OX421248.1, on the reverse strand, counting down.
TGTTAAATCGATGCCAATAACCCATTTATTCTGTACACTTATTCGGATCACGCTCCTACGTGTACATAAGGGGTTGAAATAGGGGTTGAAATCTTTTTAATAAAGTCGGCTAAACATACTGGGCGGTTGTGATATTTTTGATTTTGCTTGTTCTAGATGAGAACAAGCAAAAGCAAACACCTTGTGGTTGAACTTTTGATTTAACTTTTGTGTATTTTTCAAGTTTCTTGTTATGCTGAAAATTGTTCGTAAACAAAACTGTAAAATCTTAGCAAGGAGTCATGCCTAAGTTTTGTTATAAAAAAGAGTTGAGAAATAAAGAAAAACTGTTTAAACATTATTAAGAACACTCGAAGTCGCTTTTCAAAACAAAACTAACTCAAAATCGGTTCTTCCATTTGCGAACTATTATATTATATAATACTATTGAACTTGTAACAACTCTCCGTTTGCATCGCAGGTTAAAAAGCGAACCCTTTTTTCCGGTTCACAAATTTTTGAAAGCCCATTACGTTATAGGATCAAAAATCTCATTTGATCCCGTCTCAATACAACTATCGTCGCGTCCACCCTCGTCACGGGGCACCTGACACAGGTCACGAAACATAGAGAGCACAGAAGTAAAGCTCACGTATGTGCTTGAACTCTCAACGCACACATACATCGCTTATGGGTTAATTACACGTAAAGAGTACAGTGGCGAGACTGCCCTCCGTTGAGAACTCGGTTTGTACTATATAAGCAGTTTGACGAGGCGAGACAGTCACTAGAACCATGATATGTTTGCTCGGCCGAGTGTGCCTACATGGGCGCCGGCAGCAGGGTGCAAGGGGGTGCACTTGCACCCCCCTTTCAGTAAAGAAATACATGGAAAAATATACGTTTTTTTATATTTTAATATATAAGTTTAATGGATGAGTATATAGAATGCAGATGCAAAAGAAGTAATCCTGGCGGCGCTCATATATGCCTATTTACTGTCTCGCCACTGTACTCGTTATGAAAAAGAAATAAACTTCCCACTAGGATAATGGAGATGGAACACACATAAAGTACAAGGCCAACTAACACCCAGACCTAGAACTGATATTTAAATGTTATGTTAGGTTATGTGTTAATCAACCCATTACGGACACGACACACGAGTCTCTGATCGCCAGTGCACTCGCGCGGCCGATTCCTCTACTCGCTTCCGTGAGCGGTGTCTATGTGTGCGTTGTTCCAGCGCGCTTGCTATGAAGGTAAACTTCTGTACTCTCCATGATCCGACCCGTTGTTGGACGGTGTGTTGTCATGTTTCTGGTTGACTACATCCGAGACGCGCTGAGAGCGTTCTGACAGACACGATAAAAATGTAAATGTGCTGAAAAAGATGAATGAGAGTCAAATATTGTGATTAAACGGATTATTATTATTATTCATGTATATATTTAGGGTCTTAGTTTTTAAATTTTTGCCAAATAATGTAAGAATGGATGAACAGATTTGAGTAAAATTTGTAATGTAGGTAGCTTATATCTTAGATTAGGCTACTTTTTATTTCGGAAAATGCGGACTAAACCGCAGTGCGCAGCTAGTATTAAAATAAACTAAACTAGCTGTGACAGATAGGCAGACACCGGATTCTGAACATAAGGGTTATTTTTTACTATTTCGGTACGGAACCCCAAAAATGACGTTAGTTCACGCGACCATATCACATCAGTTATTCGCTTAAAGGATGAGCTTGTAACGCCCTTGGCCACAACGGACACGTTACGGCACGGACTCGGCCGGATGTAATATGAATCACCCTTTATTGCTCTTTGTTTATTTTTACGGGGCATATCATTCTTGGGGGATGAAATGAATCTGTGGGGCGAGGCCAACGACTCGATACTCTATAGACATTACATCGAGCTTGTTTGCATTGCAAACAAGTAGACGTACTCGTAGCTGTGGCGCTTGGGGCGCGTGCTGAATTCTGATTGGTCCGGTCAAGGTTCGCGTCATCGATACTGGTGTGTGATAGGCTGATCATTTGTTTAGACGCTTTTTGTGCTAATGTGTCGACTGAAAGTGATCGTCTTAGTATATATTTTTTATAGACTTATTATACAGGTGGTGTTTATAACCAAAATGTTTACTTTGCAAAACGTGTACAATGTCCAAAATAAATGTTTTTCAGTTCGTGCATTTCCCAAAGAACGCTTGTATTCCCAGCCCTTCGCCTTACTTTTTCACTCTTCAGAATTGATTTCTCAAAATGTCTAGTCTGTAGAGTAGGAAGTATCGGTATTTTTTACTTTGTGGCCTTCCTACTGAGTGCTCTTCTCAAAAAGAGTGTGTCTCAAAATGTCTGCTTTAAGTTCGGAAGTCGTCGGTGATTATGGATCTCTTATTGGGGTGAATCAGAGCTCGACCGGAGGTTGAAGTGTTTGCGAACAGTTGATTGGTCTGCAGGTGATTGATAACGGAATCTGTTTGTTGAACGATTTATTTGTAGGTTGAGATAAAATTGCGTTTGATCAAGCTTCTCTCTTATAAAATTTGATAAAAAGAAAAGTAACTGGATTTCTTGTTTGTTTGTTGTTACTTGTTGGGGCGCCTTCTGAACAGGAGGGGCTGGGTTCGGTTTCCGGCCGAGCTGATATTTTGAATAATGAATTACTAAGAATAATGAATTACTAAATACTTGCATGAAAACTAACTGATATTCATACAGACGCTTAGAGCGTACTAACATATTTTAAGTGGTAAAGTGAAGCCTTTTCCGATTACCATTACGATTACAATTTTACGATTGCTAGTAAGACAATAAAGCTGCCGTTACAGGTTTACTTGTTCAAGTTCAGTTTAGGTTTTAAGTCGTGCGGTGTCTATACAAGGTGTAACAGAAAGGTGTAGTAATACTTTGTATGAAGACTCGACATTTTTTTCGACGACTCGAATTTAGCAAACTTGTGGCGCTAATGTTGTTCACTTTGACGTGTAGAAGAACACCCTTATGTACGACTACACCATTCCGTATATGTGTTCCATGGCATCCCCGACTAAGCGTACTAAGTTATGAAACGTCGTGATTTATTAATTAATTCACTAATTAATAAATCATTACTTGACAAATACATCTAGTCAAGTTAACCAAGTGTTAAGTTAACACTTGACTCACATTGCACCAGAGGGGCTCTAAAGTTACATTTGATAAGTGATTTCTAACTGGCTTCTGGCTTCTCCCTATCGAGATAACATAGCTTGGGAACTTAAACAAGAAATCTTAGTGTATTGTTGAAGTTTGAACGTGGTTGATAATTTTGAACTATCGATTGTGAGCGGTTTAATGTAACGAGCTCGAATAAACTTAGAGTTAAAGATGGAGCAACTCGTTAGATTTAGTGAATCTCGTCCACTTTATCGTACTTACACAAAACGCATCAATTACCCTTCTCGCTCGTCAGTTCTTACCGACGACGTTGCGCTATGCAAAAACTAAACAAACCCGTGAACAATCCACAGTATTCATATAAAAAAGTGACTACAGTCAGAAAACTGCGGTGCTCTATCTTTTCATCTAGGTTTATCTGAGATAATAAGTTGATTTCAGTGGCTTTAACAGGGCATCGCTGAAACCAAAAAAATGCTATCGAAATGTGACTTTGCTAGCTAGCTATTCGAGATAAATAGTTAAATCCCGGGTATAAGCTAAAATTGGGAAGGAATTAATTTCATCCAAATCCGTTCTGCTGTTTTGCGTGGTTAAATATCAAATATCCAAAATTCCAAACGTACAAACTTAGACATTTATGATATTAGTAACAAGTAGGATACATCCACACGTTTACAAAGATAGGACATTATAAGTATACATTTAGTAGTACATAGAGTACCTAATAGTTACGTAGTATTATTGTATTTTATAAGGTTGGCCACCTTATAAAATACAATAATACCAACCAACCAACACACACTTTAGGAACACTTTATATTAAAAAATAATAAGTGCAATAAAATAAACCCATTTACTTAAGCATACGCTGTCCTCATAACCCTAATAAGTCATCCAACAGCTTGTATCGAATCTAGTACGAATATGAACTAAGTGGTGATTAAGTTGGAAACTCGTTAAAGTTGGCGTTATGCGCGATATAGTAACTTGTAACTTGCTCACATGAAACTTTGCAAGTTTCGAGTATTCAAAGCGGACAATCTTGTTCTAGGTGCTGTTTATTACTGTAGGATTGTCGGTGCGAAGCAATGGGGACTGTTTATTGGCATAAGACAGGGTTTTAAGGAAATAGTATGCTAAGCCGGAAAGGGCTCATGGACATCATCATCATGATGATGATGATGGACTCATCATTATGATCAACTTTTACTATCGGACAAACTCGGAATTTGCGAAAAATCTGCTGTTCCGAACAATTTGTCGAATGTCATTGACATTTTTCTATGGAACAGCTGATTTTTGGAAAAAAAAAAACAAGATACGCAAAGGCTACGTCACAACGGTTACGTGACCGTTGTTACGTAACTTTAACGCTGGTTGTGGCTATGTAACTAACGTGATTTTGAAACTTATCCCGTAATAATTTAATTTTTAATTTTAAGACAAGATTGAATTCAAAATTTAAAAAACCCCAACTTTGGAACGACTAAACCGATTTTCATCAAACATAGCCAAGAGCACTCTCGATTTTTCAAACAAAAATAATCAAAGTCGGTTCATCCGTTCGGGAGTTACGAAGCCACAGACAGACACACACAGAGACACGTCAAACTTATAACACCCCGTCGTTTTTGTGTCGGAGGTTAAAATACGTACAATATCCTTGTCTTTGTGTTCTATGGCAAACCCCGACATCGGAAAACTTAGTAGGTAGTTACTATGATTGTAGCACGCAATTTATGTATGTTTTTCTTTATTTTCCAGGTATGTACCAGATATTTTCGCTACTCAATAAGCGAGCCTATGAGTAGCTTTTGTCGTCAACTGTAAGTAAGAAGTTTTTCTGAAACGTGCTAAGAATTTTCTCATCATTTGAAGAACATACCTTACGTCTAAAAACATAACAAAAGCTTAAAAAGTTTTTGAACGAACACAATTTACGTCTACAAAATAAAATCCGCAGTTATCGGTAAAATCTTAAAAAGCTGGAAAATTATTTTTAAGAGTAATGTTTGTTACAAAGTAAAAGAAAAGATTTTTATCCGATTACATTTGACAAGAGACGTAGATACTATGGACTGTATTCTAGGTATCTTCAAGTGAGTGAATCGGTTTGTTCTAGGCGCGCGTGCTCCATCGTAGAACACGACATTGCGAGCTATTATAGCAGGCGAGATGGTTGGCAAACGCAAGGCTATCATCGAAACAAAAATCACTAGATAGATAAAATCATTATTGTGCATACCAAAAATTACAAAAAAAGGATCATAACACTTAATAATTGACGGCCTTATCGCTAATAGGTTGTTTACAAGTAACGTGGACAATAGCGAGACAGTCACTAGAACCATGATTTGTTTGCTCGGCCGAGTATGCCCGTTTACTGTTTCGCCACTGTACTCGTTACGTGTAATTAACCGATAAGAGCGGTCTCTTCCAGGCATAAGGTCCCAGACTCTATAGGGTGTTCGACCGGCGCGGCGTGCGGTGACTAGTACTGTAGCCAACTGCACGAGCCGCGAATAGTTGCCAAACTTTAGCCAAGTTTCGTTGAAACTAAGGCTCCCAGTGAAACCGAGCGTACGCTTCCGAACTGCAAAATGCTGCCTTACTGTAGCCCCTTAACTGCGTTTGCGGAAGTTAGTCTGATAACGATTCGAGTTTTGGTTGTATCCTTTTGTACGAGTTGTCGGGGCGATAGAGTTTTCGTTGATAACTATAGAGTTGATCAAACAAATGCCTCACTTTTCGCTCCCTGCTAGGTTTTCCTATCACAACGCACTTTTTAGATAAACAGATATTAAATATTTTAGGGAGAAAATATCAAGAAATGGTACCAATCAACAATCTGCCAGTTTTCTTGTTTCTTGACAGATGAAATCTAGGTATTTTTATGGTCCGGTAAATACCTACTCGTATCTTTTAGGTCTGCGTGCTTTTTTATTTATTCTGTGATAGACTTGCATCTCGTCTACTCGTAAGCAATGATGCTGTCCACGGTAGAGCATAAAGTAACCAGTACATGTGTCTCGTTCATCTTTTGACTTTTTACCACAATATCTGGGCGTAAGAAAAAAGTGAAAACTTATCCACAACCCCTTGCAATATAGTCGTTCTTGCTTTTTTTTTCAAAAATTGTAAGATCAACGGTATACAACGTTATTTGCTGCCAACTCGCCATTAACGTTGTCGACGGCTCGTCTAGATAGCGTCGACTTGCCAACCTGTCGGCCCAGACATCTTTGTACAGTGCCCGGCTTTTCATTGCCACATCGGTTAATTTAGTTCGTTGACAATGGGTTGTCTGGTATTTTATGTGTTTAGTTGTCTCGACGTTAAGATCGGTTGTGTTCATTCAAAATGTTACTAAATTACCTGAAACTCGGGACAATTAACAACAACGTTTATTTATTTTAATTTTTCCTGGTGCTGCTCGGTCTTAAGCTTCGTTAGTTGGAATCTATAAAACAGTCTATAGCACAAATCCGTTTAGACGTTGTTTTATGTGATTGAGCAACAAATATCCAAATACACAAAATACACAATGATATTGTGTAATTTGTGTATTTTGCAAGTGTATCCTAACTTCTCTATAGATATATCTGACTCACATCACATAGTGCGACAGAGAGAACGCTCTACAAATTATAGAGAATCTCTCTCAGTCGGTCAGTTCACATTTAACTCTCTCCGACGTGCTATATTATTAGCCGTGCACTGTACAGAGTTCGTTGTTCGCTTGAATAATTTACAACTTGATTGATGGATGTGTGCGAACGTTTAGTCCTCTTGTTCTAATATTGTGACACGTGCTCGGCTCAGTAATATAGATGTGATAGGTGTGAATCACACCTAATATTCTAATTGACGACATGTTTGGCTCAGCGGTAATATATCCGCCTTTTGAGCCAGAGTTCTTTTCGATTCTCGGCCGGGCACATGTTTGAATCATGAATTTAATATCTGTTCTGGTTGTTAGTTGTCCTTGTCTTTGTATTTCATGGCATCCCCGACACAGGGAGCACACAGTGGGGAGCTATGAGTGTGAAACGTTTATTTATTTAATGCGATGTGTGGAAAGTGGATGAGATTGATTGGTTACTACGAGTATATCTGAAGGCTGTAGTTACACGCCAGCTGCACCACGTGATTTCTCCCGCGGGTGTATGTAAAATAGTGATGCTGAAATAAATGCTGAATTAAGGCTTTTTGTCTCATTTATGTATATATCTCACTCATGTAAGAGACCTTAATGTATTTCTGAATAAATATTAATTGATTGATTGATTGATTGAAATAAAAAAGCCCATGTCAGTTCCGTGGCAAAAGCCATACAATTTATTCCAAATTGGAAAAATCGGTTTAAGTAACGAAGATACGTGATAACAAGCATTCACACGCAAACACAGAATTTTTAATTTATAATATGTATACTTAAAATACAGTTTCCGAAAAAATAATACAGTTCTTATTGGATTCCAAACAAACTCCAGCCCCAAGGACTTAAACTTCATTTTACTAACAAAAGGACCCAAAATATAACTTTACTGTCTTGAGATATTTTAATGCTACCATAAAACTTTCATTCCTTCTCCATTCAGTTGTCACCTTGAATGGATATTTTTTTCACTTCCACTTAAAGTGAAAAATACGCTCCAGACCTTCAAACAATCCTATTGAAGCCTCCTTTAAAGAACTTTTAGTCGACATCGCCACACCACCTCTATTTGAAGGGATGTGGACTTGGAAACAGTATCGTGGGTTGCGCAGATGGTGAAAAACCTTACTGATGGGTTGATTACACGTAACGAGTACAGTGGCGAGACAGTAATGAGCACACACCGAGCAAAGAAATCATGGTTCTAGTGACTGTCTCGCCTCGTCAAATACATAAATGTTTACACAAACCGAGTACTCTTCCGAGGACACTGACTTCCCCACTGTGCTCGTTACGTGTAATTAATTCATTATCTGACTGCAACTGAGTATCTATTAATTTATATATAGATAGTTACATGGATAAGCTCTTTATTGTTTACACCAGAAAAAACAAACAAAAAAAAACCGTCGTTTTTTTTTAAATCTACACTCGGTTCTTTTGTTTAAATGCGCGACAGAATCTTCACGCAAAACGGGTTAGGAGGCATACTCGTCCATGTCTGAAACTCGTCCACTAGACCAAACGAAGTTACCGCACTGCCTCAGTTTCCACACCGTCCACGGCCGCTATTCAAAGGGGGGCAATAAAAAGTGACCCGCTTGCGCGTCCCGCCGGGTTAATAATTCAAATGTATGGCTCGCCGTGAGCTATTCAACAAGTTACCCACCTCCGGGGCGTAAACAAAAGGGGCTTACACTTTTATAAGGACGCGGGAAATTCACGGTTGTTTTTTGTGCGGAATTTTGTGTGTAACGGATTATTTTGGAGGACAAATGAGGAATGAAATATTTTGTCAGTGAATACAAAAATATTTTATAATTTTAATTAAAAAAAAGCAAAAAAAAAGCTTATCGAATTTTCTAGAATCGTAGAGCTACTCTCATGCATATGAACACTCGCCGGAATCACCATACGAACAAAAAAAGAAATCAAAATCAGCCGTTTGGGAGCTACGATGCCACAGGCACGCGTTAAACCTATTACACCCTTTCTTTTCGCGTCTGAAGCGTCAAGCCAAGCCCCTCTTGCGTCAGGAATGGTAACAGACATTCACACAACATACATATACACAAACTTACGCTTTTATAGGATACCACGTTCTTACCACAGTAAAATGTTAGCAACTATCGCCTAAATATTGGAAAATACTGGTTTGAAGCGGAATTTTCCGGCAAGCGTATCCGTTCGCTCTCGCATCGTTATCCAGACATGATTGCCGTGCGATGACTCGACTCGATCACACGTTAACGATGGACCATTGGAGAGACAGAGACACAACTTCAAACCTGAATAAAACTCGCAATAAAGTGTTATCATGAGCCGAAATGGCACAACAGAGAGGCCTATGGCTAGCAGTAGGAGGGAGAAGGCTGATGATGATGAATAAGTCGTTTTTATATTTATGATAGCTTTTTTTTATTGTGATTAAACCCGATTAAGCGTTTGACCGCCAGCTCGCCTGTTGGTGAGCGACGATATAGTCAAAGATGAAACACGCAGCATACTTAAAATAGGAAGATACCTATTCACCTAATGCCATATCTTAAGTTTCTTTTTTTATTTAAACTAGGTCAATCAAATTGACAGATATTGTTTGCAAATGGCTGATTCACTTTTAACCTGAAGAGAACTACACTGCGTCTATCAGGGAACACCCCGATATTTTCAGAGTTGAGTCTCTGTTCCTTCCATAGTTTGCGGTCCGCACGAGTGGCACGCTGGGCGGCTGCTGTTTGCTTTGTTAACTTAGATTAATTGCTTGATGCTGTGCGGTTGAAGTGGTTAGACTTGACTGCAGGAACTTGATGGACGTAGTTGCGGTTTGTTTTTCAAAGAATTAACGCTGTTTATTCTACGGTACAGCTAGAATGATGGGTCTAAGGGCTGTCTTTTTAGCAGTTATTGGGCAAAAGTTTAAAGGTTTTGTTGGCAGATCTAATTTCTCTGTAAGTATTGATGTCCTTGTCTTGTCTAATAGGTTGCACTTGCAATGACAAAGACAGATATATTTTAGTTACTTTTGACCTGTCAAATAAAGCCTTCAAACTTATTGTCACGCAAATTATGGTCATCATTCAGCTATGTATCGAATGTGCTCATTTTATAACAGCATTTGTAGTAAAACCGACATCTTCGGTTCATCAGTCTCTTCTTTTCGGAGACTTTTATACTCAGAGAATTTATTTGTTTAAAATTGTAATTTTTGTTTATTTTTAGTTTTTTTGCTATTTGGTCATAGTTGTAAACAGTGCACAACTATTTTCTTAAGTATGCTGTGTTCACTCCAAGAAGGATGTACACATACGACTATTTTTATATACCCTTTGTTAAGTTTTTGTCAGTGTATGTCCAGTTCTGTGAACCTAATAAAAAATAAATAAATAAAAAAACTTGGATCCTATGTAGTATGTGTGTTTGTGTAATGCAACTGAACTGGCGAGCAAGGGTACTCGTATCTACGGAGTGCATGCAAAGCTAATTATATCCCACTATAATATTATAAATGACTAGCTGACCCGGCAAACGTTGTTTTGCCATAAAATAAAAATTATTTCTAGTGACTATTAAAAAATAGGGGTTGGTGATAGAAGGGTGATAATTTAGGGTTGTATGTATTTTTTAATGCCACATAAGCAACAATATAAGAAATAAAAATTTTGTCCAAAAAATAAAAATAAATGTTTGGGGTGGACAACCCTTATCACTTAGGGGTATGAAAAATAGATGTTGGCCGATTCTCAGACCTACTCAATATGCTCACAAAATTTCATGAGAATCGGTCAAGCCGTTTCGGAGGAGTACGGGAACGAACATTGTGACACGAGAATTTTATATATAAGATTATGTGCGTCTGTGTGCGTGTGTGAATGTTTGTTAGCACGTACCTCCGTAACTACTAGTCCGATTTTAATAAACAAATAAATAGCTATAGCTTATGCGCAGAATTAACACAGGCTTTTTATCATCGCTGTTTCATATCATTGCGCGGGTGAAACCGCGGGGCAAAGCTAGTAGTTAACTCTCAGTTTGACAGCGCCTTTACGTCTCAGTTTGACGGTGCCTTTACATTTGTACATTTCATTTTTGTAAATGCAAACCTTTTCATAGACAGTAGAGGCAGTCCCAATGGTTTTCAGCGTCACGTATAAAATGAGAAGTTTCCTCATAACAACGCACTCTCGGGCTTTGTTCCTATTTCAAAGGAATATGAAATGACGGGAAGAGCCATGAGAGAAGGTGTGTTAAGTCAAAGGTGATGTTTGTTTTATGGACGCCACTCTTAATGTCGAGGAAAGTGATGTTTCGAGTTGTGTCACGTTTTTTAATATTCAAGGAGTCTTAAGTGAATAGGACGTAGCCCAGGGAATACAAACTAAGATAAAAATACTATGCTGGATTGTTGGGCTATCTTTATTTATAAAATAAATATCAATACATAACAAATAAATGTTAAAATGTGTGTGTAATGTTACGATGTGTATTGTTTGTTCCTTTTTAACCGACTTCAAAAAAGGAGGAGGTTGTCAATTCGACAGTATATATTTTTTTAATGTTTGTTACCTCATAACTTTTGACTGGGTGAATCGATTTTGATGATTCTTTTTTTATTAGAAAGCTGACGCTTCCCATTTGGTCCCATTTCAATTTAGTCCAGTTCTGATAATGGTATCCATGAGAAAACCATATAAGTCTTAAATTTGCATTAAGTACGTGCGCGAAAAATAGATGAATAACTCAATAGTCGGTCTTTTGAAGTCGGTTTTTGTTTTTTGTTTTGTATAAATAATGTTCTTGTTTTGTATTGAGTATTTAAAAGCATCGCTCATGTCGGTGGATTGATTTCTAGGTATTGCGATTCTAGTAGTGCTTTTACAATATGACATCTACCTTTTCTTTTATCTGGTCTATGAATGTTCTTGGATGATCCTGGTCCTGTCTTCTCTTCTACCTTCTAAATTGCACTAATCTAAATTCACTGCACATACACATGACACATTAAATGGTTTTATGCATTGATGCACACACGTCTTCAGTACTACGGCTGGAATATCACCAGCGTTTTGTGAACCTTCAGTAGGGCTAGCATACAGATAGGAAAATATAATAATATAATTAAACATCAATCAGTCAAACCATCGTGCAGTTTCCATTTACGCCCAACAGGCGCTGTCTAATTTTTGATATATCTGTGTATCGAATTCTCGCTACGTATATTATTTTATGTATAATGTCTAATGTCCAATCGATCAATACGATTTCTGACATATTTCAGCGTCCATACAGATTTTAATCCGAAAAAAGGCGAATAAAACTGCGAGTGCTGGTTAAAAATAAATTAACATAAGTGAATAGTCTCTAAGTTCAGTTTCATGAACGATAAAGTTTCCACATTACACGGCGCGAGCCGACATCTGCCGCCCCGATTCGATTCCGACCGCAAGTCGAATATTTCAAATATCTCGCAATTCGCGATCAACAAGTTGCACTCGTGTCGTTTTTTTAATGAAAAGTGAAGTAATCTGTAAATCCAGCACTGATGACCCGCTAGGGGTGTGTGAAGGAGAATTGTTTAGTCGTTTATGGAAAGGCGACTAGAAAATTCTTCTCAAGTGTTTTTCGTTTCGAATTAGTCAGTTTGTTTTATAGGCCAAGTGGCTAGTCCTAGTTGTAGAGTAATGTATTTTTAGTAATTGTATTGTTTTCTGCAGTATAGTAAGTGAAAGGATAGATAAATATCATCTTGGCCGCTTCAAACGAAGGGTTAATAGAGTCCTCAGAGGTAGGCAACGCACTGAAGATACCTCGGGTATTGGAAGTGTCCATAGGCGGCGGTGTCCACTTACCATCAGGTGGCTCGTCGCTTGTTTGCCACTTATTTTTATAAAAATAAATAAAAAAATTAAATTGAGGAAAGCCTTTCTTAAAACGAATAATTCCGCGTACCACCAACTCGTACTTGCCCAGCAGCTGTGAGACAGTTTAGGTTAAATAGATTATGTATGGAGATAGGGATCTCGAAGTTTCAATTCAGCGCAAACTACCAGGCTTGCGATAACTCTAATAGAATTACAAAGTTAAACAAAAAGGTTTACTTGTCAAGTTACGACAGGCCAAAGTAGTGTAAAGTTAGGTGTATTCAAACACTTAAGGCGGAGGCTAACTTGTATCTCTACTTCTACTAATTCGTTTTATTGTAATTTGTAATTGATTAATTTAAGCTATGTCACAAATAAACTATGTATTTGTTTTGGTTTTGATTTTTTGATAGTAATGTATCATACGAGGCCAGCTTGTTACAAAACGACGCTCGCTTCGAGCCATTGCTTGTTACAAAACAGATAGGTGAGTTCTGCTCGCGACGACGCGATAACCTGCATTGCCTAGCTAGAAAATATGCACTCACATCGAGCGGCTCGGCTCGCTGCTCTGATACCGTAATGCGTTACAAAAACTCCAATACAATACAAACAACGACGACAACGATACAATTCACTCCCCGCCTTTAAAGTTTAAACCAGTATCTCAATACCAAAACTGTTACCCCTCGGAGATAGATAAAGGGTACCAAATAAAACATCTCCGTACTAGCGCCACGTACCGGGCGCTCGTCTCCAGCGCACGTTCCTCCGTTTATGCCTTAACATTTGAATTCGGAACGCACCTTTCGAATAGGGCTGTCACGCAATTCAATTTCTTAATTTCAATTTATTTATTCGCGCCATAGTTTACGGTATTGTTTGACAGTTGTGTAAGTGTGAATTGCCAGTCTTTCGGTTTTTCAGTTTTGGTAGATGTTTTTGCATTTTATTGGACAAAGAAGTCAAATAATAAGGGTAAAAACATATTGGTAGTCACGAATTGTTTATAGAATAATCTCCCATAATGTGCCTGTCGTTTACTCGAACACCTGTCTGTATAAACAACGCCATGAGATTATCTCGAATGAAGTACTTAATCAGAAAAACTTGTAATCATTTTTTGAAAAAGTTCACCGAATTTGGTCCAAAATATAGCCGGAGTATCCCGCTCAATAATAAGTAAGTAGGTACTCTCGTATTAATGAAACGAAATGTTGACAACCCTAACCACCAACGGTCCATAATGGATGCGTTCACGAATTAGCCATTTACAAGTACCCTCTTTTGTGCGAAATTCAAAATTTAATTTAACCGTTTTGAATGCCGGTTTTATTTCGGCAGTTTATGACGTCACGAGTAGTCACGACCTTGTCAGAGTTTAGTACTTCATTTGGACAGTTGCAGATAAAATGTGTTATTTTTATTGGTCGTAAAAAATGTTTTCGTCACTGTCATCGTCGGGAATATGCTTTTTATATGGTTGACGGTGAAGTCGGTAAAAATCGTGGAAATCTAATATATTTTATTTGGTATCGGGTACGGTTTTACTTGGTACTGCTGAACAATACAGGGATATAAGGATAGGGTATGATAAGTCGAAGAGGGCTCATAAAACTCATCACTATAAACAACTTTTACTATGGGGCCAACCCTGAATTCGCGAAAAAAAAAACAGCTTTTCTATAGAAAAATGTCAATGACACCAGACAAAATATATGGAATAGCTGATTTTATTTTCGCGAATTTTAGTCTTAGCGTATTCTTTCCATATTACCCTGAATAGATAATCTTTTTCAAGTTCGAAAACATTTCATTTCTTCCAGACAATCATTAAACTAAACTAACAACTAAGGGGATTGAATCAAACACGTTTGCTTATCAAACCTTAAAAGCCAACAATTTTAACTTACAATTTTATTGTATAAATCCCAGTGTTAGTCTCGCCCGTTGCATAAGATGCTGGTCGCTACGCGAGCATAACTGAAAAGCGTCCAAGTGAGCTTTTCTGGCGTTGGCGCTTGTTTGTAAAATGTTGGCGCTGTACGTCCAACGTTGGCATCAACAGTTTTAATAATGTCTGTTTTATTTTGAAGATGGTTTTAAGACGGCTTACACTTACGAGTATGTTATCTGTATGATATTATGACTTCGAGTTTTTTTTTTAAACGAAACGTTGTTTGTTTGAAAGCGCATCCCTGCAAACGGCTGCACTGATTTGGCTAAAACTCTCTAAATGCGAGACTGAAGGTGGAGTCTCTATTATTAGCAGCATCGCACCCTGTACGAAGTCCCTTACTTGGGGATTTTGATCAATATGGTAAAAAATGGTTATAAAAAATGTTTTGAAACCAAAGTTATTTTTAATTACTTACATTACATTTTTTGTCTGTCTTTGTATTTTCTGTTTGTGTGTTTGATATACATTTTCAATTCATACTAAACTTTCGTAATGACTTCAAACTTTATTCTAAAAGTGATTTTAACCCAACCTCGCCTTGGTGTGTGTCTGTCCAACGTTGGCGCCAGCGTTCATTTGCATTCATCGCTGTAGGGATGGTTGCTGGAAGCTCAATCTTAGCCGCCGACTGGCCTCCTTTTGACGCGGTGGTAAATGGTAAGGGTGCGGTCATAGTGACAGCGCTCAAATTTGGCGCCAAAATTTTTTGTTACGCTTTCACGCTTGAACTACTTAACCGATTATTATGAAATTTTGGAAATGCGTTAGGAATACAGAAAAGAATACATATGTTAGGCTCCTTTGCACTGTCAACAATGCGCGGGTAAATAGAAGAGCAAAGATAGTTATACCATAACAACTTGCGTGATCTTATGTTAATTAAATGAATGGTGTTAAAATAAGCGATTGTTTTCATTTTCTAAATTCTTAATTTCATCATCATCTGCCTACCCTGGTCCCACCTACGTGGGGTCGGTGCAGTATGTACACTTCTTCCATTCATCTCTATCATTCATCATATCTGAATACAGTCCTTTCTTTTTCATATCATCTTTCACACAGTTCATCCATACTTTCTAAATTCTTAATTTAATAACACTTAAAAAGTTGTCCTTTTCTTTTTTTTTATGTAATTGAGTGACGAGACGAGCAAATCGCTCGCCTGATGTTAAACGTCACGTTTGCCCATAACAGCGCCACCCAGAATTTTGAACTCGCAGAATTCAAGACCCTGCTCGGCACAGTACTGCGCTCGTCACCCTGAGATATAAGTTGTATAATCTCCCATTTGCCCTGTAATTTCACTGGAAACAATGCCCTTCCAACCGGAACACAGTAATGTTTGCACATTACTGCTTGGCGGTGGAATAACTGGCAAAGGTATGGTACTTCCCCAGGCAGGCTCTGCAAAAGAGCCCTACCACTACAAAAGACTTCTTAAACTGGTATAAAAAGATAATCAAACTTTTAAAGACCACGTCAAGTCACTAGGACAGCAACGTCACTCATACAGAAAGCGTCCCAAATTCCCGCTGGCACTCCGCCCACGAGCTGTGTATGAAAAACACCGCATCCAAGGCATGTGTAGCTTCGCAGCTTTGCTTTTGATATCTCTTTTGTGATTGCCACCCCTAGGGTACATCTCCGTTTCTTTTCTTCCACTTTAATATTTCCCGGGATGAGGCTGAAATTTCCATTTTGAAACCGTTTTATCTCAGCTTGTTTTAACGTTTATTGTGGGAGAGATGTCACCATTCATAGCGTTGAGGTTTATGTTGGAACTACGCGGCCGAGGAATAAACAGCTGTGATTGGGTGGAAGTGAATTACAAGTAGATTTCGATTTTACGTCTTTACAAGCTTTTATTTAGCTTGTATTGCAAAATTTGTTACATAGTTTGTTTGATTGTATCAAATCTTGCTACTGAATTTTGAAACACTTTCCAATGTCCGATTGGGCTTTATGTAAATTCAATGACAAATTATCCAATACAATAATACCGATTAAAAAAAAGTTTTGTGTTCACTAGCTGATGTCCGGCTTTGTACGCGGTGCGGTGCAGCTTGGTCTTGCAATTCGCAAGTTTGTGGTTTGAAAAGTTAGAACCGTGCTTCGGCCTAGCATTAAGTAAAGTAAAGTTTTAGCAAAATCGGTCCAGCCAATGCTGCTCGCTAGTGTGATGCGCACACTAGCGAGCAGCATTTCATTTTCATTTTAGAGATTCCAGAACCAAAAGATGGCACTGTGAACGTAAATTTGCTTTTCTTCAATAAACGACTCAAATAACTTAATTCAACAAAATGTGTCTTTCCCTAATTCGACAATCCCGCAGAAAGGCAGGCAACATGCCTTTTAATTGTCACATTGCTTTATCTGATCATCTCTTACGCAAATTAACACGAACTCAAGGAAAAAAACGGTGTAGTGGCCCTCGCACACCGCATACCGATACATAGCATGATACGATATCGATACGACTTCCGACTTTGTGATTCCACAACCTGTAATAATCCCACTGTTGGATTACGAAGTCCACCCTCGAAGGGTAATTAGGCCGTATTCCATCACTGGCCAGACGCGGGTTGCTGGATTCACATACGCCATTGAAATTTCTTCTCTGATGTCGATGCAGGTTTCCTCACGATGTTTACCTACGCCGAAGCGCATTGTTATTCCAGCAAATAAAAATATAGCAGCAAATAAAAATAAAAAGTAAGCATAGCGGAAAAAATAGAAAAGTCAAACTATGTGTCTAGTGAAATGTCTTTTGAAATAAAAAAAAAATAAACAAATCTGTCTTCGAGCAGTACTTAACCCCGGAAACATCCGCCGAAATTTTAGTAGGATTCAAGCAGCGACAAAAAAAAATATAGTTAAAAAAAACAAAAAAACACGCTTTGGGCCGTTAGTGGGTCAAAATCGCGCCCAAAGGAGTCTGTTACAAACATACAAGTGAAGCTAATGAAAAGCGTGTAAAAAAAACAAAGCAGCAAGTGAAAAATTGGACGTTTTTTAAGTGAGTCGTTAACAAAAAAGTTCAAAACAAGTGGTTACGGTGTGCGAAGGGGAAATATGTTTAATGAAGGAAAAAACAACAAAACCTGAACGTAAGGAAGGAAGAGATTCGTTTAGATAACAGTCGGGTTTAAGTAATGAGCCGACGACAGCGTCAAGGATGCGATGGAGTGTTGAAGAGTGAGGTTCCGTAGCTTAGTTTATATGCGTATCGACATTACTAAACAAGTATAACAAATTACTCTCACACGAAAACAAACCACTCATGACCTCCGATCTAGTAATAACTTTATAGTAATCTCTCCTTGTAAAAGATCGCTATCACTGGATGCGATCGAAAAAATGCAAACAAACCAACTATTAACGTATTTTTATCCATCTGGCCACTGCACTGGCCTGATACGAATTTACTTACGTTATTATTTAGCTGCTAGTTCAATTTTTTCACAAAAACTCACGGAACTCTACTTCCGAAAGAAAATTGGTGTTGTTTCTCCATCATTATTTCTGTCCGTTAGCGTAATCGAGTGGAACGATTACGCCGATTTGAATAATCGATTCGTTTGCGAACGAGAATCGGCCGATCGAGATATCCGCTCCGGCTCTATTAGCTATTGCTGTATCGATTTATTTAATCGGAGTTTGTTTTGACGGGTCCGACTCGATACGATAACAAGATCGTGTTTCGAGTTATTTTGCTTGGAAAGTCTATTTAAAGGCTTTATTCGATATTTCACTCTCTCGATACTTTTATCTGATCAGCCAGTTTGAACAAGTTAAACTTAATGATAAAAATACAAACTTTTGCAAATGTATACTTCTATACTAATACATTTTAAAAAGAGGTACATTTTGTATGTATGTGTATTGTGTATGTTTGTAGAGGGTAGTCTTTGAAACTACTGGTCCGATTTCAAAATTAATTTCACTAATATAAAGCTACACTATCCCTGAGTGCAATAGACTATAGGTTTTATAGCCACAAGCTTGCGAGGGCGAAGGCACGAAAGCACGGATCCGAAGTCCCGAGCGTCCGCTAGTCATTGATAAATAATTATTAACTCTTTTTTATTGTGCATTCATTCATTCAGAATTTAAGAGGCGTCACGGATACGCTGCCCACCTTTCAAGACTCTATTAACAGGTCTTTTGAACCCAATGTTGTTACTCGAGAATATCGGTGGATCTCGTTCCACATTTTGCAGGTGTGCAAAGCTATCTCTATTCCAAATTTTGTCAAAGTCGGTTTACTAGTCACGGAAATACGAGGTAACAAACATTCACATACAGACACACCATCGCATTTCTAATTAGGGGGATAGTAGGATATAAAGATACCACGAAATGAAATACTTCTCACTAAACTGACGTCCCGTCCCGTAATGGTACTTTAAATTTAATTTTTACTCGAAATAAAACGAGTTGAAGCGTGGCCAAGCGTGGCCTATTGTAGTCTCATTAACGAGCCCGGCGCTACCCAAATCATATTAGCTGCCGGAACGTTATTAAATATTCAAGAGTATACTCATTTACAACGGACATGGACTTGCCGTGGGGAATTAATGTAGTTCTTTGCACGGGCTTGTGAGGGTGAACGGAAGGGGGTCATGGTATTCATCATTACGAACTGCTGAAGGTATTTTGATGACAGACATGGCTAAAAACTCTGACATCATAGCTGGCCCCTTTTTTAATATTTAACTATAGACTTGCGTTTGACCGCCATCTCGCCTGATGGTAAGCAATGATGCGGTCTACGATGGATCCTTGCTTGCCTAGAAGGAACCGATTCACTCCACTTCCACTTGGCCTATACGAGCTTACCTACTTACTTTATTGTGAACTACTTTATGTTTGGGACGGATAGACAGATGACAGATAGACACCAAAGTCTCGCCATGAGGGTTCCATTTTACCATTTTGGTACGGAACCCTAAAAATTCTGACACAGTTGACATTTGTTTATTTTTTTTATTATTGGCTTGCGTTTGACCACCGTCTCGCTTGGTGTGAGCAATGATGCGATCTACGATGGAACACGCTATTCGCTTCTAAAACTGTCTACATCCACATTCAAAATTCAAAGCCCATTGTTGAAGTTATCATATCTATTATTTATGCCATTTCCTTGTTAAAATGTAAACGCTAGAACAATTATGTGTAAATTAACCCTTCCCCGCCGGGTGACTCCGACCCCGGGTCTTCGAATACTGTTTACCTTATTACCGGCCGACACCGGGTATTAAAGTGTCAGCTTTTGGTGAATACTTAATCTAATGTATACTATAGACCGTACTATCATTATAGGGTTAATGCTGGCAGTTTAATGTTTCTATGTTCGCATTGTTGGCCCGTAAAGTAATTGATCTCAATTATATTGAAACTTTCTGTTCTCCTGGGACGGTGCGGCGAACTTTTTAGCTTGAAATAAATCGCGTTGGCTTTTGTTTCGCTTCGTTCACCTGTTGTTAGCGACGGTGTGGTCGAAGATGAAGCATGCAGACCTAGAAGATGCATCACTCTGACTCTTGAAAAGCCCAAAATTGTATTTCTTAGGAAATAAGGAAGCCAGTAGTCTTTTCCATCCCATGACTATATTGACCAGGAAGGGGGTGTGGAGGGGGGATTCTTGGCCGTTCGAGATTATCTCGATCGCTATCATTCTCACGCTGAGAAAAATGGCCATCTAAATTCCGCTAAAAGAACGATGAATTCACTTAAAGTACGGAGCATACTGATATCACCAAAAAGTACGATAGTTAGCACTAATATCAGTATGCTCCGTACTTTAAGTGAATTCATCGTTCTTTTAGCGGAATTTAGATGGCCATTTTTCTCAGTGCATGACATTTCTAAAGAAGCGACAGTGACTAAGAAAATATCTCATTCACCACAATACGGCACAGGGGAGCTATTCTGGGCTGTGAAGATTATCTAGGTCACTATCACTGAACAAGACTTTTCTAATCAGAGCGACAGATAAAATCTCACTCACCAGAATAGGCTCCACGTGTCAACGATAGAAATGAGATATAGCCCAAAGTGATCGCGACATTTTCACCAATTTGGTTCTGTCACCTCCATCCTTCGAAACTATCATCGCCGCCCGCTAATGTAACTATCTGCTCATTCATCTGATCCCGATTATCATCTCTATTCCCAGTTAATATGACACTAATTCGTTCATAAATAACATTACCATGTGATTAAGTACCGAATAAATGTCGCCTCAAAAGCGGCTTAGCCGTATTTATGGCAACATCTAATTTGATAAAGATTAAAGTTGGAATCCGTAAACAAATTCACGCTTTCGATTTGTTTATGGAAACGGATAAATTTTAATTATTGTGTAAAATAAAGCGGGGATTAATTTTATGTGAGTGGTTTATTGTGTTTGTTGTGATTGTCCTTGTGATGGTCGAGTTTCTATTTTGTGCTTAGTCAAGGGTAGATAATGTTTTTTGAGTGTATGTCAGTGTGAGTCAGTTTATTCTTTATTTTAATCTTTTGATGTAGGTATACAACATTATAAGAAGTCAACATTTTGGCAAATTTAATTTCCGGGCCAAGAGTTTATTTTTAGCAGGCTTTCAAAAACAATGTTTGTTGTTTCTCATATTCAAACCTAAAAATTGTATTTGAATGAAATACTTGGCGTTGTATGACAATTGGATTACCCGTAGAAGTTGTCGTCGGACAAAAATACAAACATGCATATAAACATCAGTTTCGATAGCGATTTATTTTTTTTAAGTAAAGGTACAATTGAGATTTAGAATAACTTCTTGGGTATAATAGAAGCCAGATTGGGTCGACTGGCTCGCTCGCGGTCCATCGGGCAGATAGCGAATATCTGCGGCGAGGCGGAAGGATTTTTGGAGGAACGAGGAAATCGGAATCTCTGAACTGAATATCATTGCCGTCGCATTGTATCATTTTTAGGGATCCGTAGGCAGTAACAGGTGATTAGGGATTCTGACATGAAAATAGATTTACGTTTTTTTTATTCTACTAGCGGCCCGTCCTGGCTTCGCACGGGTAGACTTTGGAATAAACGTAGAGTAAATTGAAATCGGTCCAGTCGTTCACGCGTGATGGCGTGACCAAAGGTGTTGAGAATAATTATAGAAACTCTTTGTTATAACCTCTATTCTCATGCTATTGCGAAACTATAGCAACCGTAGTTTGTTGATGCTAACTTGTCAATTTGTAGTAAAAATTATCAGTATAAAACGCACACTGTTTTGATAGATATGATTGAATTTGAACTTTGTACAGAGGTAATAAAGTGCAAATTGACTCTTTGACGTTAGGAACATACCTACATTGCTTAAACAACAGTGAGTGCTTGCAATTCAATATGAACTTTATACAATAGCAATAAAGCTCGTTTTAGTTAGAAAACGTATGGGAAAAATAAAAGGGCTGTTTTTAGGGTTTTCAATATTTCTGAGAGATTTTCTTAATATTTTTTTCCGTAAGAACCTTCTCCTAATAATAACAAATACAACAAAAAAAGAATTAGTGAAATCGGTCCAGCCATTCACGCGTGAGGCCGTGACCAAGGAAAACGGGTTTCATTTTTATAAATATATATAGATGATAGGTTTGCGTTTGACCGCCATCTTGCCTGATGGTAACTGGTAAGCAATGACGCAGTCTACGATGGAGTACGCTTGACTAGCAAAAACCGATTCACTCGCGACTTGAAGACACCCAGATTATACGAGTAGCTACCGGGAAATACCCCCTCGGACAGAGCATTCCACTCTCTAGCAGTACCACGCAGTACATACAAATGTATAATGGTGGAATCAAGCGCTTCGTACGAGTTTTTGGTATAATATAATAGGTAATAAAATGTTTGTAAGAGATGTTGATTCATAGGCATCCCTTCTGCTGACAAGACAAAGCTCGAGATACCTCATCTGAATGGCTTATTGTGTTTACACAGATTGCCAAGTTGCAGTAAACAATAAAAAAAAAGAGATGTTGAATCAAAAAGAAGTGTTTTGACGTTTTTTGAAGGAGGACCAATCACACCATAAACACATCAAATCACATCATTTATGGTTTTCACACCATAAAAATCATTACATACATGGAAATTCAGAAAAGACAAACTAGTGCCAAAGACGGCAGCCTTATTGTTATGAGCTATATTTTCCAGGAAACCATTGGTATTATTGTTCAAGGAGAAACAAAAGATACGACTGTAGAATGCCATGACACTCCGGATATTAAAGAAGGATCGAACGACACCTCGCGCTTCAAAATCGGTCATGCCATTTAACGAAAGTAGGTCACTTAAACATACTTATAACTATATGTAGCCGAAAAACAATGCCCTTTTATTTAAATGAACCTTTATGGTAAGAGTTGGTGAGAGTTTACGTGGGTGTGAATGGGTATATGAGAAAGAATTAAGGATAAATGAAGAAGGGAATGAATTCATATATTATTACTAGCGGCTCGTCCCGGCTTCGCACGGGTGGACACTATTGAAGTTTTAGTAAGGATCCCTAATTTTTTCAGATAATAAATATAGCCTATGTCACTTTGGGATAATGTAGCATTCGAATGGTGAAAGAATTATTGAAATCGGTCCAGTAGTTTTTGAGTTTATTCCACACAAACATCCAGAAATACAAAAATACAAATCTTTCCTCTTTATAATATTAGTATAGATGACGAATGATAGACATGAATGGATGAAGTGGACATACTGTGACGACCCCACTTAGGTGGGTTAAGATGATGATGGTGGACTTTTTTTTTATTAATAACTAGCTGACTCGACAGACGTTGTCCTGTCAAAAGCCATTGCGTAACTATAGCAACCGTAGTATGTTGATGCTAACTTGTCAATTTATAGTAAAAATTATCAGTATATATATAATTTGCAATAAATTAAAATTGCGACTATAATTTGAGATTTAAACTATCCTATCTCTCAAGTTGGATCGAACTGCACATGGTGTGCGAATTTTATTATAATCGGTTAAGTGGTTTAGGAGTCCATTGAGGACAAACATTGTGACACGAGATTTATATATATATTAATAATAATAAATAGGCTTGCGTTTGACCGCCAACTCGCCCGATGGTAAGCAGCGATGAACGATGTGTCACCTTTATGGTGAGACCAGCAAAAAGGCCTAGCACAGGCCGTATTTTGAATTCTAAAACGGAGGAAACATTATTTGTCCTCGCCGCGTGCTTGCTCGGCAGGTAGAGATGTGCGAAATCCTGGTCTTTCACATGACTTACACTCATGTTCCTCATAAATATCTGGAATTCTGCGTTGAAGATGCCTCGAGTATTGGAAGTGTCTAGCAGCGGTGACCACTTACCATCAGGTGGCCCCTCGCTTTTTGGACACTTAGTTTAATACTAGTAGTTTGTGGTTTGTATGTTTATCTGACGAATGCGGTTATGAGCTGACTACACGTAACGAGTACAGTGGCGATACAGTAAAAGGTATACTCAAAATTCAAATTCAAATTCAAAATAATTTATTCAAATATGGGTACATCAATGCACACTTATGAATGTCAAATACAATTTTTACGAATAAATTAATACACAATAAATTAAATGTCAAAGAAAACAATATTATTAGAATGTCAAAATTGTCAAATGTCAAAATTACTGGGTCGAGCAAACAAATCATGGTTCTAGTGACTGTCTCGCCTGGTCAAAATGTTTCTACATACCGAGTACTCGGCCGAGGGCACTGTCTCGCCACTGTACTCGTTACGTGTAATCAACCTATTGATACAAATAGTTTAAAAATATAATTCGGTTCTGAGACAAATCGGTTGTAGCGTAGGGGAAATGTGGTGATATAAGAGTCGCAAAGTTTAATTAGCCATAAACTACTAATAATAGCTTTTTAGTTTTAATAATCGTTAAATAGAAGTGTTTCCACTAAAGTTGATCCTCAGAAAGCGTGAAATTCACGCCATTGCATAAATAGCCTTAAGACTATAAAAATAGAACGTTTATTCTCATCCACGAAATATGTAACGAAAATAAAAACAAACGTTGTTGATACTCGCGAGGGTTGGCAACTGACCCCCCTCGAATGGGTTCCCGCCTTTCCGTGGCGGGGGGGATAAGTAGCCGGGCCGCTTTGCCCGGTGAAACTAAGAGGAACCCCAAGTAGAGGCTCGGGCCGGCGCCCTGGACATTCTGGGAAGCGGCGGTCTGGGCCTAGGCGGTCTTGATTGACTGTGGGGCCTCTCCACGAGTCCCTATGTTCAGCATAGGGCGCGGACGAGGCGGGTTGGGGTCCAGAAATGGACCAGCGGATCTTCGGGTCGGAGGATGGCCGGCCTTCAAGGCTGGCGGCGCGGAAGGGATCGGTCAACTCGGCCACCCTTTCGGGCACACCGGGGATGGGTCGTCCGTGGACGACGATGGGGGGCGCATTGTGCCTTCCTGAGGGGTAGGCTCGGCCGGCGTCCTGGATAGTCCGGGTAGCGGCGGTCGAGTCTTGGCGGCCTTGAGTGGCTGCGGGGCCCGGTTGGCGTCTCAGCCTTCTGCTGAGTAGCGGCGACGCGGGTCGGGCGACCTGGGTGGTATTAAAACCATCGCCCAGTGTCGTCGGGGGAGGTTTCCGCACCCTCTCCTGCACCGGCTCTCCACTGTACGCTTCAAAGACCCCGTATTGCGGTAAGGGGTACGTTGTGGCAGTGTGGGGGCCGAAGGGGGCTTGCCTTAATTGGCCGGCCCCAGAGCAAGGAAAAGCTTGAAACAAAAACCCGTGAGAAAACACGTTAAAACCTGCGGATACCTGGGGACCTCCGCAGTATGTACCCTTACCCCCGGAATGAGCGTCACCCGGGGGTGGACCTTTATTTCGTCTCAACTCGTGGGATTTATTATGGACACAACTAAAAACTTTAAATACGACGGAAGGAGAGGGCTTGGCCCTGTTGACGCTGAGGAGTCTGACTCCTCAGCCGATAGTATGGTGACGGTGACGGGGTCACCAGTTAGATCACCAGAGAGGAAGCCAGGGAACAGATTCTGGCGAAAGCGAGTGAGATCTCGCGAGGGAGGGAGCGACACCGGTGGTGGCTTGGGCTCTGACGGTGAGTCAGACGCTCCGGCTACCAAGGTGGTCGCTCCCCGGAGAGGCAGAGGCCGACCGCCCACTACGGGCGAGTATGTCGGTCTCGCCCGCGCCAAAGCTGCTCTTTTGCAGGCGGAGCGCGAGGAAATGGAGCAGCAGGTCGAGCAGTTGACCGTAAGTCTGCGGTCACAGAGACCACCGACCACTGATCGGCTCTCAGTATCTTCAGTGGAAGATGGGGAGGAGTTGGCCTCGGACCTTAACAAGAGGGTCCTTGACTGTGTGGCCACCATCAACACGGTGGCTGCAAAGTCGAACAACCTTAAGGGCACCTTTAAAAAGGCCCTTAAGGAAGCGTCGGCCACAGTCAAGGACCTCTTGGAAGACCTTGGCAGAAGGTCTTCCACAGAGGAAACCAGGAGGTTGCAGGCTGCCAACACGCGCCTGCGAGAGGAGATGGGGGACCTCCGCAAGGAATTGGCGGAGCTCCGCAGAGAGGTGGCGGCGGCCCGTGCACCCGTCCCACTATCTGCCGAGCGGTCTTCGCCCGAGAGGGCGCTGAGACGCCAGGAACCTCGGCAGATGGAGGAGCTGGAGCAGGCCATACTGCGCCAGGTGGGGGGCATGTTGAATGCCCGGCTGGACGCGCTGGAGGAGCGCTTGCTGCCGGAGAGGCGCATGCGACCTCCACTAGCGGCCGACCGTAGCGCTGCTGCTGGAGGGGCTCCCGTGGTTCCAGAGCCACTGCACATGGCTGGACCTTCGGGAATGGAGGCCCCAGTAGCAGCAAACCCCACTGCGCGTGCTCGCAAGGGTGCCTCGAAGGGGAAGAAGGGCGCCCCTAAGGAGGGCGGTAAACCGGCTGAACTGCCTCCTCCACCGCCACCGACTCTGTCGGAGCCGTGGACGGAGGTGGTCAAGCGCAAGGCGCGGCCGAGTAGGAGGGAGCAGCGGCCTGCGGCAGCACAGCCGGAGCGGCCTCGGGCCGGACCACCCGCCCCGCCAACTAAAGCGGGGCCTAAAAAGGCCAAGCTCCGCCCCCAGCGTACGGCAGCAGTCGTGATCACGCTGCTACCGGGGGCGGAAGAGAAGGGCCTCACGTACCAGAAGGTACTTGGAGAGGCGAAAGGTCGGATTGACTTGTCCGACTTTCCGCCTCTCAAAATGCGGGTGGCGGCCACTGGGGGCCGAATCCTGGAGGTGCCTGGCTCGGCAAAGGTGGAAAGAGCGGACTCCCTCGCCCTCAAACTGCGGGAGGTGTTTAGGGGCGCGGAGGAGACCATCAGGGTCTCCAGGCCCGTCACCACCGCGGAGTTGAGGGTGAGCGGCCTCGACGACTCCGTCGGTCCGGCCGAACTGACGGAGGCCCTCGTCGGGGCCGGAGGCGGCGCCGCGCCGGACTACAAAGTCGGCGACATAAGGAAGGGTGCGGCGGGCATGGGGACGGCATTCGTCCGATGCCCTGTGACCGCCGCTAAGAAGTTGGTTGCCAACGGCAGCCGACTCCTGGTGGGATGGGTGTCGGCGCGGGTCCAACTGCTGGACGCCCGACCTCGCCGATGCTTCCGGTGTCTTGCACTGGGCCACGTCAGGGCCCAGTGCAAGTCAGAGGTGGACCGCAGCGATGAGTGTCATCGCTGCGGTCAAAAAGGCCACAAGGCCAGTGGCTGCTCTGCCGCCCCCCACTGCACACTATGTGTAACAGCGGGGAAGCCGGCAGACCACCTCTCTGGGGGCAAGGCCTGCGCCAAGCCCCCGTCGAAAGTAGAGGCGCGACGTAGACCTGCTGCGACTGAGGCCAAGGCCAAGTCGCAGCAGACTCGCCCCGCAGAAGGGCAGGCGTCGCACATGGAGGAAAGTTAATGTCGGACAGCCTAACTTTCCTCCAGGCGAATATCAACCACTCGGCCAGAGCCCAGGATGTCCTCCTCCAGAGCATGGCCGAGCGGTTGACACAAGTGGCTGTGGTCGCCGAACCGTACAGGGTCCCGCCCAGAAGTGACTGGATCGGGGATCTTGACGGTTTGGTGGCGATCACCACCCAGTCGCCTGCCCGATCCCCTCCCCTTGAGGGCGTGGTCAGGGGGAGGGGATTTGTGGCCGCCACGATGGCCGGGACAGTGGTTGTGGGGGCGTATTTCTCCCCCAACAGGGCCCTCGCCGAGTTCGAGGACTTCCTCAACGAGGTGGGGACCCTGATCGGCCAGAGCCGTCCCAGGCCAATCATCTTTCTTGGAGACCTCAACGCCAAGTCTAGGGCGTGGGGGTCTTCAAGGACGGATGCACGAGGCAAGGCCCTCAGCGAGTGCGTGGTGGCGGCGGGGCTATGCGTCCTGAACCGCGGGTCCACGAACACGTGTGTGCGGCGCTTGGGAGGTTCAGTGGTCGACGTGACCTTTGCGACCCCCGAGATCGCGGCGCGTGTCCGGGACTGGGAGGTCCTGGTGGACGAGGAGACGCTCTCCGATCACCGGTACATCCGGTTTAGCGTCTCCTCGTCTTCGGCGGGTCAGGGCCCGCGGTTGCCGACTGCGGTTGGCCCTCGGTGGGCGCTAAACCGCCTGGACGTCGAGTTGCTGCTGGAGGCAGCAATCGTCCAGGCGTGGAACGCCCCCCCCTCGTCGGAAGTAGACCTGGACGCAGAGGCCGATGGATTGTGCAAGGCCATGACGCATGTGTGCGATGCTGCCATGCCTCGCGCGAGGCCTGCACAATCCAAGCGCCAGGTTTACTGGTGGAACGAGGGGATCGCCGAGCTCCGCCGCCAGTGCCTGGCAGAGCGCCGCCGCTACCAGCGGTACCGCCGGAGGAGGCGCCAGGACGCTGAGGAGCTCGACGCCCTCTATGCAGCGTATAGAGGTGCGTGCCAGGCCCTTCGCATCGCCATCGGCGAAGCAAAGGCGGAGGCCTGGCGAGAGCTCTTGGCGTCGCTGGAGCGGGACCCGTGGGGACGGCCATACCAGTGGGTGAGGCAAAAGCTTCGCCCATGGGCTCCCCCGGTCACCAGCACCCTGGAACCGGAGGTCCTTCAGCGTGTGGTCGAGGGACTGTTCCCCGCTAGTCCGGGGACCGAATTCGTCCCTCCCACCCTGGTAGCACGCGGCGCACCGGCGGAGGAGGCGGAAGAAGAAGTGCCTAGGACCTCGCCGGGTGAGCTGGGCGCGGCCGTCCTCCGGATGAGGGCCAAAAACACGGCGCCGGGCCCTGATGGGATTCCCGGTCGCGCGTGGGCCCTCGTCCAGGAGGAGCTGGAGGAGCGAATGCGGGCGCTGTTCGACCGCTGCCTCCAGGAAGGCCGGTTCCCCAGGCGGTGGAAGCAGGGCCGTCTCGTCCTTTTGCGAAAGGAGGGGCGCCCTGCGGATGCGCCGGCGGGATACCGGCCAATCGTGCTGCTTGATGAGGCGGGCAAGCTCTTAGAGCGCGTCGTAGCCGCCCGCCTCGTCAAGCATCTGGAGGTGGTTGGGCCGGACTTGGCCGACACCCAGTTCGGGTTCAGGAGAGGTCGCTCGACTGTGGACGCCATAGCTCATGTCCGCGACCTCTCTGAGGAGGCGTGCTCCAGCGGCGGGGTGATGTTAGCGGTGTCTTTAGACATCGCAAACGCGTTCAACACCCTGCCCTGGAGCGTAATATTGGGGGCGTTGAGGTACCATAGGGTGCCCCAGTACCTCCGACGCCTCGTGGGGGACTACCTGTCCGACAGGCAGGTCGTCTACCCCACAAAGGATGGGGAAGGTCGGAGCCCCATGACCCGCGGTGTTCCACAGGGGTCCGTGTTGGGCCCCACCCTGTGGAACATCGGTTATGACTGGGTGTTGCGGGGCGCTAACCTCCTTGGCGTCGGCGTAGTTTGTTACGCTGACGACACGCTGGTTACCGCCCGGGGGCAGACGTACAGGGAAGCGTCTGTCCTGGCCACTGCCGGGGTTGCGACGGTGGTGGCTCGGATCCGGCGGCTGGGCCTGGAGGTGGCGCTCCATAAATCCGAGGCCATTTGTTTTCATGGACCTCGGAGGGCGCCGCCTGCAGGCTCAGCGATCGTGGTGGGGGGAACCTCCATTGCTGTCGGGTCGACACTAAAATACCTTGGTGTCGTACTCCATAGCAGATGGAGGTTTGGGCCGCACCTCGAGCAGCTGGGCCCGAGGCTGGTGGGGGCGGCGGGTGCGTTGAGCCGCCTCCTACCAAACCTCGGTGGAGGAGGTGAGAGCTGCCGCCGTCTCTATATGGCGGTGGTCCGCTCCATGGCCCTCTACGGGGCTCCTATATGGGCCGGCTCCCTGAATTCCAGGGAGGCCGCCCGACTACATAGGAGTCAGAGGGCCATGGCGGTGAGAATGTGTCGGGGATACCGCACACTCTCACACGAGGTGGCCTGCGTCCTCGCAGGCTCCCTCCCGTGGGATCTGGAGGCCGAGGTTCTGTCCTCGGTCTACTGGCGCAGAGTGCGGGCGCGCGAGGAGGACTTGCGGCCCGCCCCACGGGAGTTGGAGCAGTGGCGACAGAGGGCCAGGAACGCCGCTCTCGAGTCGTGGGGTGGACGACTCTCGATGGACCGGAGAAGGGGAGCCGGGGCCACACGGTTTCTGGAGGCGGTCCGGCCCGTACTGAAGGAATGGGTCCATCGAGGGCACGGGGGTCTTACCTTCCGGCTGACGCAGGTCCTCTCGGGACATGGATGTTTCGGGAGGTACCTGTGCAACGTGGCCCGGAAGGAGGAGACCCCGGAATGCCACCAGTGTGGCTGCGCGGAAGAGACGGCGCAGCACGTGCTGGAGGCATGCCCGGGAGCGGCGGAGCCGCGGCTAGCTTTGGCCGCGGCTATGGGCGGGGACCTCTCACTGCCGACCATCCTAGCTAGGATGGTCGCCGACGAGGGGTCCTGGGAGGCGATGGTCTCCTTCTGCGAGGAAGTGATGTCGCAGAGGGAGGCCGAGGAGCGGGAAAGAGAGAGAGACCCTCTCTCACACCCGCTCCGCAGGGAGCGGACACGGGGGCGAGCCAGACGGGCTCGCACTCCGTCTCCGCTAGGAGGGCCTAGAGCGGCGGGTGCGGGGGCACCCGCTGCTTCGCAGTAATGGGGCCCTCCAGGGTGGTCGACGCGTTTTGATGTTCCGACGCGTCGCCACGAAGTGGGAGGGGGTGGCCACCCCCTACCCGAGGTGGGTCCGCCTTCACGGCGGACATAGGCTGGGCGGGGCCACGGTGATTTAATGGGCCCGTGGCTCCGCCCATTGCCTGGAGGAACACCCCAGGGTTTTTAGTGGGTATGCCGCCACTAGGTAGGAGACTCCCACATAACCACCCTGCCCCCCCCGGGGTGGGTGTGGTATCCATAAAGGATTTTCCCTGGGTCACAAAAAAAAAAAAAAAAAAAAAAAAAGGGTTGGCAACTGACGGCGTTTATTGCAGTATTATTCAAAATGTGACGCTTTTCACCATACTTCAACTAGTAAAACAGGTTTATAAGGAAAGGGTATGCTAAGCCGAAAGGGGCTCATAGTAGGTTTAGGTTTAAGAACTTTATTATCGCGAAGACAATTAAATGTCACTTATTATAATAATATGTTGTAACGTGAATTTACAAAAAAATTGTTTTCGTCGTCGCACTTAAAACACACATTTTTACCTATTTCACGTATTTCTTTTCTCATTGTGATTACAACAACTTATCAACTTAAAGAAATATCATTTCCATACATTTTGCAACTTGGCTAAGGGGGCTGGACCCGATTGGCATGTGACCCAGGCAGATGGCACAAGATAAAGTTGTTTACTACTCAGCAGTGGAACAAAACAAGCTGTGAAAAATTCAAATTAAAACAAATTCAATTCAAAAAATAATAATTCCAAACATGTCTAATTGATCATCAGGCAGTGTGTCAACCCTACCGAGTGTCCTTCCCACGCTCGTCACGTGGGAAGGACACTATATAGATAGGGTTGACACACCGTCATGGCGTGCCATTATTAAAAGTTATGCCGCCGTTCTAATCCTCACAAGTGGGTCGCACCTGCTAGGGGCTGGTTCAGCGGACAATACGGGAAACAATGCTCATTGTTTGTTTTGGAAATTAGGAACATTTAACTGGACGGAATAAAGCTTGGGGTTGCTGGAAAATATTGTGTGTGGCGATAAGAGTGGCATTGTTCTACGGAGTGCTTATAGCTTCATACATACTAAGTTTCTTGTTTCGACACACGGACAAATACAATGACACCTAAAACAAACAAGAAGTATAACCAGAATATTCTCGGAATATAGCCATCCACGTTGTTTTCAAATTAATGGATTTTAAAGAAAATTTTGTAAGCGACAGAAAATAATAGTAGCTGAATTTAAATTCCACAAATTAATACGGCTGATAAATTATTAATTTATCTAAATTACCTGCGTCTTTAGAAACAAAAACCTATGAAAAAAAAGGTTAGGTATCTTACGTTTTTTTCTGTTTTACACGGTTAAAAAGACATAAGAGAGAGTTCTTTAGATACTGACGATCTGTTGTACCGTTCTCTAAACTGAACTATTTTGACAGCACTTCAATTTTATCTGCGTCTATTTTCTTTACAATTCGCGAAATAACCTTACGAATTATCGAAGTCGCTAAAAAGTGGCATCAGTTTTAGAGCCGTGAAATTTAGTTTAATTTAAAATATACTTTTTTTAAGTCGATAAATTAGTATCACTTTCAAGCTAGGTTTGGAACACCAAGGAGAACGTTCTTCGACCAGATTACGGAGAAGGCAGATGTCATGTCGTACAGGGAGGTAAAAGCACTTACAGAGGACCGGCAAGCCTGGAAGTTGCTCCAACGAAAAGAGCAGCGCTCTTAAATTTTGAATGAATGAAGCTTAATTTAATTTAGAATCAATCGCTATCAGATCGCAGAATAGGGCTCCTAAACATGCCAAAAGCCAGTTAAACATGGCAACATTATAAATCATAGCCATTGATCAGTATCGATTCCGACTCTGGTTCATTTATACTATAATAAATAATGCGATACGGGTCGCTGCTCATTTAGATTTCACCGCGGAACTGACATTCTGAACGCATCGCTTCCGATGCAGAAGATAGGATAAGTCTATACCTTGGTGTAGTATACAAGGTTATAAGGAAAGGGTATGCTAAGACGGATAGGCTCCATGACACCACTCATGATTATGAACAATTTTTGCAACGGGAGTTATGAAAGCACGAGTCGCGAAAAAATCAGTTGTTTACATTTTGTCGTGTGTCATTGGTATTCGAGATGTTTTTATGGGACAGCTGATTTACCTAAATTTTGAGTGCATGCCCGGGTTACGACTTAGCATACCCTATTCTTACAATCCTGTATTTATATATTTTTGGATATATCCATTTCCATTAATAGGTTTGCATTTGACCGCCATCTCGCCAGCTGGTAAACAATGCGGCGTTCATCGATGGAGCACGTTGCCTAGAAGGAACCGATTCAATTTCGACTTGTGCCACTGTGGCTATGTCTGACTGTACTGTAGTATCCCCGTCACGCGACCGTACCAGCCTGTATCAGCCAGTTACCTGGTTATTACTCTAAACACACTAAACTATGCTACAATATTGTCTACGCAAATGTCATGGCTTAAATTTAAGCGTTCTGACTCCGTACGGTGAGTTTGAGACCATAAACTGATTTGCCGTGCTTTCGTCCCGCTTTGTCAGATAGAGAAAAAGCGAGATGAAAGTAAACGCGATCCAGGCTCGCGCTATGAGCTTGTGATACGGACCCTAGATAAAATTTTATTTGTTTGATTTTAACCCGACTATGGCAAAGCCAAAAGGGTTATGTTTTTAGTAGTCTATGAATTGTGTAAATTCACCGTGGCGCCTAAACAAGTCATGCAATTTTGATGAATGAAGGCGTCAATCGATTGGTTATTACGGCCTAGGTGATGTAGGCTACATTTGATAAGAACTTTATGTGACGGGTAGGTTAGTAAACGAGGTCGATAGCGTATCCGTGACGCCTTCGGTGTTCGTGTTCGCTTGATGGTAGGCGACGGTTGCTTGTCTGCCACCTGGCATAAAAAAGCTAAGAGCTTATGGTACGGGCCCAGAACTGCAGTTTGAACTTGTATCGACGGTTATTATGTAGTTTGAAAGTAAGATGTCTGTAAGGTCGCCCTTGCGTCGTAAACTGTAAATGTGCGATTTATGCTCGACTTAGTTTACTCTGAAAACATATTCTTTCCTCAAATATACTTTTTTGTTATTACTTACTTTGAAAACAAAATCGTTCCTTGAAAATATTTTTCTTTCCTCCTGAATTAATAAAATCGGGTGAAAATGTTAAAATATCTCAGTTTGGTACATATCAAAATATCAGACGGCATAGCTGCAATCTTTTCCAATTTCAATAGTAATAGCGCCTGCGATCATTAAAAACATCTTCTCGAACATTTTCCTTCATGAAATTCAATTATCATCGAGAAAAAACACCCTGGCGATGGGGGGCACAGATCAGGGAAGGACAGATGGAGAATTGCCAAGCAAAGTAGAAGAGAAGCAGAGTATGTAATAATATTCTCCGTTCTTGGTCCTGGTTGCGTATATTTTTGTTGGTAATGAAATATTGTATAATATGACAATTTAGAAAGCAAAGAAAATCTCAAAAAATAATTATGTTAAGAAGATGATAAGAAGTAGTTGTATAGTATGCGCTATCGCCCGCACAACATGCGTTTGGCTGTGTGTGTATAAACGGCAGAACACGGCCACAAACAACGCTTTCAGCTAGATTTAGCATTTGTGTCGTGAAAGCAAATGCGAAATGCATTCATGTAGATGCATGTAGTCTTTCGAAGTTTCTCATGGTTTTCTAAAGATTATACTGGCTGAGTGGCTAATCGTGTAATCGTATAATAGATTTTTTTTTATAATTTACTAGCTGTTCCCTGCCACGCTTCGCTGTGGATAAAAAAAATAGCCTATGTTACTTTGGGATAATGTAGCATTCGAATCGTGAAAGAATTTTTGAAATCGGTCCAGTAGTTTTTGAGTTTATTCCACACAAACATACAAAAATACAAATCTTTCCTCTTTATAATATTAATATAGATTTATTGTTTTTAATGTTGCCAGAAAACATTAAGGACAAACTTCAGGTCAATTTGGAGATTACACATCTTATATTTATCGGTATCAGGGTCATGAGCGAGCGATTTGTTCCTCTCGTCACTCAATTGCATAAAAACAATATCGCCTGAAAACATTCGCCGCGGCTTATCAATTGAAGAACAAAATGTGATAAGTGTAGAACCGTAGAAATTGTCCATCTGACGCGTTAATAGTCTGCAGAGGCAGTGGCAGGCAATAAATCAATATGGACGTTTCGCTCAGAGTCTAGTTTCGTTATCGGAGGACTTCACTCGCGGACGGTTTTTTGCCGGACAGATAATATACTGGTGATTGATATATTATTATATTTGGTCCTATTTCCGTCTCCTTTTTGGAGGAGAGAAAATAATGGTAACTAAGGTAGTTTTTATTAAAGCTTGTTTCATTTTATGTTTGTGTTTACAGAGTGAACTCTAAACCACTGAAGACAAGCAGCCTGAGATATCGAACAACTGTTGTTCAACAACTTTCGAAAATTTACAAAAAAAAAATAGCTGTTCCATACAAAAAGTTCATTGACCTTAGATAAAATGTATAATTTTTTCTGTGAATTGTCGAAAATCATAGAATGATAGTTGCATGGATCAATGCATAGAAGCCGCCTGGAATATGTGTTCAGTGTTTTAGAGTTCAGCCTGCATACGGAGTTATTTTCAGCTCTATGCAAAGCCGAAGGGCTTATAGTACTCATCATTATGAACAACTTTTAAAACGGACCAACCGGGAATTCGTGAAAAAAAAACAGCTGTGCCATACATTTTGTCGAGTGTCGTTGTCATTTTTCTATGGAACAGCTGACTTTTTTTCGCGAATTCCGGGTTCGTACCATAGTAAAAGTTGTTCATAATGATGAGTACTATGAGCCCTTTTCGGCTTAGCATCGAGCTGAAAATAGCCCCGTATAAAATGTATCTAGCAATATTGTATTCATTCCGATGAGTAACGTACCTGAGTCCTCTCAGAGGTCGTTACTATTTGTAATTACCTTCCCCTTTCCTTTGAGTTCCCTCTGCACAAACATTGGGTCCTCACCTTAATACAGGTGCGCGGAGCGTGTAGAATGACCACTTATTGTGGTGGGGAAAGAATGGCAAGCCGTTTTCTCGATAGAAGGCTACTAAGAACAATAACATATGTGTTAATTATAACAATAGTAATACCAACTTAGTTTTCATAAAGTGAAACGTTGTAATTACAAGTAGAGTGTACCAGCTGCGTTTCCCGGTTTTGTCCGTTTTTCACCAGGATAAAAGTCCAGTGCGCTAATCCAAGTCTGAAGTTACCATCAAATATGATTTAAAACGGTTAAAAACATAAATAGACAAAAAATAAATATAGTAAGCTGTTATTGAATTGTCATCGGAGTTACAAATATCTTACACCTTTAAGCTCAATCGGACATTTGAAAGTGGTTTATAATCCAAATGCGAAATGTTAGCCATGCCATACTAATACTAATAGGTATGGCAAGTTAAATAAAAGCTTGTAAAATCAACAAAGAACATGTCAAGCTTCGGCTGTAAACGTCCGGGGAAAACCGCACGAATAGCCTCCGCACCCGGAGAGTACTATAAAAATAAAACGTCCCGGACAAACGGCTAATGGTCGCGTTCAGGGACGTTATTGGCTTCGGGAAGGAAAGGCGGTCTCGTTTACATCGGCGACACGCGGGTGCGACCAGAGACTGCGACGTGCGACCGCGACTGTCGGTGCGACAGGGGCCAGCGACGAAATTAAAATCAAAATTTATTTATTGCGACACCGTCTCAACAGTGGGTTTCAAAAACCTTTTAATTTTAACCTTTAATCCTAATAACCTTTAATGGAATCTGGACAACTACGCGTAATAATTGCGGCTAAATTTTCATATTTATTACGGAAATTCTGGAACAATCTATTTCGGTATTCCATATTTTTATCGAGTGCGAAACAAAAATGTTGATAAAAGCACAAATGCAAATGCATTTCGCTCTCGTAATGTAACCTGCTCTACTTGAGTAGTAGTAAGTAGTTGCTTAAGTTAGTAGGATCTTTTAAATTCTGTTTCTAAGCATTTTAGCAAGTCTAACATCTAGGCTGGGCGTATGTTGAGACGCAGGTGGCGCAGCACAGCACGGAACAGAATTTCCAGGCAGAGCAGGCGAGACAGACATAGGGCGTAAAGCAGGACAGACACAAGTCTGCGTCGCATGTACCTACACTGCAGCACTCAGTACGTTCATGCATTACAAAATCTGATCTGTCATCTGCGTCACCTGCGTTTCAGCATACACTGAGAAAAATGGCCATCTTAAGTATGAAGAATTCACTTAAAGTACGGAGCGTAGTGATATTACCAAAAAGTACGTTGCACCAGTTGCTTCGGTGACAACTGTCATAAACTGGTGATATCAGTATGCTCCGTACTTTAAGTGAATTTATCATGCTTTTAGCGGAATTTAGATGGCTTTTTTTCTCAGTGTACGCTTAACTTTACTTTACGTCTCATTTTGTCGCCGTCGTTTGTCGCGCATGTGAACGAGACAGCACGAGCGGAAGTTGTCGTATTGCGTCCATGTTTCTGAGCACTCTTCCACTCATTATGTCAAGATTTTATTGCGGCGACGTTTTGCAATAACTTGCTCTGTTTACTTATTGTTGTGTTCGTTTTCATGAAAATGTATTTTTATAAGGCGGCGACAGCTTACAGCGGCATAAACTGAAGAGGCGGTTCTATTTTGCATGTCATTATTTGCTTTGTGTCTTTTGTAATGTTTTCGTGATGTTATGTCGTTGTTGCGGGTTCGATAAAGCGTCATTGTATTAAACGCACTCTAAAATGTAGGTTAGTACTGGTTTGTGGCCAGCCCTGGTGTTACTTTTTTTAGTAGATTAACATTTGTTTATATTGCAAAGCTATTCACAAATGTGTGAATGTTTCTACAATATTAACAGACAATTAACCGGGAAATTTCTGGTGGTCTAAAAGTTCTGACACCAGGGTCTAGCTTCTTGACCTATACGAACTGACTTTTTAACCGGGACCTGCAATTTCTTATTTTTTTATGAATAAATGATCACATTTGACCACCAACTTCTTGTTCTTCTTCTTGTTTTTCTTCCAACGCTTCTTGGTAAGCGACGACGTGGTTGAAGATGGAGCACACAGATTTACTCGTAGAAGATACCTATTTACTCTGACCTTGAAAATTCCAAGATTATATCTATTTATTAATTCAGTGAGATTCAACGATTCAAATTATTCAATCAAAACAAATGCTTTAGGGATCGTAGAATAATCTAAACATTTAATTTAGCCTAAATAAAAAATAGGTAAAAATTTTTTTTAAGTTAAACGGTTTTATGTTAAAACCGGGGCAAGAAAACCGTGGGACGTGCCCCACGGTTTTATTTTAGTCTAGTCTATGCATATGTTTCTAATTCCCACGACTGTATCTATTTTATTATTTTTTGGTTTTTAGTACATTTATCTTAAACATTGCAATGTATGTTTTTTTTTTAACATAAAACCGTTTAACTTATAAAGTTTTTTTACCTATTTTTATTTTCTAGTTTTTAGTTTTTATTTTAACATTGTATTATACTGGTTGAGCACTTTCATTTGATACCCATATTGATGGGATCGATAAAACCTACGTTATCCGCCATTTTGTAGCGGCCGCCATCTTGTATTTCAATTTTATATAGTACATTGTATTCTGCTTGTTGAGCCCTTTCATTTGATACCCATATTGATGGGATTGATAAAACCTATGTTATCCGCCATTTTGTAGCGGCTGCCATCTTGGATTTCAATTTTTTATAGTATATTGTATTCTGCTTGTTGAGCCCTTTCATTTGATACCCATATTGATGGGATTAATAAAACATAAATTATCCGCCATTTTGTAGCGGCGGCCATCTTGAATTTATAATGATAATGAATAAACATAATTGTCACCAAAATCCAAAGTGTATACAAAATTTCAGATTAATCGGTTGACAGGAAGAGGGTGAAATTTGAATTACTTTTGACCCAAGAAAGAATAATAAATAAAACAAACGGGGTGAGCTAAATAAAACCGTTTAAAAACACGAGAACGACTCAAAGAAATGACCGACAGTACAGCCAGCATAACACTTGAAGGCATTTTTAGTCAAAGCAAAGGGTGACCCAGATCCACCATCTTATAACTCTAGTCTAGATTTACACCAGCGCTCCTTCATCCTTGCATCAGCTATGAATACGAAATAACGATGCCGCGGAGCATGATAGTCGATGGAATAGCCAATATTAACAAGAAAAAGCAAGTAAATGTAAAAAGATTTTGTGACAGAGAGGGGGAAATAAAACCAAATAAAATTAAAATCGGTCATATTAGCCGATAGCTAAAATTGGGCATATTAGCCGATATACCCAATTTTAGCTGTTTAAGAAGGTTAAACAGTTTCAGAAGGCTTTTGGATGATTTTAAAAGCCCACAACGATGTAAAAATCCTTATGAATTGTTTTAATCGCTCCGCTCATACTTGGAGGGACACTAGACTGACACTCACGAGCCTTCCATTACAGTGATGTTCCACGCACGCTGCCAGCTGTGCGACCTAGTATAACATTCAAAGCGTACTATCTAACATGCATACATCTTACACATACGAACATCTTCAGAATATAACACTAAAGTTGACCGAGCGAAGTGAGGGCTCAAATGAAATGAAATGAAATATTTGTTCATAGCATTGCTTCAAGTCAAGGATTTTTTTTTATTAATAAATTCAAAATATGTAATTTGTTAACTAATCATTTGATAATAATTCATAGATCACAGGTCGATCCTTCACATTCGTCAAGGTCGTAAAAAGGATGTTCTACAAAAGAGCTCATAGTCTAGAGGTAGAGAACTTGTTTTGCATGTTTGTGTAATCACAATACATGAGGGTATAATAGTCCGACGATTACACGCAACGAGTACAGTGGCAAGACTGTATTTACAGTCACACACAGTTAATGGGCATACTGGGCCGAGGAAACAAATCAAGGTTCTAGCGACTGTCTCCCCTCGACAAACTGTTTACACAGACCGAGTATTTGGCGAGGACACTGTCTCGCTAGTGTAGGTACTCGTTAAGTGTATTCAACGCATTACTTGAGTAGGTACGGTTAATCTGATCTTGATGAAAATTTGCTGGTAAGTAGTTTAATACGATTTTTAAGTTTGATTATGAGCAAAACCGATTGATTTACACCAGAAATTACAAGCAAAAACATAACAACGCTTAAAACTAAAAATATAAAATGTTTTTACATCATTTTTAAATGTCGAAATTTATTTTATCAACCATTTTTAAATACAAGGTCTCAGTTCGCTCCAAACAACTAGTTTAGAAGTAGTTATAGATTTACTACCTAAGTGCTGCCACAGAATAAACAATAGTTGAAGGTGCCACTAACAGATCACTGAAGTTAACCACCGGACGAATGCGTTCCGTCCGGACAGCTGGCCGTATGGTGCTTGTTTACAATTGAGCGCCATTGTGGTCGTGTCGGGATGGATGACACTTGCATGTGAAAGAGCCCTAATGGTTTGATTACACGTAACTAGTACAATAGCGAGACAGTAAATGGGCACACTCGGCCGAGCAAACAGTTCGTGGCTCTAGTGACTGTCTCGTTTCGTCAAATTGTACAAACCAAGTACTCAGCACTGTCTTGCCATTGTACTCGTTACGTGTCTTCAACTCATGCACTTCACCTGTAATGCTGGAAATTCAACATCGTCTTTATTTCAATTTACGTGCTTTTATCTTCTGCAGTCAGTAAAATGTGGAATTGACTTTTTCCGAAGGTCCTCTCGCTGAGATACAACGCGTGGTCTTTTAAGAGGAGTGTCTACAGCCACACACATTTCAAAACCACATCGCTGAAGCATTGCTTACGATTAGGCGAGATGACGGTCAGACGCTAGAATCACTGCAAAGAGGATATCACTGAACAAAAGCAAGGCAAAGCATTGCCAACACCGTGTTGCAGGTGTTCATAGGTGGCGGCTTGCGTACCATCAGGCTACCGTATGCAATTCCGTGGTACAACAAATTTCAAAAGATACGTTGGGCCATTCACACCGCTCCAACCACTGCGGTGCGAAAGAATTCGTTCAGAAACAGTATTTGGGCGATTTACAACGCCGCTGTTCGAACCAGTCGTGGTGTGAAACGGCCAAAAACCCTACCCTGCCTATCTTTCCTTTAAATCCAGGCTATTAGTCATATACTCGTAACAACAACTGTTACGCCATATCAAAGGCCTTTAACCAGCTCAACATTTGACTTGTAAGCTGGCCGGTCAGCTACACGAACTTCTTTCACACCTTCAAAGAGGCCCATCAATCGTAAACGGGTCAAAAAAGATTCAAACACACAAGGTTTCCGAAATAGAATACGAGCACTTGTGACCTCGAAGACCCCAGACCTTACTATACGCTCTATGGATCTACAGCCTACATACAGGGTGTCATCAAAACTTATAATAATGGATAGATCAAGGTCCGATTGAATAGGTATGCATCATCTTCAATCACATCGTCGCTTACCATCAGACGACCATTTGTTGGTGGTCAGATGCGAACCGCGTAGGGAATATTTTTATTGATCATATTAAAAAATACAAACAATGATATAACAACGCTTAAAAACTAGCGGCGTTTTCGCTTTCTTTAATAATCATACGCACTTATTAAAAACCAATATAAAATTACATTAAAACTCTACACTCACATTTTAATAATATAATTAGTCCCGTAGTGAGCAGTCCCTTGTCTATACTAATATTATAAAGAGGAAAGATTTGTATCCTTGTATGTTTGTGTTGAATAAACACAAAAACTACTAGATCATTTCAAAAATTCTTTCACCATTAGATTGCTACATTATCCCTGAGTAACATAGGCTATATTTTATACCCGTGCAAAGCCGGGGCAGGTCGCTAGTTATATTATAATATAACAAAAAGTATGATAATCGCGTCAGGAGTAACACTGTGACTAGTTGAGAACCTACTAGTTTTTTTACAACCAATTTTGAATATTTATTGAATGATTTTCATTTTATCCTATTTTTACGTCAAAATGTGCTGACAGTTGACCGCAGCCCCTCTTCAAGGAAAAAAGTTAATTACAATCCTTAAGATCGAGCACGCCTGGCCACGATTTGCGTTTTTTCTACCACCATTGTGTAATAAATGTTGAATTACCAAATACCCTCCTCCCAGATCGGACATTTCCGCTACACCCTGTACAAGTGTATAGCAATACAAACATAGAAGTCGTATTTGCATATGTATGCAGACCGAACCGGACGATTTTCCGCTCGCTTGGCCGCGACGGAACCCTTTGGAGACTAGCGATGTCGCCTGGATTCACTCTTTGAATTCAAGCAATATCGGTTTTATTCAGGCCTTTATTTTATTTGGATCTGATTTAACATGACCCTTTGCAATGTAAATCATTATTTTGGATAACTCGATAGATAGATTTTTGCTGTCACCAGAAATCTTTTTTGTAAAAACTAGAAACTGAAAGCAAAAGGATAATAAAGCCTAGAAACTAAGGCTATATACTCAATACTCAATTGCCATGTGAGTCTTTTGTACTTGTACTATTATTTATTCTGTACGTAAAGAATCTCGGCTCCTAACTTGCGAATCAGATCTTAATACAGGGTTACAAGGAAAGGGTATGCTAAGTCGAAAAAAACTCATAGTGCAACACCATTAACATATAAACATCACTATGAACAACTTTTACTATGTTACCAACCCGAAATTTGCGAAAAAAAAAACCAGCTATATTCCCTACATTTTTTCGAATGTCGACATTATTCTATGGAACAGTTGATTATATTCCCTACATTTTTTCGAATGTCGACATTATTCTATGGAACAGTTGATTTATTTTCGCGAATTCCTGGATGGTCCTATATTAAACGTTGTTCATAATTATGAGTACTACGAGCCTTTTCCGGCTTAGCTTACCTTTTCCTAATATCCCTTTATATCGAAATCATTTTCGTAACCTTGTATTATCTCATGTCCTTAAGCACGACATTGTGTTTTCCTTTTAATATGAGTATCGCCAATTAATAACTCATTTCAGTCACATCTATTATAAGAAAGTCGGCCTCAATAATTTCCGTCGGAAAAAAGGTTCACACGTGATAGTGTTAGGTAACTGGTTTGTTTGGTACAATTTAGAAGCAGAGAGAATTGTTACATTTTGGCAAGTTGTTCAACCCGACGAATTTGCTTCTGTATCGTAACAATTTCTCGACCGATTTGTCTGATATTCGAACTTTAAAACTGTATACGAATTAATGAACTTGACTACAAAATTTGATAAAAATCGGCGGCGTTATTGTCTCACTGAGAGGTAATCGGAATCGGGTTTAGTACTTGGTGCTTGCCTTAACTGTCAAAAGGATGTTAATTCAATTTGTCGTGTCGTGGTTCAATGGTTCTCAAGCTATCGTCGAATAAAAATATATTTGTTTTTGTCCCGTTAGACTTGTTAGCCTTCGCTTCGCTCGGTCTATTAGTTTAAGAGACGCCGCAAATGATTTTACGCCATGAGCAAAAAAACTTTGCTTATTATTTTTTATTGTGTAATTTCTTTTTTACCAGACTGGCTAGAAGTTATAGGAGTGTAAGAGTATGTTTTGCCTTTGTGATTTACCGTCTAACCAGCTTGACCGATTTTGGATTGCGAGTTGTCGTTAGATTCGTCATGGCTTTATCTTTCACTCGGGTTTTTGTATATTTTTACTAAATTAATAATAATATAATTATATCTTTAACTTGGGGGAGACCTTTGCCCAGCAGTGGGACATTACAGGTTAACTAAAAATAAAAAATAAAAAAAATATCCACTTTTTTTT
The DNA here is from genome assembly GCA_949125135.1 of Alcis repandata. NCBI lineage: Eukaryota > Metazoa > Arthropoda > Insecta > Lepidoptera > Geometridae > Alcis > Alcis repandata. The sequence goes on along the minus strand of OX421248.1, from coordinate 1,104,387 downwards.
AAAACAACATTGGTTTAAAAAGTACATCACTTGCACCAATCACCAAGACGCGGTTTTCCCTATAACACAACTTTCCTTTGCACGCGTCTTCCCTGGTATTCTATTTCACACTGCCTCCTTCCCCGCTAAAACCAACTTTAAATACAACTCAATAAAACTCAGAATCGCACAGCTCATTACATTATTAAACTCTAGACTTGTGCTAACTGAAATAATACTTTAATCCGAAGTTTATAGTGTTGAATATTGAATGAGAAAGAAGTAGGAAATATTTTCTGTTGGTTGTGTAATGATATTCATTAGATAATTGGTTATTTCTTTCGCGGTTTCTTGAGGCAGTGTAATGGGAAAGTGATTGCTATTGTCGAATCATTACGGATGTACAAGAGGTTAGGTCTTACCCGACTGTGGGTAAAGAAGAGGAATGTTATTCGGATTTATTGGCCAGAGAAGTGAGGTCTAAGAGACTAGGGAATAAGTTAGCACTGATATAAGTATGCGTTTATGTATTATATTTGTCCAGTCTGCAGGCAAGAAGTTCATTCACAATTTTAAGGTTCGATTGTAAGCAATTTTACAAGAGGCTAAGTTCAAAATCGATCAACTAGTATATCTGTTTTCACATCAACTCCTAATGCCTAACCAGTTTGACAAATTTCGGAGTGCAAGTTGGTTTACAATTTACATTCATAGCTTCCCAGATACACCACTCAATACAAACATTGAAAAATACCCAAACCCAATTTATTACCAAAACATCTATGCGGCTGGGAATCGAACTCACAACCTCCTGCTCAGAAGACAGACACTCTACCAACATAGCTGATCGTCAAAACAGATCAATGGTCGGAATTTGTAACCGCAACGGTATCTAGTCCGGCTAATGGATGAAACAGCCCTTTAAAAGGATCAGTGTGCTTAAATGGGAGCACCACTAAACTCCTCCCGGACCGTGTCACGCGCGAAAACATGTCAGTGTTCTGGCAGTGGTGTAGTGTAATTGAGTCAGTAAAGCAATTACGGATTTTCGCTCGACTACCCAATTTTTGGTTGGCGTAGACCTGTTATGGGCAAACGTGACGTTTAACATCAGGCGAGCGATTTGCTCGTCTCGTCACTCAATAGCATAAAAAGTGGATGGTAGTGTTTTTCAGGTGTTTGTTTGTCTTTTTCTATGTGATATTCTACGGCTTGGCAGATTTTTGATTGCGAGGTGGTATCTTTATATTCTAAGTGTGGCTAGTGGCTACATTATGCAAAATGGTTATTTATTTTAAAATTATTTTATATTTCAAACGATATAGTAAAGCTAGTAGATTATTTCTAAACTATGGCGGTGAGCTGTTTGAACGTCAGATGAAAATCACATACGTCCGGAGAAAAATATGTTAATCTACCAACCAGCACTTGGTCAGTGTGGTTGGCCTAACCACCCAGGTATATCCCAGCAGTGGGATGATTAAAGGTTGAATTGAGACTCACCATGTCTATTAGCAAATAAATAGCTAACTACCTACATTACTCGCTGCTAATAAAATACCTAAACACTATACTGTGGCATAAGACCTCGATCGGTTCCGGTGAAGCGTTTGGAACGAAAGCGCTTGAAGCGCTGCTCTCCGTGTTGCAGCCGCACCACGGTAACGATTACAGCGCTTCACTGGACATGATTAGTGCTCGAGGGCACAGAATAGTTGGCAGTAGGTATGCGGCAGGAAACCAGCGCTGAAGGCACTCAGCTTTATGCTGAGGTCATGAGATGGTTCCTTTGACGCGAGTGTTTTCAATTAATGTTGTTTTTCTGTGTAGTTTTTTGTCGTAGTTTTTGGGGTTCCGTACCCAAAGGGTAAAACGGGACCCCATTACTAAGACTTCGCTGTCCGTCTGTCACCAGGCTGTATCTCATGAACCGTGATAGTTAGATAGTTGAAATTTTCACAGATGATATATTTCTCTTGCCGCCATAACAAATACTAAATAACAGAACAAAATAAATATTGGAGGCTCCCATACAACAAACGTGTTTTTATAAATAATGGCACGGAACCTTTCGTGCGCGAGTCCGACTCGCTCTTGGCTGGTTTTTATTTATTGCCCTAAATGTTTTTTAGTTTAGCTCGCCAACCATGATCGCTTGCATACATTTTTAAACAAGCGTACACTTAACGCGTCAAACTTCGCCTTAACCATTAAAGAAGCCCTTACATTTTAAAGAAGCTACTTCATCTATCAGCGTTGTTACGCAAACTCGGTGGCGGCCATTTTTCATCCCGGAGTAGCGGGTGTAGAAATATTGCTTGTAAACTCAGTTACCGAGGTACGAGAGACTATTCCTTTAATATTGTAATATAAAAAATAGGTGTTAAGAAAGAGAGGAGAGATGGTGCAGTTCTTTGTTTGAAGACAAGGTCTCGAGAGTTCAAGAACACAATTTGTATGTAATTTGAGTAGCTGATGTTGGGACAAACCCGGTTCTGCCTAGGTTTTTGGCCTCGCAGGTTTAAGAATATAATACAGAGCCTATAGCCATCAGGGATAGTGTAGATTTCCATTAGTGTTTTTTTAAACCGAACTAGTAATTCCGGAGGTATAACGGTACCTTCTACGAACACCCAAACTTCACTACTTTTTAATTTAAATTTTGTTGTATTTTTTAAAGTTGTTTAGGAATAACTCTTCCAAACGGATTTTTCCTTTTCACTCCGGTGCTCAAGACTGTGATGGTTTCTGTCCACAAACTTCTCGATGATAATGATGAAGGTATTCTATCAGTTTAATCACATTTAACCTAGCTCCATATAGCTGAGTTCTGTTTTCTAAAGACTATCCTAGTAATAGATACCTAACCTGACCGTTCGTCGGGGAACAAGGCTTCGAGTCGTCGATTCACACATATCAGTGAAGCCACAGTTCCGACACAGTACCGGCACAGTGCGAAATATTCTTTCACACATGCTCTATGAACGCATCCCCACTTGTCAGTGTCAGTGACGACACAGTGCTCTCACTGCGTTCAATCGTTCATACATACGAGTATGTATGAATCGACCTTAACTCGAAGCATTGTTCCCCGACGGACGGTCAGCTCGCCGGTTTAACTCTCCGATTAAATCCAAACGGTCTCTCGGGGTAACTATCACACCGGTTTCGGTAAACTAATTTCTCAAATCGTTTCTACAGTATTTTGCTAACGAAAATATTCTCTATTTGAATAAAAATACATTAGGCCCAAGTTTGAAGGCATTTTAAGACAGATCTAAACTAACTAAAAATATATCTGTCTTTATCATTGCAAGCCATTAGACAAGGATGCCAATGGTTTTATAAAATTTAGATTTGTCTTAAAAAGCCTTCAAACTTGGGCCTATTGATCGAAGAAAAATATTTTTCTTGTAACTTTAGCGTCTAGTTTTACTGAGAAGACGGGTAATTTGCCGTGTTGTGTGTGAAGTAGCTAGATTCTATAGGTATATCAAGATCTATACCTATCAACCTATAGAACATACGAATGTATGTAGTTCTTGTTGGTATTTATTTACATAAGGTTTTTGATCCGTTATTGTTTTAGTTTCAATTTTTTAATTGCCATCATTTCATCATTATCATCATTTCTGGTGTGACTAATTAAGAGTTTATGTATCTATAATTTATGATAAGAGATGAGGGTGGCGTGGCACCGCACCGTCGCGAGCTGGTACTTTTAGGGTGCTATCACATTAATTTGATCATTGTTTACGATAAAACTAATCTGATAAATAGAATAATGAGTGATTTTTTTTTTTAAATAATACGTGCTGCTTGAATTTTACTAATAATTTTCTTCTCATTTTTTCAGGTAAGTTCAGCATTTCTACATACATATTTGAATAGCAGACCTCGAGGTAATCTATTCTGAAATACAATCAAAATGATTGACAGTATAAATTGGATAGATAGAGAGCACCCACACAATACGAGTATCTGTTCTTGTTGTTATTTCAAGGTTTTATTTATACTTACGAGTACAATGTTAGTTGTTTGTTACGTTAAAATAATATAATTCTAGTCAATTTGACTATCTGAATGTATGTCAAATTGCAGCCAATTAACTAATAAAAACAAGCTTATTATGTATAGCATTGTCATCGGAGTTACACAGGTACATGAAATCTCAGCTCAATCGGACATCGGATCGTGAGCCATTTGCGTTCGGCTTTATACAGTTCTCTACAGCAGTCAATGATCATCAGATAGGAAATCGAGTAGTCATTTACGAATCGATTCTAAAACACTTTACATTCCCCACATTTAACCCCTACATTTTCTCCGATAAAAGATTGTAACCCTGTTACACTAAGAACGCTATTACGAAAATCGCTCCCCAACGCAAATAAGGGATGCAAATCTACCCCTCGGGACCAAGACGTTACTCCGAAAAAATAAGCTAAAGCAAACAATATGGCTACTTATTGGTTTTATTTTAACTGACTGCAATAAAAAAGGGTGCTTTTGAAGTTTTGACATTATCTATGAATGTTAAAATGCTGAGTAGCCTGAACAATATTAGCACGAGACCGGCGGCTCTTTTGACTAATTTTTCAAGCTTTTGTTTAACTTGCGATGTATGTTCGGGTGGAATCTTCAATTTTGAATCATTTCCCGATGTCCGATGTCCGGTGTCCGTACGTAACTTATCTAACATTTAATGTTATATAAGGTCAATAAATATTTCTGATTTCTGAACAAAACAATTTAAACTAAACATTCGATTACTGATTGTAACAGTATCGAATGTCGAAATACAATGATTTTAATACAGGTTGTCCAATTAATTCGTTTTCACTAAAAATAATGTTTAAAACTGACAATTTGCAAACGCGCGTGTTGTTTTGTACGAAAGCAAACAATATTAATTTTAACGAACATTAAAACAACGAAACTTTGGCCGTGAAAACACGTACGAATAACATTTCCATGCCAAAGTACCTTATCTACCTATTGCCTATACAGGGTTATAAAGAAAGGGTGTGCTAAGCCGAAAAAGGCTCATAGTACTCATCATTATGTACAACTTTTACTATGGGACTAACCCGGAAATCGCGATAAAAAATAAGCTGTTCCATACAAATGTCAATGACACATATCGAAATGTATGATTTCAGCTTAGCATACCCTTTTCTTATAACCCAGTATACAGTGTGGAAATCATAAAACCGACTTCAATTGGCCTTATTATACCAATCTATTTCTTATTGTACGAAATATTTCATTCTTGTTAATTCGTTTTTATAAAGTTTAAATTCACCCACCTCGACGCCCGGCGAAAAATTCAATGCCATAAATAATATCTAAAATCTAACATGAATAATAAATATGAAGAAATACAGCCGCAATGTGAATCTCCTCTTTTGAAGTAAATTGAAAATAATCTTTAAAGTTTGCACACACTCCACATTGCAAAAGTACACAACTGAGTGGGAACTGAGCGCGAACATACCCATATAATAGAAAAGGGTGGTTTTACATTAGGACGCGTAGACGCGCGACTACGCGGCTCTCACGGAGCTTACTCATGCGCTTGAACATTAAAAATAAATAAATAAATAAGTAAAAATTATATTAATTTGAAAAAAAGGTACACATACAGTACTACAGTTTTTAATTATTAAATTAACAACAACAATTACAACAACAACAACGTTACAACAATTAGCAACGCAGTACCACAGCAATGCGAGGACGTGTAATGCCACAGATCCATCCATTCTTCTTTCGTGACTAAGCAGTGCACACTGGTGACAGCTTTGAAACCTCAAATCCAGTAAAATATAAAAACGTTAAGTCACGATAAAACAATAAAAATTATGTAGATCCAAAGAATTCAGCATAGTTTGACAGTTCTTTAGAAATCTAAAGAAGTACAACAAGCGCGCTCTAATAGCAGAAACCGAAATCAAAAAAGCTCTAATTTCAAGGTGGTAATAGGGCCATCGTTTTGGGAACAATTCTCACAGCAGAGGTCTTTTAGATTAGGTTAGTTTTATTGCTATATTTTTTAATTTGAAAGCACGTCATGGTATGCGCTGCCGCGCGGCTAAACCGCCTGGTGTGAAAGCGCCCTAACACTGCTGTAGCATGATTTCCGCTCCATTAGTCAAATTGGCGTACTTTTGTTCGCTACGCATCACAATGATGCCTTGCACTGGATTAATTAGCATCATACACTTCATGCTATAACAAAGAAAGCATTAACCGAGTTATAACAAAACAAAAATGTTGACCCTTGACGCAAAAGTTGTGTTACAAGCTTGACTGTTATGTGTGTCTGTGTGGGGCACCGCAGCTCTTAAACGGTTGAACCGATTTGAATGCGGTTTATTAGTTTGAAAGCTGGTTTTGTAGCGGTGGTTCTTAGACATATTTTATGAAAAATTTGGTTCAGCCGTTTCAACTTTAAGAGTTTTTTAAATTTGAAATGTGTTTCTTTTTAACAAAATCAGTTTGAATATGTGTAGTTACGAAAACTAAAACTAAAATAAAGCTTGTAAACGCGTTCTCGCGTACTTTAATGCTGAAATGTATAATCCGTGAGAATGAACGTCGGCGGATTAGCATTGAATTAACTTCTAATAAGGGTTTTACAATTTGTAAAGATTTTGTACATATATACAGACAGACTTTCGCATTTGTAATGTAAGTGTGATATTTTAATGCAATATCCTACTTATACAGTTGGGTTTTTGCAAAATTCCTAATGATATTGATCTTATCAGGAGAAGTCAACCAAACTGTAATTCGTAATCTTAAGCAGAGCTATCAGAATCTTTATCACAACGGATTAGTTTAAGTACCGAAGAATCGGCCCCACATTGTGGTACAACGTACAAGTTAGAACAGTAGCTTAAATAGCAACAAAATGTAAACTTACTAGCTTTGCACCGTGGTCGTACGAGTATCTACGTGGTGACGGTAATGATGATAAAAAGCCTTTTATGATGATAAAATGTCCTTTTATGTACTCCTAACAGGGTATATGCAAAATTTTACGATTATTGATAGTGTAATATAGGGTTATTCATAAAGGGTATGCTAAGCCGAAATAGGCTCATCATTATGAACAACTTTTGTTATGGGACAAACCCGAAATTCGCGAAAAAAAATCAGCTGTTCCATAGAAAAATGTCAATGACACTCGACAAAATGTATGGAACAGCTGATTTTTTTTCACGAATTTCGAGTCGGTCCCATAGTAAAAGTTGTTCATAATGATGAGTACTATGAGCCCTTTTCGGCTTAGCATACCCTTTATGAATAACCCTGTATAGTTTAGGTGTGAAAGCGTAACAAACAAACTTACTCATTTTTACATCTATTTCTAGGTAATGATAACCTAACAAGTACGACAGTACAGTTACGATTTATAAATTAAATAAATGTATTTCTGCTTTTGCCAATTAACGACTGATTAAATTAATTGAATATATATTACGTTAGCAGACACACAATACCTACAGCCCACGCGAGGACTCCTAAGTCGCTAACAATTAGTTCGTCTAGAATATCATTAATCGACGACATGTCAAACAATCTATTATTATTATATATATAAAAGTGAAGGTCGTGACTGACTGACAGATCAACGCACAGCCTAAACCGCTTAAGCTACAAACGTCAAATTTGGACAAAAGTTTTATAACAAAAAGCGGACGCACACTAAGAAAGGAATTTGCCCAATTCAACCCCTAAGGGGGTGAAAAGGGGTGTTTAAGTTTGTATGAAAAATTTTTTTTTCTTAATGCTACGATTATCAAACTTTGCGAATATACTAACGTTAAAAAAATAATCGACACCTATTTCATCATTTTTGAAAAATCAACCCCTAAAGGGGTGAAACGGAGCAATGAAGTTTGTATGAAGATTTTTTTTTTAATGCTGTGGTTATGAAACTTTGCAAATATACTAAACTTAAGAAAATAATTGACACTTATTTTTTTGTTTTTTGAAAATCAACCCCTAAAGGGGTGAAACGGAGTATTGAAGTTTGTATGGAAAATTTTTTTTTTATACTGTGGCTACGAAACTTTGCAGATATACTAAGCTAAAAAAAATAATTGACACTTATTTTTTTGTTTTCTAAAAATCAACCCCTAAAGGGGTTAAACGGAGTGTAGAAGTTTGTATAAAATTATTTTTTTCCTAATACTTCGATTATTTAACTTTGCTATTGTAATAAGCTAAAAAAAATATTAGATACCTGTTTCATTATTTTTTGAAAATCCACCCCTGAAAGGGTTAAACAGAGTGTTGAATCAACGCATCAACATTAACAAATCAACGCACAGCCTAAACCGCTTAAGCCACAAACGTCAAATTTGGACAAAAGTTTTATACCAAAAAGCGGACGCACACTAAGAAAGGAATTTGCCCAATTCAACCCCTAAAAGGGTGAAAAGGGGTGTTTAAGTTTGTATGAAAAAAATATTTTTCTTAATGCTACGATTATCAAACTTTGCGAATATACTAAAGTTAAAAAAATAATTGACACCTATTTCATCATTTTTGAAAAATCAACCCCTAAAGGGGTGAAACGGAGTATTGAAGTTTGTATGAAGAATTTTTTTTGATGCTGTGGTTACGAAACTTTGCCAATATACTAAGCTAAAAGAAATAATAGACATTTATTATTTTGGATTTTGAAAATCAACCCCCAAAGGGGTTAAATGGAGTGTTGAAGTTTGTATGAAATCATTTTTTTCCCTATGCTACGATTATTTAATTTTGCAGATGTACTAAGATAAAAAAAAATAGATTTCTGTTTCATTATTTTTGGACAATCAACCCTTAAAGGGGTGAAACGAGGTATTAAAGTTTGTATGGAAATATTTTTTTCTTAATGCTACTATTATTTAACTTTGCAAATTTACTAAGCTAAAAAAAATAATAGACACCTAAGTATATTTTTGTTTTTGAAAATCAACCCCTAAAGGGCTGAAATGGAGTATTGAAGTTTGTATACAAATATTTTTTCCCAATGCTACGATTATTTAACTTTGCAAATGTACTAAGTTATAAAAATAATAGATACATGTTTCATTATTTTTGAAAAAACAACCCCTAAAGGGGTGAAATGGTGTAGTAAATATAGTACGGAGAGAGAATTGTAATGACTCACTGACAGACAACGCACAGCCTAAACCGCTGGCCGTAGAAATTTGAAATATGGAGGGTGTGTTTGTCTTGATGAGTAAACGTGTACCAATAAAGAATTTTTTGAAATTCTACCTCTAAAGGGGTGAAATAGGGTGTTAAAGTTAGGATGGAGAAGCATTGTTTTTGACGTCACGGTATTGAAACTTTACAAATATACGAAGCTTAACAAAATAACGAACACCTATTTCACCATTTTTGGAAAATCAACCCCTGTGGGGGTGAAATGGCGTGGTAAAGATAGTACGGTGAAAGAATTTGTTTTGATGCTAACTCAATGAAACTTTACAGATGTACTAAACTTAAGGCGGGTAAACAACATCAGGAAAAAATCCAAAACCTTCGAAAAGTCGTATCCTCGAGGTGGAACTGCTAATTATCTCGAAAATTAAAAACATTTTTACCAAAGCGCTGAGACTAAAAAGTCACCAAAATCTCGGACCTTTTTGGAGCCATTAAAAATAACATAGTCGCCTCAAAAACATGGCCGCCATACAAACTTTGAGGGTCTATATCTCCGAAACGGTTGAAGATGGGTGGGTGTTTGACTAGATGTCATAGGAGTTAGCAAGGGCTACTTGATGGTTGTGGCAAAAATCCAAATGATTCAAAATGGCCGCCATTATTTTTTCTACATGATTCGAGGGGGCTGATTTAGCATCTGTTTTGGCATCTGGGGGTTTTTGGGGTCTCTGCTTCCATTGTATGACGCTTTTTACATTTTCTCAAAAAAGGAGGGTTAAATTAATTATCGGTTCCCGAGGGGTATAGTCCACGCGGGCGAAGCCGTGGGCGGAAGCTAGTATATGTATAGTATTCTCAATTTGTGGAACCCGCTCTTACTGCTTACACGTTTACAGCTCCAATGATTATATAGCCACTTTATCACGACTTTTTAACAACAATACTTCGATTGTAGTGTTTACGTGTGTTTTGTGTTCAGTCGTCTTTTAACCTCGGCCGGGGGCGGTCACGATGGATTTCACCGGTAAAGTGGTCATAGTCACCGGAGCTAGCTCGGGAATCGGTGCAGCGTCCGCCTTGCTGTTCGCGAAACATGGCGCCACACTGGCCCTCGTTGGCAGAGACGAAGCCAGACTTACAGACATCGCGGAAAGGTGCAAAGAATGCAAAGGAATCGAACCTCTCGCCATAAGAAGAGATCTCATAGAGCGAGGAGCTTGTGAAGACGTCGCCTCAAAAACAGCTAAAGTTTTTGGAAGAATCGATGTCCTAGTTAACTGTGCTGGGTATCTCATGCTCGGATCGCTATTCGATGACACTTTAGACGCTTTCGATGATATGTTCGATATTATACTAAAAGTGCCGTGTAAGCTGACGCATCTCTGCTTACCACACCTGATAAAAACTAAAGGCAACGTCGTGAATCTAACTGTTACCAACTACAACAAAGTACGGCATGGTTTCCTACCGTATTCTGTCGCAAAATGCGCTTTGGAGAAGTTCACGAAATTGGCTGCTTTCGAGTTAGCAAGTGCGGGAGTGCGAGTCAACTCTGTCAACCCGGGAGTGACCAGGACTAATCTTTTGAAGAACTTGGCCATGTCAGAATGGGAAATTAACACTGCGTATAAAGGACTGGCAGCGCTGTGCAATATGAAGATTTTAGAGCCAGAAGAGGTTGCAAAGATGGTGGTGTTTGTGGCCAGCGGCGTCTGTCCGAGTATTAACGGTGCTGAGATGTGCATTGATGGTGGAGCGATGATGCTGTGAAGATATTAGGAAGACCTAATATGGCAATGAAGGGTCAAGTAAATTAAATTTGAAGGTGCGAACAGGCTAATCTAATGCGGAAGGGCTGTGCCAAGATTTTAATCTGTGGCCTTCAGTAGTGGCTTAGAAAATTGTAAGACACATGGATGGAAACAGAAATTGAGGTCGTAAAGATTTATTTTCTACTTCTACAATTCGAGTACTGAACCTTAAAAATAAAATGAAATTGAGAGGTATAATAAAGAGGTATAAATTAAGGTGTGGGTGAATTGTGAAGTGACAGTCGTAATTAATTGCATTTTAGTAATGTTAGATGTACATAATTACTTGTAGGTTTCCATATTATCCGGTTAATCGATTGTAATTACGATTAGATACATCAAACGGAAAGAATACCAATCCAAATCCGTTTGTGTTTCTGAAAAAACTTTTTGAACTTTTTGTTATATTTACCCGGGACTACTTGCGTTTGGTTGTATCGCGTTTTTAACCGAATTAAAAAAGGGGGAGGTTCTCAATTCGACTGTATGTTTTTTTTTACTATTTCGATCAATCACACCAGGTAATATTTTGTTTTATTTCGTGTTAACATCTACTTTTTTTTTTGTCTTACGGAACATTTATTACTCTCTCGTATTTGAGCCAAAATTGCCGGATATTTTAACATTTTAAATCTTATTTGGTGGTTTTTTTTGGAGAGAGCAAGTTAAAAGAAATAGTACAAAACTCAGTAGCTCAGACTTGTTATTAAAATGAAGTCGACGTGAACTCAGCTGGCTGATAAGGACCGTGCTAGAGACATTACATAACGTTATCAATAACAGTAATAGCAAAGAACGTACTATTTGCGCTTGTTATCAAACCTGTTATCAGTATGCTAACGTTTCGATAAATTGTACTTATTTGTTACCTTATGTACATAAAAAAATGTGTTGATTTAAGATTCGGGTTTTTTAAAATACTTTAATGAGTACTGCTAACATTTTTATACATTAGGATCTATTATATTTCCGAAGTTGCGAAATAAACGCAAACAGCGCTCCTAAATGGAAATAGTAATTCTTATAACAGCTTTTTTACGATTTGGGGATGGGTTCCGTAGGTTAAGTTGTTTGTTATAATGAGTACATTGAGTTGCTTCTAACTTAGCTTACTCTTTCTGAATAACCTTGTAAACTATTATTATGCCGGTTTGTGTAAACTAAAAGCAGTTGATTAACATTTCGTCCAGTTTAAGATAACAGCTTAGCGTGTAAAATAAACAGGGTTCAAGTTACATTGGACGTATATCGATTGACTGCTTTTTATCTAATGCATGGCTATGTATGTATATGTACGTACATTTCATATCTAAACTATTTCTAATCGTTTCACGATATTGTTATGTATTTCTCCAAATGTAATGCTTATTTCCTACGCTATTAGTTGTTCGTGTAAGACTATACATGTATTATATTTCAGTACATCATGATTTACGTCTGTATTAAATTAATCTGTGTGTTTGCCATTGCCACGATAAGACTTATCTTATTCGTTATCAACGCACTGACATTGTTGTATATTCAGTACAGAACAATCGTCGGCGTAGGCTGGACGTTTAAATCTATAGTATTTTTCGTGTTCGTGATGAATTTCACCGGAAAAGTCGTCATAGTAACAGGGTCCAGCTCTGGTATAGGAGCTGCGTCGGCGCAGCTGTTCGCCAAATACGGAGCAAGACTCACCCTCATTGGAAGAAACGAAGCAAGATTAAAAAACGTTCGAGATAAATGTGTAGCCGTTAATGGGATGGAGCCTCTTTGTCTCAATCTCGACCTCACAGAGAAAGGAGCGTGCGAACAAGCTGTCGCCAAAACAGTTGAAACGTTTGGACGCATCGATGTGTTAGTCAACAGTGCCGGAAAGTTCATGATGGGGTGCCTCTTTGACGAAACAATCGAAGCCTTTGATGAGATGATAGATATAAACCTCCGTGTCCCGTACAAGATGACACATCTCTGCTTACCTCATCTGATGAAAGCCAAAGGAAACGTCGTCAATTTGGCTGCTACAAGCTATAACAGAGTCAGGCACGGCTTCATGCCCCACGGTATAGCCAAAGCCGGATTAGAAAAGTTCACAAAAATGGCTGCGTTCGAGCTAGCATGCGAAGGGGTCCGCGTCAACTCCGTTAACCCTGGCATGACGAGAACCAACATCCTGTCGAATCTGGCGTTGACAGATCAAGAAGTCACAGAGACGTTTGAAGACTTCGAGAAGACTCTGACAGTTCTGGAGCCGGAGGAGGTGGCTAAGATGGTGGTGTTTGTCGCGAGTGATGTCTGTCCGAGCATTAATGGGGCAGCCATGTGTATAGACGGTGGTACTGTGATGCTTTGAAGATTCTTTCAAGATCATGGAACTTGGAAGGTTGGCTGTGCTAAAAGACTGACTAAAACTATCATAAGTGAAAAGTTGGAGTGAATTCAGAGACTTATAAAGTGATGAAACAAGGACGTAATATGAATAGTGTCTCCTTAAGAGTTTGTCTGGAAAAGATCGCTCTTAGCGGTAGAACCGCCAGTTATTGCATTAGTTTTAAGCGTTATTATTAATGCTTGTAATTTTGATGTGAACGATACTGAGTATTCATCTGTTTATGTAATACCAGCTTTTACCTGCGGATTCGCTCGCGTTGATTTTTTTTAATAAAAAGTGTCCTATGTTACTTCTAATATCTCTAAGAATATGTGTACAAAGTTTCATGATGATCGGTTAAGTAGTTTTCGCGTGAAAGCGTAACCAACAAACTTACATTCACATTTATAATATTAGTAGGGATGAATCAGATTCTATTTCGAGTGATACAATAAGCTATAATATAAAAAAAGCGATAACAGAAAATATTTTAGTATTTTAAGGAAAGAATGACGTGTAACTATTGTAAGTTATTAAGATGTAATATAGGACTCTAGAATGTTACAACGTGCTTTGAAATTAGTTTGTTTTGCTTGGGCTTAGGTCCCAAGCAGTAGGTACTTTACTTTAAATTAAAACTTTTAAAAATATTCTGCTTGTTTTTATATTTTTTTATATCGTTTACTGACTGGTAACCACCTGCACAAAAAGTTATTATATATCTTGTTTTTTTAAACATAAATCATCTCGGCTCGTTAGTTCAGAAAAAATGGGATTGTCTGTCCCATGCGGCAGAAAACATGAAACATGGCATGCACGTACCCGTAGCTTTCATATGTGTACTTGAATCCCGTAGTAGAAACACCTCGGGAAAAGATTGTTAAGCCTTCCTCCCCTTTTTGTGTCTCAAAATATATTTTCGTGATTTTCTCAATATTGGTTTTAAAGTATCTGGCTTAATAATACGTGGGTAGTCCAATGTAATAGTAACAAAATAAATCAGATATGGATCCTATCGGATATCGGATTCTAGTTCAGTTGAAAAGTTTTCTTGTCAAATATTACGCTCATTCTTCTCGGTTTCGCTTCAACTTCGAAGTTAACTGTTACGTGTATAACATACTCGTAGTTTCCCAAACCGATTCATACTTGTGAGGATTCCGTATTTGATTACAGAATTCAAGATTGTGAAATAAATTTCACAGGGTTGTTTCAAAAACTTTCCGACTTTGTCCGCTTTTCGAACAGGGCTATTCTTGGGTGCTCAAGATTAGCTCGGTCACTCGCGCTGCTATGAAATATTCTTTCTTCTTCTTCTTCTTTATATAAAAAAAATGAATCGCTATTCGTTTGTCTCGCTAAAACTCGAGAACGGCTGGACAGATTTGAATACTTATTTTTTTGTTTTGTTCGCTCTAGTACAAGGAAGGTTTAAAGGTAATAATATAGAATAGTTAAAAAAACTAAAAAACACGCATTGTCATCGCTCTTTGACAAACGCGGCACGTAGCAGAATATGTACCAGTAGCCATGGGGAACCACAGCTTAGCCAGCAGTAGTCACAGAATTCGCGTACCGTTATTTTTTGTACATATAATAATTTATTGTCATCGATCCTCGATATAATTATCTACAAAGTTTGAACGAAATCCGGCCGTTTAAAGTGGGTCAAAATCGCGCCCAAAGGAGTCGGTTACAAACATACAGCAAACATACAACAAAGCAGTGGATGAAACCGCCGGGTGCAGCTATTTCTAATAAAAAATAACGTTTCACACTCATAGTTCCCTACCCAGGATAGTGTGTCGGGAATGCCATGCAACACACATAAAGACAAGGACAATTACTAACACTCAGAGTAGCCACGGAGATACGTAACAAACACACACACTCTAACACACTTTCGCATTTATAATATTAGTAGGATTCCCTAGATATTAGGGTTTGAGACGCTCATATTTCCAAAAGGTAGCAACGAAACATTTTGAAATAGCAAATCTATGACATATGACCTAGATATAAGGTTTGAAACCAAACGCTCACGTTGCCATTTATAGCACACAAGTGACAACTGGATGGACATATTGACGGTTCGACGTGGTAATTGCTACTGGAACACTTCCCTACGATTGGCTGGCCTATTACGGTCGACGTCAAAGTTCAACTGCATAGCAATTGATTGAAAACGCACTTTGGATTGTTTTGATATTCACCCGGTTGCTAGGAAGAGCTCGCTATTAACGATAAGGTGGCCAGTTGTTGCACTAGTTTTAGGTATTATTATATTATCCTTTTGCTTATAATTTCTGATGTGAACAATAAAGAGTTTATCTATTTATCTAACAAGGGTTGTAAGGAGAGGGTATGCTTAGCCGAAAAGGGCTCATAATACTTTTATCACTATGAACAACTTCTACTATAATGGGACCCGGCATTCGCTAAAAAAAAACAGTTGTTCCATACATTTTGCCGAATGTCATTGACATTCTTCTACGGAACAATCAGATTTTTTTTTTGCATGCGCCAACCGTAACTACTGAATTATGAAGATCTAAAAATGAATTGCAATCAAGTCATTGGTTTTGACTAACTTTTCAAAATAAACCAAAATATTGAAATCATTCATCCTATCTAAAAGTTTCAGAGTTTCAAAGGAAGTACGAGTAACAAAAGGACATTAAAATAAGGGAAGTTTAACCAAAATCAAAGATCCGCCTCGAGACATATCAATTGTGCCCCTATCTTCTTATCTCGAACTAAAGTTGAGAAACGCTGAACTTCTTAATTATCCACAAAAGGAAGACAAATATAGAACCAGAAGTTTGTGACGTGCCTTCAAAATGATATGACTCGATGGTTAATTTTATTTTATTACTAGCTGCACCTGGCGGTTTCACCCGCTGTTTCTTTTTATTTACTTTTAAACCTTCCCTGTAGTAGAGCAAACAAAACAAAACAAAAACCAACAACAAAGATCGGACCAATTTCTGAACACACCTATAAATATTTGACAACCTAGTGACACTATTTTTTATTTCTCAAAAGACAAAAGAGATCGGACATCCCGAGTTAACTGTACCAAACATCAAATGTTTCAAAGGTAGGAACAGTTTGTATTGGAAAATTAAATTGTCGATTTTAGTATTTTTCTTTACTTATTATTCATGTTTCTCACCGTTTAAACCTTCCCTGAACTTTTACAAATATTTCAAGATCAAAATTAGCAAAATCGGTCCAGCCGTTCTCGAGTTTTAGCGAGACTAACGAACATCGATTCATTTTTATATATAAGAAAGATTCGGTGCTAAGCAATAATACCAATTATTAAATAGAAAAGTTTGTTTGTGTGTTTGTAAATGTGTGTGTGTGTGAGAGAATGTCTGTGACCACGTATCTTCGTAAATATTAAACCGATTTTGAGGTGAGTTTACATTCACACTAACGAAGCAATTATGGGTTAAATTCGCTTCGCACAATTTTGTTATACCTAATCAGGGTCATCATGTATGTATATTATTACCTACCCAAAATATGTTAATAAGGGTCCACCTGTAATGTGCGCATAATGGTTGCAATAAAACTAGCTGCGCCCCGCGGTTTCACCCACGTTTTCCAGGATAATAAGTAGCCCATGTGTTAATCCCGACCATGAACGACCTTCATTCCCAATTTCATGTGATTCCGTTCAGCCGTTTCAGCGTTCATTAGTAACAAACATACACCTGTATAATATTAGTAAGATAAGATTGAGTATTGCATATTTTTTTCATCGTCATCACGCGGGTGAAACCGCTAGGCGCAGCTCGTGTTCGATTAAATCGGACCAGTCGGCGTAGCATAACTTCTGAAGTAAAATACGTAGCGAGTATTCCATAGAAAAGTGTACGCTATTTACGCCTGTCAGTGACGCCTTTGACGTACCTACAGTTTTCTATTCTGTATGCTGTATTTTACGTCAGAAGTTGTGCTAGACCCACAGTTTAAAGCGCATTACTTATACCTCACATCTTCATTCTTCAAACGATATTCTAGTAACGTACTCGTAGTGTCACATCACGTAAGTCGACAGAGCTTTACATCGTAAATGCTAGCTTCAGCACTTCACACAAGCGCCTCTGTTTGTCGTCAAAACAATCCAAACTGTTGCGCTCTGGTGTGCCGTCAACAACTGTTGTGTTAGCACGGTAAAGGCGCGTTCGCATCAGGCGGCTCGGTCGCGCTGCTCAACAGCGTTAAAAAAGTGGAAACGTCAACTTCAACTGTCAGTTTATGACTCTTGTAAAGATGCTTCACAATTCCTCCAATATCAAGTAGACCATCATTTTAACTTTTTATAATATGCCATTTAATTTAACTTTTCTGTGTGATTATGGTACATTTAACATGAAATAATTAATTTAGTATTTTTTGAATCAAACGCAAAAAAAGAAGATTCAGATTCAGATATTTGTTCATTAAAGAGATGAAGAGATGATTTATCATTACAGATTGAAGAGAGAAATCATTCGTGTCGAAAGAGACTCATCTCAGTTTAAACGCTGAGTGCTTAGGACACTTAACGCTGGCTGTAGGATGTGGCCTTTGCACCAGTACTAGCTTTATTAGCACGGCTTAGCAGCGCTATTTCGAGTCATATTTATCGGATTATGTTACCGGATGTGTTGCGGGATTAACAATTTATTTATCAGCGTGGGTCGCGATATGGTCGCACCATAGTGGCGCGACAGCAGTGCAAAACCACGTCACTAACCCTTTTAATAATAAACGTGAAGTAGTCTTGGTAACTACGTCGACTCATAGTCTGTCTTTCTCTATCGAGGCGTGTTGTTTTGGAATAGAGAAAAGGACAAATAACGGAGTTATTCCAAAGCTCATCAAGACTACGCCGCGGTGTAGCTTCTCGCACCAGCACTGTAACCGCGGTGGTCTAAAGGGAACCAGAATCAGAACAATATTTATTGCAATTACAATAGCTGTGTACAAAAGGTGTTCTTAACTCATAAGTATGTTAACAATGACAATAGCTTACTCATTGCAGACTTGCAAAATTAAGTCAAAATTGTCATTCTGGGATCGGTGGGTGCAGCGCTACAGCCGCGCGGCTGCCCCGCCTGATGTGAATACGCCCTAACCGGGTCCTCTGACTGACAAATCATATTCCTATGTAAATCGGTAGTTTGATACAGCGGGCTCACGACTGCTGGCACGAATTTAAATTTCGGGAAGCTATCGTGACGAACGAGAAAATAAACGAAACGAAAATAACAGTTTACCCGATTTTTAGCCAAAGCACTTCTGTATTGAGGCAAACAAAACAAAAAATATAAACCTATAATCTTCCTATAATCAAATCAGTTAACTATTCTCGAGTTCTTGAGCAAGAGACAGAGTTTTTTATAAAAAAAGTTTCACCAGAAAATGGGTAAGAAAAAGGTCCACGACACTTTTGAGAGCCTTATCGCTCAGAGTGATCTCAACCTGGTAATATAGTGATTTTTTTTAAACATAATCCTGTAAAAAAGTAATTTATTGTATGTGCACACACAGACTATCTAACGAGCACACTGTCCACCTGATGGCAAGCGCAAATAACATCTGCAACCCTTATTATCTCGTTATAACTCAGAAAGCAAATACATAGATGTCTGCAAAAAATGTCTTATGTAATTTAACGATTAATTTCAACATAATAGTGACTCATTTTTTACTGCTATTTATCGCGTATTTCATTTACTTATTTATAAAATTATGTCTTTGTCTGGCAGATACTCGTAAATTTGTTTATTTATAGCTATGATCATTTCCAATTATTCACTGCACAATTTCGCAACGGTATCAGTCCAAAGTTCTTGTTTTATCAGAAGTCTGCGGTAGGTCATAGACCGTATAATCAGTAGACGGCAGATAGTGTTTTTGCTCCTTTTTACATTGGAGCCGGACTATACTGTAAGATATTAGGAAGGAGTATACTCAGTCAGAAACGTAAACGTAAAACGTAACGTAAACGTTTCACACTCATAGCTCCCCACTAGGAATAAATGCTGTGTCGGGGATGCCACGGACGGAACACACAAAGACAAGGACAACTAACACCCAGACCCAGAACAGATAATTTAAATTCATCATTCAAAGGTCTGCCCGGCCGGGAATCGAACCCGGGACCTCTGGCTTATAAGGCAGATACACTATCGCTGAGCCAAACAGGCCGACTAAAGAAAGAGTTCATACTACTCATCATTTTAAACAACTTTTACTATTGGATTGATTATACGTAACGAGTACAGTGGCGAGACAGTAAATGTGCATACTCGGCTGAACAAACAAATCATGTCAAAATGTTTATGCAAGCCGAGTTCTCGGCCGAGGTCACTGAAGTCGCGAAAACAAATCAGCTGTTCCATACGTTTTGTCGAGTGTCATTGAAGTTTTTTATGGAACAGGTGATTTTTTTCGCGATTTAGAAATTGCACTTTTACTATACTTTTCGACTTTTTTTTTTTTTTTTTTTTCATTTTTCAAGAATCGCTTAAAGAGCATTTCTTAGTAAAATTACAATCTATCCTCAGGCTGCTAAGTAATTTAAATCTAACTTAAATTTCTAGGTAACTAACGACTAAATCTTTTTCCTTAAAATCCTGTTTATGATAATATGAAATGTGTTCTTCCTGCGACAAATTAATAACTGAAGTTCCAAATAATTAATTTAATTTGGGTCAGCATTCTACACATAGCATTAAACATATCACGTCGGTAATCTGTTACTCGTTACTCGTTCGGTTTACGAGTTAGAAATCTGTGATGTACCGACGGACAGATAAACAGAAATAGGTTTCATTTTACACTTTCCGAACGGAATCCTAATTTATACTTAACATATTATATACAGAGTTATGAGGAAAAGCTAAAAGAGGCTCATAGTACTCGTCATTCTGAACAACTTTTACTATGGGACCAACCCTGAAATACCTAGCCTAAATAAAATCAGCTGTTCCATAGAACAAGAACATTATTTTTACAAAACAAAAAACAAAAACCGACTTCAAAAGACCGACTATTGAGTTATTCATCTATTTGTCGCGCACGTACATTGCAAATTTAAGACTTATATGGTTTTCTCATGGATACCATTATCAGAACTAGACTAAATTTAAATGGGACCAAATGGGAAGCGTCAGCTTTCTAATAAAAAAAGAATCATCAAAATCGATTTACCCAGTCAAAAGTTATGAGGTAAACATAAAACAAAAAATAAAAAAAAATAAAAACATACAGACAAATTGATAACCTCCTCCTTTTTTGAAGTCGGTTAAAAATGTCAATGACCTAGATAAAATGTATCGAACAGCTGATATTTTTTTCGCGATTTCAGGGTTGGTCCCGTAGTTAAAGTGGTTCATAATAATTATTATGAGTACTGTGAGCCTCTCACGGCTCAGCATACCCTTTCCTATAACCCTATACAATTTAAAACAATATTTCTATTATTTTTTAGGATTATACTAACACAGGGGTTATAAGAAAAGGGTACGCTAATCCGAAAAGGCCTCGTAGTAGTAATCGTTACAAATTAAAATTTTATCAAACGACCAACCTGAAAATAGTAAAACCCATGCCCTTAGCCTATGTGGCTATGTCCTTATATGTACTTCTGACAACGTATTTAATTTCATGACAAGTGTGAAAGCATTACAAACAAACAAACAAACTCACTTTCGCTAGTCTAATATTAGTTTAGATTAAGATTATAATTTAAAGCCCTTATAACCGGGGCAATTTAGACATCCGAGCTTACATTAATTCACACCCAGCTGAAAATTGGTAGGATTGTTCAGAACACCATCATAAATGAAACCTAAAAAGTCCTCATCGATCCGATACGTGCAAAAATTTTTACTCCAGGTAGAAGGTCACCAAAACGGGTATTTCGTGATTTTCTCAAAAACGGTACAAGCTACGAGGATACTGTTCAAGACAAGTATGTTCACTATAACATTTTCTACAGTATTGCTCTTAAACGCATGTTGATAGAACTTATGGTTTTCGAGATATGTCGATATTAATTTCAGACCAGACCAAAAAATTGACAATTTCTCTTAAGATGCCTCAGTCAGCAGTAGATCATATAACAAGTTTGTAAATGAGTTTTCCCGAAGTTTTAAACATTGTTGAATCCGACAATCTCAAGAAACACTTTGAAAAATGACTCCTTGTATCTCAAATCGGATAAATGATGATGATGGTTGACGGAAAATTGAACCCCTCGTATCTCGGAAACGGAAAGAGATAGAGGGGTACACCTGACTTTTAAAATTTAGATCAAGTATGGACCTTTCTAGGGAAATGATAAAAAAAGATAGCCGCCATACAAAAAAGTTTGACAGGTCATACAAATAAACAAAAAAAAAGGAAATGCTCATAGCTGTGGAACCGCTGTAGATGGATGGAGTGTGCTCGAAGAAATATTATAGAGATTTATAACGACAATCGAGATTCAGCAACAAAAATCCAAGATGTCGGATTTCATATTTCCGTCTTTCAATGGATCTTCTAAATTTTAAAGTGATCCTAGGCAGGTGTAATTTTGGATCTGGAGGCTCTTAAGGTCCTTAAATCCATTCCTGAAATGATTTTTTTGGTTCGGCCATTTTTCAAAATGGCTGCCATACAAAAGAAAAGGAGTGAAGTTACAATACTTCGCACCCAGCTGAATATCAGTAGGATTGTTCAAAACATCATCACAAATGAAATCTAAAAAGTCCTCATTGATCCGATACGTGCAAAAAAAAACACTAAGGGTAAAAGGTCACAAAAACTGGTTTTTCACAATTTTCAGAAAAACAGTAAATTTTATCATACAATTAGCCATACCAAATTTTAGATCTGATAATTATCTACAAAAAATGACAATTTTTTTTCCTAAGAGCCACCGTTTTTGAAATATAACGACTCAAAAAGTTGAAAGAGTTGTAATCGTCATAATAATTATGCACACGTTTCCACGTCACCTTAGAGGTAGTGTGCTTAACGCGTTTTTTTTAACTTGATTTCCCTGTAGGCCTATTCCACGTTTCTGTTGTGAGTCTGTTTAATTTGAAACTAAGTATTGATCAATAAAAGATATTGGCATAGGTTGAATATAATAAAAGCAATATTCGTTAAAACGCGTTAAGCTCACTACCTCTAAGGTGACGTGGAAACGTGTGCATAATTATTATGACGATTACAACTCTTTCAACTTTTTGAGTCGTTATATTTCAAAAACGGTGGCTCTTAGGAAAAAAAATTGTCATTTTTTGTAGATAACTAGCGGCCCATCCCGGCGTCGCACGGGTGGACATTGTTCTGAAAAAAGATTTTCCCGCTTTTATGTTGAATTTTTTCTGAATTTTCTTTGCTATAAACCTCACGGAGCCCGAGACCTTTCCAACGAATGCAAAACCGTGGAAATCGGTTCGTGCGTTCTGGAGTTATAGCGTCAGGAAGGAAAACCCGACTTATTTTTATATAGTAGATTATCTGATCTAAAATTTGGTATGGCTAATTGTATGATAAAATTTACTGTTTTTCTGAAAATTGTGAAAAACCAGTTTTTGTGACCTTTTACCCTTAGTGTTTTTTTTTGCACGTATCGGATCAATGAGGACTTTTTAGATTTCATTTGTGATGATGTTTTGAACAATCCTACTGATTTTCAGCTGGGTGCGAAGTATTGTAACTTCACTCCTTTTCTTTTGTATGGCAGCCATTTTGAAAAATGGCCGAACCAAAAAAATCATTTCAGGAATGGATTTAAGGACCTTAAGAGCCTCCAGATCCAAAATTACACCTGCCTAGGATCACTTTAAAATTTAGAAGATCCATTGAAATATGACGGAAATATGAAATCCGACATCTTGGATTTTTGTTGCTGCATCTCGATTGTCGTTATAAATCTCTATAATATTTCTTCGAGCACACTCCATCCATCTACAGCGGTTCCACAGCTATGAGCATTTCCTTTTTTTTGTTTATTTGTATGACTGTCAAACTTTTTTGTATGGCGGCTATCTTTTTTTATCATTTCCCTAGAAAGGTCCATACTTGATCTAAATTTTAAAAGTCAGGTGTACCCCTCTATCTCTTTCCGTTTCCGAGATACGAGGGGTTCAATTTTCCGTCAACCATCATCATCATTTATCCGATTTGAGATACAAGGAGTCATTTTTCAAAGTGTTTCTTGAGATTGTCGGATTCAACAATGTTTAAAACTTCGGGAAAACTCATTTACAAACTTGTTAAATGATCTACTGCTGACTGAGGCATCTTAAGAGAAATTGTCAATTTTTTGGTCTGGTCTGAAATTAATATCGACATATCTCGAAAACCATAAGTTCTATCAACATGCGTTTAAGAGCAATACTGTAGAAAATGTTATAGTGAACATACTTGTCTTGAACAGTATCCTCGTAGCTTGTACCGTTTTTGAGAAAATCACGAAATACCCGTTTTGGTGACCTTCTACCTGGAGTAAAAATTTTTGCACGTATCGGATCGATGAGGACTTTTTAGGTTTCATTTATGATGGTGTTCTGAACAATCCTACCAATTTTCAGCTGGGTGTGAATTAATGTAAGCTTACTCCTATTTTTTGGTCTAATTTGCCCCGATTATTAAGGTACATTTTTGAATGAAAAATTGCATTATCTTATACTGTCCGCCTGAATACCCACCCTAAGCTATCAAATTCCAATAACTCTATTCTTTGTTAGACGCTTATGGATTCTCGTACTTATTTCTTTATAGATAAGGTATATAATCCAGCGACAGTGATACATGATGACCAATATCGTCTCGGTTGGATGACGGCCAGGGCCGTCCATTATAAAATGATCTAAGTATATCGGCGACATAACAGAAGATGCTGTAACAAATTGTAATTATATGTA
Organism: Alcis repandata; assembly: GCA_949125135.1. NCBI lineage: Eukaryota > Metazoa > Arthropoda > Insecta > Lepidoptera > Geometridae > Alcis > Alcis repandata. Next base: position 1,080,145 of record OX421248.1, on the reverse strand, counting down.
TGTATAATATAAATATATACAGGGTTATTCATAAAAGGTATGCTAAGCCGGAAAGGGCTCATAGTACTCATCATTATGAACAACTTTTACTATGGGTCCAACACAGAATTCGCGAAAAAAAATCAGCTGTTTCATAGAAAAATGTCAATGACAATCGACAAAATGTATGGAACAGCTGATTTTTTTTTTCGCGAATTTCGGGTTGGTCCCAGTAAAAGTTGTTCATAATGATGAGCACTATGAGCCCTTTTCGGCTTAGCATACCCTTTATGAATAACCCTATATAATTATGTATTATTAAAGTGAAAGTTTGCATATTTGTTACCACTAAGATCTGAATCAGGCTCAACGGATACACAGGAAGTTTGGAATGAAGGTTTTTCATGGTCTGGATTAACACAAGTTAGTTTTTATCCCGGAAACCTCATGTTAACTTTTTGATGATTTTGTTAAATTTTTTTTGGATGAAACCACGGAGCGCAGCTGGTAAGCAGGTATATTTTATAGACATTGCAACGTTGCTTTGTTTATTTAAGGCGAAGAATGACGGTCGCTAGCTAGTTATCTCTTTTCTGCATTGAAAATTTGGAATCAATGAGTAATAATTTAAAAAAATACGATTCAAATACAGAGCAACATTGTTTTTAAAAGCTTTTATATAATTTGTGGGATATGTTGTAATTAGATACAGGAATTTGAAAGATACCGTGTTTTTAAAATTTCTGGCCATTAACGCACTCCAATTTTTTTCAAGCCGCACTATAAAAGGAAACATACAGAGAAACACATACAAACATATAGGTAGATACATACCAATATACACAATGTATAATCCATCCAAAGAACTTTACCCTTCTTCTAAAGCGGTAGGGTAAGAACGACATTTAATCTTCTAAAATCAAGGAATAGTATGGATTTCTAATGAGTTCAAGATAGACTGGTCGTCCATATGAAGCGGATCGATGAAGCCATTTTACATAATTTGCTTGACAAATGGACAGCGTGATTTGTGTTGCCAATTTATTATTTGCAAGAAGTAAATTATTATTTTGTTACAAAAAATGCGACGACTTCCAATATAAAGTTTTAGACAGAGAAAGATGATAAATTATTACATTTACATTAAAAGAAAGAAAAATTGGTTTCGCGTTTATCCAATAAAAAATCAGCTCATTGAATCGATTATTTAATAAAAATGCGGCTCGATTCAACGTCACATTACTCTTTCGTATAATAACTATCATCAGCGTATTAAATATAATAATTTGCTTATTAAGAAAAAATTCCTCCATCAAAAAAAAAATGTTATTGAAAATGTTTTTTTTTCACTGAGCCCCGCTGACGACTGTACATCTTCCCCTTAATAGAATGATTTGTGTGATATTATGTTAATTCACAATTTTGCATCGTTTACCAATTGGCAATAACTTATTTTGGACCCAATCATTAATCATACTAAAATTAGTGTTTATTTTAGCGGAAATTAGCTTCAGTATTAATTTTATAGCACTCTAGAGTCCGTTGGTTTTGTTAAATTTAGTGTTATTGCGGAGTGGGGATTTGGTGTGTACGTTAATACACGGATTAATTGTTAATTGATTTATCTAGGTAATGTGTTGTGGTAGTATTGAATCAGTTAATTAATATGTATGGAGTGTGCTAAGTTTAATGTATTGCAAGTTTTAGTTATCTATGTGTGTGTTCTATATTCCTTAGATAGTATATTCAATTTGGTAGCGGTTTTCTTTCGTATACAGAAACATTAAGGTAACTTTTTCTGTTATAGTAAATATGCATTGTAAAAACATAATAAAATTAAAAGTGAAACAAAATCAAACATCAAATGTCAAATATCAAAATGCAATGATCAAAAATAAAGTGAAATGAAAAAGACTTTCTAGAATATCCACCGGCACCGTACGAAAAATCAAAGAACTAATTTCCTGTAGATATCAATTTCATTCCATCACATAACAATTTCATAAAGTTTAAAATCGCGGGTAGTCGACGAAAGTTTAAATTTCCGGTGGAGTCGTACGCGACGTGCGACAGTCGTGCGCCGATCGTCGTGGTGGGCGCACGGGTCCGAGGCGGAAATTAAATACTGCTATTTGCATTGATTTTGTCACTGATATTTTATAACCATACACGTTGACGTGTCCGATTTCTGAAGAAATTCAAAACTTCAGTAACACATTTTTCTGTTCTGTTAGTAATATTGTTTATCATTTTTTTATACAATTTTAAGTAGTATGACGAATCTTGGTTTCAGTGCCAAGTCCAGACCTACCCAACACATTTTTTCTTCAGACACGACGGATGACAAACAATCAAGCGTAGGATGGTCAAGTAATGGACCGTGGCTTCCATTCCGAGAACCCCGCTTCATCATGCATCAGGGCAAGGTGCCAGTTCGTGTGTTATGCAAGGATATTTATTATTTTAAAAGATGTTAGTTTTTAGATACAAATTACCTAAATTGATCAGACTTTTATTAATAGTCAATTTCCTTTTTGTCATTTTTAGAAAATAAATTTTATAAAGTTGGAATGAAGTCTGAATGAATGAATAAATGCTAAACAAAAGCGTACGTTTTGTTTATAGGCACTTATGAATCATTCTGTAATAAACAACCGCGCCATAGATCTCTTCACTACGAACCAAGTAAACAATCTGTTAACAAGTAAACCTATTAACAGACAGTAAAACGAAACTAAACAAAAACAATGGCCGGCAACAAAAACGAGACAATGGCCGGCGACCACTAAAATTAGATTAATGCACCGCACAAATCATACCAGCCGACAAGCTGTAGTCGTTACATTAATTATATCAAAATAGACGAGGCGAATTTACGAGGCACTCGGGCGGAGATCTGCGGAGTGGCTTCCCTCAGGTCTCACTTACATGCTTACTCGAATGATGCAACTACCCAAAAAAGGAACGCTATTGTCATCATACTGGTGGCTGGAAAATCCGGTCGCAGAGATTCTGGCGAATGAGATATCTTAGTCACTGCCTCTCTCATTAGATGTGTCATGACAGTGACAGTGAGATGATCTCGAACGGCCCAGAATATCTCCCCTGGTCAGATGACATTGTAAAGGTGGCAGGAAAGCAGTGGCTGAGACTGGCATAGGAGCGGAAAAGATGGCGCTCTGAAAAGGAGACTAATATCACAGTCAGACGTTTGAAACGCACGGTCAAAATACATTGACTCGAAAAATATTATCTTCCTTCCGAGCAGTTGCCTAAAAAGTAATCGAAAATGTATGGAAAGACTTATAAGGCAGGTCAAAAAAAGAATGCACAAAAATAAAGAGAAAATGCTATAGAACGGATCTTGGTTGAATTCTGCTGCAAAAGTGGATGCAACATTTACTAGTGATGCTAAAAGCACACCTGAAATAAAATGTACTAATCAGACAAAGGATATGCAGAAATAAAACAACGAACTCACGGTAATTATGCTCTTGAATGATTTATATTCACCGAGGAATTTTATGGGATTGCTTGACAGGACTGAACATTTGTGTTAATACTGCTCAGTCTAGAACAAATATAATTTTAACCCAATTTAATTTGCTATAAATGTCATTTGGTGTTCAAACACAACAATAAAGATGCTATCAGGACAGATTGGTCACACGATTGAGTGAGTTCAATTTGCTCGTGAAGATGTCCACTTACGATGTAAAAACATTTCCAGTGATGCTAACACTAACAAAACAAAACACACAAATCAGACACAGGATGAGCGTAAATAAAACACCAGAGTTGTGGTAATTATGCTCTTGAATGCTTTTGAATTAGAAATGCGACCGCGTTTCACGAAAGCTTATTTAGCAGAGCTCAGGTAAGTACTAGGGATTCATGATGCACAGAGAGTTTTAAAGAATAATTCAGTCGGTGGCTTTTTATCCGATGGAAATAAAATAATATCAGAAAGTTCAATTTTCTGATATGAAAATTTTCTTCGATCTCGTAATGCACTCTGCCATCGTGTGATCGGAATAATCGGATAGAAATTCTGAAGAATTTTATCTGTATTTGCTTATTTTATTTTACGATGAAAAGGTAGATGGCATAGAAACGGCCAAATTTGCTTAGGTTTTTGTCGTTTTTTCGCCTTGTTTGACGAAGACTCGGTAGGGGGTGGAAAATGTTTGATGATGGTGATGTCCTGTGTTAATATTGGGTTCTTGATAAGGGCTGTTGATAGAAAGAATATTTAAATGTCAGCAACTTAATTTGTGGAACTTTCTATATGATGAGCTGTAGGTTTGAATCTGAAGGCCGAGCCTCGATTCTGAGCGCAAACTTGGGAAGCCGAAAGTCGAGCAGCATCGCATCAGGGTATGAAGTCCCGGGCATCAGACTTCAGCCGTTCCATTCGCTTGTAATTTCTGGCGTGAACATTAAAGAGTTTAACTATCTATTTAAGTGATTAACATATCACGTTAATTAAAGCAACGGTACGAGTACAGTCGTCTTGTCAAATGGCTGGCAGTTATTTAGACAAGAGGCGATATTTGAGGGTTTGGCGCGAGTGGCGGCGGAAAGGATTTCTTCATGATTGTACCCAGCGTGATTATTTGTAAATCTTTACCTCCTGAGTTTTTGGTTTTCGTCTAATAGACTTGATGTGACAGCGAGTTTGACATATTGTAACGTTACACCCCTTTACTTATTAAGGCAAAAGGGTGTAAAGCACAAGTTATTAAGGCTACCTCCCTATTCCTATGAGAAGATTCAAAAGGAAAGATAGGAGACAGCTTAAAAGTACATATAATAGTTTAAAGTCTCTAGGTTATAAAAAATGTTGAAGGTGTCACACTCGGGGATGCACTGATCAAGGAAAGTTATACGGTAGAGAAGGAGGTCTGGAGATAGGCTTAAGATACAGCCCGCAGGATGAAGGTCCGCCAAGCCCACGTGTAGCGCTAGGCCTGCTACTGAGGCCTGGAGACAGTCGTGAAGCTCGCCGAGGATCACGAGCTCGTCAATTTGGGTAAAAGGGGACTCTGGTTAATTGCACTGCAAACCTGTTCACCACTGTAACTTAAGTAGAAAAGATTTAAGGCTTGAGGACTTTTTCTTGTTTCAGATTTCAAGGTTCAAGCGTGTTCAGACTATGGCCCTCCAAGCCAATTCACGTCCTCCTCGTTCCAAGACCAAAACCGAACTCCCCGCTGTCAGAGCGGTTCTCAGGCATCCCTTCCAAATTGATCTAAAGAATTCTGAAATTTAAATTTGAATATTAAGAAAGATAGGCAGCCAGATACAAATCATAAAATTGAAAATAGGTTCTATACAAAGAAAATAGGAACTGTATGAGAATGAATTGACAGATAGAATTTAAAAAGTTACATGACATTAAAAACATCTAGACAGCTTTCAGATCAATGTTTACAAACAAATATTAGAAAAGATACAGAAATATGAATAATTTAGAAAGGATATTATAAAAGAACACGAAATAAATAGTGGCACGCAAGGACAGGAATAAAACTGATTAAGGAAAGTAATAAAAGTTACAAGGATATGAAAAGAAAATAGTAAAAAGTGTTATGGAAACAGAAAACCCTACATTTCCCCAAAAACCCCGGAAAATTTTCGACTGGAGAAAATTTTGCTGTTAGGAATAAAACCTTGCACTTTCACACACTTCTTTCACTTCTACAGACACTCACATACTATCATACGTAGGGGATATGGTTCACATTCGATGACGCATACTCCTCAAGGAAATATTCAGTTAAATAATGAAGGCTTATTTATTTGAATTAGGTGTCATTACCCGCACCTGTTCGAAAACCCAATAATAAAATATATATATATATATATATATATAGCTCATATGGCTTTATTTAAGGAGTTTGAGTACCGCTCCGAAGAAAAGAAGTCAAGGGAATATATATAGCTCATATGGCTTATTTAAAGAGTTTGAGTACCGCTCCAAGAAAAGAATTATAGGCAGGGCATAGGGTTCAAGTTGAACCTAAGAAAGGCAAGAGTACCTGCCCTGTCTACAAACTGTAAAATTACAGTTTAAAAGTATATAGATATAGATTAAAGATATAGATTAAAAGTGCCAAAGAATTAAAGTCAAGTTGCGTTGTGTACTTCTTAGATTTCCTTGGGAAGTATTTACAGAAAACTATTACAGATAAAAAAAAAAATAGAATTTTAAAAATAAAGTTATAATTAAGATTTCAAGTCCTTGACATGCCACTTCCCAATTAAGCCATTAGAATCTCTCAGAATAAGAACAAGAGGAGATAACCTCTCAATAACTGTGGATTTTACATATCTGGGAGCCAACTTAGAACTGAAATAAGCGCCAGCATTACTCTGAACGTAGTTTTTACGCCAGACTGTATCACGGACATTAAATTCTTTAAAATTGCGTCTAATGTCATAATGTGCAGCGTTTTTAGAGTGTGCAGTGTATAAAATATAAAGATAGAATATTTAAGAAGGTTTTAAGTTAAAGATTTATGGTTTAAAAAGTTTTAGAACAATCAGAGTAAATAGAACCGCATGGAATAGTCTCACGGCCAAAAACTAGAAAAGACGGGGAAAAATATAAGAAATAAAAAAAATAAATAAAAGATATAAGATATAAAATTAAAATATACAAGACGTCAATAGGAGCCAAGCTAAGAGTGTAAACAGTAAATGAGTGTAATAAATGTCAGGTCTTCAGTTCTAAAGGTTTACTCGAGAACCTGCATGAACGTCTACTACAGGATACTCTCCTGTAGCACGCCGTATAGTATGCCAAACCCCACTTGAGAGTAACCACTAGGGTTTAAAACATCCCAAGCGAAGAATGGATGTGGTTTGCGTTAGCAAAACCGTAAGTGATGTTTGTGTGTAGGGTGCGGTATAATGTTGTAGGAGTACTGTAAAGTGTTCTACGTAAAGAGTAATGCTGAAAAGTATATGAAAGTCACCAAATAAAATAATTTTCACAAACCAGGATGTAGATAGTAGTTAAAGTCTGAAAGGAAACGAAAGAAAATTAATATACTTGAGCAAGTAGGTTTTAGAATTTAGAAAAAGGGGAATTTAAAAGGAATTTAGAAATTAAAGGGGGGGTTCTTTAAGTCGGGCGCCAAACTGTAACGTTACACCCCTTTACTTATTAAGGCAAAAGGGTGTAAAGCACAAGTTATTAAGGCTACCTCCCTATTCCTATGAGAAGATTCAAAAGGAAAGATAGGAGACAGCTTAAAAGTACATATAATAGTTTAAAGTCTCTAGGTTATAAAAAATGTTGAAGGTGTCACACTCGGGGATGCACTGATCAAGGAAAGTTATACGGTAGAGAAGGAGGTCTGGAGATAGGCTTAAGATACAGCCCGCAGGATGAAGGTCCGCCAAGCCCACGTGTAGCGCTAGGCCTGCTACTGAGGCCTGGAGACAGTCGTGAAGCTCGCCGAGGATCACGAGCTCGTCAATTTGGGTAAAAGGGGACTCTGGTTAATTGCACTGCAAACCTGTTCACCACTGTAACTTAAGTAGAAAAGATTTAAGGCTTGAGGACTTTTTCTTGTTTCAGATTTCAAGGTTCAAGCGTGTTCAGACTATGGCCCTCCAAGCCAATTCACGTCCTCCTCGTTCCAAGACCAAAACCGAACTCCCCGCTGTCAGAGCGGTTCTCAGGCATCCCTTCCAAATTGATCTAAAGAATTCTGAAATTTAAATTTGAATATTAAGAAAGATAGGCAGCCAGATACAAATCATAAAATTGAAAATAGGTTCTATACAAAGAAAATAGGAACTGTATGAGAATGAATTGACAGATAGAATTTAAAAAGTTACATGACATTAAAAACATCTAGACAGCTTTCAGATCAATGTTTACAAACAAATATTAGAAAAGATACAGAAATATGAATAATTTAGAAAGGATATTATAAAAGAACACGAAATAAATAGTGGCACGCAAGGACAGGAATAAAACTGATTAAGGAAAGTAATAAAAGTTACAAGGATATGAAAAGAAAATAGTAAAAAGTGTTATGGAAACAGAAAACCCTACAATATGTCGTCGAACTCCTTGGCAGGAATGTTAAAATTATTACCGAAAAAGTCTACACTAAGAAAGGGTATGCTAAGCCGAAAAGGACTCATAGTATAGTACTCATCATTATGAACAACTTTTACTATGGGACCAACTCTGAAATTGCGAAAAAATCAAATCAAATCGCGAATCATTTGTCGTCTTGTGAGTCAATAATCTTCTACAGGAGGTAGCCCCTAAAGAAACCAGTAAGGCACGGTCTAGGACAGATACAAATGCAGCTCGATTTGCTCGTCTCGTCACTCAATTACATAAAAAAAAAACCATTTCTCCCCATCCTGGGCAATCGCTGGTAGTCCCACCACGCCCAGAATTCCGCTCCAGTTCCTTTGGCAGCGGTTCTAATACCGTCACTAAATAAACCGAACCATTGTCTCCGCTGCGCTGGCACCCGACGCACGCACGCACCATTGGACGAGCGTTGTTTTTTTGGCTATTTATTTAATACTAGCTGCGCCCCGCGGTTTCTCCCGCGTTTTCCGGGATAAAAAGTAGCCTGTGTTAATCCAGACCATGAACGACCTTCTTTCCAAATTTCATGTAAATCCGTGGAGCCGTTTCAGCGTTCATTAGTAACAAACACACATACTTTCACCTTTATAATATTTGTAAGATTAGCCCCCTTCCCGGGTTTCACTCGCGCTAAGCAATTTTGAACATTTGCCTCTGGCAGGTTTGCGTGTAAAAGGAATCTGAACGCAATTTTATAACGCGTTTAATGCAGCTAAGTGAAAAAGAAATAGGAAATTGTATGTTTAAAAAAGTACGTTAGCCTTTTTTCCCAACTAGTTGCTCCCCGCGGTTTCACCCGATGTCCTGCAGGAGTCGTTGATTTTTCTTGATAAAAAGTAGCTTTATTACTCTATTTATTATGTAAACACAAAGTTTGAGTTATCTCCATACACAGAAAGTTTAACGGTTCCAGAGTAGGTAACTACCATATTTTGAACATTAATGATTTTAGAAGGATTAACTAGATTACAAAAAATAACAATTTAATACTTGCCTAATTAATAAACTTAAGTTTGTATAAAAAAGGCCACAATCTTGAGCACTTCAGCCCAGCTCCAATTAACCCAGGCTTTAGATTAAGACTGGACTAAACCTCTTAGCTTTCACCAAATTTCATTTTAATTATTTTTTTAATTAAAGTAAGTTTAATATACATATATTTTTTAGGCATGCGTTTGACCACAATCTCACCTGATGGGAAGCGACGATATGGTCGAAGATGTAGCACGCTTGCCTAGGAAAAACTATCCACTCTATTTTTGAACAACTCTATTCTTTTTTTTTATTAGTTTATTTTCTACTTAATAGCATTTTGATCATGTTTCATCGTCTGTTACGTCGATTCTGTTCAACCACTTGCTAAACTTAACAAAATTTAACAGACACACATACTTTCGTATTTATATTACTAGTGTGATATTAACAGGATGTCTGATTGTCTGTATGTCCAATGACATCGACACTTAACAACGAGAAATGTCAAATATTGACATTTAAGGTTTTAAACAGTGTTGCCAACGATTGATGGAGGTGTCGGTCCATTGAATGCGCTGGTAAATATGGCGACACAATTATCGGTAGCTCTATTTGATGAGTTGTTATTAGGGTTTCGAACCTCCTTCGGGGAGAGTACCCTTAAGGCGAGACTTCAGTGTCTGTCTGTCTGTATGTCACAGTGAATTATCTCAGAAAAAGCTAGTGGTCCGAAATTTGGCACTAGATAATGTTGATCGCTACAATAAAACAAGAACATTATTTTTACAAAACAAAAAACAAAAACCGACTTCAGAAGACCAACTATTGAGTTATTCATCTATTTGTCGCGCACGTACTTAATGCTATAAGACTTATATAGTTTTCTCATGGATACCATTATCAGAACTGGACCAAATGGGAAGCGTCAGCTTTCTAATAAAAAAAGAATCATCAAAATCGATTCACCCAGACAAAAGTTAATGAGGTAACAAACATAAAAAAAAAAACATACAGTCGAATTGATAACCTCCTCCTTTTTTGAAGTCGGTTAAAAAACATGCTGAGAAATAGGTCTTTACCTGAAAATTGGGTTCTGAAATGGGGACCAAAAATTTAAAGCCAAGCAATGTAGGATTTCAGATGAAAGGTATTATATTAATTTAGACATTTTAAAACATTTTTTTTTTCCATGCATAGTTTTTTTTTTCAAAATCTGTGAAAAACTACGGTTAGGTGTTATTAAGTGATTGCTATCGCTTCTTCATAATTTTATTTTGGTATTAATATTTGGCAGTGGGAGCATAGTCTGTTAATACACAAAAAAAATGTTACGTTACGATATGCAACATTACTTAATTGTAAGTTTTTTTTATCGTTATTAAATTACAAATGAATATTACAATATAATTAAATTAAAAAACTAAACCAAGAAAACTAAACTAATCTAAAAGGCCGCTGCCTGCGGGAATTGTTCCCAAAATGCTGGCCTCATTACCACGTTGTATGGCGATGCTCACCCTTTGGGCGAGATAGAGGCCAGCATTTTGGTCACGTGATGCTTCGACCAGACGAGAAGAGAGCTCTTTATAAATTTTTTTAGCGCCCGGCCCCCACGGTCCCAAGGTTTCGACGCCTGCGTACTATACTTAATTAATATAAGTATCTATATCTATAGGTATAACATAAAAATAATGATACCGATCCACTGAAAGCCTGAAAACTGAAAAGTCATGGAAAATATTGCCGGTCATTTAATATTTTAATACAATTCAGATTGTAAAACCGTTTATCTCTCCGTTTCAGGTAAGTTCCAGTCAGCGTTACGCCCGCCGGCACCTGGACTATTCTGGCGCGTGCGATATTATCTCCATCACTGCCTGACTCGTTGGAAATGAGAGAGTTATGAGAGTTTTTTTACCTCTGAGATAGGCTTGTGTTTGATCGCCATCTCGCTTGATAAGGTAAGCAATGTTGTCTACGATAGAGCACGCGCGCCTAGAAGAAACCGAGACACTTGAAGTCACAGAGTGATCGAGATAATATTGTATGTCAGAATAGCTACTCTCCGATCGTGCAAGTCACCGGCTTCTAATCGCTCTTGGGCAGGTAAAGTACAACAGGCTCAGAATGCATTGTATCTTCTAGAAAATGGATGGTGATGTTTGCCCACCTTGTACGATATGACAAACTAATGAAAACTGTTTAAAGTCATAGGGAAAGGTAAGAAGGAAGACTAAGGAGAACATCTTTAAACCAGATAAAAGAGAAGGCAGATGTCATGTACAAGGAAGTTATAACGCTAGCCAAAGATTGCCAAGGCTGGAAATTACTCCACCAACTAGAGCAATAAACGCTCTTAAATACTGAATGATAATACCTACTGATCGTGAGCTCCGATATCATAAATAAATACGGACAGTAAAATGTAAACATTTCATGAAAGTGACAAAGGAAGGTGATCATGCGAACCAGATTGCTTGCTTATTGAATCGGCCGACGGAAGATGAAGTAAACATTGCCTTTGAATCTATTTCGAAACTATTGAGTCTCGGAGATATCGATCTGGGCCAATTTACGCAGAGACAGCTCAGCAGCTCGGGTCGGAATGAAAGATTGAATTTTCAGTAACAAAAATTTACTTACACTATCGGAAATCATACAAATATTGGATTTTTTTGTTGCACGATAAACAATATGTGCTACACATAAGTACTGCATATGCGCTAAAATTACTTACACATTCTTAATTTAGGCTAAAAACCTGTCAATATGACAAGTTCTTAATATACACTCAATATAAAGAATATAATTATTCACAGTTTCCATATTCTTCTGTAGTCGTGCTGTTTTAAAAGTCGTGGCCTTCTTCCTGTCTTTGATAGTTTGTCCTGGCTGTCATCGGGGTCGTCCGTGAAATGTAATTCGAGTATATCCTGAGCTCTCAAAAGTAGTTCAATAACTAGGAGTGACGTATCTGACTGCAGGTTCAAGCTTTCACAATCTTATATCTATATCAATATACTCGTATATCAATTTAGAATGTATTTGATTACTTAAAATTGAAAACAATAACACTCACAACAACATATATTATTCCATGCCCAATTTCATAGCAAGTATCGCAATTTTGTTCCCACTCTAATCTACTCTATCAACAAATTATTATCAAAGTTACGTCATGCAAGCCGTGCCATCGATAAGTAGCTCTGCTCCGTTCACACCAGGAAACACATCACTAGCAATAAGGCAAATAAAGTTAGCTACTTCTTTAGGATCTATTATTTGCCCATTTGGTATGTTCTCCGCTATTCTTTCATATTCCAACTTTTGCAGACTGGCATCTTTAATGTTCAAATTCGATAATATATCCGTCCTTGTCATTCCTGGGCTTATCGTATTTATTCTAACTCCTTCTGTTAGTAATTCCGGCGCTGAATGCTTTGCCATTAAAGCTAAAGCCGATTTCGTCACTATATACGGTAGGAAGCCCGGTTTGAACCGTTTGGAGAGCGACGATCCAATATTGATTATGTTTCCTTTGGTTTTAATCAGATGCGGTAATGCTAATTGCGACAGATGGAAGGGTACTCGGAAGTTTATGTTCATTACTTCATCGAAACCTTCCATAGTCCGGTCGTGAAGCGATGAAAGCACTATTTTCCCTGCACAGTTGACTAATATATCGATCTTTCCAAACGTTTCCACTGTCCTATTGATAACTTTTTCGCAGCTGTCTTCTTTTCTCAGATCGAGCAGTAGACAGAGAGGTACGTGGTCGAGTGTTGTGCATTTTTCAGCTATATTCATCAGTCTACCTTCATGTCTGCCGACGAGGGTCAGTTTGGCTCCATATCCTGAGAAAGCTATGGCTGTCTCTGCTCCTATTCCTGAACTGGCGCCAGTTATTATTGCGACTTTGTTTACAAAGTCGATTTCCTGCATATTGTATCTGTTTTTGTGTCTTTATAGTCTTTATTCCTCTTTTCTTATTGGTTTAGTGTTGTATCCGTAATCAGATTAAATCCGTCTCGTATCAAAATATATTCTGACTAATCGTTTGAGTCACTCAACTTTTGTTATCACATGAAACACGTCTTCACTCCGCGCTGGTTGCTTTATTACTGATAATATTTCGTCGAGGTCATGAGCTATCGTTGTATTTAGCTGTTTGTTTTCGCTTATATACAGAGATAATAATGAATGTTATTTACAACGTGTTTGCTAGATTACATGAATGTGCTTTGTTGTCGTGCGTTTTGCGATAAACTGTAATTTCGTTATCTTTTGCTCCTTTTTGGTGACACCTGGTTTTTGTTGCAAATTGCAATGAATGACGTGGCCGAGATTTGTATGATATTGTACTATTTTAGGAGCGGTCAAATTTCTGCTACATAAATGTTTATGTGTAGAATAAAATATTGTGTTTTAGATTTGGGTCGAGATTTATTTAGTCCAGAATTATTACTCACGAGGTATTTTTTGTTTATTTTAAGGATTCCGTATCACACTATAGGTATTGTAAAGTTAGCTGTGATTCGCGTGGTTGATTAAATCAGACAAACTTTCTCATTTATTTTTTTATAATTTTTATATCATATTTATTTCCGTTGTACCTTCTCGTAACAGTTGCATTTACGAGTAGATATCGTTATCGGAACAGATTTGCAATCTTATTTTTTACAAAACAATGAAAATCAAATTTTGTATTTGATTGTGCTAAGAAACATTTTTTGTACGAGGGGAAATCACAATATACTGGGCTACTGTGGGGTGCAGCCGGGTTATGTGAGAATCTCTGATAAATCTAGACAGAACGATAGAGCACTGTGTTAGAATTGGGTGAAGCTAAAAAGTCGACCACTTGCACACGAATGTACACAGGCTCTACAGTAGTGCCGCGAGTAGAGCCGCGATGACATTGTGTGCGTCTTGTGTACGACGCGCGAAAGTAGAGGAGCTCTTGGCTTTTCCAAATCTATCGCAATGCTGTATTTGCCACTAGGTTTATCTTAGGTAACAAGAAGCTCAGTAAAGTCGAGGCCTTGATGCTTGACGAGTAGCCTCGAGATTTCCAGAAGAATACACCAGAGTCTTCAGCACCGTGCTTCAGCGTCACCCTCACCGTACCAAGGAACATCTGCATTTTAGAACTTCGGATCACGTTACCAGCATTTTTTTTAACACTGATCCCTTTTTTAACCGACTTCAAAAAAGGAGGAGGTTATCAATTCGTCTGTATGTTTTTTTTTTATTTTTATTTTTTTATGTTTGTTACCTCATAACTTTTGACTGGGTGAATCGATTTTGATAATTATTTTTTATTAGAAAGCTGACGCTTCCCATTTGGTCCCATTTCAATTTAGTGAAGTTCTGATAATGGCATCCATGAGAAAACCATATAAGTCTTAAATTTGCATTAAGTACGTGCGCGACAAATAGATGAATAACTCAATAGTCGGTCTTTTGAAGTCGGTTTTTGTTTTTTGTTTTGTAAAAATAATGTTCTTGTTTCAATTTTGTATTTCATTCTAAAGTACTCTTCTCATAGTCTAAGATCCGGCTGCAGGATTAGTGCGTTCATCGGTTTTTTGCTGAAAACCGAATTTTTATGTATTTTATAATTAGGAGAATATATATTTATCAGGTTGCCTATCAAAATTTGGCCGCCAGTATTTTTAATTAAATTATTTTTAATTGATTTTTGGGAAAAAATTTCGTTCACTTGTTTTTTAAATAAAATAACGTCTACATCACGGCAATTTATATGAAGATTCAAAAAAATCACGGTTGCCGTTGCGCACTTGGCCGCACCTCTTCGCAGCCAGGTGTAAACAGGTATGATTTCGATACATTTATACGTTCATAACGTTTATTTATGAATTATATATCAAATTAAAGCTAATTTTTTTCTATTTATTATCATATATGGTTGCCTAATTAAATCTACCCGCAAATAAGGGTTGCTGGCTTTTAAAAATTATAAATATTTAAGGTAGAGTGAAAGAGAGTTAGCGCGTAACATCATTTGTCAGACGAGGATAGCGATTGCCGGCTGTGCTACGCTTTTAAGCCATTGCGCATGCGTCGAATGTTAGTGTTCTCAACCACCGAGGAGTAATAGAGACGACTTAATAAATACTCCAAAAAATGTCTTCCTTTTCAAAATGACAAATTTAAAAATTACAAAAAAAAAAAATTGATTGTACTACGTTACCGCGTTTTTCCATAAAAATAAACATTAATATATATTTTTTTAAATTTATTATTTTTATTTAATTATTATTATTTTTTAAATTAATCAATTATTTTTTTCAAATTATGCGTTAGGTAATTGTTTAAGTTATTAATATTAACTAATTAATAAAAAAAACATTAAATTTTAAATTAAATTAAAAATAAATTAATTTAAAAATAATAAATAAAATATATTAATATTTATTTTTATGGAAAAACGCGGTAACGTAGTACAATCTAAAATTTTTTTTTGTGATTTTTAAATTTGTCATTTTGAAAAGGAAGACATATTTTTTGGAGTATTTATTAAGTCGTCTCTATTACTCCTCGGTGGTTGAGAACACTAACATTCGACGCATGCGCAATGGCTTAAAAGCGTAGCACAGCCGGCAATCGCTATCCTCGTCTGACAAATGATGTTACGCGCTAACTCTCTTTCACTCTACCTTAAATATTTATAATTTTTAAAAGCCAGCAACCCTTATTTGCGGGTAGATTTAATTAGGCAACCATATATGATAATAAATAGAAAAAAAATAGCTTTAATTTGATATATAATTCATAAATAAACGTTATGAACGTATAAATGTATCGAAATCATACCTGTTTACACCTGGCTGCGAAGAGGTGCGGCCAAGTGCGCAATGGCAACCGTGATTTTTTTGAATCTTCATATAAATTGCCGTGATGTAGACGTTATTTTATTTAAAAAACAAGTGAACGAAATTTTATCCCAAAAATCAATTAAAAATAATTTAATTAAAAATACTGGCGGCCAAATTTTGATAGGCAACCTGATAAATATATATTCTCCTAATTATAAATATACATAAAAAATCGGTTTTCAGCAAAAAACCGATGAACGCACTAATCCTGCAGCCGGATCTCGTACTATCAGATACATCGTCTGTGGTAAGCGACCAGACGACGACACTCCATCGTTTAACATCGCTGATGCTGATCTATTAGGATCACGTATTTAGACTTCGCTGCGAGCGCTACAAAATATACGGCGAGCAATGATAAAATATAATTATTATCATGATGGGGTTCCGTACCGTAATGTGTAGCGGTATCATTATTTTAAATTGTTCACTGTGGCGAGTATAAATATCTATAAATACTCAATTACGGGAAAAAAGGTATAAAAGCCTTTGAATAAAATGACCGTGACTATACACACGAACGGACAGTTGACGACTGTGAAACTATAAGGATAGATATAGATTTTTAACTTTTTTTATTTCTTTTTGATTTAGGTTTCATTATCAATACGTGAACCATTTTATATGATGACTAGCTTTACCTGCAGCTTTGCTCGCATTGATTTTTTTTGGTAAAAAGTACTCGTATCCTATGTTACTTCTAATAACTCCAAGAATGTGTACAAAGTTTCATAATGATCGGTTAAGTAGTTTTCGCATGAAAGCGCGACAAGCAAACTTACATTCACATTTATAATATTAGTAGGGATAGAGATGATAGTCAAATAGCCAATTGATTGACTTAATACGATTTAAATTGTAAATCGTGAATTCTTGTGTCAGATAATATATATTATTTTTAAAGTTCCGTTTTGCTAGGGAACCCTAAAATGTAACAACTAAACTGCACATTTTCCGTGTCGAGACGACAGCGTGTGCTAGATCAAAATTCGTCGGACCGCGAATATGTAGCGAGAAACAATACAAGTAGCACAGTATTACTCTTTTCATCGTACCCTATATATGCAGTACTTATGCATGCATTTGCATATGCATATGCACAACGATTGTGCAGTTTTCAGCAACGCCTCGTCAAATTCGTGGCTGTTGGTGCTGCGACCCAAATAGTGATTTGGCCTCTGGGACCTTGTTCTGAGTGAGATATTGTCTCGGTCACTGTCGTTCTCATTATAGGTGTTATGAGAGTGAGAATGACCGAGACAATCATGAGCACTCAAGAATAGGGTACATAATACTTTACCTATCCCCGATTTCTCTATCCATTCGGTTCTCGGCCGGGCAGGTGGTTGAATGATGAATTTAAATATTTGTTCTGGGTCTGGTTAGTTGTCCTTGTCTTTGTGTGTATTCCATGACATCCCCGACACGGGGTTTCCTAGCGGGGAGTTATGGGTGTGAAACGTTTATTTTATTTATTTATTTACCTTGAGCGAGTCAAGTTAAGGCATCAACTTCAAGTTTATGGAAGTTATTAGCCACTTCGTCCTTCAAATCTGCAATTTTTAATTTGACAGCGATAAATTAGCGTTCTCAGAACTGCTAAGTTTTTGATAATTGGTTTGTGTTCAGGATCGTATAATCTAGGATATTGTTTCGGTCGTAGGCTCTGTGTTTATATCACACTCGGAACCGGAACGGGTGTCTGCGTAGGTGTACGCGGTGTGGGTGTTTTTTTGTATTAAAGGATAGACTTGGTTTTGAACTCCATTTTGCCTAATGTAGCATGCTTGCCCAGACGACGCCGACTCACTAAAATAAATGAATATTTGAGTGTATCAAAACATCTGCCCTGTTCGGAATTGAATCTGCAACCTCAGCTAAAACAGACGCGTTACCAACAAAGCCATACCAGTATTTAGCTGCGAATTATGACCTCTCGATCTTCACATCCCTTCGAATGATTTTGACATGAAACTTGTGTACAAAATTTTATGAAAAATCAAGTAAGGAAGCCCTCGCCTTTGTCCGTGTAGCCTACAGTTGGCCTAGTATTAACATCTGACATAAAATACATAGCGATTCGATACATTTTGCTATAATTGGAGTATTCGATAGAAAACTGCACGCTATTTACGCCCGGCAGGGCAGTTGTGGTAGGCCCCACAGTAAAGAATATATGGTTTATGATGGGTGGCGTTATTATAATAATAGTTTCCATTTACGTGTGACAGAGGCGCCGCGCTGTCCTACTTTCATATAAATGTCTATCGACTACAAATTCTTGCTGTGTTTTTCGATACAATTCATACTATGGCTAAAATTTGGACGTTTCCACCAAGACTGGCTGTAAGATTGTTTATCGAGAGCGTTTGAAACAGGTATTTCATAAAGCCCATAAGTCATATTTTTTTACCAAACGGGGTTTTTGAGTTTTTGTGTTTTTCTAAGATAACTTCATATGTCAAACAAAAATCACATAAGTCACTGGAATATCAAAGGAACAGCTTCGAGTCAAACATCGCATCTACCATTTATTAAATCTATGTAAAATGTATCTCATAAAATAAAAATATTGCATTATTTTAAACTTTCCTAATGTTAATAATATAAAGTTAGTTCAGAACAATTTTATGTATCAAAACAGTTTTTTGCTTCTCCTGGAAAATTAATTTTGCTTGTCTTATGGGTTTTCTGAAATATCCGGTTTGTTTGTGTCCGAGTCCTCAGACTAGAGGAATTTACATGACTATTGTATCACAATAACGATGATTTCACACGCTTGTTTGATTTTCCTTGTTTACATTGTTATGTCAGAAACATGTACAAGTTCCATACGGGTACCAATTAATGAGTAGTTATTACTTTTAGTCGTAAAATCACAGTTATGGTGTTAATGTGAAAGTTTGTTTGGTACATTAATTACCGTATTTAAGCAATTAACATAGATGAATAGACACAGTAAAATTTGGTATACAGGGTTATTCTTAAAGGGTATGCTAAGCGGAAAAGGACTCATAGTACTCATCATTATGAACAACTTTTACTATGAGACCAAACCGAAATTCGCGAAAAAAAATAAGCTGTTCCATAGAAAAATGTCAATGACACTCGACAAAATGTATGGAACAGCTGATTTTTTCGCGAATTTCGGGTTGGTCCCATAGTAAGAGTTGTTCATAATGATGAGTACTATGAGCCCTTTTCGGCTTAGCATACCCTTTATGAATAACCCTGTAGAGCTTATACCCTGGATTAATACAATGGGCCCAAGTTTGAAGGCTTTTTATGACAGATCTAAATTTTCTAAAACTATTGACGTCCTTGTCTAATGGCTTGCAATGATAAAGACATATTTTTAGTTATTTTAGATCTGTCAAATAAAGCCTTCCAACTTGGGCCCATTCTCTACTAACTACTAACGTTAAATGTAAGGTTCCTTTAGGATAGTGAGTGTGAACGCCGAGAGCAGCTAGTCTATAAATAATGAATAAACAAATAACATCTTTAGTATTCGATCGTTTTATCATCAAATTACAATATTCATTAACTTACCGATTCTTCAATGTAATAGCTTAGGAACACAAACGACACCACATGTGGATTCATCATATTGCACTTTAATACCTGTAAAGTCTTTTACAAATTAAGTGTAAGAAGACGCACCGCCGTCTAAAACTATGCTGGATCCGATCAAATTAGGGTTTATATCTGAGACTATGAACAAAATAGTCCTGGCCACTTCCTCTGGCTGTAGAATAATGTTGGTCGGGATTAGAGCAGCTAGCTTCTCATAAGCCGCGTCCATCATATCCTGATCCACGTTCAGGTTCTCCAGGAAGTTCGTCCTCGCCAGCCCTGGTCGAACAGCATTCATCCTTATTCCCTCGGCTATAAGTTCCACTGCTCCTGCTTTAGTGAACCTCTCCAGAGCATCTCGAATCATCGCGAAGGATAGAAATCCTGGGCGCACCCTCAAAGGTGCTCCAAAGACGTTGACAATATTCCCTTTGGTTAGCTTGAGGTGAGGAGCGCATAGTTGTGTCATGAAGAACGGGACTCGCAGGTTTAAAGCTACGAGCTCGTCGAATACATCCATTGTGGTGTCAAACAGTGAGGACATCGACGGCTTCCCAGCGCAGTTTATCAGAATATCCACCTTTTTGAAATGCTCTACCGTCTTTCGAATAACCTCTTCGCAATTCCTATCAATAGTCAAATCCAGAAGTAAGCATAAGGGCTTGATTCCTTTCGCTTCTTCGCAACACTTGGCCACCTCCAGCAGGCGTGTTTCATTTCTTCCAATGATGGTTAGCGATGCTCCGTGTTTGGCGAAGAGTTTTGCTGTTGATGCGCCGATCCCAGAGCTTCCTCCAGTTATGATGGCGACCTTTCCTGTTAGATCAACAGCGCTAATCCCTGAAGTCTCCCCCGTCAGGTCTATCGTAGCCATGGTTATCTTTTAGTACACTATGTCTGATCTAGGTTCAATTTGTCTGAGAACGACTGTGATATTTTCATGTCAGCTTAATTCTCTCGTTTGAGGTAAGCACGTCCGTCCGCGTCGGCGGTTAGTTGCTAACTGGCCGGTTGTCCTTGTCAGGTAGCCGTTATGAATGGTCGCCGGTGGACCGGTTTGTAGTTTGTAAACACGGTCTTAGCGTGGAATACACTTGATTGTCAAACTGTGGTTGAGGAAAATTACTATGGTTTATGTTGTTTTTGCGTGATTCGTCTAAAAATACTTGAATGGCTTGCGATAATTGACCAAATAATTGTACAGGCTCGGGCTTAACGATCCATTAACCTGAAGCACCTGTTATTAAAGATTGTCTAGCAATCATGACGTATCAAAGTTTAAATTTCAAATCAAACCATAGTACTACTACAGTACATAGTAGTACTGAAAGGGTCAATACAAGTTTCTATAAGTAAAAAGCACCTAATTCATAGCATCAAAGTTTGACAACCACAACTAATCACAGCGAGCTGACACGATCAGGTGTGGCACAGATTAGGTTAAAGTTTGTACGTGGCCTTCAACTCTACGATTTATAATGGTCAATAACATGCTATTAGTGTTATGATTATAACTATATTAAAACACGTGGTTTTAGGACACAGATTAATACGAGTACGTTTCATAGTTTTCATTGTGATTAATAGACAAAAGATAAGCTTTTTAAAACGTTCTTCATTCTTTAGCACTAGATTATAAAAAATGTGCGTAGTATAATGCGCATCAAATTTGATGGCCTCTAATTATACAGGTATAGAAAATAATCTTGAGTAGAAACCAGAGAGAAGATAAAATAAATTAGCTAGAGGGATCGAAGTGTTTAAAAAGTGTATCTTAAAGTTTCAAATGCAGCTAAAGCGACGCTGGCCGCCAAATTGTGTGTTTTGACATAAAAAATCGTACCAGCTAGGTTTGACGTTGGAGTTTGAAAATGTGCCGTTCTTGGACACTCTGATGTTCTCTGATGTCGAAAGCCAAGATACACTTGTTTTTTTTTTTAAATTTTAACACTTTTACACCAGAACTTACAGCTACAGAGCGGTCAAAAAGCTTGGCATGCAGAATGGCTGATGAAACTTCAGCTCCGCATTAGATATTTCATAATGATCATCTTATTACCATCCCCGGTGACTCACTATGAGGTGTCTCATGAAAGCGCATAAAATTTTGCGAGTCATTCTGAGATGAATTCGTAATTCGTGTGTTGTTTTGAGTATTTCTATACGCATGATGAAATATCTGTGTGGACGACGTGCTATGGGTTGATTATACGAGTACGAGTAAAGTGGCAAGACAGTACCCCCCCCCCCCCGGCTGAGTACTCGATTCGTATTAACATTTTGACAAGGAGAGAGTCATTTAAATCATGATTTGTTTGTTCAGCCGAGTATGCTGAATTACTGTCTGGCCATTGTACTCGTTACGTGTAATCAACCCATTAGAGCTACCTTTGTTCCTATTATTGAGCGAGCGAAGCGATGCTCTTTTTACGTTTTGGGAATATTTTTTTATACCTAGGAAAATAACGGTTTTTGTGGGATGGCGGGTGAAACCGCGGGGCTTAGCTAGTTTATATAATTACGCAATGTTCACTACTGTTCATAGGGGCTGTCTGTATGTCCATCTGTCACCAGGCTGTATCTCATGAACCGTGATAGTTAGACAATTGAAATTTTCACAGATGATGTATTTCTGTTGCCGCTATAACAACAAATCCTAAAAAACAGAATGAAAATAAATTCTACTACATGTATTAATATTTTTTATGATAATAGCAGGATTGCGCTACTCGTACAGTGTGAAACATCGTTCACATGTTCCCGAGTAATCCCGAAAAGTTTCTAGAACATTTTTTTAGTAGGGACAGGGGTGTTTTAGCACGAAAGAAATGGCCACTAAAAATAAAATATCCCGTAAATATCCCGTAGGTAGCGGTTATTATTCACAATACCCGATACAGGGTGATTTATGGGGGCTCTGGATACTGCGAGCGGCTGATAAACGCGTCCGGAGACGACTATGAAGTTTTATAGACTGAACCTTTGGCTGGCCGTAAATCAATAGCAGTTTAATTAGAGCTTTCGACTACGATATAGGTACAATACGATATCGGCGGCTCTATCGTCTAACTTCTTCAAACGATTGTAGGTTCATGAAATTTGAAATAAACCAATCTAAATGACATTACAAATAATAACAATGCCGCCCGCCTCGGCCTTCCCTCCATTGCACTTGTTATTCTTAGGCATCGCCATACTTTGCCTTTTGAAATATACCTGTCATATATTTAAAAATATATCTATCATATGTATACAGAAGTATATTTGTTGCATTTCCGTCGTACAATCATGCAAAAACCCTTAAAACAAACTTCTTTGACAGTGGAGTAAAAAGTCCCGAGTCTTAAAATTTAAAATTAAATATTCTTTTAAAATGGAGATATACAGCGTTAACTCCTTGATTTACAACGGAACCCTAAAAAGCTTAAAGCCCTTGAACGCTCCCCAACTTCTGGGTATTCTCAGTCCAGATAAAAGAAAAGATGTTATGCAAATTGTACGCTCTCAGAAGATATAATTTTAGTATAAAATTCGTCTACCGCCAATTTTTATGCCAATAAAAATGTAAAAAATGTCTTTAAAGAAAACGCTTTCCATTATCCGTAGGCTTTATTCGCGGGGTTCCGTACATCAGAGATAATAATTTTAAATACGACTTGGCAGAGTAAGTAATTTTGTTTAGATCAGGTATTATAAATTGAAGATTACTAAGATCATAGACCGTGTAAATAGTAGGCCCCGATTATTATTACAAGCTTTTATTTAACTTAAAGTGGTTAAATAGGTCAATATGGGTCAAATCTAGCCACGGAATTTGGAACCACTTCCCGGTGTCCGATTGAACTGAAATTCGATATACCTATGTAACTCCAATGCCAATGTAATAAAAGCTTATTTAGAAATAAATATTTAAACATATTTATCAGGGCAAATAGGAGATTAAACATCTTATATCTCAGGGTGACGAGTGCTGTGCTGTGCCGCACAGGGTCTCGAATTCTAAGAGTTCAAAATTCTGGGTGGCGCAGAACTGTAAGGCAAACGTGACGTTTATCATCATGCGAGCGATTTACTCGTCTCGTCAAAAGCATAAAAAAATACTATAGCAATGTATTGCAGTATTTCTGTAAGTGTTCGCCTAAGGCAAGGTCTCCAATGTCTCCATGGGATGGGCAGGCGAGTATTTGAGCAGCGCGTCTCCGACCTAAAGAAAACCAACCCGAGTCGCGATCTCGGGCAAATTGCAAAATTAAAAATTCATCCAAGTCTCCGCGCAAAAAGACTCGGCTTCTATTAAAGCTGTAACAAAAGCGCTTTATAAATGCAAATGGCCAGATATCTCGGCGAGGAAGTGACGTCACGAGACAGGAAGTGTGGATGCATAAATCACTCGGTCAGTTAAGACGGCCTTTGTGCTGAGACGCTGCGGGCTAGACTTGGTGAGAATTATTGGAAAATTACGATGGGATTCCAGCAAAGCTGTTAAGTACACAAGTACAGAGTTATAAGGTAAGGGCATGCTAAGCCGAAAAGGGCTCATAGTACTCATCATTTGAACAATTTTTACTATGGGACCAACCCAGAAGTCGTTATAATAATAATATAATAATAATAATCATTTATTCGACCAAAAATTTCCAAAGAAAAATGTCAATGACACTCGACAAAATGTATGAAACAGCTGTTTTGCACTCGCACTATAGTCACTACTTATGACTCACACTACTTTTTAGTACGTTTTATTCTTTTGTAATAACGCCATCTATCGAGCCAGAAGGAACTAGTCTTTCAGTCGTCTTCTTCAAAAGCCCTCATTAACAAATTCCGTTACCTTTTCTAACATTTTCTAAAACTGGGAAAGTTTTCGATAAGTGACCAAAGTCGAAAGTCCGGTACATTAACATGCAGATTGCTTTAAACTCGGAACTCGGTCGGAAAGTTTGTTCAAAAAGGGGCCAGCTTCGGAAACTTTGCGGATACGTGACTGAAGTTCATAGTAGCTGTTACGTAATCTGCGCTTGTTATTTTATCTATGTACTTGAAACTAGTTGCATGCTACTTTCTTTATTTGTTATAAGATAGAATGCCCTTTGACCACCATCTTTAATCTACCTCGACGCTTTAATATTATAAAAAGGAAAGATTTGTATTTTTGTATGTTTGTAACGAATAAACTCAAAAACTACTGGACCGATTTTAAAAATTATTTCACCAATATAAAGCTACATCATTAGCGAGTAACATCTTAATATATATAAATTACGTGTCACGTTGTTTGTCCGCTATAGACTCCTAAACTACTTAACCGATTTCAATCAAATTTGCACACCGGGTGCAGTTCGATCTAACTTAGGATAGGATAGCTCACATCTCAATTTATAGTAAAAAACATGAAAAATTAGAAAATTTAAAAATACTTAAACCATATAGCGCTTTGGATAATGTAAACTTTTTTAATGTAACTTTTGACATTTGACATAGAATTGACGCAATGGCTTTTGACAGGACAACGTCTGTCGAGTCAGCTAGTAGACTATATTTCATACCTATGCGAAGCCAGAGCAGGTTGCTAGTTTCAAATAAATAAACTTAAAATAATGTGCTTCAGTCATCAATAATAATCCATAGGCAAAAATTCAAATCAAAAAAGTTACACCTGTATAAAGGATGTTAATAGTTTGCAATTCTTCACTTCTGTGGCACAGCGACCCAAAGTGGGTCTCGATCTCAAATACCAGATACCGTATACAAGCTCTTAGCGCGAGCCTAAATTGAATCGCGCTGAGTTTTGTCACGCTTTTATCTAGTTGACAGAGCGAGATGAAAGCTAAAGCGATTCAGTTCAAGTTGAAAATAATCTCAACATATCGAAGAAAGTGACTTTAATTACTTTTCTATACTAATATTATAAAGAAGTAAAGTTTGTGTGTTTGTATATTTGTTAAATTGTAAGGGGTAATCTCGGGATCCACTGAACCGATTTTAAAAATTCTTTCACCAATAGAAAGCCACATTATTGCTGAGTGTCATAGGTTATATAAAAAACCGAAAAATAAAAAGGCTTTTACGTGGTAGTCCGTTTTGCAAAGTGAATCGGAGAAAAAACGGTCTGGACGGCGCGCGATGGCTTCGGGTTTAATTAACATTATGCCCAACGAAGTGGGCACGGGTCAGCTAGTATTAAAATAAAGTGAAAAGTAAGGGTATAAAGTTAGTGCCTAACATTCGTTTAACTTAGCCGACTAGAAACTTTGAACGGCTGATCCTTTTCGCGATTTCAGGGTTGTTCATGATTTTATTTTATTTATTTTATCAATGTTGAGTATTCTACATATGTATAGCTACATATAGACTAAAATATAGTTTTATTGTACTACAAACAAATTACAAAAATAAAACTTATTTAAAATTACGTATGGTAATTAATACAAGGGCGGTCGTATCATCTAAGCTATTTCTTCCAGACAATCGTTGGACCTTTGGATTTTTTAATATATCATAATATTAAATAAATATTTATATAAATGTATTTGTATTTGTATGTTGTGTTCAAAAGGCTATTCATAAGATTCCGCTTATTAATCTACTTTGATGTGTTGTGCTATTCTCGTTTTGAGTTTACCTTTCAGTGTAACCTTACGTGGAAAAACGCAATGTTCGCATCTAAGATCTCCACGTGTAGTCTTTACCCGACGATGAGGTCAAAAGGAAGGTTACAGTTTTTTCACTTTTAACTAGTTTTAATTTCCTCAAAATTTTTCCTATAACAAAAAACTAGGGTTCAACACACTGGACTTTGATGTTAGACTTTACGTGGACTTCACACTCGCACTTTGGACTATATTTATTTTTTGCGCCTTCTAAAACCTCTCTGTTTATCAAAAACAGCTTATTTCCATTTTCCTCTTGGTAACCGATGTTTTTCCTAACAGGAATTCTTTCGATTCTTTTGATTTTTTTTTTGGTCTCGACCGGTTTTGCTATTAATACTTCCTATTTTGGGTAATCGTTTGATATGGAAAATTATTTAAACTATAAATATATAAAAATGTGTATGTTTTGAGTTGTTTTAGTACTCAACTATTTCTTATTCTGTGGTACTCAAAGTATACACCGTCGACCGGAACTCCCGCGACATTTTTTACCCTACTGCGCATAAAAGAGGAGGGTTGTGTTTAATTTATATTTGTATAGGTCCGTCTCTATGATCGCTCGTAACTACTAAACAGCTGTACCAATTTTGATATACATATGAATATGATATCTCGTTACATTCATCTTTGTTGCGGTAACACTTTAAGGTATGTTAAAATTATAAAAATCTAAATGGCGGACTTCTGTTGATAAATGTCTATTTTTCGCAGACGGGTTACTGTTTAACCCATCTCAAAATGGAGGTTAATTCGGCGTATCTATTTTAATACAAGATTACTAGGAAAGGTTATGCTAAGCCGAAAAAGGCTCATAGTAATCATCATTATGAACAACTTTTACTATGGGACCAACCCGGAATACGCAAAAAAGCAGCTGTTCCATACATTATATATATTTGTCTCTCACGCCAAACTACGTCTAACTCACATATAATTTCCGACGCGCGAACATAAAATCTCCCGTCTGCGCAGCCCTTTCAGTGCACAAACATTCCCCACCCCAGTTTCATGCCAAGAGTGAATAATAATAAAATTACACCGCCATTGTTGTAATTTATTTCAACTCAACGTTATTCCGAGTCGTTGTGATAAAAGGAGCCTAATTTCCGTCGTAGTGATGTGAAAAACTACAATATTATTTTATTTAATCGATATAGATACTGTCCCGCGGTTTCACCCGTATAACATAGGACATAGGCTAAGGGTCTATCTATAGGCTAGCGGGTGGAACCGCGGGCCGCAGCTAGCGGAACGAGAAATTAATTGAAATTTATCGTCAACTTTACGAATTACGTGAACAACTTTCATACAATTATGCAAAACAAAGACTACAAATCGTGAACTCGGCCGAATTCGGACGAATTTTGTACGGAACCACGGTTCATTTGAATTCTCTGGAACTTGGGCATTATGTCGTTTAAAAGTTTTTATTGCGGGTTATTTGTTTTTATGTTTATGAAGACTTATGGAAGGGCTGGAAGTTTAGTAAGTTTCCGATTGGTTAGGTATTTAACTGACTTGAAAATGGAGGAGGTCGTCCATTCGATTCAGTATAATATCTACTTACATAATTATAGTGAGGTTTTCTTACCTTTTCCGTCCCGCCCTAATCTTCTATTTGGCTGTTCCAGTTCCATCTTCCGTCTCGCTCTCCCATATATTCCGTCTCCTTTCAATTTCCTTTCTATCGCGCTTTAAAATGTAATTTAATTACAAACATACATACAGTTGTATTGATAAACAGTGGCGTAGCTAGGAAGGGGGTTTAAGGGCGGTCCGCATCGGGCACCACCTGCTTTGGGGGTGACACTCTCCCGTAAAAATATACACTAACAATATACTTCTATTGTTTTGTATAGTATACATATCGAATTTCAATTATGCAAACTGACGTGGTTAATATCAAATTTTAATTATTTTAATAAACATCTTTCATCTTCGAAAATACCACAATTAATATGCACATCCAGTGCCGTCCAAGCTAGCTCTACGTTCCTAGAAAAACTTCTTTAAAGTTGGTATTAAAAAATATTCATAAAATGCAAAGAAACTCTTCAAGTTTCAAGAAACTGTACAATGAAAAATCACTTTTGTCCCTGCACACTTTCTCAACATTCCGAGTTGTTTAATAAACTTAATAATCGAGTAAATTACTCATTATTAATCGAGCGCCGTCGTCCCAACACTTCGCGAAATCTCAATAATAATATAAGTGAAAGTGTGTATGTTTGTTTACTCAATCACACGAAAACGGCTGAACGGATTTAGATGAAAATTGGTAGCTTAACTCTGGGTTTACGCAAAGGCTTTTTATTCTGGAAAAATCAACGGGTGTCAAACCAAGATGCGGTCTCTTACACCAAATTAAATCTCAGCTTATCAGACAGGATACTTGTCCCCCTGAAAAATGGAAGAAAACTGGGTACTTAATAGCAGATTCACTCACACAAACACACATTTACTCTCTACTACATTTCCCTGTATCAGTGTATGGAACACATCCAAAAACAACAGTATGAGATAGTAGTCACGGAAAAAATATTTGAACTCGTCATACAAAACATCTCTTCCGCCGAGATTCGAACTCACGACCTCTCGTTCGGAAAACAGCTCTACCCACTATAGCCCACTCACCCAACGGTTGTCATAATAATTAATCGACGATTAATCATTATTAATCGAGCCTCGCCCCTCACTACGGCCGTGATTTATAGCGGCGCCCTCAGAAGGGCGACTTTAAACGCGTTTTACATCTAATTAGTGCGTACTGCCTGATTTATATTGTTTTATATTTATTGGCTTAGTAATTAATTTGTTTCTCTCGGTTCCGGGTTCGAGTAAACAATTAGGTGTTTTAGTGACTTGTTTAAGGCGAGTCTTGCTTAAGGGGTGGTTAACTGATTTCTATACAACTTTGGCTAACTTTTTCGGAACTGGATATACTTGTCTTATTTTATTTTTAAATTGTATTGGTTTTCTAAGTGGTTTGGTCACGGCTTCACCCGCGTAGCGGTGCGTAGGCAATTTTTTTAGCCGCGTAGGCATTTTTTTGGTTTCATACAGACATTACGACTACATTCGATTGCACCCCCATATTATTTTATGAAATATCCCATATTATTTTCTCAGTGGGTGCCTACAATGTTTTATTCATTTTGTATTTTCAATTTATTTTGACTAATGTAATTTGTTTTTTTTTTACTTTACTTACTTTACTTTATTTATTGTGTACTTACTTATCATAAAAGTCTAGAAAACTATAATTTGACGAGTAAAACCGCCAGGCGCTCGAGTCTGTCACAAAGACACTATGTAACCTTGCCCAACGTGAAAAATTCAAAAGCGCCCTCTCAAAGGCTCTCAAACGAAGCTTACCTGCCGTACAGCAAAGATGAAAGACGAACAGAGGGGTAAGAACGTCAAAAATACTGTTGATATTATCTGAAGACCACTCAAGATATTTATTTTCAGTTTTTAGAGCTTTGATGTGTTTTAAAAGCCACCTCTACCCTAAGCAAGTCGGTATTAAGTAGATAATTATTATTAAAATTTACAAAAAAACATCCTGGGAGACTTTCCCCGACAAGACCCATACGAAAAACTTTGATCCCCCTTTTGTTGTGCCAATACACAGAGTGTAGAACATATCTTGAATAAGTGTTTCCCGATAGATAAAATCTTTGTGTCTTCAAGTCGCGAGTGACTCTGTTTCTTCTAGGCGCGCGTGCTCCATCGTAGACCGCATCATTGCTCACCTTCAGGCGAGATGGTGGTCATACGCAAGCCTGTCACTATAAAAAAAGCTATGGCTATGGCTTCTTCTAGGTCTGCGTGCTTCATCTTCGACCACATCATCGCTTACCATCAGGCGAGTCGAGTTGGTAGTCAAACGCGGAAATATTTACGTTAAAAAAATGCAATGACTGTAATAGAGTTCGGTTATCCTTCGTGTTCGTAGTTACCCATCTACCTCTTTCTAATCAACGACAACAAGAAACCTTTTGATCTCCGCGCCGAGAGGACTCCAAGCTTAAAAAGTGAGGACTAGGTATTATGTGATTACAGCACTCGGGCGGCGGTAAATACTGCGCGGGATGAGGACCTTTGATGTTTGCTTCCTAACTCCGAGGGCTTGTTTTAGATGCTATCAACGAGTCTAAACTAACTTTGATGTTGGCTTTTAAAAAATATATAAAATAAAAAGTTAAAAAAAAAACTCGCGGATATTTTCACAAGATTTTAAAATAGCTTAATGTTTTGACAACTACAAATTGTAAAGAAATATTCATTTTAGTTTTTTAACTTTAGCTCATAATAGAAAGTAAAATTCTTTCAAATAACTCGCCGATTTTAGGCCTAACAAGTACAAAAATACTTCGACGTATGCTTAGTTATAAAATAAGTAAGTCACACAGCCTACGTCACAAAAAATAAAACGTTTCACACTCATACGTTTCACACTCATAGCTCCCACTAGGAATAAATCCTGTGTCGAGGATGCCACGGAACACACACAAAGACAAGGACAACTAACACCCAGACCCAGAACAGATATTTAAATTCATCATTCAAACACCTGCCCGGCCGGGAATCAAACCCGGGACCTCTGGCTTATAAGGCGGATACACTACCGCTGAGCCAAACAGGCCGACCACGTAAAAAATACCTACGTGAAAAAGATTTTGAAAACCATAGCAAATTGTACCGAAAAATAGTGCGATATTTGCGTGGGGTTTTGGATTAGTATAACTGATGATACGTATTGTAACGACTGGCATATAATAATATAATATATATCTTCTTAATCTTCTTAATATAAATAAATTACGTGTCACGTTTGTCCGCTATACACTCCTAAACTACTTAACCGATTTCAATCAAATTTGCACACCGTGTGCAGTTCGATCTAACTTAGGAGATAGGATAGCTCACATCTTAATTTATAGTAAAAAAAACATGAAAAATTAGAAAATTTAAAAATACTTAAACCATAATTTAACTTTAGCGCTTTGGACAATGTAAACTTTTTTAATGTAACTTTTGACATTTGACATAGAATTGACGCAATGGCTTTTTTTACCAATTCGAATTAAATAGTCATCGTTAAGACAGGACAACGTCTGTCGAGTCAGCTAGTAATATATAATTGATATGAATAAAACGTACATTACGATAATGGTAAAGACGATATTGCCGCCGGAATTAATCACTTGCTCATCTCAATCATATAAGATTACGAAGACGGTATGTCTGCGCACATTAGAGTTATTACGCACTAAGAGATATTTTTCTCGAGTCTGAGAGGCCCTAATGTGATGGGGAAAATGTAAAAAAAAAAGTTTTTATTTTTTATATTGATATTTTTTTTTATTCAGTACAATAGCACTTTGACGTGACAACAATAAAGTAGAAACATAGGAATGTAGACTATAGTATGGGTTGAATACACGTAAGTACAGTGGCGAGACACTGTCCTCGGCCGCACTCGGTTTGTAAACAGTTTGACGAGGCGAGAAAGTCGCTACCTATTGCTATAACCATCATTTGTTTGTGAGACCGAGTGTGCCCATTTACTGTCTCGCCACGGTACTCGTTATGTGAATCGATCCTTTAGTGAGTTAGTGAGGATGTCTCGGTCACTGTCGCTCTTATTAGAAACGTCTTGGGAGGGACCGAGACAATAAACTGGCCACTATTCCTTTGCGCTCGAGATTATTTCCTTCTGTTTTACTCTCATGACATTTCCAATGAGAGCGATAGTGACGTAGATAATATCTCACTCGCAAGAAAAGGGCCCCTAGATTGTTACGCTATCTTGCATGTTTATCATAACGTCTTGGAGACTGCATAAAATACCTTGGAATAACTTTGAACAGTCCACGGAAAAAATATTTATTTTTGCGTATAAGATCCGCCACTTTGATTTCCTATTTGACCATTTCTTCATTCTAGAATATTATTACCAAAAAATGTCTAAACCACGTTAATTTCTATAATGCAACACAAATAAAAAATAAAATTCTTTGTCATTGCATTTATTGTGTTATATTTATTCGTAAAAAAATGTATTTGACATTCCTAAGTGTACATTGAATCCCACATTGAAGTAACTATATTTGAATAAATTATTTAGAATTTTGAAATGTTTTTTTTTTTACACTTAAAACATCAAGTCTGCGTAAGATTTCAAGTCTATACACATACACATGTATAGCGTAGACATGTCTCGTGGTGCGTATTAAGCCACATGATTATGATTCGTACGTGTATGGCGGGCATTAATGCGCCCATTAGCGCTAATAAATCTTTGAGGAGACGGATACGCACGGAACGGAACTTAGGGTCACCGCGTATCCGGCGGCACCGGTAATGTGATACTCGTATTAACCCGACTGCACTAAAAGGAGGGTAGTATTTTTCGGCTGGCTATAAATACTAGTTATGATGATATTAGTATTATAATACAGTTATGATGATGATGAAAAGTAACATATGTCTTCCTAAGTCCTAACTCCTTTCATAAAACTCTCCATCTCCATCCTAAGGTTGTCTGGAAGAGATCTCTTAGGCCGTCAGTTGTTGCACTAGTTTTAAGCGTTATGATGATTTTTGTCTGTAATTTCTGGGGTGAACTATAAAGAGTTTATCAATCTATCTATCTATGTCTTTCTCTGTACCCCTGACAACGGGTATACAAAATGTCGTGATGATCGGTTGATTAGTTTTGCCGTGAAAGCGGAACCAACAAACAAACTTACTTCCGCATTAATATTATAATATTAGTGGCATCCTATGTGGCATCCTGTGCAGAACACACAGATACTGGGCTACGGAGGTAAACATTAGCTCAGTAAGTCGGAGTCTTTGGACGTTCCTATGCCTTACTCGTAATGCTAAAATGACTTATCCTGTTTTAGATTAGGTAATGTCGTTGAAGTCGTCTATACATTAGCTACGTTTTGTTATCAGGCTTTTTGTTTTTATTCCGGATCTCGATTCGCGATGTAACTAGGTATACGCATAGCAGACCATTAATCTTCGCTAGCGGATACGCCGCTGGGCGGAACTACTTTAGGCGGAGCGCACACGACCCTAATGCCGACATCGTGTTTGATATGCTGGGATGGATTGTTACGAGTAGGTCTCTTATTATTTTTGTTGTATAATATGCTTCGCAGAATCACAGAAACTGTTTGTACTTACTACTAAAATTTTTGTTAGTTGGTTGGGTGCTAAGCGGAAAGCAGCTATTATCATTTTGATCTACATCTACCAGCATTCATTATTAATTTATTTTAATTTTCTTTTCAGTACTGAAATGGTAAAAATTAAAAAAAACAGCTGTCTGGATCATAAAAAAAATATTCGTCGAAACGTCGAAATAATGTTGAAATCGTCGAAACGAAAAATTGTTGACATTTTATTCGCGATTTTAGGAACTGTAAACGGTATCAAGCTGTAGTTGTAGGACTATACTAATTCTAATTCGGCTTAGCACACAATTTCAGAAT
Source organism: Alcis repandata (assembly GCA_949125135.1). Lineage (NCBI taxonomy): Eukaryota > Metazoa > Arthropoda > Insecta > Lepidoptera > Geometridae > Alcis > Alcis repandata. The sequence continues at coordinate 1,046,427 of OX421248.1, read as the reverse complement.
AACTCTGCAAACCAGACTGAAATAACAAGAAGAAAAACTGAAAAGCTAAAAAACCTGATTTATTAAACTCCAAACCAATAGCAATCTCGTTTAGCATTTCACAGCAATAAATCTCAAAGATACGTGTGCAAGACCGTCATTAGGGTCAGCGTGCACTAGCAGATACCGGACACCGGTATACCGTGCAGCACCGGTATGCCGCGCCGGTGCCGGTGTCGACGAGTTATTAATAGCCCTCTCGGGAGTCGCTAATGAAACGGTATTATTCAAGTTAAAAATACGGATCGAACTAAAGCTGGTGGTTTTGTGGAAGGGTTTTTACTTTTTACCCGATTGTGAAAAAGAAGTGTAATGTTTTTCGGGTTTGTTTCTGTTCACGTACTGGGTGCCGCTTGATCGATTTTGGATTGCAATATCTCGTTAGTCTTAATTTTCGAAGAGTCATCAACATTATTTTATAATATAAAAAGGCAATGTTTGTAAGTATGTATGTATGCTTGTAGACTTTGTTGTACTCGTATGTAGTCTCTGTAACGACTAAAATAGTGTCTAATAATATATTTTGTTCTTATAAGCCGCATCATAAAAGAAAGGAATCTAAACAGAGCCGCGCTGATCACATCCTCTCACTTACACTAGCAATATTATGCAATTGTGCAAGTGAGATGTCACGATTACCGCCACTTCGTTAAATTAGTTTCTTTCCTCGCTCTTGTCTCGATCAGCGGGCTGACGCTATAATTTCCGCGACACGTAGCTAAGCGGTTACCTTCTACATCCGTTTACTGGTGAAAGATGAGACTAGTCTCATTTACTTTCTATGTCTGTTTGTTCTAGGAATAAATGGTATTAGTAGCTTCTACAATACATCATCATCAGCACGTAATCGGCGACTGCTGAGCATAAGCTACTCTTCTTGTTCGGCATTCATCCCTTGGCCCTATCTACTAATTTTCGAAATTGCCTATAGGGCCACGATACTAAAGCCGCTCGAAGTTCGAGGATCGAAAGTCAGGTTACCGCCAAAATTAGCTGATATGTTTTTTTTTCTCAAAACAATTTAGATCACGGCTTCAAATCATGAAGTGCGAAAATTGAAGGTCAAACTGACGCCACTTTGGACTTGAGGAAAGCTAAAACCCATTTCAAACTTTTTGAAGCCAGAATCGAACATCAGAAAGCCGGATCATGGATCGAAGGTTCGACCCGCAATTTTTTGGATCGTCTACTTAACGAACTGGTAGGCGATTTTACAACTTACTTTACTAACTTAATTTCAAGTCATTAAAATAATTACAATGAATTAAATAAGATTGAGGTTTGATTCAAGTATTATAAAAGACTTAGTAACTTCAGACTCAGTTCATAAGCACTTAGTATAGTAACTTTTTCGTACAAAGAAGTCTGAATTCTGGCTGAAGGTGGGGAATGTTGGGAGTTACGACGCTGTCAAGTCAAGGGCAAATGCTTTTAAATAAGAAGTAACTTTGGGTAAGTTTTCTCCCTACTCTGTCACCGGGACTTGAGTGGCATTGTATCTGGAAATAGATTTAACCTTCACTACATATAAATGAAATGCTTTCCTTCAGTTAAAGTACGAAATGTTGACAAATTGGAGTACTCAAAAGTTTTAATCGAGCAACAAATACCTATACTTTTATCGGTACTCATCGAAAAACTTCCCCCTTTGCCACAGAATGCATTGTAGTACTGCAAGCCTTTACATGTCTCGCTGTCGAGCGGCAAACTGGCGCAAGCGAAACTTTCCAACATTCCCCGACCGGAAAACCGGTTCAGTCCAGTTCGAACCGCCTTAAACTGGTCTGAACCGCTTCAAAACTGCTCTAAAACACTCCAAACTCCTCCAGATCCATTATAGGCGCGAGAATTTAACTGTGGAAAGCTTAGAAACTAGTAATCTGCAGCTGACGCCTCGAGGGGTCTGTTTTTATGTTAATTGTTGCAAGTTTCGGTTGTATATCAGTGTTTAGAAGCACCCCCAGAATGGATGGGATGTTTTCAAGAAAAGTTACGTTGAGATGCAATCTCGTTATTTTTTATGAACGTTTTTATGTCGTGTTTTAGAAATTGTGCTTGTTTATTATGTAAATAGATGGAAATAAATTGATATTACGGGCTTCAGTGGCGTTATTATTTATTTTCATATACTTGGTTTTGGTTATGAATTAAGATATGTCTCTTGAAACCACTCTAAAATAAAAAACCGAGGCCACGTGCCGAAACGAATTTTTATGTCGAAACACACAATTTAGTTTACACATCCGGCTTCAAAATCATGAAGTTCGAAGATTGAAGGCCAACGCAACGTCACCTCGAGCTTAAGAAAACCTAGATTTGCCCATTTCGATCTCATGAAGCCAGATTCGAACTTCAGAGAAGTTAGCTAATAGGTCCGCTCTTGGAATAGAAGAAAGCGATGCTTATAACTCAGAGCTTTGCGCGGACTCTACCTGAGAGCACTTATACTGGAAGCAATTGCTCTCAGCGATAAGGCCGCCAGTTGTTGCACTAATTTTAAGCCTTACAATCTTTTTTATTTGTAATTTCTGGTGAACAATAAAAAGTTATCTATCTATCTAGACTGCCGGTCTACAGATGACAGTGCCAAGCTGCACAGTGGAAACCACTAAATGAAACGCTGGCGACAATTTGCCGGATTGGCAGTTTGGCGCCAGAACGCTACCAATATGCTGGCACCGACGACTCCTCACCCCATAGACACCTTGCTCAGTGCGAACAGTTTCAGACAACACATTGGCATCAAAATCTCTCGCCTACCAAACTCGTATTATGACCTTGAGCGGACGAAACAACGTTGGGTATCCGACTTCTGAACACCTCAGTCAGTTGTCCGAGTATTTGCATTGCGAATAGGTTAGGTAGCGTCTGTGAGGTATCATGTCGTTTGTTGGCGAGTGGTGCTGCCTGCCAAGTACCTGTTGAAGTCAGCCTTTGTCGAGATATCGGACGTGAATGGATGAGTTCATTTGGACGGAACAGCGTGGGAAATAGAAACGGCCAAAATTTTTCACTTTATCTTGTGTGTTAACATACTCGTAGTTGTTATTGTTTGGAACAAGCTACAATTGCTTGAACTGATAAGGCCATATTTCGTAGACCGATAGAATACGTGCCTAGATATCATACTAGGGTCTAGATCTTAGATCAGTCGGGTTTCCTTTTCAAAAGGGCACCTGAATTCTAACTTGAAAGCCAATAGACTAACCATACAAAATTGAATCACGTACGAAATAGAGAGATCCAAAAGTGGATTTAGACCTTTATTAAATGTGACCTCTTTTGGTCCCACTGCAAAGCATCCCCCTATCTGCTTCCATTTATCTGCTAACGTTAGGACATTCTTTACAGGATGCATTCAGACCGCCTCGCCATAGTTTCCAGGATCTATCTAGTGCATTATAAGCCTTTATTTAGCTTGCCCTGTTTGTTTTTTGGGTCAAATCATGCAACCGAATTTTGGACCACTTCCCGATGTCTGATTGAGCTAAGATTTGATATACTTGTGTAACTCCGATGACAATGTAATAAAAGCTTTTTTTTTTAATTACATGTTTCAGTAGGAAAGCCATTCTAAGTAGTTCAGGAATCCAAACCAGCACTCTCGGCGGGCGGCCGCGGAGCCACAAATTCGGGACTCCCGAATAAACTTTAGAGCTTGGCTGGCACAGCCGGCGGACTCGAGCACGGATTACGAAGGGCACAGAAGGGTTACTCCAACTCAATAGAGAAGATTTTATCGTATTGTTATATCCTTTCTTCCTTAGAATATATTATAAAGTTTGGATGTTTAATGTTTGGAGGTTAGTGACGCAATAATTCAAAAACGACTCGGATTTAGGTAAAATTGGGTTTACTTTATCCCGATATTTTATGCAATTGAATGACGAAACAAGCAAATCATTTTCTGGACAGATAATAATTATTCTCTATTGTTCACATCAGATCATGATATTTTGAACAACAAAGGAATTCAATAACGATTGATTGCAAATTCGTGCGAACAACGCGATTCTCGCATCGTTTTTCGTGCAATCAATTAAAGATCACTAACCATCAGGTTTGCCACTTATTTTTACCAAAAAATAGTTGTCGTAGATCATAATAGTCGAGGACTGCTTAATTTGTAACTCAAAGTTGTACCTCTGCGCATGTCTAGTCCATAACAAAGGGAGTCTAGTTAAGGCGCCTATCGGACGTGATTAAAGCGCCTTAAACAAAGGGTGTTAGGTCGGCAGCCCGAAATGGTATTAAATTAAACGCTTTATTGGATAACGATACAGACGGACGGATTTACGCGGCTCGCTTTGAAGTTTCGCATTAAATAGTTTTTGTCCGACTGTCGTAGAAGGAGGATTGTGTTTTTCATGTGTGTGTGTTGTTTTGGTTTGAGATCTGATCCTAAACGGTTTGACAGATTTTAGAGTGCATCTTACTCAGTCTTGGAACCACAACGTTACATATTAGTGGAGTAATATTCCTCCCCCTGTTCTATAGCCCGGTCACATTATCTCGAGACCTCGCTGGAATGCGAACCTCCGCCCCGTTCTCCTTTCACCTCCCCGCGCTCGCCACGGCGCCGGCGCGTCAGTACGGTTAGCACTTTCGTTGCCGATACGCGTCGACTTGTTTTCGTGGTATATTTTTAAACATTTCATTGTTACGTTTGGACTTTTACGACGACGCCAGGTCTCGAGATAATGTGACCGGGTTATATGGAGAAGAGACTGATTTACCCTAACTTCTTGTCAGTTGTTTTTTTATCTATGTCAAGTCGTCATATTGTATTAATGATGACGTCACAGACTCAGTATCTTTGGGCCGAACCGCAAACTCTTAGGGTGTTACCAGACCAATCGATCGATTGTCGATCGACGGCATCGATCGATGGTAGAATGGAATAGTCGACGTCGATCGATATTTTCTACCAGACCAATCGATCGATCGTCAATCAACGGCATCGATCGATGGTAGAGTGGAATAGTCGACGTCGATCGATAGTTTCTACCAGACCAATCGATCGATCGTCGATCGACGGCATCGATCGATGGTAGAATGGAATAGTCGTCGTCGATCGAGCTGCTTGATCAGCCGCGCCAAGCGACATCGTATATCGTATACATAGTACGAGCAACCTCGTACTGGCCAACAACAACGCGTCCTCTTGTGAATACATTTTGAAAGAAACTGATAGAATATAGCCGGAGTTAATCGATCAACGTCGACCGGTGCCAGTAGTCGAACAGTATCTGTCGATCAATTAAAGTTACCAGACCAGTCGATCAACATCGATCGACGTTGATCGTTGCCATCGACCGGCAATCGATCGATTGGTTAGTCGAACAGTATCTGTCGATCAATTAAAGTTACCAGACCAGTCGATCAACATCGATCGACGTTGATCGTTGCCGTCGATCGACAATCGATCGATTGGTCTGGTAACATCCTTAGGGCAAGCCTGTACTGCTCTTAGCGCGAACCTGAACAGGATCGCCCTGGCGTTTGTCTCGCTTTTTCTCTGGCTGAAAGAGCGAGACGAAAGCCAGGGAGATTCTATTCGGGTTTGCTCTAAGAGTTCACGGGACGGCCCGTGGATTAGAAATTTCAAAACCTCATATCTCAAATTTGTTAAATGCTAAGTAGTTAACAACAAACACACATAAGTTAAACACGACACTTCTTTTAGACTTCGCCATTGCCAGTTAATAAGGTAAAGAAAGCTCTTAACGTTAGTGTAAAAAAGGTATATTAAAACAACTGTCGACAGGACAGCAGTAGCCGTGTCCTTAGAGCACTCGCTCCATTCCGCCGTTGAAGCATTAAAAGTAATTCAATTGACTTCGTGAATCGACGGGTTTCAAAGAAAAAGTCGTCCGGAAACGGGAAGTTTCGGTTTTGGAAGTGATCAAGCTACGAAGCTACGAGATTCTTATTTCTTACTTGCTGCATCCCGCGGTTTTACCGGCGGTCAATTAAAAAAAAGTATCCTATGTTACTTCTAATACCTCCAAGAATATGTGTACAAAGTTTAATGATCGGTTAAGTAGTTTTCGCGTGAAAGCGTAACAAACAAACTAACGTTCACATTTATAATATTAGTAGGGCTTCTTGGGCGCTCGAGGTTATCTCGGTCTCTCTCACTCTCATGACGTTCCTAATGAGAGCGACAGTGGCCGAGATAATATCTCACTCGCCGGAATAGCCCTGGAATGTACACGAGATTTTCGCTTCTTTTTTATGCAAATGTACTAGTTTTTTTCGGATTACTCGACTGATTTTGGTGAAGCTTGGTGTGTTTATATTGGCAAGTTGACTCGTTGGCCAAAAGGGAGTGAGTGGGTGTTATCTAAGATTATGTAGCACGTTGACAGATTATATCTATTTTTAGCCCCCAGCGCAAAAAGAGGGCTGTTATAAGTTTGACCGCTACGAGTATATGTTTGTGTGTGTTTGTCTCTGTCATCATAGCTCACCGGGTGAACCGTTTAAAAAAAAAACTGTTATTCTTTAACGGCCGGTCTTAATATCAAATCCATTAAGCAATTTTTAAGATAAGAAAATTAGTTTAAAAAAAACTAATATAATAAACGCGAAAGACGAGTATGTATTTTACGCTTTCACACCTTAACAACTCAACCGATCATCATGCAATTTTTCATACACGTTGTCAGGGATACGAAAAAGGATATATTAAAAATTCAGACTTCTAGCTTTATCCGTAACGAAGATACAGGGGGTTGAAAATGGCCTGAATGGCTTCGAGAAAGATGGTTTGCTCGACTTTGGCGCGGGCACTGCCGTTTGTAGATACATAGGGTAGATAGATAGATAAACTCCTAATTGCTCACACCAAAAATTACAGGCAAAAGGATCATAAAACTTAAAACTAGTGCCACAACTGGCGGCCTTATCGCTAAGAGGTACTTTTCATCATCATCACTTTTTATAGCCAGGAGGGTTAAACCTTAACTAAAACTGTTTTAATCTTATTTATGAAAATAAATTTCTTAAACACTTTATAATGATTGCTTGTTTAACACCTGAACTTTTAAAATAAACCTTTTTGTTGCAACATCGTTGCTAAGCTCAACTAAAGTTAAGAACTTAACTCGTATTATTTTATAACTTTCCGGACTAAGTCGAGACGGAAACTAACTAAGTGAATACTATGTTAGTGTGTGCTTAGTAGTAAAATAAATTGTTATTTCGCTGCGATTTTGTAGCGGGTCCCTAAAGTAAACGGTAGTGTTTAGTTGCAAGTTGCAACTTAGTTGGTTAAGTTTGTTAAGTTAAGAGTTTTGTCAGTTGGACGGATTTTAACTTATTTTATTCGAATTCCCGGAAGAGGTTTTGTTTATTGTTCGCTGGTTAAGCGCCGTGGGTTTTACTCGCGTTTTTCGGCTTAAGAAGAAGTTTTAGTTTCAAACTAAATTTCGTCTAAATCCCTTTAGCCGTTTTTGCGTGTTTGAACAACATAAATCAAAATATCCAATCAATATCATAAACATCATCAAACTTTGTCATTCATAACATTATAGAGGTACATATAGTAGCATCAACTATCTAATTACTAAAATGGTTACAATAAAAACCAATTAAGGTTATAGTAAATTAAGGGTTTTTTCAGGTGTATGTATGTATGTACTGTTGGGCTTTTTATACTTATATTGCCTTACTTACTTATAGGGTTTAAAGTGCAAAGCGGCGTTAAATCAGTTTTCATTTTCAGAGTACCAGACTAAATTTAGGCTGACTCTCAAAATAGTCACCTTTCACATTATTCCAGATCTTAAAAGGTTCTTCTCGTCGAAATATTCAAGCAGTTGAATTTTTGATTTATCCAAGAATATGTTATGGAATTTTCTATTACCCGCTACTTGTAGATGCTAGTTGAATAATATATATATCCGTGTTGATTTGAGAACCTTATTCCTTTGTTTATTTCGTCGGCTAAATATAGTCGTAGCATTCAGGGCAGTTTCTAGTAAGAAAGTTGACACTATTGTAGCTTTCAGCCAGATGCGCAGAACAAATGTTAGGTGTTCGGTGTCATAAAGGCGGCTGTTTCTAGATATGACTTCAGATATTGTTTGAATGGATTCGCTTTGTGATCATAATCTGGTTGTGAACATAACCTATGCATTACTGCATTACTGATAATGGAGCGCGGGCTTGTATCCCAGACTTACCAAAGCGTGCTCCATCATATACCGCATCGTTGCCTACCATCAGGCGAGATGGCGGTCAAATGCAAGCCTATTACTGATAAAAAAAAACTAGAAAGATTTTGAATTTTTCCTACATACGAGATTTTTCCTACATAGATTAAAAATAATAAACAAAGCATTTTTAGAATCAATTTTATATGTCCAAAAAAGGTCGACATCATATCCTTCCGGAATGCAGTGCTGGATCAACGCCTGATTGTAGATATTTCTGAAGTTCAGGGATGTATAAAATTGCGTGCTAAAATTGCATTTTCCGTTTAATAAAAAAATGGATTTCAGGTCAGCGTTGAAAAATATTCGAACAAGGCATAAACCATATTGGAATATCAATAGTTTCAGTGGCAGTCCTCATGTATGCAAACCTGTAACTTAAGTCCTGCCGAAAGCGGACCCCGATTGGTCCGGCGATAATCCAATCGTATGTTCCCATTTGAATTTCGATCCCGTGTTCTAAATTCAAATCTCGCCGGAACGGATCAGCGAGTCGCACGGTAGTGCAACCGAGCGGATTGTCCCGAGCTTAGGGCTTGTTAACATGAAGTTAGCGAAACTGGAAGAGGCAAGTTGAATAGAGTTTAATCTTTATTCTGTGACCAGCTGTGGCCCGCGGTTTCACCCACCAGGAACCGTTAATTTTCCGGACTGAAAAGTACTTGTGTGTTAATCCATGCTATAAGCTACCTCCATCGTACCGCTAGTAGGAATGATTGGACAAAGTGGTACTCGCTACTGTACACCGTTTTACTCGTCCTTCGGCTTCGCTTCGCTCCTATTTAGCCCTTAACGGGGTGAATTTGCGAAAGACATTCATTAGTGCACTCTTACGTTGTAAAAAGTAACTCTTACGCAAAATTACAGATACTATTAGACTTTTTTGTTGACGAGAGATATTCTTCACAATACGGATACAGAAAGGGTATGCTAAGCCGAAATGGGCTCATAGTACCCATCGTTATGAACAAATTATATTATGGGATAAACCCGAAATTCGCGAAAAAAAATCAGCTGTTCCAGAAAAAATGTCAATGGTACTCGACGAAATGTGTGGAACAGCTGATTTTTTTCGCGAATTCTGAGTTGGTCCCATAGTAAAAGTTGTTCGTAATGATGAGTACTATGAACCCTTTTCGGCTTAGCATACCCTTTCAGTAAAACTCCATAACTGGCTGCTTGAGCTACCGGCTTTGCAGTTGAACGATGCTTTTGGTGTGTTCTTTAAAACCTACAAAATGCTGCTTAAATCGTCTGCCATAGACCTATAAGACCAGGTATGGATTGTCATTTTATCGTTAGAATACTAACCCGTGCAATAATTGGATGTCATCCGAACATGCATCGTCGGATAAATTGGTTCGCGCGGACCGCGAGCACCGCGACGCGCTGCGATTGGTGGTTCACGTGTGACGTCACAGCTTTATTAATGACTTGTCACGTTCGGTTATTAATTGAGCTCTCGAAACTGCATTTAAGCAGGAGCCGATAATTGAATTTTATTGGAAGGTTATTTTGAACCGCTGAAGTTTCTTTATTCGAAAACGCGTTTATTGGTGACCAGTCTTTACGATGTTCGATTTCGTGTTCTGATAGTTTTTTTTCTTGTTTACTATATTAGTATGGCTTCAAAGAAATATATCTTCAACTTTAAATATAAAGAATCATACTTCGGAGAAACAAAATGCTTCAAATGCCCTGAGGTGTCATCCCCTTATAGCTTTGCACCCACCTACAAAACACCCACTCAAAACACTGTTTGCTTATTAACTTGCCTTTAACGTACTGTTTTTCGAAATACACAGCCAAATAACTGAAAGCAATAAGCAATTATTCAAATCCAGAAAGAGCCAAAGTTTATTAAGTACAACAAAGATTTGTCAACACCACGTTGGGCGCCAATATGTCGCGCCAACACTGGAAGCTATTTAGTTCCTGGCTGCGCTTTAGCTTTATCCGCGGCTTTAAGCAACTACCCGCGTTTTCCTAGTTTATCTTATTTTTGGCATTAAAAAACTCTAAATATATGTTTTAATTTGACATTTTTATTCTAAACTAGCAGCGCTACGCATTTTTTTTGTGGTATTTTTTTTATTAAAGTAGTCTAAGTGTGAATCTATAGATAGGAGATACCTCCACACCAAATTTCGTTCAGCCGTTTTGATATGATTGATTAACAAACATACAAAGGTAGTATAGTATCTATACTAATATTATAAAGAAGTAAAGTTTGTGTGTTTGTATATTTGTTAAATTGTAAGGGGTAATCTCGGGATCTACTGAACCGATTTTAAAAATTCTTTCACCAATAGAAAGCCACATTATTGCTGAGTGTCATAGGTTATATAAAAAAACCGAAAAATAAAAAGGCTTTTACGTGGTAGTCAGTTTTGCAAAGTGAATCGGAGAAAAAACGGTCCGGACGGCGCGCGATGGCTTCGGGTTTAATTAACATTATGCCCAACGAAGTGGGCACGGGTCAGCTAGTTAGTAGATATAATCCCTACATGTACATCTACTACGAGTATCTATAAGATAGTACAGATAAATCTCTGTTTAGCATACTCTTACTGAACCAAATCTTCGCACAAAGCATTTGCATTTCGTTGATCAAATTTACAATAACAGCTTCCTACGAAATTCCCAACATGCATTTCTCCGGCATCATTACTTTCTAATGCCAGCATAACAAAGAGAATGCAGAATAAAGCCGGGCTTTTCTCCTGGGTTTCTCAGAATACAGTCTAGCATTCTCTTGGAAGATTTCAAATCCGATTAGTTGAACTATCTACTGCCAGCGATACATACGCTTGGGGTGTAATATAAAACAGTAATAGAGGTAGAGGTTTTTAGTCGAGAAAAAAGGTATTGATTCTGTGCAACTACCCTCATAAGGTAAATGTTTTTACGCAACGACTCTAGGATGTAAGGTTTTAATGATGATAATGATGCAATAACTTCTGCATAAGATAGTAAGTAAATAATAAGGTAGTAAAGTAAGTAATGGGGTAGTATGTTAAGTAGTCAGCTACTTACTACCCCAGGACCAGCATAAGATTAGATTTTACCCAACTACCCCAGCAGAATGGCAAATTTTTTCCCCAACTACCCCCTTAAAACCCCTAAAACGTAATTGATAGAGTAATTTTCAACGTAAATTAATTCCGAAGTGCCATTTATTATTTTCTCCCGGAATGTTAATGCCGTTCGTTAAACTGGCAACCTTGTAAGCCTAGCTTTAGTGCCCGGCTGCACTAATGAACTGCGAAACTAAGGAGAGGTCTGAAAGCTTCGGGGAAATGTAAAAACTTAATGACTGGAAGTCTTCAAATATTTTATTTTATATTTTACCAAGTGAAGCTGGGTAAAGGCTACTGAGTAAAAATTTTACCCGGAAAGGGTCCATAGTGTTCTAAAATAATTTATATTTAATTAAAACAGAATGTATGTAACGAATTACATATTTATTTATGGTATTTAAGTAAAGCTGTCAGCTATACCTAAATATTGTATTGCAGTTTATTCTACTGATCTAACTTCATATTATAAATGCGGAAGTGAGTTTATCAGATAGGCTTTTACGTCCTTAGTTCGATCATCATGAAATTTTTGTACTCTCAAAGTCAAAGAACCAAAACAGTCACAGAATGGTAGCCGCGGAACGGAAAGCGATCACCGAGCTATGTATTTGGCCCGCGGGTCGGATGACATTGTGAAGACGGCAGGAAGGCAGTGGATGAGACTGGCGCAAGACCGGAAAGGATCGCAAGCCGAAGAGAGGAGACCTATACTCAGCACACCAGTTACTGCAAAAACAAAGAAGATGAAAAAAAAAAATGAAAAACAATGAAGATAAAAAAAAAAATTTATGAAAAACAAAGAAAAAAAAAAACAACAATGATGCAATCACAGATCGGGATACAGAAAATGCTACAACTAATATATAAACTCAAGACCTTTACTGTATCTCTATAAATTTAATGCAAATAAATAATTCTAAATCTGGATCTGAAACTATAAATCTTATGCTAGAAAAACTAGCAAAATGTTACTGATTTTATGGGTTTTATTAAGATTTTTACGATTTAACGCAGCTGTTCAAATCGTTTCAGTTATCGAGTAATATCGAGTATAATAATTTCCAAGTGCGTATTATAGCTCATTGGTCTATTTGAATTGATTAACAATAATTTAACTATTGGGCCCAGGTTTGAAAAGCTTTGACAGGTTACAACTAACTAAAACATATTATGTCTTTGTCATTGCAACCTATTAGACAAGGACATCAATATTTTAAGAAAAAATTGATCTGTCAACTAAAGCCTTCAAACTTGGGGCCTTTATTTATGTACTGTTTTCTATGAATTAAGCAAAGTAAAGATTTTTTTATTTTTTTTTATTTTACTATGGGCTTGTGTTGCGCCACCTCGCCTAATGGTAAGCAACGATGCGGTCTACAATCAAGCACGCGCGCCTAGAAAGAACCGATTCACTCGCGACTTGAAGACACAAAGATTATATCTATCGGGAAACACACCCGCTCGGGTAAAGCATTTCACACTGTAGCAGTGCGCAAAATAAAAGTGGAATCAAAGTAAAGTAAAAATTAATTGCATAAAACTGTGTACAATGGTGGAATAAATTAATGTTTAGTCTCAACAGTCTATCCCAGCGGACATACAATGAAGTGATTGTAATAAAACATCGATAATTTTACTATAACTTAACTATTGCCTTTATTCAGCTATTGTTTTCTTTGTTTGCAGGTAAGTTGCAGTCTTGGAGCTCTTTGAGTTTTGCGTGTCTACGGGGCGTAAGGTATTTGTAAGGGAATCTTTATACACCTTACATAGACTCAAGAAGGAGAAGACCAAGGAGAACGTTCTTAGGCCAGATTAAGGAGAAGGCAGATGTCGTGTCATACAGGGTGGTGAAAGCACTTGCAGAGGACCGCCAAGCCTGGAAGTTGCTCCACTGACAAGAGCAGCGCTCTTAAATTTTGAATGAATGAATATAGAGAGAGGTAATCTAGTAAAAACTCCGACAAAAGCGGCCGGTAATTTTGAAACGGCTAAATAGATTATCTTGATCTATCGATCAAGTCACCTAAAAACAAAAAAAAATACGAAATCCAAATCGGTTTCACCGTTTCGGAGTTACGATGCTTTAGTTAGATAGAGGCGGCGGTGATCACTTACAATCAGGTGGCCCGTCGCGTCGCTTCTTTGCCAATATGTTTCAAATTAATCAAAGTTATAGAAACACACGTTATAAAACGTTAAACTCTAAGCGCCCCTTTTCATTTAAAAAAAGATACAGATACAATTAAAAATAACACGTAAAACTTAAAACAGAGGGTCTCTGTTTGCGTCGGGGGTTAAAAAGAGTGCCGCTTCGGTAATCGAGTCCCCTCTCCAGAAAGTAAGTGAGCCTATCTAATCAACGGCCGCCGTGGCTATTGGCCATCCAATTTGCAATCCATTCACTCTATTCTCCGCCTACCCACGTCCGGTAGCTACGAATTAAACTTGCACCTCTTTCTTTTTGTTAAATTCATCATCATTATCCACAGCCTCTCTCCGACTGCTGGTACAGGCCTCTCTTCTGTTGTGCCATCTGCCTCGGTCAGATGCCAATCGGGTCCAGGTTCGACCCGCGACTAATTATATCGTGTGCCTGTGTAACTATATATGTTTGTTCGGGTGGAATCTTGCAACTCAATTTTGAACCACTTCCTGGTTTCATAAGGTTGCCTGGAAGAGATCGCTCTTAGCGATAAGGCTGCCAGTTGTCGCACTAGTTTTTAGGTGCTAAAATCCTTCTGTTTGTAATTTATGGTGTGAACAATAAAGAGTTTATCTATCTATCTATCTATCACTTCCCGATGTCCGATTGAGCTGAAGTTTGGTATACGTGTGTAACTCCGATGAGAATGCAATAAAAGCTTGTATTTAAAAAAATGTAAATTAACTTATTTTTAACCCCCGACGCAAAAGAGGGGTATTATAAGTTTGACGTGTCTGTTTGTCTGTCTGTCTGTCTGTCTGTCTGTGGCATCATAGCGCCCGAACCACTGAACCGATTTCAGTTTAGTTTTTTTTGGATGAAAGGAGACTTAATCGAGAGTGTTCTTAGCTATGTTTTATAAAAATCGATTGAGCCGTTTAAGAGTTATGGTGGGTTAAAGTGGGGATGGAAGAACCAAAATTCTACAAATGTGCCCAAAATGGTTGTCAAATGAAAGATAAGATATTTTATCAGTGGTAGGACTGTCTAGATTTTTTTTATTAATAATTAAAAAAAAAAAATAAAAAAAAATAATAAATAAAAAAAAAAAAACAATTAATATACCAATGTTGGTACTAACATACAAAAAGTATTAAATAAAAACTTAAATTAAAAATTTAAAAAACCCCCGACACAAAAACCTACCTAAAAAAAGTACGAAATAATAATTTGATTTATTTAACAACCTGTACATAAAAACTAAAACACCGCTAAAAATATTAATAATTACAACAAAATATTAGTTAGTTACAAAGAAAACGTCGCGTCGGGGGGACCGTTTCTAAATATTAGTATTTACAACTAAGCTACCACGATGAGTATAACTCCTGACTGATTAGTATACCCCCCCCCCCCCCCCCCCGACGCGACGTTTTCTTTGTAAGTAACTAATATTTTGTTGTAATTATTAATATTTTTAGCGGTGTTTTAGTTTTTATGTACAGGTTGTTAAATAAATCAAATTATTATTTCGTACTTTTTTTAGGTAGGTTTTTGTGTCGGGGGTTTTTTAAATTTTTAATTTAAGTTTTTTCATAGTATCTATATGGTTGATGTTGACGGTTCTGTATCTGTTCTTTAAACGAGATAAAGATTCGGGTACAAAAGTGCCTTCTCGTCAATTTTTTGGTTCATTACGAGTATATAAATAATGTTTCTTAGTTGTTTTGTGCGTTAAAATTCTATGAAAGCAATATTCTCGTCTAGAGTACTCTGCTCGTAGCTAAAGTAAGGAAGTTTAAGGCGGGCTGCCATCGAGATAAGGAAACCACTTGTGCCTTCATTGGGTGGGGTTGTGGGGGGTTTACAAGATTGCAAGACTTGCGAGAGATTGCAAGACTGCGAATAGGTATGCTTTCAACTGCACAGTTTTCTGGCTTGCACATTTTTTAACCGACTTCAAAAAAGGAGGAGGTTATCAATTCGTCTGTATGTTTTTTTTTTTTTTTATGTTTGTTACCTCATAAATTTTGACTGGGTGAATCGATTTTGATGTTTCTTTTTTTATTAGAAAGCTGACGCTTCCCATTTGGTCCCATTTCAATTTAGTCCAGTTCTGATAATTAAATGGTATCCATGAGAAAACCATATACTTAAGTCTTAAATTTGCATTAAGTACGTGCGCGACAAATAGATGAATAACTCAATAGTCGGTCTTTTGAAGTCGGTTTTTGTTTTTTGTTTTGTAAAAATAATGTTCTTGAATTCATTGAAAGATTAAAAAGCGTGAGTTTCCTTTTTTAAAAAGTGTACTTATAATTATGTTTAACTAATTGAACAGATATATAGTTAAATAAATCGGACTACACTAATGTATCTTCACTTCACTGTAATGTGCAAAATTACTAGAAAACATTTTCAACATAACCACAGACAGAAACAACACTACTACTACTATAACGTATTATTCTCAGAAACTCAAATTCTCTTTAAAATGCTAATGTGAAATCGTGACAGCTACGGTACGACTATAATGCTCTTTAGAAAATAACACTAAGATAAAGTTGCTCAAAAGCTCAAAACAATATTTTAATCACGTCTCCTTCGTAACGACAAGAAGCACTTCAAAAGTTATAAACTGAGAAGACAAAAGCAAGACTGAAGTCTGAGTTTCAAGACTCAACAATCTATTACCCCATCACTATTCATATCTTAGTTAAGTTTCTAATTAAATTTGCATCCAGCTGTTATCTCCAACAAGCATACGTCTTTTGACCACAAAGGGACCCTTATTCCTTTGTCTTAGGAGCCATATTTCTCCACTCAAGTAGTTAGTGTGTAATTGGCGGAGAATAAAGATTGGTTTTACTTGTGGTGGAACAAGCCTAGATGTATGAGGAAAGCTAAATAGTTAAATCTATGTTACTCAAAAGTTCAGTTTGCCGAATCACGTTACTCTGAATTTGTTCTTCTGCAAGTTTGTGACGCTGAATTTTAATACTCTGGCTGTTTTGAATACCCAATGACGTTATTAAACAAGAACATTATTTTTACAAAACAAAAACCGACTTCAAAAGACCGACTATTGATTTATTCATCTATTTGTCGCGCACGTACTTAATGCAAATTTAAGACTTATATGGTTTTCTCATGAATACCATTATCAGAACTGGACTAAATTGAAATGGGACCAAATGAGAGGCGTCAGCTTTCTAATAAAAAAAAGAATCATCAAAATCGATTCACCCAGTCAAAAGTTATGAGGTAACAAACATAAAAAAAAAAAAAACATACAGACGAATTGATAACCTCCTCCTTTTTTGAAGTCGGTTAAAAAAACTTCGCAAGTATACGATGCAGAAATGTGATACTAACTGTTAATACCGACTTACGTTACTCCGAAAGCGTACGGAGAGCACTATTCCACACTGAAGATTTTTTCGCTGTCACTGTTATTTTGCATTAGAAATATCGTCAAAAGAGAGACAGAGATACACCGAGGTTAATTCAATCGTGCCAGAATTAAACTCTAACGTAACAGCAAACTCATGTCCATAAAAAGACGAGAACCATGTAAAATCAAGGTTTATAACCTTTTTGTAACTGGCCAGAGGGCCTTATTATAAAACAAATAAAGCCGCCCGCCCAAAAGCTCTGAATCCGGGTAATCCATCATATCCGGTTTAATCCCGGCCCGGAGTGGCCGTAGCACCCGGCGCCGGTCCGGGGACGAGTAGAAAATTTACAAAGAAAACAAGTGTGAAAAAGGAAAATGAAAAACTTGACTGCGATGTAGTCTGACAGTCCGGACGTAAGCGAATCGAGACAGTTTGCTCACAGTCTATACTAAGCTACAGAAAGTTACATAGGAACAAATTTACATCAATGAAACAAATAAATTTTCATACAAGGTGTAACGGAAAGATGTAGTAATACTTAAGGGTGTTCCTCTACACGCCAAAGTGAACAACTTCTAGAACAAAAGTTTGCTAAATTCGAGAAAGAAAATATTGAATCATTATCGAAAATTGATCATGTGACTAAATATTTTGTATAGATTTTTTTTTTCTCGAATTTAGCAATCTTGTGACACAAAAGTGATTCACTTTGACGTGAGGACTACTGTACTACACCTTTCCGGTACACCTTGTATAGCTGAAAATATTCAACTTTACTGGAGGTCTGCACTTGTTGGGAAGCGCCCGTTATTGTTTATCAAACCTGTCAATGTCAGAGCGCCATAGACAACAACAGTGATTTTCAAACGCTGAACGCAGTTTTGGTTGTTTATGGTAACAGTTTTCCGAATTCGGATTAGGAATTTTTTCGAATTCGTGTCAAAAAATTTGCTGCTCTAAGTTATTTGTACTTGATTAATGTACGGAACAGCGGATTTGATTTAATCTTAGAAGGTATGCCTCTGTTGAATTCATACTCTGCGACCCAAGGCACATTTACCTAGCACGGGTTTTTAAAATTAATTCTTCCGGATATGAGAAAAGATACTCTTTCACGGGACCATCTAATAATCTCTGAGAAAATCGGATGTGAAATATAAACAGTCAAACACCGGAGTTTCACTGTAACGTATATTTTTATGATCGGCTCTAGAAAATAATATTTAAATGCTTTTCCAATGATGAGGCTTAAGGGCATATCCACAAATCAAACGCGTGACAGCAGCCCGCGGCTCCGCGCATTGTAATACATGTATGAACCAATTCCACAGACAATGTTAGGATGTCTATTGGGAATTTGGAAAGGAAATTCTTAGTAGATCAAATGGTAAGTCTACTTGGTAGAACTACTGGGATTTGGCGAAATGATTCTGGTTTCATTGAATACAACAACCAGCGCAGTTAGCCTTATATTGTGACTAGTATTTGGCGTGAGAGCACGGGCCGTACGCAGTCGGCCGATCATGGTAGATCAAAGAACCATTGTTTTTGGTTGTAACAACCCGGCGTCTATAGACATAGTAGTGTTTTTTCTCGCCCATTAAATTAACGACTCTATTCGCCGTAAAAACGTCGTAAAAATTGAACGCTCTTATGATTTTATGCTTTGAGCGTTTTTTTTAGTTTGGCAGATTTTTAGTGCGAAGTGTTTATGTTGCCTTTTTATTGATTTTACTCTGTCAGCAGTTTTTGACTGGAATCTTTGCAGCTATTAGGAAATCGCTGACTCCGGATTTTTGTACGTGTAGCTCGTTGGATTTTTTTACTTAACTGTCCGAGATAGAGTGTAATGTTGCTTGAGTGTATGTTTGTATGTTTTTCTTTTTCTATGTTACTGCTACTCGTTGCGAAAAAAAATCCCCACGAGTTACAATGTGACTCGTTGGGAACTCCCCATCCATCTGGATGGGGAGTTCCCTTGATCAATTTCAAAGCTATAGCATATTTTGGAGCGTCGTTAGATTCTTGTTTATGCCTCTAGTGTAATTATATACGTCATGGGCTTTAGCCACTTGCAGTCTGTTTTTTTTTTTTTGTAATACAGGGGTATACAGAAAGGTCAGCCGAAACGGGTTTATAGTACTCATCATTATGAACAACTTTTACTATGCGACCAACCCGGAATTCGCTGCTCCAAAAAAATCAGCTGTTCCAATGAACAGCTGTTTTTTTTTTCGCGAATTCTTAGTTTGTCCCTTAGTAAAAGTTGTTCATAATGATGAATACTATGAGCCCTTTCCGGCTTAGCATAACCTTTCTGAATAAGCCTGTACTAGTTGAGACATCAAGCGAGCTAACTATAGATCGTGCGTCTCGCTCCGTTTGACATCTCCGGACAACATCAAACCAGCTCTAATTGAATACGCTAAATCTGTCCGTCCCGCTGTCTGTTGCTTCAAAACAGTTTGACTTGGACGAAACTGATTTATTCGCAAAAATCGACTGTTGCCAATAATCCAGATCGTTTTGTTTTTGGAAAAGATTTGCGTTTCCAAAACATTTCGTTTTTCTGTACCCTAGTAATTTAGTTTGGATAACAAAAAATTGGCGATTAGTTGTTTCCACTACTGTCGGTTGGACGACACGTTTAAATCCCAAAAACTGACACCAGGGCCAACCTACTCAACCTAAATGAGCTTACTTGCCTTTTAATCTATTAAGTTTTTTTACTCTACAGATTTTTAAGGAAAGAGTTTGCCGAAAAGGACTCAAAGTACATAGTCATCATTATGAACAACTTTTTCTATGGGACCAACCTGGAAATCGAGAAGAAAATCAGCTGTACCGCAAATTTTGTCGAGTGTCTTGGACATTTTTCTATGGAACAGCTGATTATTTTTTCGAAATTCTAGGGTTGGTACCATAGTGAAAGTTTTTCAAAATGATGAGTAATATAAGCCCTTTCGGCTTAACATACCCTTTCCTTATAACCATGTATGATCTAGTTGATTATGAATGAATTTGTCCGTTAGTAGCAAATGCTCCGCCACTCAGACAAAAATTTTGAGAACCACTGCTCTAGAGGAATTGAATTATAACATTTTTGCCATAGTTTTTAATCAAAACCCGTGTCCAAAGTTAAGAACCGATGACTCCCTTATGACTCGTGTTCCGACTGTGTCGAGGGGAATTTGAGTATGGACATGAAAGTTTTGAGAATAGTTGGCAAAGTTTGAGAACCAGTGACTGATATGTAGAAAAGTTTGGATATCTATTTTTGGATATGGGTATATTTCAGAATGGGAAATAGGCG
This sequence comes from Alcis repandata, assembly GCA_949125135.1. Classification (NCBI taxonomy): domain Eukaryota; kingdom Metazoa; phylum Arthropoda; class Insecta; order Lepidoptera; family Geometridae; genus Alcis; species Alcis repandata. The sequence goes on along the minus strand of OX421248.1, from coordinate 1,026,232 downwards.
AGTTTTTGGAAGATATCGCGAATTCCTACTTATAACCCAAAAAACCTTTTACTGTTCTTTAACTTTTATTAACTTCCGACGCAAATAGCGGTCCTATAAGTTTAATATATATGTATAATTGTATATGTGTCTGAATAGTTGGTCCTTAGTTGCCAAACTGTTTTTTATGTGATGTGATTTGGTTGTGAGTGTTTTTTGCTACGATTTAAGAAATTTTGTGCAGTCGTTTGAAAACTATCTGCTTAGCGGAAGTTTTTAATTTGATCTTTTGTTAGATAGGAGTATATTCCAAAACAGGAAGGGGCTTTTTTTTTGGAAAAGATCTAACTAAATCATACTCGTAAAAGAAACTCTATTTTTATCACTTTTACTTTTCCTGTAGCACTAATAAAAAATCTATGAATTGCTTATTGCTTTCCAATTTTTTTTCCACCAAAAAATTTTATAAAAATTCGCGTAATAATTCTAATTCCCGAAATTTTTCTTTTCGCGTAACGAAAGAAATTTATAAAAAATAAATTATAGCGAAATGTCTTTAAACATTTTTGTTTCATTTCAATAATTTGTCATTAGTATGTTTATTTAATGAAATGAGATTTCTTTGGATTAATGAAATTTTCGATATTTTGAGCGTCGAAGCGGGATTTTTGAGAAATCTCATTACGCAGTTTAATAGGTTAATGTATTCGGAATATTAACATCATTAATCGAACGAATGGCAAGTGGGAGAGGGCAGCGCTTTGAAGCGGTTCCGGACAAAACGCTTGGAGTTTGTTGAAGTTTTGAAGTCGATTATCGAACTTGAATCGAAAGAAGAAAAGGCACGAAGGTCTGGCTTAATTGGTTGGGCGTCTAGTTTTCTAGTTCCAATTCCTGTTTTGCATAATTAAATAAAAACGGTTTTACCAAAGTTTTCCGTCAAATAAAAAATGTACCTAAGTAAAAATAATACTTGCGCTTTGTATTCTACGTGAAGGCATGTGTGGCCCGCGAGCATTCTGGTAGTAGAATGTGGTCAATTATATTTCTCATGTTTTTTTTTACTTTTTACTTACTTCAAAAATAAATAAACGTTTCACACTCATAACACTAACAAAATCACGTGTTCCATTTTCACGTTTTCCGCGCGGACCCCTAATTCAATCGAGCTTTCTCGATTCTTCAGTTCAATTTGCGCTCCTTATTGGGTCGGGCCGATTTCCTATAACAATCCGAGTGTTACAAATTGATAATATTAAATCTTAGAATTGGAATATTTGTCCCATTCCATTCGAAGATTTGCCATTTTTAGAGGGAAATGTTTATTGGACTTTATTACGAGTCTAATTTGATACTTTATTAAGTTAATATGCTGGACAGAAATACAGGAAAAAATTGCTTCAGAAAACAGGTTGAAAACAAAATGAACAAAGTTATAATTAACTCGGGAATACTCACGAAAATATTAAGTCGTTTGCAAATAAATAGTCAAATAAATATTAAGCATTTTTGAGTTATAATAAAATGTTTTAAACCCTCGTTAGTTTCCATTGCAAAATGAAAAACTTAAATCTACTATTTGGTCAACCATGAAATCGCATTAAAATATTCAGCGGTTCCATGCATTTTGTCGAGGATCAATAACATTGTTCTGTGGAACAGCTGTTGTTTTTATCGTGAATTCCGGGTTGGTCCCATAGTAAATATTGTTCATAATGATGAATTAGTCCTTTTCGGCTTAACATACCCTTTCCTTATAACTTGACTACCTGTTTGGCTCAGCGATAGTATATCCGCCTTATAAGCTAAAGGTCCCGGTTTCGATTCCCAGTCGGGCAGATGTTTGAATGATGAATTTAAATATCTGCTCTGGGTCTGGGTGTTAGTTGTCCTTGTCTTTGTGTTCCATGGCATCCGACACAGGGTATCCTAGTGAGGAGCTATGAGTGTGAAACGTTTATTTATTTTGCCCTTGCAGTCGTCTGACTATGTCCAGAGCGGGCATAAAGTTTGGCGCGAACTCGTCCCTAGAGTAATCGAGTCAGTCAGTGATTGATGAAGTGCCGAGGCAGCTCGTTCTCAGGACCGAATGAAGAAAACGTAGACGTAGTCTCGGGGCGGGACAGTCCAGCGCAAAAACTGTCGTAAAAATGTTGCTTACGCATCCGATAGAAAGTGGAAAGTGTAAGTTCGCTTTACGTCTGATATTTTTCATTTTTTTATGCAAAGAATTAGGGGAGACCCTTGCCTAGCAGTGAAACATTCAAGATAAAACTAAATAAAACGGTTTGAGTGACTACTATAGCGAGAAGCGGGTCCGTAGTTACTATCGAAAATGTAGCCATGTTTGTTTGGATATTTTGTGGTGTAAAAAAGCTTGCCCCTCCATCCTAAGGTTGCCTGGAAGAAATCGCTATCAGCGATAAAGCCGGACCGATTGTTGCACTAGGTTTCAAGCGTTTAGTCTTTTTGTTTGTAATTTCTGGTGTGAACAATGAAGAGTTAATTTATCACAAACTTCACAAGGGATTGGCGTAATATTGTAAAGTGCATTGTGAAGTGTGATAAGCGTGATATGGAGTCGAGAGCCGGAATGGAATATGTGAGAGGTTGAATCTGCAGAAGCCATCCCACCTGTCCCGGTGCACAATAAACGCGGTATTGCCTCGCGAGCGGCCCCAGGCACGGGCTGCAGCGAGTGGCGTGAGACAGTTGTAACACAAAACAGTTTGGTAGATAAGCAAAAGGAAAGGTTATGGTTTTAGCAGTCTACACTAAGAAATATAGACATCTAAAGAACGATGAAATCAATCAAACATACTGATATCACCAAAAAGTGTGATGATTAAGCACCAGTGTATGATACGAGTAGTTGTCACCGTAAAAACTGGTGCTAATCATCGTACTTTTTGGTGCGCTCCGTACTTTTAGTGAATTCATCATTCTTTTAGCGGAATTTAGATGGGCATTTTTCAGTGTATGTATGTATGTTTGTATTAACGTATTAAGATTAAGCTAGGAACTGTTCGGCGAGCCGGCAACCCTAGCGCGACCGCCGAGCGTAGGTATGAAAAGTGAAGTACAAACATGTGATTGACTTCTGTATCTATCTGTTTTGCTAGGCAGGCACAGATTCAATAGGATTCTTGTCCTTGTAAATACGAGTAAACAAACCCAAACGATATTATAATAAATAGAAAGTGTTAGCGGTTAGAATGATTTCTCATTTATAATCCTTTATTTTGTGCTAAAAGCTTATTAATTTTCAACATATATTTTCCAATAACTTGCACCAGCCTTCAAGCCCAAGTCTTATTCGAGCCGGTTTCACCCGAGACTGCTCCTCTTTCGAGGTTACGAATATTCTACAGTAGTGTGTTTATTCTTCTGTGCAAGTTACGGTGCAATACGGTAAGCCTGTTTTATTCACCATACAAACATTTGCAGGAAGTTTCCTTTGAAAATGTGGACGTGAGTGAATAAAGGAATGTGTTAGTATGCCTTTAGTTGTTTTGGTTATGGAAATAAAAAGCCGTGGTAGCGCAGTGGGAGAACAGCCGCTTCGCATTCTTGAGGTGGCGGGTTTAAACCCCGACTCGTACTAATGAGTTCTTTGGGACTTATGTACGAATTTACATACCACTAGCTTTTCGGTGAAGGAAAACATCGCGAGGAAACCTGCATATGATGTCCGGAGAAGAAATTCAATGGCGTATGTGATTCCGCCGACCCGCACTTGGCCAGCGTGGTGGAATACGGCCTAATCACTTCGAGGGTAGACCTTGTATCCCAACTGTGGGAGGATTAAAGGTTGAATAGGAATAAAGGAATGCGGCGGTGTGCTTATAATGCTGAGAAATACAGAGGCAGTGGTAGTAATCTACCACTGCCCCTGTATTTCCGCAGGCCTTTTAGATTACTTTAGTTTTATTGGTTTAGTTGTTAATTTAAGTATATTTTAACATTAATATGTATATTTTGCTTAATTTAAGTCTCTGTGAATAAAAATATTTCAAAACACTGAAAAAAAAATTACACACGTACATTGCTAGTTAACAAAATTGAAAAAAATTGTGATTAGAAAAGAGCTGGTAATATTCAAACAGCTTCCCTGACTTTCTTAAATCATAGTTATGTACTGTACATAGTGTACAATTGTACATGTACACTTTCGATCAAAACACTTTTAAAACAAAAAAAAAGTAAATAAAAACCAGTTCAGTCTTTTAGGAGCTACGATGCCACCGACACACAAATACCGACGTAAAACTTATAGCACCATTTCATTTGCGTCTAGGCTTAAAAATATGTGTAAAATGAATGAGTATGTATAAAAAAAGGTATAAATGAAAAAGTTCGCGAAACTGAATTCATTTACTCGTTGCTCGCGCATTATGTCGCGTTACTACGTGCTTACGTGGCGTAGTAAGTATTTATAAACATTAAAAAAAGATTTACAACTCGCGCGTAATATTGTTTACGTTTTGCGAGTCGAAAAACGGGAGCGCCCCGCCGCCGCCGCGGCCGACAAATTGCTTTTATATCTGCCACTTTTTATAGACACTCAAAATACTCAAATGTGCAATACGGTTTTTAATGAACTAGCTGATTTACGCGGTGCTGTTTGGCCTACGATCAATCTTGAAGTTCCGTTTGTCTGTTGTTTTTAAGTAGCAGCGTTCTGCTATTTGATGCACTTTATCGCCACTTGTTCAGTGACTTTTATCGATATCTTTCATTCAACACTAGGCTGTTAAGTGGTAGGTGCTCTTCGTGGACACAAATGTAAAAATAAATTTGAATCCACAAAGAGCACCTGCCAAAAAAATGGATAGGTGCTCTTCCTGGACTAGGCTGGGTGCTCTTCGCGCAGGTGCTCTTCGGACGGGTGCTCTAGGTGGACTACCTCACTTTTACGATGGTATAATATAAATAGTTCGAGTATGAGCAAAATCGGTCAGAGAATTATAAAGATTTAGAGCTGACGAAGTCTCAGATCTCTAATTACTAGTTTAATCTATCCTGCTACTGAAAGGCGCAATGTACACAATTAACCGAACTTTTTCAAAGCATTTTATGTGTTATTTTATGCGTCCGGTTCTCTTTGTCTTTCAGTAGATGAAACGTTTGACGAAGTCTGGAAAACGGCAATGATTCTTGTTGGCGGTTTTGTTAGCGGCGGCGTCGGGAAGTGGTCGGGTTAGGACGCACATCGGTGTCGTATCTGATTTTAGGCTAAGCTTTTATCTATTACTAGCTGCGCCCCGCGGTTTCACCCGCTGTCCTGCAAGAATAGCGGAAAGCCGTTCAATTTTCTGGGGTAAAAAGTAATCTACATATTACCTAGGGCTTAAGCTACCTTCATACCAAATTTCGTCAAAATCTGTTTAGCTGTTAAATTGTTAAATCAAATTGTCATCCATACGTCCATTACATAGCTGTCATTTGCGCAAAGAGTATAATAAGTCGTTTTGTTATTCCAAGTCTGATTCTTTTTTGTTATACCTCGTTTTATAGTGACTGATGTTTTATGTCAATTCACACTTGAATGCTATCGAATTTATTTAATAGAAATAAATAGTATAATAGGAATAAATAGTATAATAGGAATAAATAGTATCCTATGTGCGTTTCCTGGCTCTAAGCTACCTCCTCACCAATTTTCAGCCATATCGGTAAAGCCGTTCTTGAGTTATAAGTAGTGTAACACGAACACGACTTTCTTTTATATATATAGATCTAACAAGATATTTAAATAATTATTTTTACAAAACAAAAAAAACAAAAACCTACTTCAAAAGACCGACTATTGAGTTATTCATCTATTTGTCGCGCACGTACTTAATGCAAATTTATGACTTATATGGTTTTCTCATGGATACTATTAGCAGAACTGGACTAAATTGAAATGGGACCACACGGGAAGCGTCAGCTTTCTAATAAAAAAAGAATCATCAAAATCGATTCACCCAGTCAAAAGTTATGAGGTAACAAACATAAAAAAAACTCCTTTTTTAAAGTTTGTTAAAAAAAAGCTTCTATTGCGGTTATTGGAGTTATGCAGGTTATACCAAACGTCAGCTCAATTGGACGAAGTACCTAGTGCTAAGTTAAGCTTGTTAAGTATCTAAGCCAAAAAGACTCATAACACTCACCATTATGACCAAATTTTACTATGGAAACAACGCGGAATTCACGAAAACAAAATCAGCTGTTCTATAAAAAAATGTCAATGACACTCGACAAAATGTATGGACCAGCTGATTTTATTTTTGCGTATTCCGGGCTGGTCCCTTAATAAAAGTTAATATTGATGACTAATATGAGCCGTTTTCGGCTTAGCATACCCTTTCCTAATAACCCTGTGTCGTCGGCCCATCTCAAGCATCATCTCTTTATCAAGTCTCAATCGCGACGATCAGTCACAACACAAGACACCGCCGAGAAGAAACAATGGCGTCCATTAGAGCTTACAAATGGCCGTCCATTGAACATCCATTGAATACAGCCAGTCGGGACGGGGTCTGTACGGGGTGTCGTTTTACAATGGAGACGAGATCTATTCACGGGAATGAATATGGTGGTGTCGGGTAATGCGTTTATTAGGTGATCTTCGGAATTCATGTTTTAGGCCGAAAAAGATTGGTGTTATAAGTTTGGCCGCGAGTGTTTGTCTGTGGCATCGTAGCTCTTAAATAGGTACTGATTTGGATGCGGTTTTTTTTTTATTTAAAAGCAAAGTCTTTAAGCGATAGTTTTTAAACATGTTTTATTAAAATCGATTTAGCCGTTTCAACGTTGGATTTTTTTTTTCAAATTTTTATATTCTATGTGATTTAGAGGTTATAGAGATAGATAGGTTATAGATATTAACTGATGATATGGAGAACTGTTATAGGTAAATAAATGTTACAAATGTGCTGCTTGTTACAAATTGGAGAAGCCACTGGCTTCCGATATACAGTCTATGACTAGTTCGGAAGACTCTGGGATCTATTTATGTTTTGTTCTTATGTAATGATGCCTAATAAACGATTTATTATTATTATTATTTAGGTTAGGAATAGTCTTCTATATTATAATCGTCGTTTAAACGAACACCTTCAATATTTTGTCTTCCTGAGTTGAATTCGACAAGACACGTAGAACTATTGCTTATTCTGTAACGACACGTCAAAAACGTAACACGTTTCCAATCGATCATTAAAAGTGGAACAACAAACCATTAATATAAAAATTATTGTAAATCGAATCATCCGGTCTCGCTCTACCCCGAATTCCTTTAGCCTGTTTCTTGTCACATCAAAAATAGCCCGTCCATCTTTAATTGTGCACTATTTCAGGACGCGCACGCGCATCGATACTAGAGGCATGCCAATCGATTATTCTATTCGGGCAACGAACGATTATTTCTATTCGAATGCGCTAACTCATTTTTGTTTTTTAGTTGGCTGGTTCGAATAGTGATGGGACGAGGATATAGTACCTAATAATACATTTTATTTACTTATATTTTAAAACTGAGAATTGTAGTTCAAGAAATACAGTCAATTCAATTCAAACATAAATAAAATACTTAGTTTATTTTTGCATAATTATTTGTGACGGGTTTCTAATTATCAGGCGGATTTCCTGGAGACCTATTCGGCCGCGTTTAATTTTTTGAGACGTGCAAATCACTCGTCTGATTTTAAACGTTACTACGTTTGCCCGTAACAGACCGCGCCAACCAGAATCTTGAATTCTCAGAATTTCAGACCCTGCGCGGCACAGCACTGCACTCGTCACCCTGAGATATAAGATGTTTAGTCTCCTATTTGACCTGAAATTTCTTTGGAAACAATGCTCTTTCAACCAACCGGAACACAGTAATGCTTGCAAATTACTGCTTGGCGGTGGAATAACTGGCAAAGGTGTGGTATTTCCCACGGCGGGCTCTGCAAAAGTGCCCTACCATTACAATAATAGTGCATTATTGTTCATGTATGTATGTATGTGTGTATGTACATATGTCCCAGCACTACTCCGTCCACGTATCCTGATATCCATAGAGTTCATCGCACCGCGATTGATTTGTTCGTTCAATTAGTGTTTATTTCAGTCGGCCCGTTACGACACTGATCAATACGTTTACGGTTTGGAACACAGGTTACCTTCATAGATAGCGCGTCTAGACCTACGTTTCAATAAATACTTGTCACAGTAAAGTTAAAACATTTTAGAAGTAGGATGTCAGAGTTTGTACATATGTTTGGATGTTTAGTACTCGATAGCACAGAGACGGCTGAACGGGGTTGGATGAAATTTAGTATGACGGTAGCTTATATCTTGATTTTAGACATGGGCTACTTTTTATCCCGGAAAAATTAGCTATGTTAGCAGGATAGCGGGTGTACTAACATTACGTAACAAAAGCTAGTTTGGATAGTTTGGTTATATTTTCTAGTGTTACATAAATAATCACTAAAGAATACCCTAAAACTTAGGAAACAGAACCTCTTCCACTTAAATATTAAACCCTCTATCGATGGGCTAAATACCGGCTGTTCAGAAATTCACCGCCATTTTGTACGGAACCCTGTATTATGCGCGAACACAATTTGTAAGCATCACTCCTTTTAAAAAATTCACGCGGAACCCTTCGCTTTCGCAGGTCTGTGGTAACCCTAAAAGTTGTATGGGCTGAGAAGCGGTACGAAATTATTTTATGTTAACTTGTACACTACTAAAAATATTTAAGCCGATCGAATATATTTTGAACTGAACGAAACCCTACTTGACTACTAATCAGTTAAATCGGAATACCAAGTGAGTCTCATTTTGTCCGGTGTCTTTTGCCAGGTGTCTCTCGCCACCGCTTGGGGGCTCATCCCCATATTATTGTTACCGCCTGGCCACGGGACATTCGCCGATGCGAATATTCGCGCGGTGCGAACGGCGAAGTGCGACTGAAATAAACTCATAGCAATGTACTAAGTACATTGCTATGAGTGTATCGCTAGACGCTTCGCCGTTCGCACCGCGCGAATATTCGCATCGGCGAATGTCCCGTGGCCAGGGCCTTAAGTGAATTTCGCACACTAAAATAAAACTCTGCAATACTCGTAGTTATACTACGAAAAGTAATGTAGTTTTCAAACTTTTGACGTGACAACATCTAATAAATCGATGAACGCCGGGTGCACGCACGAAAAAGTGTCCCGTTACGCTCATTGTGACGTCACAATCGGAGCGAGAACAGTATGCAATCATTTCATCAATGTTTTGTTATGACGTTGTCACGTTAAACTATCGTCCGTAAACCGACTTTACAGACAATCAATTTTTTTTTAATTAATTAAAATGGACCACTGGCGTTATATTGCGTTGGCTACCCCGACCACGCAATGTGCCAACCTGGACTTGTAATCTCCTTGACGAAGATCACCGAATGTGATCAAAACTAGTCGCCGTCGAAACTATGGACTAACATGGAATATAGAATCTATAAATAGATTATAGAAATGTCAAATTCATACATTTTCCTACTTTTCTATAGCGTTTGTTTCGATTATGGAATTGCAACTTCCTTGCAACTTTTTGCTAGGCAGGCCTAATCTAACCTCACCTACATTTCTTTGTATTTCTTGCCATGATACAACACGCCAGCGATCGTCTGAAACATTAACACGGCCGGTCGATGCAATCCGTGTCTGGCCCGTCCCTGGATGAATATTTAATGTGTACAACCCTTGTACAGGATGTTTTGTTCTCGTTTTATAATTTTTCGGGAAGTGGCTTTTTTGTTCTAAACAAGAGACTTCAAAATATGGTTACAACAAGCTCTTATCTAGAGGTACTCTCATATCGTAAAATTCGAATAACACAAGCTTCAAAACGAATCCATAATGACATACTTTGTAAAAACAATACCAAAATTTGAAAATAGAACTCGTTTTGAAGTTTATGATTCGTATTTTATGGTATGAGAGTAGATAAAGTAGTGTATGAAACTGCACATAACTAGGTATTATAACACTCGTGTGATACTATTGAATACCTCACCTGCGGTTCGGTTTTTAAACACACACTCGTTTTTTAATACCCTTCGTTATGCAACAGTTTCCTAAACTACTATTATTGCATTGTCATCTGAGTTACTAAAGAATGAAAGTTTGACACTTATAGCTCCCCACTATGCCATGAAACAAACACAAAGACAGACCCAAAAACACTTTCAGTAAGCTTTAGGTTATAAAATGAAACCGGCTACAATGATCACCAGTTCGTTAAACAACAAGGCTGCCGTAACAAATAGGTAAATGATGGTCAAACGCGGATTTATTTCAAATAAAAAAAAACAAAGAAACAACTGAAATATTTTTTTTTTCTCAAATAACAAAGCCACTTCAGATTTCTTAGAATAACCATAAATCGTTAAAAATCAAGGCAAAGCACAGCCCACAAATCCTTAAAGTTAGTAACTCTGAACTTCCCAACTATCTTCACTTCAGCAATCTCCATTATGAGGGCGCGTACCATCTCCTCGCATAGTTAAGTAAAACACATTTCCTGCGTGCTGTAACTATACTGTACTAACGCAATCTGGGGCACTTCCGGGCCCTTCGAGAGGGGCAGGCGGGGCAGCGGTATTAGATAGTAGCGAGTTTTTTGTAATAAGTTAATTTCAAGTGTAATTTATTCAACCTAACTACAGCTGAACATTTAAATACTTACGAGTACTTAAGCAACAAAAGAAATAAAAAAATAACAAAGATAAAAAAAGAAAAGAATATGAGTTAAGAGTGTATGTCTATATACAGAAGCCTAAAAACTCTAAAGCTACTATCTCGGCCTATAATAGGACCTAACTCACTTTCTAAATCCTACTATAATATTAACGCAAAAACGGCTGTACGGATTTACATGAGGAATGAAGGTTGTTCGTGGTCTAGATTAACACATAGGCTACTTTTTATCCCGGAAAACGTGGGTGAAACTGCGAGGTACAGCTAGTAACGTACGAGTATACTCGTACTGTGTACATTGACAAGCTGCGACGCTAAAGTGAAACTATATAGGAAAAGTTTGCCAAATGCCAGAGGAGCTAGAGCTATTACCATCTAGCCGATCTAGTCGGATCAGCCACAAGACTATTTAAGGAGGCGCAGAATGAGCGTTGAGCTACTTGGTTTTAAAGACTTGTCCACACGAAGAAAGGAAAGAGAAAAGAGTGTTCTTTGCCCAATATTGAGACAAAGCAATGTATTAATGTTTGACTTATCGTAGTCCAAGTTTGACGGATCGAAGTAACCCCAGCCGTTGTTATTAAATTTTAGGCACTTTCACATTAACCAGCTTAGCCACAGCACTGACAAACCGTGTCGGGCAATCGTTCTGCGAGTAAACAGCGCAGTACAGATGCTATTAAACAGCAACTTAGCGTAACGAAAGCCGAGCCAGGCTTGCACTGTCTAAACGTATTCGGAGCGGCTTTGCAAAGTTTGCATGGACCATCGCTTGTTGGTTTTCTTGACACAGTTCAAAATTTAAAAAATGCTCGCGTCTGTTGGTGCGCCACGCACCGTGTGTAGGCACGGTTCGCGTTATTATACTCGTACATACACACATACAAAAACATGGAATACTTGGCCTTATAAGTCTTTGACATTCGAATTAAGGAGCTTTTGTGGGCCATTAAAGACAACTTCGTTACAGACCGTTTAACTGCACCATAATGTCGAGTCCACTGCCACTGCCGCACAACTAAGCCGCTCAATGTGCAAACGCCCTAACTCCACCAATCAGCCGACCGCAACATTGCCGCATATAAATTATTGAAGATTTACCCATCGCATAAATCAGTTGAGGTTGCTTTAAGAGATGCGAAATGTGGCCGAAATGAAGGAAACTTTGAATCGATTTTGAAAAGCAACTGCTGCTATTAAATTATTTGAGTGGTAGTGGAAACATTTATCTTCACTTTGATAATAGTTAAATAGTAATATGATGAATGGCCTGGTTCTTGGTCAGGCACATTGTTGAATGATGAATTTTAGATATCCATTCCGAATTCTGGCTGTTATATGATTTTCGACCGACGCTGGCAAACCTTGTAGCGAGCTGTGAGTGTGCGAAGTGTAACTTATTTATTAGTACCCGGTTTCTGGGACTTTCCAGTGCGTTGCTCGGCTTAGTCTGGCAGGTTAGGCTCGGCCTTTAGCTTTACTTAAATAATAATAACTTTTCACACTCGTAGCTCCCCACTAGGATACCCTGTGTCGGGGATGCCATGGAACACACACAAAGACAAGGACAACTAACACGCAGACCCAGAGCAGATATATTAATTCGTCATTCAAACATCTGCCCGGCTGGGAATCGAACTCGGGACCTCTGGCTAATAAGGCGGATATACTACCGCTGATCCAAACAGGTCGTCAAAACAGGGAAAGCTTTAGCAGAATCGGTCTAGCCGTTTTTAATGATTGATTAAATGATGCGCTCACCAATAATTAAGTTATTATTTACTACGGCGCCCCGCGGTTTCACCCGCATTTTCCACGATAATAGTAGCCAACATGTTAATCTAAGATAAGCTACCTCTATACCAAATTTCATCCAAATCCGTTCAGCCGTTTTTGCTTGATTAAGCATCAAACATACAAAATCATCAAAATACAAAATATCTAAACTTTGACATTCAAAATATTATTACGTAGTAGAATTACAGATTAAAAAAAATTAAAGCTAAAGATGCTTTTACACGACCGCGTCGCGCGCAGTGTCACTCCACCCTTACCAACCTTTGGGTAGTGAGAAATAGCCATGAAATGGGTTTGAATATTGAATGCCCCCCGAGCCTGGACGATTGCGCTTGTCTAACTTGCATGGAATTTTATAGTGGATTAAATTAGGAATAATCATAATTTAGTTGCAATAAGAAACGGAATATTTTAGTTGAAAAGGGCTGGTGGAATCAGACTTTTAACGAGTTAGCTCAACGCTGGGCTACACTGAGAATAATAACAAAATAGTTAAAAAAAAACTATAAAACACGCATTCTCATCGGTCTTTGACAGGTGTGCAAAGTTTGAATGAAATCTGATCGTCCAAAGTAGGGCAAAATCGAGTCCAAAAGGGTCTGCTACAAACATACAGATAAAACTAATAAAAGAGTGTTAGAAATGACCACCGCAATTCCGATGGATTCACCTAAAGTAAGGATACTGATAAAATCACTAAAAACTACGATGATTAGCACCAGTTTTTGGGGTGACAACTATCATAAACAGGTGCTAATCATCGTAGTTTTTGGTGATATCAGTATGCTCCGTACTGTAGCGGAATCCATCGGAATTTTGATGGGCATTTTTCTCAGTGTAATAGAACTGACGGCTGTGGCCGGTCTAGTTGTAGCTTAAGAGTCAACGCAAACTTTTTTTCGTTTTTCTGGCCTTTGAAATACGATGCAGAGCATCTTTGCTCGAGTAATCTCGACGGCAAGTATGCCGCACTTTGAACAAAATCCTACTTTAAAAAATATAAGTGTCACAGTTTGTTTGGATGTTCGATAGTCCACTCAAAAATAGCTCAACAGAACTGGATGAATATATAAGTAGCTTGTACCTTAGATTAACATATAGGGTTATTTAATTTATAACCTAATTTCAACTTCCAGCTCTATTATATCACAACAGCTCAACACAGCTTCACAGAACAGTGTGTGTTCCATGGCATCTCCGACAAATGGAATCCTAGCGGGGAGCTAAAAGTGTGAAACGTTATTTATTTGCTCTAGTAGTTTTGAAACAAAGTGTATCTCCGTTCTATGTACCTACGTTGAGCTTTATTTAGCAAACCGTAGTTGCTTAAAAAACTAATGAAGCTTCCTAAAATATTTCGTCGAAAGAAAAAACTAACTAAAGCAGCAAAAAATAGTCGCCGAGTTGAGCTTTTAAGCGGGGTACGTAACACCCCTGTCCAAGATTTTTCCGGCTAAAGTGTTTAGACGAGTAATCCCGGTGCATCCTGACTCCGGGATAAATCACACGAGGGGGGGGGGGGAGAGGGGGGTGAGCGGGGCTTAGACTTAGCTTTAAAAATCAGTGAGTGGAGCTTTGGCTTCACGTGTAAACTTTGTTTTAGATTATAAGATGTCGTTTAACTTTCGTAGTAGACAGTGCGTAGTACTCAATGTCACTTAACTTAGCCGTGAAACAGAATAGTGTTTGAGTGAAGTTGAAGGTGTGCGTCTTACTATGACCGAGTCGTATTAACTTGCTTTTTGACAGCTGCAATCTACACTATTATTATAAACAGGATTTTTTTTTTATGCCATAGGTGGCAGACAAGCAAACGGGCCGCCTGATGGTAAGCGATCACCGTCGCCTATGGATACCTGTAACACTGGAGGCATCAAGAACCCAATATTGTAGCTACTCGGGAATACAGGTTTTGGATGTTACGAATAAACTCGAAAACTACTGGACCGATTTTAAAATTCTTTTTCCAGTATAAAGCTACATCATTAACGAGTAACTTAGACTTATATTTCATATCCGTGCGAAGCCGGGGCAGGTCGCTAGTAACATAGAAAGCGGAATGAATTGCAAAATTCTGATTACATTTGTAATATTTTTAGTGTTCCTTCCTGATGCTCTGCTATTATTTTTAGCCTATTTCGTCCCGCTGCTGGGCAAAGGCCCACCTATAAAATATTCAAAGAAAACTTTTATATAAATGTAACAGTTGTGAGAAAGTTTCTTAGCGCGACTCGGTTTTAGGCGAGAGTGTACTACCGGTAACACACTGATCCGTAAACTGATCGGCTTCGTTAAGCACTTGAGCAAATGACAATAAATTCTCAAAGGAAACTTTCCAATTTATCCCGATTTTTCCTAGATTTTTTAAGGGATTTTATACCGTACATCTTGGGATTAAAGCCTTAAATCGTTTGTCAAAGTCTAATCCGGTTTAGGAGTCGCAAATCAGGATCGTGCTCTTGTACCAAATTTAGTTTTTTTTTTCTAATTTCTAACTAATAAAAAAGTGAAAGTTTGTACGTTTGTTACTAAACGCTGAAAGGACTCCACGGATGTAAATAAAATTTAAAATGAAGATGTTTCATGGTCTGTATTAACAAATAACTGTCCCGGAAAACTCATGCTAACCCTTTGACCGTGGGTGAAACCGCGGGGCGGAGCTAGTGTCAAATATGGAAACGGATGAGTATGGTGACCTGTGGTGTAAGGATGGGAATGCAGCCAGCTGTGTGGAGCTAGACGCCCAGTCCAGCAGTGAAGAGCTTTTTTTTTATTCAGTAATAGGCTTGCGTTTGACCGCCATCTCGCCTGATGGTAAGCAACGATACGGTCTACGATGGAGCATGCTTGCCTAGTAGAAACCGATTCACTCGCGACTTGAAGACATCTAGATTATATCTATCGGGAAACACCCACACGGGCAGAGCATTCCACACTCTAGCGGTACGCACAATAAAGGTGGAATCAAAGCGTTTCGAACGAGTTTTTGGTATATCAACCATGAAACGATGTCTCTTTTTTGTGCCCTTGGTAGTCCGATAGTAGAACGGGCCAGAGGGAGTTAGATCATGGAGATTATATATGTGTGTTCCACCGTAGCGCCTAATAGTCCAAGAGCTAGTGAACCCTGGGAGTAACGGTCTCCCTGTAAGGTTAGAAATTTGTATACTTACGATTTATGACATGCTAAGAGCAATAGCCATGACCTGGCAGGCGTCAGCCCTGCACGTCATCAGCCCCTTTATTTTTTGGACTGTTCAGTAAATTGAGTTTCAAAACTTGTTTCTGTAAATTTGAAAATTTAATAGGATAAAGTTTATTTATTGTACATCTTAAAAAAAAATTGACAGGCGATTACAATAAGCAGAAGTATATGACAGATCAATTAGAAAACGTACAGTTGATGAGGTAAAATAAACTTTATCCTGTATACTTAAAATTTTTATATGTTTTCAAGTAAACGTCTCAGAGTAAATATGTACAATGCCAGGCGGTTTTGAACAGCATAAGACCTTGACAGGCGAGGGGACAGCTGCTAAGGGCGTGCAAATAAGAAATGTTACATGAACGCATACAGTAAATGCAATGTATTTTATTGGGTTTTATGCAATCTACATTATTTTAACATTCATTTTCTTCAGCATCATCTGAAATTTCGCTATCACTGTTTTCATCATCATCTGATTCTTCAACAATGTTTTCCTCATCTGCAAATAGTAAAAAAAATATTTTAATGAATCAATAAGGTTGTTAAGAATTAAATATCAAGCTCAATTACATAGGACTGCGTATTAAATGTTACGGAATAAAATAGTTGTATGTTACCTGAAATGCATTCCTCGGTTTCAGTCGATTGTGCTGTGGCAGTATCAGCAGGTCCTTGTAAAAGTATGTCGTATATAGAAGATGGAACCGTATTCCCCTCAAACCAATTAAATTCGTAACGACTATCAATTAAGTTCCAACCGTTATTTTCAGGTGTAAGAATTGTTGGTTCTTTTAAATTACAATTTCGCCATATATTTGTAATGTAGGCAGTTCTCAATAATTGTTGATGTAGTTCACGTTGGCAGGGTGGTAAATTCGATGAATCATAGCTTACTACTTTTTTTTCATATTTTCATTCGAATTTTCATATTGGTTAAAAGATAAGTTAGTAAAGCGGCAAGGGGATTCCCCTGTAATAATGTAGTGGCAACTTTTTTATGCGGTTTGTTGAGTGTTTATTGCAATTTGTAACAGATGGCGCTAAAATTTAAGGAAAAACAGTAGAATTTGTAGCGGAAACAAAAAACAGGGCTGCCATTCAAAAAACAGCAAATCTACTGTTAAAACAGTAGAGTTGGCAACACTGCTCTGTACATTGTTGCTCGAGAGCAGGTATACGTCCCTTCGTATTAGATAAACGGTCTCACTCGCACTATAGGCATTCACGCAACACCTCTCACTCGCACGCTCTTAGCAGCTGTCCCCTCGCCTGTCAAGGTCTTATGCTGTTCAAAACCGCCTGGCATTGTACATATTTACTCTGAGACGTTTACTTGAAAACATATAAAAATTTTAAGTATACAGGATAAAGTTTATTTTACCTCATCAACTGCACGTTTTCTAATTGATCTGTCATATACTTCTGCTTATTGTAATCGCCTGTCAATTTTTTTTTAAGATGTACAATAAATAAACTTTATCCTATTAAATTTTCAAATTTACAGAAACAAGTTTTGAAACTCAATTTACTGAACAGTCCAAAAAATAAAGGGGCTGATGACGTGCAGGGCTGACGCCTGCCAGGTCATGGCTATTGCTCTTAGCATGTCATAAATCGTAAGTATACAAATTTCTAACCTTACAGGGAGACCGTTACTCCCAGGGTTCACTAGCTCTCCAACTATAAACTAATCAGCCGAGTTTGATGAATGAGATATCAATCGATTCGTTATAATGTCCGAATGATATAAGCGATTGATTTGATACGAACAAAATCAATATTAAGGATCTTACATCAAAAAAATTTACGTCCTTGAAGTTTTTTTTGTCGTTACATTTACATAGATAGATAAACAAAAAATTTTTCAATTTTTTTTCAAAGAGAAAAAACACAAAACACGATATGTAATCCTATAAAAATAAAGACACCCCAATCCGAAGTAATTCTACACAGTCATGTTTAGAAGTGTTAGCTTTGAATCTCGAGAATTTCGACAATGTTGTTCACTCATTTCCCAATTTCATTTCAACCCGTATAATCAAGTCATTAAGGTATAAATTTAAATGACGCATTGTTACGAATTTCGAAAAACAATCATTATTCCTATTTAATTAGGATTGTTTCGTTATCATTTTCGAGTGTAATTTCGGCTTAATTCGAGACACGTGGCGTCATCTTGCGCGCTCTGACAATTAGGTTCGAGTGAATTAAGGTGAAATGTATTGCAAATTGTTTCGTATATTCTGCTTTTGTGTGCTGATTAATGTGAAATTCTGGATGCTATTTTAACAATTTTTCGCTTTAAAATATATTATAATATATAATATAAATAAAATAATAAATAAATATATAAATAATAAATATAAAATAATAATAAATAATATATATATAATAAATATATAATATATAACTAGCTGACTCGACAGACGTTGTCCTGTCAAAAGCCATTGCGTAACTATAGCAACCGTAGTATGTTGATGCTAACTTGTCAACTTATAGTAAAAATTATCAGTTTATATATAATTTGCAATAAATTAAAATTGCGACTATAATTTGAGATTTAAACTATCCTATCTCTCAAGTTGGATCGAACTGCACATGGTGTGCGGATTTTATTATAATCGGTTAAGTGGTTTAGGTGTCCATTGAGGACAAACATTGTGACACGAGATTTATATATATTAAGATATATTATAATACTGGTTTCACTCAAATGTAGATAAACGAAATTACTCTGAAAAGTTTCATTCAATCCCTAGAAATAACATTCAAATTAAATACAAAAAAATACAGTCGAATATAGAACCGTATCCTTTTTGGAAGTCAGTTAAAAATAAAATCAAAAATTCAAAATAATTCATTCAAATATGGGTACATCAATGTACACTTATGAATGTCAAATACTCGAATGCACTAACAAATAAAATCTCACCCTAAACGCATATACCTTCTCTGTTCCATCGTTGGTAAAGATATGGTTAACTGCGAAATGCAAGCGCGTCACGCCTGTAATCTCCTGATGAAGGTCACCGAATGTGATCGAAACTAGTCGTAGTAAACGACTTAATTTTTACGTGTTCCTATTCCAGTTTTAATAATAAAACTAGCTGTCCCGACAGACGTTCCTGTCTTAACTATGTCTTACTTTACATTTGTTTCGCTCAACTTTTAATTTTTTTTCGTTCAAAAGAACCTTCTCCTGACAATAATTAACACAACAAAAAAATTAGTAGCGAAATTGTTCTATCCGTTCACGCGTGATGCGATGACCAAGGGAAATAGAGATTCATTTTTATATACTCGTACATACTCGTAGATGTCTCAAAACCATGTTAGTTTCCATAGTACAAGTTACCAAGTAAATAGATATTGGTTATGAAAAACATTGGAGCTAGAAATCTGTATTATAACAAGTTTCAGCGCTTCACAGGTAATCCATTCGGACCGAATAGCGGGGATAAAGAATTCATCGGTTCACGCGATCGGGCTTGGCCGACGGCCCGTGCCGATGAATATTTGATCGGGAAACTACCCTCGAAAACATCTAGACTGCGGAGGAAAATCCTGGCGCGTAGTTTGGGATTTTTTGACGCTGGACTTGGCGTGGAGGTCACGATTGGGCCTTTGAGCGGTTTTCTCGACGATTTGCTTAGTTGTGTAGAAAAAGGGTTGTCTGTCTGTCTGAAAGAGTCTGGTCTTAGCCGATATCTGTTTATTTATGTAGATTTTTTTTTCGAACTAGAATTGTATGGTTTAATAAATGTAAAAAAAATATTTTGACGCAAAATCCCTTTTGTTTCTATGTTATGAAAAAGTAAAGTTTAATTTATTGATTCAGGCGTTTCTTCGCGGAAGTTCATTTTCAAATAACTGTTCCCAATTGTATTTTTAGTAAATTTCCGCCTTCAAGGAAGAAAAATGTAAAAGGTAAAGGTAGGAAGGTGAAAGGGAAAAAAACAAAAGGACACTAGAAATACAATTGGAAACAGTTATTTAAAAAGTAAAGTTTTTATATCAGTACGTTTCTTTCTTAATCTCGATTCAATTCTTTTTTATATAAATTATTATTTATATAATTAATTTATATAAATAAACGGGCGGTAAACAGGCAGACAGTCAGCCTGATGGTAAGCAGAACCGCCGACTATGAATACCTGCAACACTAGCTTCGTTGATGCTCGAGTCACAGTGTGACTCGTTGGGATTTTTTTTCCAACCAGTCACACTGTGACTCGTTGGGAATCTTTTTTTTATTATTCCCAACGAGTAACACCCCACTGTTACATTATACTGTCACTTTTTTTTGGTCTAACACTTCTTTGGGTTTGTATTTTGTTTTCATTAGGCCTGGTCTCACTTTCAATTACTTATTTTTCTCTTACTTATTAATGCTCCAAACCTATCCCGAGCATCACCTAGTATCTAAGTCTTTAGTCTATCCTACTAATATTATAAACGCGAAAGTTTGTGAGTATGTTTGTTGTTCTTTCACGCAAAAACGGATTAACACATAGGCTACTTTTTATCCCGGAATACGCGGGTGAAACAGCGGGGCGCAGCTAGTTTTCTAATGTTTCTACTCTCTTTTTGTCGTGCCCATTATATGTTATTGTATGTTACTGTATAGTAATGTCGTCTGTCTGTTTGTTTCAGGACGTCGTCCACACGATAAGCTCCCCACACGGACTAGTTCAAAGGATCGTGGTCTTCAAGAAAAACGGCGTACAAGCAATGGTTGAATATCCTTTTCAATAGATAACTGGTGACCGCGAGTGGCGTTTATGACCAAGCACTACCGTGGCCAGGCCATGTTAGAGGCCTTTAGGCGGCCTAAAACCACCAGGACTAGCCATTCAGCCTATACCTACAAACTTACTTTAATAGATAACTGCAAAATCTAGAACAACATTTCGTCGATTCTTTTCCTTTAGACAGACGTTTAGCCATATAGCCTTGTCACGTTCTAGCACGACAAAAAGTAGAGGCAAGGTATTGTGCGACACGCTTGCAAATGTGTTAGTGTGACATAGCAAATCGTAATAGATCAGCATAGTTGAACGATTGGCAACTGCCTGGTTTTTTTTCACTTTTTTTTTGACTTCAAATCATAATTTTGAGTTCATTTTTTTAAGTCGATTTTTTTTGCGAATAGTTTTGCGTTTGATCACCAACCTGTCTGAACTGGACTAGTGGCACGAGTTCTACTTGATTTTCCAACAGTAATTAAATCAGCTGTTTGCTCTATCGCTCAGTCGCTCGCACATCAAAACTTTTTAACGATATACCTAAACTGAACGAGAAGGACATAAAAGCTTTTAATCCAATCCGACTGAAATTATACCCATATTGTATCCGCGAACAAGCGCTGGCGTCGCGGTTGCATCGTAAAAGTAAAGTATATTTTTGTAACACCTTGAAGGGTGCGGGGGCAGTGCGAGCGGGTGTCACGAGCGGAGCGACTAGCGGATATCACAAGCAGTGATGTGACCACTGTTTGTGAAATTGGTGGTTCAATACACAGATACTGGGCCCTAGTTTGAACTAGTTTGAAGGCTTTAGTTGACAGATCTCAGTTTTCTAAAACTATTGATATCCTTGTCTAACAGATCTCAGTTTTCTAAAACTGTTGATATCCTTGTCTAACAGATCTCAGTTTTCTAAAACGGTTGATATCCTTGTCTAACAGGTTGCAAGGACAAAGATAGATGTATTTTTAGTTAGTTTAGATTTGTCAAATGAAGCCTTCAAACTTGAGCCCATTGGACTGTGTTTTGCTAAACAATGAAAATGATCTTCGTCGCAGGAGTAATACAAAACATAAAATATAAAACAAAATAGGTACCTACATAGTAGGAGTAAATATATTCAAAACGAACATAAAAAAAACACAAACATACGTATACAGGGTTATTCATAAAGGGTATACTAATGAACAATGAACTATATGAACAACTTTTACTCTGGGACCAACCGGAAATTCGCGAAAAAAAAATCAGCTGTTCCATACATTTTGTCGAGTGTCATTGACATTTTTCTATGGAACAGCTGTTTTATTTTTTTCGCCAATTTCCGGTTGGTCCCATAGTAAAAGTTGTTCATAATGATGAGTGCTATGAGCCCCTTTCGGCTTAGCATACCCTTTATGAATAACCCTGTATTTCAGTGATTTAGTCTGATTATTATTCATGTCTATTAGACAAACGCAGTAAACAAAATTGTGATTATCAAAGGCAAATCAAAGGCGCGAAAAGCAGATGCCTCCTCTTATTCCATTTTCAATTTGTTGCACTTGTTTCTTAATTTATTATCGCTATATCTAATGCCAATCACTTCATGCTACGTTGCGTAGCGTGCCCTCATTCAGCAAGCCGTAAAAAGTAACATAAATAAACTCTTTGTAAAAGCGTTTTTTTATTAGACCACGCGGCTGTTTCAGAAGTATTGTTAATTTGGAATTAGAACTATTGCATGTTTAGTTTTTGGGATAGTCGCGTCACTCGGATGATATAAGCTGTTGACAGATCGTATCTAGTCCTTTTTTAACCGACTTGAAAAAAGGAGGAGGTTATCAATTCGACTGTATGTTTGTTTTTATGCTTGTTACCTCATAGCTTTTGACTGGGTGAATCGATTTTGATGATTCTTTTTTTATTAGAATGCTGACGCTTCCCATTTGGTCCCATTTCAATTTAGTCCAGTTCTGATAATGGTATCCATGAGAAAACCATATAAGTCTTTTGCATTAAGTACGTGCGCGACAAATACACAAATAGATGAATAACTCAATAGTCGGTCTCTTGAAGTCGTTTCTTGTTTTATTTTTTTTTTTGTAAAAATAATTATTAAGAAAAAAGTATACTCAGTGGAGCAGCTTTGAGAATTTTATCGTTTATGATTGAGTGTGTCAAAACTTTAACGTCTGGGTTAGTCAAAAATTCTTGGCCGGCCCGTTCTAATTTTGTTTTTCTTTTTTCGCACTCAGCGTCAAGTTATTGTCCGTATTAGTTTCAAATGCTACAATTAATTTAGTTGGAGCGAATAAATAACATCCCGTATCGTAAGCCTCTATTCTGGAACGCTCGATACTATACTTTTTAGTTTTTTTGGAGTGTTTTAAATAAACGAAGACATTAAATAATGGAACTGTTTTTATCGTTGTAAAAAATATAGCTAGATAATATATCTTTGTGACTTTAACTCTCGTAAAGAATATTATCAAAACAGCACTAACGAGAAAGATCGGCCACCGAGACAATCTCGATCGCGCCAGAACAGCACCCGCATCTCGCAAAATATAATTGATCGTGTAAATAAATATTGTAATGGTTAAAAATTGCTTCAAGAAATTGCGAATTGAATAATCCTCTAGAAAAAATATGAGTAATAGAGCACGTGGCCGTGGGCCGCGAGTGAGTCATCTTTGTACAAAAGCGTAATATTTGCAGTTCTTTGGAAATGTTTTCCAAATATTTAACATTCCGAGATTTCGGGGATGTAAACATTTTTTAGTGAGATAATATCGTACGCGCCAAAATAGGGGCCCGTTATTACGTGAAAGAGGGACAAAAACAAGGATTTGAATGCTTCTGGTTTAAGGTCCTTACCTATTAATTCTTTTATGTAAATGCAAACAAGCGAAGGGCCATCTAATAGTAAGTGGTCACCGCCTGTAGTAGACACCTTCAATATTCAAACATTTACGTTATACGCCTTTTAAAGTCTAAGAGGCGGCGTTTCATTGTATCGCTCTGATCTTACGACGCTTCAATTTAAGAGGCATCTATAAATAAAGCCGTAAATCCAAACAAACATTCGGCCGAACGCATTACCATTAGATGAATGGATCCATTACGCGTCGGTGTAACAGGTAGCCCGGAGTCTCCCGCCCGCCCAAGGCCAGGCGAGCGTCGACCCCCGCCCAAACATTGCTGTTTGTTTTGAAATTTCAGGCAAACTAAAACTTTCACGGAAACGCTGGGGTATGATGTAATCGAACTGAAATGTTCGTATTTGTTTTTATCCGACTGTTCCAAAAGGAGGGTGAAACTTTATTTTGTGTGAAGCTCTATTCAAAGTTTAGCTGTTCTTGGTGGATTACATTTTATTTGTTTTTAACTGACTGTCACAAAAGGTGGATAATGTTTTGAAGTATCGATAGCGGTTCAAAGAAATTTAGCTTGTGTCGGTCACGTATAGGTCTGTCCCATGGATATGTGTCACGTTGACATATGTTACTTTGAAGTCTGTCATGTTGACATATGTCACGATGATGTCTATCTCACTGAAAGTTACGTCACATTACGCCATACTTTGAATATAGAACGGTCCTATTTGGTGTGTTTTACATACATACATTATATCTCGCTTCGCGTCTTTCCAGATGCAAACTGCCGAGTCGAATCATAAAAAAAATGTAATTTCCACTCCAGAAGTATCTAACGAATTCACGAAACAAACTTGTGGTTGTAATTGAATTTTTGAATATTTTTTTGTTCGCTTTGTGAGGAACGGATTTATTCAAATTAGTCGCAAGTTTCAACGGAGTCGGGGGAAGAAACGGTTTTATTTTGTGAGTCGGGGCTTAATGGGAGAAATACGGTGTTCGCGATAAGCGATAAATCATTCTGGGATATTTTAAGAGAGAGGTTTTGGTAATTTTTATACAACTGTAGTTTTAAAATTTTTGTAAAGTTTTTTTTTTTTAAATTAAGTTTTGATGTTTTGATTTAATTGCTTGTTTGTAAAAAAGACAAGAAAAGATATAACGCTTTAAACTTATAAGGCCCTATGCCATGAAGCAATCATAAAAATACGGATAACTAAAACTAGACTAATAGGAGATATTTAAATTCATCATTCAAATATTAGCTGGCGGAGAATAAAATCCGGAACCTGCTCACAAGACAGTTGTATTACATGCGCCATACTGGCCGGAAGAACTGTATAACTAACTTTTTAATTTCTCAGGCGAAATGGCGGTCAAACGTAAACCTTTCACAGAATAAAAAAAATACAAAATAGGCCTATAAATATTTTTTTGTTTTTTTGTGTATTTAATAATATTTTATTTTAATTTAAAATGGTATTGTATTGTGTATGTAAATGTAACGAATAATTCCTTAACCCTTGGCCACAAATTCGACACAGTGGAGTCTGCGACGCGAGCCAAGGAGGCGCTTCACGGCTGCGACATATACAGCGGGTGCTGCACATTAAAAATAGAATATGCTAAGGTAAGTGTACTAATTTTATTAAAAATAATCAATTTTTTAATTTTATTTTGGAAAAATTCTCCTAGAAATGTTTTACTCCCTAAATGTGCAACGGTAAATGAGATTTGGTTGGCCGCAGTATACCCGTAGCTTTCGTAGAGATTTCGCTCGTAGCAGTGACCCGTAGCATTCGAAGCAAAATTGTGCGTAGCGATTACCCGTAGCATGGAGCTACGTAGCTCATAGCAATGACCTTTAGTATCCGTAGTGATATTGGTGATATTGATTGGGTCGCGGTAGACGCGTAGCTTTCGTAGAGATATCGTGCGTAGCAGTGACAAGTAGCATGTGCATTGCGTTAGCAGTGACCCGTGACCAGTGACATTAGAACTACATTGCTCATAGGAACCTGTGTTTGTAGAGCTACGCTCGTAACAGTGAGCTGTAGTATTCATAGAGATGTTGTGCGTAGCATATCAAGTAGTATTCCTAGTTACATTGTGCGTAGCAGTGAGCTGTAGCTTTCGCAGCTACGTTTCACGTAGCTGTGACCTGTAGCTTTCGTAGCCACATTGCGCGTAGCATTAACCCAAAGTATTTTACCTACGTCTAAATCTAGCAACACAACTATTTTAGTACTCAATTTGTTGATCAATTTTATTTGCTTACATGTCCAATACGAAGACCAGAAATCTAATACTAAACAATATGTATGTATGTCCAAAAATTAAAGCACGTTTGTCCATCTGTCTGTCACTCGATATTGGCAAAGTAAAGTGCCTACAATATCACAAGGGGTGCGTGTTTGACCACGGATCCCGTTTCAACCACTTAGAGGGGTGATTTTAGCGGATTTTCTTTTGGTTTTCTATAAAAAAAAGGTAAACGACTTACCGTGATAGGTGGTTTGCTCCACTTTTGTGTTTGTATTTATAAAGGTTATATCTCAAAAAAATAACAAAAAAAAGTTAAAGGTCAAATAATGATCGAAAAAAAATATTTTGCAAACGTTACAATAAGTTATGGTTACTGTGTTTTGAGCGGCCATATTGAAAAAGCCTAGAATAGATCGTTCTTAGCGATAAGGCCTGGATGCTTTATCTAATTCTACTGTTGCATTAGTTTTTTATGATGAAAAACGGTCATGGTAAAAAGTAATAGTAGCCTCATAAAATTCAAGGCATAAGCTATCGTTATTTTAAATTTTTATAAAAATTGGTTTAGTATTCACACACACACATATATAATACTTTTACATTTTATAATATCAGTAAAATTAATATGACAGGATAGTAATTGTAGTTGTTAACTTATTGCCTTTTTGTTTGTAATTCCTGATGTGAACAATAAAAAGTTTATCTATCAAATATTTTGGCGTGACTTCCGCATCCGGTGAAGGGGGATGGGAGGGGGGGGGGAGCACCTTCGTTTGCTGCTATTGTTGCCGATAGGGGGTGCTTCATTCGATTTCATGTCGTTCCGGCTTGGCGTTGGGATCCGACAATCTTGCATCCAAGTTATGTATTGCGCTTACCTTTTTGCCTGACTGCTCAGAAAGGAAGGAAATATATATATTTTTACAACAAACTAGACATGCGATTGAATCTCGTTGTCGAAGATGCAGCACGCTTGCCTAGGAAATACCTATTCATATTTTTAGTGTTTTTTTTTTTTTTTTTTTTTTTTTTTTTATGTGATTAAGTGACGAAACGAGCAAATCGCTCGCCTGATGTTAAACGTCACGTTTGCCCATAACAGGTCTGCGCCACCCAGAATTTTGAACTCGCAGAATTCAAGACCCTGCGTGGCACAGCACTGCGCTTGTCACCCTGAGATATAAGTTGATTAATCTCCCATTTGCCCTGTAATTTCACTGGAAACAATGCCCTTCCAACCGGAACACAGTAATGTTTGCACATTACTGCTTGGCGGTGGAATAACTGGCAAAGGTGTGGTACTTCCCCAGGCGGGCTCTGCAAAAGAGCCCTACCACTACAAACACTAGTGTATGTGAGAATGAATGTTTGTTTGTTTTGATCACCTTTAAGCCTGTAGCCTAAGCTTGTATTGTCAATTATTGTTTGTGAGTTACTGTTGTCGTTAAACTTACTTGTCTTTACTTAGACTGCTTAAATCTCGAATGTAAGGAATCCGAAAACATATGAGTGAGATAAAACATAAACAGGGTGTTGCGTAAATAGGGGATAATCTTTTACTTACGGCTGGGGCATCACGACTGTACGGAAAAAGTCAATTTGTATTCAGTAAAAGTGTCACGGGTTTCAAGTTATTGTACACCCTGTATAATATAGTTTTATATGAGAAAGTGAGTGAAACCGCGAGTCTAACTAGTCTCTCAATTTTCCCAATCTGCCCACGCTTTGTTACCAAACAACGGAGCTAATATCTGCGTTACAACACTCATTATTGTATAATAATACAACAGTAATAACGACAAAATTCATTGTGACGCCCGAAAATTTATGAAAAACGCCTGAATAGCTCGCTTTGACAATGGGCTGGGTTTAGGGCGAGGATACACTGGAGCTGGCGAAATAGCCGTCAAAATTGTCTATTGCTAGTTGATACTCGCGTACTCGGAGCTATAAAATAATAGCCTATAGCGCTCAGAGATTGCAAAGCTTTTCATTGGTGAAATATTTTTTTTAATTGGGTCCCTCTAGCCCTTTCTACTATCGGTCTACCAAGGGCACTAAAAAGCGTCACCGTTTTATGTTATGGTTGACATACCAAAGACTCGTACGAAACGCTTTGATTCCACCTTTATTGTGCGAACCGCTAGGGTGTGGAACGCTTTGCCTGAGTGGGTGTTTCCCGATAGATATAATCTAGGAGTCTTCAAGTCGCGAGTGAATCGGTTTCTTCTAGGCAAGCATGCTCCATCGTAGACCGTATCGTTGCTTTCCATCAGGCAAGATGACGGTCAAATGCAAGCCTATCACTCAATAAAAAAAAAAAAAGTAGGATCGGAGATTTTCTAGAAGATCTAAAACATAAATACATTTAAAACTATGGAAACTATCGTCGTCATGACTTTGTTAAAATTAACACGGGATTATTCACGTAAAAATAAGTCGTATACTACGACTAGTTTCGATCACATTCGGTGACCTTCATCAGGTGAGTTACAAGCGTGACGTCTTGCCTGGCTAGTAGTAGGAAATGATTTAAATTTCACGTAAGTATTCCCGTATTTTTAACCTATCATCAAACAAGAATATAAAAAGATTTTTTTTCGTTCGATCATTATAAACTTCAATTTTTTCACATCGCAAATCGCAGAGTGTGTATTAAGTGCGGCCTCACCTTTATTTCGCGTCTCTTTTATGTGACGCTAAGAAGGATATTGTTATTGTTCATTTGGTGCTGTGAAAGAAATAAATTGTGCAAACAATTCCTTGTAAACTCTTACAAGCGGAGTTTTAAAAAGAATCCGCGATTTATTTGGATTTAGATCGAAATAAATAAATAAACAAACGTTTCACACTCACTGCTCCCCACTAGACCCAGACAACTAACACCCAGACATAAAGACAAGGACAACTAACACCCAGACTCAAAACAGATATTTAAATTCATCATTCAAACATCTGTTCTAGATAACTATAGGTCTGGTTGTATTCTATCTAAAACAGCTACCGTAAAGCCATTTCAGAAACTGTAAAGCCGGCGACTGACCTGAGCATTTTGCCGTAACGTAGCATTCGAAGCGAGCGTGTTACGTTACGGCGTTACGGCCTTACCTGACTGACCTGTAGCCTTGCTCGTGACGAGCATTGTGCTCGACTGCGCTCCACCATTGGTAATCAAAAGCCAGCGACTGACCTGAGCATTTTGCCGTAACGTAGCATTCGAAGCGAGCGTGGTGGAGCACGCGGCGCTCGCAGCGAGCGGATCGGCTCGCTGTACTGACCTGCAACATTTCGTCGTAACGTAACGTTACGTTACGACGAAATGTTACAGATCAGTCGCCGGCTTTAGGCTGTCTACCAGTGCAATTAAACGACGCTTTTGATTCGTGTCAATACCTATTAAATTGAAAAATAAAAAAACCACTAACGTTGAAACGGCTGAACGAATTTTAATAAAACATGTCTAAGAACCACTGTTAGAAAACCTGCTTCCAAATAAAAAAAACCGCATCCAAATCAGTTCACCCGCTTAAGAGCTACGATGCCACAGACAGACACGCACATAGCGGTCAAACTCATAACAACCTTCCTATAACTTTCCCGATAGATATAATCCGGGTGTCTTCAGGTCGCGAGTGAATCAGTTCCTTCTAGGCGCGCGTGCTCCATCGTAGACCGCGGCATCGCGAGTCAGCAACCGAGATGGCGGTCAAACGCAAGCCTATTCCTGAACAAAAAAATTGGTTGTCTGTAAAGTCGGTTTACGGACGATAGTTTAACGTGACAACATCATAACAAAACATTGATGAAATGATTGCATACTATTCTCGCTCCGATCGTGACGCCACAATGAGCGTAACGGGACACTTTTTCGTGCGTGCAGCCGGCGTTC
The DNA here is from genome assembly GCA_949125135.1 of Alcis repandata. NCBI lineage: Eukaryota > Metazoa > Arthropoda > Insecta > Lepidoptera > Geometridae > Alcis > Alcis repandata. Next base: position 996,764 of record OX421248.1, on the reverse strand, counting down.
ATCGATTTACTAGACGTTGTCACGTCAAACATTAAAAAACCTTATTTTGAAGTCGGTGGTTAAAAATCAGCGAAAAATCTCAGGCAATAGGGTTGGCGCATATATTTGTTTTCAGTTCTATGCTCCATTTAAATTCGCCATGCAAAATGTATTTAATCGTGTAAAGCGACCAATGACCAATTTGCCCGTCGGACATGTAACCGGTCTTTTGAAATTGGAATCCGAATCCGCATCCAATCAGCTGAACGCTTGAACAGGGTTGCCACTTTGTAGTTAGCTGGTTTACTGGCATAGGGAAAATAGTCCAAGTGTTTTGACAAATAGATCGATAGTTATTAATTAAATAATTATTAATTAGTAATTACTAGCTGTTCCCTGCCACGCTTTGCTGTGGATAAAAAAAAATTTAAAAAAAAGTAGCTGTTACTTTGGGATAATGTAGCATTCGAATGGTGAAAGAATTTTTGAATTCGGTCCAGTAGTTTTCGAGTTTATTCCACACAAACATCCAAAAATACAAAAATACAAATCTTTCCTCTTTATAATATTAGTATAGATTAGTATTTTCCTTAGTAATTAGTTTTATGTGAGCGTATTCCCTTGTTAATCATAACAAAAAGATTTTTTTTTTGAGAAAAAGAAAGTTTGGATTGGTTTGGTGCTGTTTGCCTTTAAATACATATCATGTTCTATACGTATAGAAGTTCTAAACTAGGGAAAAAGTGTTTTATTGTCAGACTTTCTTATGTCAAACACACACATGGTTGTTATAGGACAACCAACCGGATGGTAAATAACCAGTGCTACCAGTGGTGGGCTTACCAGTGTTTTTATTTTTACATAAAATAAGTCTAGGTATACTCTAACATATAATTAAAGTTTATTTTAAGGAACTCTTGCCACTTGGACTTATCTATCTCACGGTTTTTTACCAAAACTTATCGTACATTATTTATTTCGAAACTTTTTTTCATAATTAGTGCAATAAAAGTCCAAGACAAAATCAAGTTAAAACAAACATAATTCAAATTTTGTTTCTGTTTTCTATTTCGTGGCAGCCTGGCAGCCCTTGCAAATAGCGTGTGTGTTCGAAATTCGGATCGGAAGAATTACATTTTTGTTTTATTTTATTCCGGTATCCGGACAGCTTATGCAAGCAGACGTGTTTTCCGAAAAAAAAAAAACAGACGAAAATAGCCTATAAATAGTGGGGAGCTAGGAGTGTGAAACCTTTTTTTTTTAATCGGTCAAGCCTTTCGTTGGATAGAAATGAAATGAAATATTTATTCACAGCATTGCTACAAGTCAATGGAAAAAGATAATCGTAATAAATTCAAAATAATTCGTTAATCAATCACTAAATAATATAATAATTCATAGGTCACATGTCGAGTCTTCATATTCGTCAAGGTCGTTGAAAGGATGTTCTAGCAACCAGAGTTTAAGTTTAGTTTTAAATATTGCGGCGGAAGCAGCACTCACTACTTTATCAGGCAATTTATTATAATATATTGCGGGACCTCCCACGTACACCGACATTTTACTTGACTTAGCCAGCCTATGTTTTTTGGTCTTAAGTTTGAATCTATTCTGTGACCGATGATGCGGTCCAAACTCCTAAAATTCGTTTTTATATAGGATAGGAGATCCCATACACTCATACAAACATACACTCGAAAAACATTACTTTCTTTCTGGTCTATCGGGTAAAAATCGTTCCTTTTCTGCCAAGCTGTACTGGTATGTGGTACCTGTCCTCAAGCGGAGAGCACACTACACTAGCGTTAGTAAAGCCATTTGTCTCACAAAGACGAGTGGAGGCCCTCCAGTGTGTAACCGGCACTACGCCGCTTCGGATTGTCTCGCCGACTGCTTTTGTGTTCCGCAGTTTTGCGTGAGATAGTAAAGATGTTTGTATGTATGTATGTATGGCCTAAAAGCTTTAAATACTATCAAATAGATAGATTTATTCTAAAGTAACGCTTAACATCGGGCAAGCTATTTGCTCGTCTCACTCATTTGTATAAAAAATCCACAAAAAACTTACAAATAAAAGATCAAAAAAAAAATCTAGATTCAGATTCATATTTTTCAGGGTTTTATTTACCTGCAATGTATGTTAGTTTGTTTGTTTAGATCAAATTTTGTAACTGAATTTTGTACTACATCCAGATCGATGATGATGTGATTAATTGAGCTGAAATTCGGCATACCTGTGTTACTCCGAATTACAAATCAATAAAAGCTTGTTTTTGATGTAGCTTGTCAATCATAAAACTGTGAAACCATGTGAAACTGTAAATATTTTAACAGAGCAAAAAGAAATTTTTTTACACGAAATGGAACGTAAAAGCGACATTAATCGTCGGTCGCGGTTGACACGTCGCGTCTTGTAACGCGGATATCCGGTGCTTGAGGCTCAATTTAATATTTTATCAACTATTTTTACAGTTCGTCAAAAACATTTGACTGTTATCTACACTTCTACACTAATATTAGAAAGAGGAAAGATTTGTATTTTTGGATTTTTATGACGATTAAACTCAAAAACTACTGGACCGATTTTAAAAATTCTTTCACCAATATAAAGCTACATCATTAGCAGTAACATGACTATATTTCATACCCGTGCGAAGCCGGGCAGGTCGCTAGTACTCTACAACCTTAATGTTAGGATTCAGAGGACGAAAAACGAAAAAGTGCATAAGCCGGATAACATAAGAAAAAAATGTATAGGCTTGCGTTTGACCGCCATGTCGCCTGATGGTAAGCAATGATGCGACGGAGTGATGATGAACTTTTCTTAAAATAGGTACTTTTAATCGTTAAAATAGAAAAATAACAGAAAGCAATATATTTCAAGTGAAACCAGCAGATTTATATCATTAAAAATATAGAAAAAATCCATCGAAAAATAACTTTTTCATTACATTCAGACAAGAACCATTATGATACCAAATATTTATACGAATCTCTCATCGCTTACATTACTAAACGTATCATTTTGACGCAGTACACGCACAGCGCAGTATGGATACCGCAGCTGGATTGTGTTGATTCTTCTATTCGAAGAAACCTATGTTCTATTATTCGTTAACTGTGGAGTAATTTATGTGGTGATAATTGGCCAACTTGATATATGAATAATATAATAGAGATAGATAACTAGCTCTCTCTCTCTCTCTCTGATATTTTAACCACTTTAGGGAATGGTCGCATTCACTAACTGTTTCAGTCAATAATGTCGTCTTAAGTCATCAATGACCTTTAAACGGTTGTTTGTATATTTTTTGTCTGTAATCTATACTATCTCACAGGGCAAAAGTAACCCTATCTCTTTCCAAACAGTTGTGATTTGCTGTCTCAAAAAAGAAGTTTAAGTGTATTAACTTTTGATAAAAATCCTACTAATATTATTAAATGTGAAAGTTTGTATGTTTGTTACTCAATCACAAAAAAAACGGCTAAACAGATTCGCATTGGTCCGAAAGAAGGTTATACTTTGAACTAACATACATATATGCCACCTTTTATCCCGGAAAACGCGGGTGATGCAGCTAGTAATTAGACAAGTAAAACGTGTGTATCCATACTGTTATTACGTTGTAAATGATTCGGTTATTTAAACATTTGGTGAAGTTTTATTTGATGTTGAAACATTTTGATGTGTTTTCACATCTGTTTGTTTATTTTATGGTCGCGATTGAAACGTCTTCATTTCAATATTCAAGAGGTTAAATGTTTATTGGAATAAAATTTATGCTTGGGTTTTGTATTAATCGAAAATCTGTGATAAAATAATGATTGTGAGGTTTGATCTGTTATGTGTCGCATTTAAAAACGCTGCTTAGGGTTAGTCTCTGCTTTTTAGGGTTCCGTACCCAAAGGGTAAAATAAAGAAAGTATTACTAAGACTCCGCTGTCTGTATGTCCGTCTGTCACCAGGGTGTATCTCATGAACCGTGATAGTAAGACAGTTGAAATTTTTACAGATGATATATTTCTGTGGTCGCTATAACAACAAACTAAAAAACAGAATAAAATAAATATTTAAGGGGGCTCCCATACAAACGTGTTTTTTTGCCGTTTTTATAGATAATGGTACGGAACCCTTCGTGCGCGAGTCCGACTCGCTTGACCGGTTTTTTATGCTATTTAGTTACAAGACGAGCAAATCGCTCGCCTGATGTTAAATGTCACGGTTGCCTATAACAGGTCTAAGCCACCCAGAATTTTAAACACAGATTAAAAAGCAGCAGTTATAAGTAAGACACGAGAGCTCTCCTATTATGTTAGAATCAAGGCACAGTAACCATTAAAATTGTAATTTCAAAAATGGAAACTCAATTAAAATTCTAAAAGAAACCCCCTACTTAAGTGGAGGCCACATTAAGCTTAATAAACCGCTTAAACCTCTGGAAAGCAACATTTTCTGAGCACATTTCAGAAATAGCTCGCAGCTGATTTGTATGCCAGAGGCGGCCAACATTTCGACTTCATTTAAAAATTCAACGCAATCTTTTTAGAGCAACGCATATGATTAGTGAGCGGGAAGTTTCTCTCTCTCACTCTATTTCACGCAGAATTCCACCCCCCCTTTCACTCTCGCAGTGTTTTTAAATGTCCGCCGATTAAAATTCCGAAGCTTTCCATCACATGGATATTGAGTTTATTACAAAATACACATAAAAAGAGAACGGAAATTGAAAAGGAAAAAAAGAAAGAAAAGCCGCCAAGGTATAGGTAAACCAATTTTGATACAATTTAGAAATACCGATGAACTAATTTAATCTCTAAATCGTTAAAAGCCCAATTTACTGTAAAAAAATCTACTGTTTTAACCATCACGGTTCATGAGATAGCCTGGCGACAGACGGACAGCGGAGTCTTAGTAATAGGGTCCCGTTTTACCCTTTGGGTACGGAACCTTAAAAAATGGAACTCACAAACATCACCTCTTTCTAAAACTTGTATAGAAAAGTATTAAAACTGTGTATTAAAACACAAAGTGAACGCATCTCGTCAACTGGAGTCCATAAAATCTAGTTTGCACTTTGCTCGCTTTGACTTCAAAAGGCTCGTGCATGTGAGAGATGATGGCCAATTAGAAGCGTGGAGAGTCGCTTTGTCTTGCTCGCTCTTTTTAAAACGTAGGCTTTTAAACTTGTGTGTCATTTTGTTGCGTTTAAAAATTGTTGCCCCTTAAGTATGAAACGTGGTTTAATGTTGTGAAGAAAAATAATAATGATTTTACAATGAAAGTTTTTGTTTACTTATTGGTATTGATTGAGTTATTTATGTAATAGATTTTATTGATTTAAAAACTTGTAAACGAATCTAAAAAAGTCAAAATCGGCGATAGTTAAAAATAATTACTCCGAACTCCGGGTTACTCCGAAAGGATATGCTAAGCTGTAGCAAAAAATGCACGAACAACAACCATATTTTTTTTTAATCAAGCCTGATTTCGCAACATGACAAAATAAATGCCTGTAATTATCTGTAAATTACCTTTATTTCAAGGTTGATACTATTGTTTAAGTTCTTCATGATAATGAATAGCCCTTTTCATCTAGCGCAACATACCTTTTACTCATAACCTAGTTTATACCAAGTTTCATATTAAAAATATTGTTTTCTTGTTGCAGCCGGAGAGATTGAACGTGTTCAAAAATGACCAAGACAGTTGGGACTACACATGTGAGTACTTATTGCTATTGTATTAAGGATCATTTTGCAATAACTAAACGGGATGATGTATAATGTTACTAAAAATGTTCGCACGAACAAACGGTGATCGCATCGTATTGTTCGCACGAACTTACGAGTAATTACGTGAGCAACGTAATTAAATTGAGAAAGTATATCTACAGCAATATTTTACATTTATTTCGAATATACAAAGTGTAAAGGAAAGGTGTAATAATACTTGAGGGTGTTCTTCTACACGTCACAGTGAACAACTTTAGTGTGACACAAGTTTGCTAAATTTGAGAAAAAAATGAAAATTGATCACGTGACTAAATATTTTCTATGGAGATTCGATATATTTTTTTAATTAAGCAAACTTTTGTCCTAGAATTTGTTCACTTTGACGTGTAAAAGAACACCCTTAAGGATTACTACGCCTTTTCGTTACACCTTGTATACAAAAATATGCATAAATGCTAGATAAGCTAGTCTACGTCACGAAATCGTCTGTCAACTTCCAACTGACGAGAAATATCACATTTGAGAGCGAGACAAAAAATATAGAACAGATTAGATTATCCAACATTTATGCATAGACTGGTAAATTTTATAAGGTTAGTACTAAAGTATGTTAAAAATTAGATTTGAAATATATCTTTAGAAATAATATTTGAAAGTATTAAATTAAGATTTTTTCTAATAACAAAATTAAGGCATGCTCTACTAAAGTATCGTTGCATGTATAATATATTAACACATATTATATTTAATATTGACATTAAATAAATTAACTTTACAATACCGACTTATACACAGAACAATACTTCATTTATATGCATATATAGGTAAGTATGTATATTTAAAAGCAAAGTATCATCTGGCCCAACTGGCAACACACTATTCTTGGTTTTTTTCCCCCCTTTTTTATCAAATTTATTATCAAGCAATAGCACAATTCTTAAATTCTCAGCAATTAATTCAAGACAATCAGTAAAACAGCTAAATAAGTAGTTAAGTACATATGTATTTTACTAAATACATACGTACAAATAAAAGTGGTTCATAATTATGAATACTACGAGCCCATTTCGTCTTAGCATACCCTTTCCTTATAACCCTGTATAGCCTACTGGCAAGCCTTTTCAATTCGGTTAAAAATATAAATGATAAAAATACTGTTATGTGGGAGACAGTTAACCTCAAAAGCCAAAAAACAGATTAAGCTGACCCCCAGCAAAGACTGTTTAAATATTTAACCTTTCCACAAAAAAATAAAAACCTTAAAAAAGTAACAACAGGAATAAACCCAAAGTAAATGAAGTGCCCTTTTGCCCGACTGCGGTCAAGACAAACAAGGAGGTTATGTGCTTGACCTAATGTATGTAATTATGTACGTCCATCCTTGTGTTACATAGACTTGGGTATAAAAATCCAAATAGAAATAGCAAATAGAATTTTGGCGACAAATATCTATCTTATTTTTTGTCATGTTTAATAATTTGATGAGTCTGAACTCTGCGTCAAAAGCGTGGTTTTCCATCAGTATTAAAAGCGAGTATAATTTTAAAGCATACCCTTTTAAAAATGCTTTTTACGCTTACTTCAATCCTTTCAAGTATCATTAATCATTCATTCCTCCCATTAATGACCATTTAATAACTTCATCGATTCTTTCCTAAAAGAGGTTTCAACCGCCGTGATTGCGGGTACTTCCGGATCAAGATGGCGGTCGCTTCCGGCGCGCGGGAAATTGCAAATTCACCAGATGGCTTTGTGTCTCGCTTTCCGATTGTTACCTGGGGCCTGGGGCCTGTTCTGGCGAGTGGGTTGTTATCTCGGCCTCTGTCGCTCTTATTAGAAATGTCATAACAGTGAGAGAGACCGAGACAATCTCAAATGGCTCAGAATATTCTTTGCGGTGCCGACGGCAGCGGTGAATCGAAATAACGGTCTTAGTTCATAGTACGGTGAATAACGGAAGTTAAGCAACGGACCACTCGGCTTTTTCTATGGATCGGTGTCCTCGAATCTGGTTGGTAAGAAACCAGGTGTGTGTTATAGTTTAAAGTGAATGAAACTAGATGGCGCTTTTTTTAATACTTTTCAATTCATATCTTTAATTTCTTTCAAATTAAATTGTTGGCGTCAATTAAGACCTCGCGATCCCGACATATATCTTTACAAGCCTTCAACTGAGTTTGCTTAAATTCGAACTTAAATATTGTATTGAAATGCCTACAAAGTGCCTACACTTGCAAACTACTGGCCTACAAAGTGTCAATAAAATCTGATTAATCGTACTCAAGTTATCTTCGGACAAATATTGGAATCGGAGACCAAAAAATACGGTAAAATATATCGTCCTCCTTGACGTGTCCGTCAATGGCGAACTTGGCTTACAAAATACGCTTATGAGCACGAATGTGGCTGGCAAACCCAAATTTAGTTTTAAAAGTCCTATTGCATGGCGCACAATGCAATAGACCTTCGCTGTTGTATGTATAAGAATAGGAAGGCTTTGGACGGGTCCTGATAGCAAGGCGCTTTGCATCCAGATCTTGTAGACGCTTGACTTCAAAATTATCGGCAGCCTTGTAAACAGAGTGGCGCCATTCTCGTCTCTGTTGCGCAAGCTCTTCCCAACCTTCGCACGGGATGTTAAATGCGATAAGATGGCGCTTCAGCACGTCTCTGTAGCGTAGGTATTGACCACCAGCTGTGCGCTTTCCCTCCTTCAACTGTGAGTAAAATACAGCCTTAGGCCACCTGGAGTCATCCATACGTACAACATGCCCACACCATCTCAGTTGTCCCCTAATAAGCAAGGACTCTATGCCACTTAGCTTGGTTTTTCTTAATACGTCAGAGTTTGGTACTCGATCTTGCCACTTTATGCGAAGTATAGATCTTAGGCACTTCATGTGAAAGGTGTCAAGGCGCTTAATGTCACCTTTATAAAGACACCAGGTCTTAGTGGCATATAGCAATATAGGTAAGATTATTGCTTTATACACAGCTACTTTAGTGTGTAAGCGGAGGTCATGCGAGTCCCAAACTCTTTTCCGAAGCATGCCAAATGATGCCGCTGCCTTCGCAATTCGTGAAGAGATTTCGGTTTCTAGGCGGTTGTCATCACGAACAAAGCTCCCGAGATACCGAAAAGATGACACTTCCTCAAGAGCCTTTCCATTCAATGATATCGGGGTTGGGTCTGGTGTTGTACCGCGTGCAGGTTGTTTAAGCACTTGAGTCTTGGAGACGCTGATGACCAAACCGAACCTTTGGCACGACTCATTGAGACGGTCCAAAAACAATTGCAGGCTGCTGACATCACTTGCCATTAAACACACATCATCAGCGTAAAGGGCATCAACGACAGAGAGCTCTTGTACAGACTTTTTCGCTCTGAAACGACTTAAATCAAAGACACCCTTGTCAGTTCTGACGCTAAGGCAGATTTGTCCAGCGTCGTCGCTATAAGAATCTCTCAGAACGGCGGCAAAGTAAAGAGCGAAGAGAGATGGTGCCATAACACATCCCTGTTTGACGCCGCTGGTTACAGAAAATTGGTCTGTGAAGTCATTTTCGTGTTGCACCCTGGCCATCATGCCGTCGTGAAATTGGCGCACTAAGTTAACAAACTTCTCAGGACAACCAGCTTTAGTGAGAATGATCCAAAGAGCAGATCTCGGTACACGGTCGTAAGCTTTTTCCAAGTCGACAAAACACATATTCAGAGGACGATGTTGTTCCAGAGACTTTTCTTGTAGCTGTTTGACGACAAAGATAGCATCAACCGTACCTCTGCCCGGAAGAAACCCACATTGGCTTTCAGGCAAGATGCGTTCAGCCAACTCTCCCAAACGACGATTTATAATATGGGCCAGTATTTTACCAGCCGCACTGAGTAGCGAGATTCCTCTGTATGACCCACAGTCAGAGGTATCACCTTTCCCTTTGTATAATTTGGAGATGTTGGCGTCCTTCCATGCTTGAGGAATTTCGCCAGTATCCCAGATTCGCAGCACAAGCTCAAACAATCTATTTTGAACACTTGGTCCACCATATTTGTAAAGTTCAGCTGGTAGACTATCTGAACCTGCCGCTTTGCCATTTTTGAGCCGATTTACTGCAGCATAAAACTCTTCAAAAGATGGAGGGTTATCGAGCTCTAGGGATGAAGGCAGAGTCGGAAGACCATTTATATAGTTAAGATCAGCGGCATGGCCAGTTGGACTCAGCACTTCGCAGAAGTGTTCAGCCCAGCGACTTAACACATCACTGTGATCGGTTAGACGTTCAGATTTATCACGCGAGTAGATAGGTGACGATTTTTTGAAGCGTGGACCAAAAATTGTTCTAAGAGACTGAAAGAAGAGACCTGTTTGTTTAATGTTTGCAAGATGTTCCAACTCCAACGCTTTCATCATCCACCAGCGGTCTTTTAGATCCCGAATCATAGACTTGAGCTGATGTTGAATCATTTTTCGCTGAGAATCGCTAGAGGAGGCTTTCATTAAACGCCTTGATTCTTTGACGAGTGTCATAATCTCTGCATCGGAGTCGTCAAACCAGTCTTGGTTTTTCTTCTCCGGCTTACCGACCACTCGTTGAGCCACATCATGAAGTGATTGCGCTAAAGAGCGCCAATGTTCATCGATTGAGTTTGTTGAATTAAGTGTTTTTGCCCTGAATTCGGCGTTGAAATCCTCCTGCACTTTTGGAGAGTTTACTAGTTTTGCAAAGGCCAGTCTGGTTGGAATTTTATGCTTAGCTCGACGAGGCGGTTTATAGCTGAGGTGGACTTTCGACCTAATCAACCGGTGATCAGTCCAACCCTCAGCGCCCCGCATAGCTCTGGTGATAAGCACATCTTTCAAATCAGCTCTGCGCACAATGACATAGTCTATCAAATGCCAGTGCTTAGAGCGTGGGTGCATCCAAGATGTCTTATACTTGTCAGCCATACGGAAAAAGGTATTTGTAACAGATAGGTTAAATTCTGCACATAGGGATAAAAGCAGCTCTCCATTAGAGTTACACTTACCGACTCCATGCTGTCCAAGGACCCGTTTCCAGACGTGGTGATCAGAGCCAACTCGAGCATTAAAATCACCTAATAGGATGATCTTATCGCTGGAAGGTATACTTTTCAAAACGTGTTTCAGATCGTCATAAAATTGGAGTTTGTCTTCATCGCTATACGCCATGGTAGGAGCATAGATACTTATAAGGTGGAGGTATTTGTTAGTGCTGAGGTGTAGACGCAATGTCATGAGTCTATCATTAATACCTTTAGGTGTTTCTACCAGTGTCTTTACGATACTGTTTTTAATAACGAAGCCCACTCCGCTACTTGCTCTCTCTTGCGATGTTTTGCCTATCCAGTAATACGTGTACCCACCGCGGTCTTCACAGAGTTCACCGCAATCTGAGAGATGGGTCTCACTTAGAGCAGCTATATCAATGTTGTATTTTTTAAGTTCTCTAGCAATGAGAGCAGTCTTTCGCTCAGGGCATAGATTAGTTGGATTATCTAAAAGGGTTCGTACATTCCAAGTCGCAATATTAAATGATTGTGGTTTTTTAATTTTTCTATATGTTTTTCGACCGCGATAAAGTCGGTGCCCGATGACCGCGGTTTGCCATCCGGGTGAAGGGTGAAGCGGACTATGTTTGGGCCACCTTTTCTAGGCCCCTCCCCTGTGCAGGGGTAAGCAGAGCGATCCTAAACAGGGCTGCTTAGTCGTTAGATGTGCTGCCGAACCCGTCTTCCCGCCTCGGTCGAATCCAGGAGCGACCACTCTCACCTAACCGCCAATGTGCAGGGAAACAGCTAAGAACCGGACACACCGTGATCCGAATTCCCACCACCATTGCCCCATCGCCACAGGTCTTTATTTGCTCGTTGTCCATGATCTAGCCAAGGTTCATCTGCGCGGGAGTTGTTTAAAGTAGGTAAGCGGTTGCGCTGGTGCAAACCCACTCTCTCGTCCCATACTACCAGGACCCGATGGACCAGTTACCTGATACGATCGGTGGAAGGAAGGATGCAGTGAGTTGGCCGCCAACCATAAAAGATCCTGGTTGACGCCCTTTAAGGCATATCACATCACCTTGCTACATCGCCGCGGTCGCCGGAAGCATTAGCCTATCGACGGTGCTCGCCTTCCGCGCCGACGCAGACTTTGTGTACTTTCCAGAGGATCATCTGACTCAGCTGAGATATTTTACAGCCCCCTTCACTAGGTTTTGCCCACGGATCGACGTGGTTACCTTACCAGGGTGTGGCCGCTGCGTACACTGCAACTACGTGGAGCCACTAGTGAAGAGTTTATGGGCGGCTAGACGTGAAATCAAGAGCTGTGCTCTCGCTAAAAAGCAAAGACGATCAGCAGCTACCTGACATTTAAGACACTACCAAACCCCCCATTACACCCCAAAAAACGGTAAAAGCAAAGCGACTCAAAAAGGTTATCATAATTATCAGCCTGGTATCGCCCACTGCTGAGCACAGGCCTCTCTTCTTGTACGCAACTCATCCCGGTCCTTTTTTTTTTTTTTGTTTTTTTTTGTTTACCCAGTGGAAATCCTTTATGGATACCACGCCCGCCCCGGGGGAGGCAGGGTGGTTATGTGGGAGTCTCCGCCCTAGTGGCGGCATACCCACTAAAACCACTGGGGTGTTCGGCATACGCCTGAGATGGGGCAAGGTGGGGTCGCGTTAGCAATCGCCACCTCGCCCTGGCGATGGGCCCGATTAGGGCCCCCCGCGTATGTGGAGGGGTGACCCTGTTCCCCAGGATCACCCCCCAGACAGTCAGTGTGGGGTCGTGCAGGCCGGGAGAGTCCCCCGACTCTCCTCCGAGTCTCAGATCGGGCGTCGTCCTCTCTGACCCGCTCCGCGGCCTCCTTCTGCGGCATCACCTCTTCGCAGAAGGAGACCCCGGCCTGCCACGATCTCTCGCCGCCGAGCACGGCTTTCACCACGCTCGGCAACGAGAGATCCCGGCCTATGTAGGCCGAACGCGTATACCGCTGGTTGGCCCCATGCGGCACACGCTTCCAGCGTCCACCCTCCTCCTTTCCTTGCACTCCCGACCGCAACCCATATGCGGCGAGGAGCACAAGGAAAACCCCCCTGGTGGCAGCAATGCCACCGTCCAAGCCATCACGCTGTGCCCTCTGCTAGTCAGAGGGACACGCGGACGGGCCCACCGTGTCGGGTTATTCGCCAGCGTGCGGTAATACTGCATAAAAGCTGCAGTATTACCGCACGCTGTTGCCCAGGGTGCACCACGTGGAGGTTACCCGACCTAGCACCCCAACTCATCCCGGTCCTGTGCCAATCTTGTCCAGGTTCGACCTGCTATTTTTTTTGATAATTCGTCGACCCAACGAGCGGAGGTCGACCGGCACTTCGTTTACCGGTAACTAGTAGTTCGTGGCGAACTGAGACCTCACAGCGACTAAATCTCCTCAACCTCACGAGTCTCACGACCGATTTGGCTCATATTTGAACTTAAAAATTGTATTAAAATGAAGTACTTGCTTGCAAAATTTTATCAAGATCGGATCAACCATACTCAAGTTATCGTCGGACAAACATACATACATACAAGCGCCGATTTCTACCTCTAGACTCTGAAACCTCACTTTCGTCACACCTCACGTTCGGTCAAAAATGTTATATTATTTGAAAAATCCAAACTGAAACTGACGGCTATACAATTAGCCGCATACCTACCTAGTTCCTTTATAGCAAATAGTACTAAAATGAGATTATCTCGGATTGGAACCAGTTTCCTAGTAACTGATTTACGCCCGGCGCCGCTCCACCGATAAAATTGCAAATATATGCAAAACGCATCTACATTTGGCACCTCGTTCAGATTTTTCAGTCAGGCTTTTATTCGGTCTCGATTTTAGGGTTCCGTGCCAAAATGGTAGAGGAGCCCTTGTGGTGAGAGTTCGGCGTCAGACGGACTGCAAATCTGTTTGTATGTCACAGCTGATTGTCTCAGGAAGTGTGAGAACTTTCGACTTGAAAGGAGAGTGGGCGACCGCAGTTTAGGTTCTCGACTCACGAAATTTGCGGAAGTGGATAGTCAACTAAAAACTGAAAAACTCTTTAAAATATAAAATATGCTGTCATTTAAAACTTAAGCGAAAAACAAAATACAGTGTTGACTTTCTTTTTATTATTTTTTTTTTTTTTATGTAATTGAGTGACGAGACGAGCAAATCGCTCGCCTGATGTTAAACGTCACGTTTGCCCAAACAGAACAGGTCTGCGCCACCCAGAATTTTGAACTCGCAGAATTCAAAACCCTGCGCGGCACAGCACTGCGCTCGTCACCCTGAGATATAAGAAAATCTATTTGTCTGATTTAGAAATCTATTTGTTTTGCTTTATTAGTAGAAAGTTCTTTTACAAAATATCTAGTTTTGTGTATCTTATTACGAACGCTGAAATTTATTAATATTGTTTACTAGCTGACCCGACAGACGTTGTCCTGTTTTAACTATGAATATTGAATTCGAATTGTCTTAATTTTTGTCATGTTCCGCTCAATTTCCTTATTTTTTTCTTTCATAACAACTTTCTCCGGACAATGATTAACATAACAAAAAAATAATTAAAAATTAAAATGTTCCATCCATTCACGCGTGATGCATTGACCAAAGGAACTAGAGATTAATTTTTAACCGACTTCCAAAAAGATGGTTCTCAATTCGAATGTTTGTTGCTCTTTTGTTTTTTTTTTTGTTAGATAAGAAAGAGAAAAAATGCCAATTTTTTTTAATCTGCAGTACTTCAGCGTTATCTTACATAAGCGTCTAGGTAATTTGGCCCGGTTTTTGGCATTCTACACTGTCGATAAATCAAAGATCAGAATGCACTGTGCGTCCGACTTACTTTATCTGGGTTAATACAAGACTACCTACCTTGCTTATAGTCTGGGAGACATTTTTTTACATAAGAGAGCGGGAAAGAGAGAGGCAAGAGAGGTTAGCCTGATGGTAAGCAAAACCGCCGCCTATGAACACCTGTAACACTGGCGTTGATGATGCTTTGCGAGCAAGCTACTTTATGTAACACAGGAGTGAAACACAGTTTTGTAAATTTTAAGCAAAACCTAGTTTTTTTAATTTGATGATAGGCTTGCGTTTGACCGCCATCTGGCCTGGTGGTAATCAAATATAGGGTGCTTTTATAATTTACCGTGGCACGGCACGGTACGGCACGTTTTTATCGTCACGGTAAAGTAAGAAAGCAAAATGTTTGTATTTGTATGCAAACGCTTTTAATTTACCGTCCACGGCAACGGCACGCCGTGAACAGCAACGATCTACCGTGCCGTTGCCGTAGCATACTGCGCTCCCTATCAAATCGTCGCGGCATTGTTGAGAGTGTAGTGTGTGCGTACAAGAAATTTGTATGTGTGCGTGCGTAGCCAAGAGGCGCGGGTGGCAGGGCGGCGCCGGCGGCGGCCGCTTCAGTTTTGCACAAATAGTACAAGCAAAATGGCTTAAATTAAAATAAAAAAAATAATAATAATAATTGAAAAAAAAATAAAAAAAATAATTGAAAAACTTATTTTGGTCTTCCTTGAGCTTATCAAATAGCGTGTAGTATGACCCTTCTAAATATTTTACTTTTAAAAGCGGATGTTGCCAATACTTTCTAGTAATATGTCTTTTTTTACGTCTTAAATATAACAAATAGAGCATAAGTAGTCGCTGTCTCTTCGAGAACATGTCTGCACTTTGAAGACGCGCAAAGCGTAATAATTTCACGGCGAATTATAAAATCACCCTACGGCACGGCATGCCGTCCACTGCCACAAAACTTCTATCTCGTCCACGGTAATATCGTGCCGTGCCGTGCCACGGTAAATTATAAAAGCACCCAATGCGGACTACGATAAAGCACGCTTGCCTAAAATAAACCGATTAACACTCGACTTCTAGACACCCAGATTATTTCTATTAGTTATTATTCAGATATTCATTTATTTTTCTTAGCTTTTAAATTTTTTACAATATAGTTATTATACTTATTACTCAGGTTTGGTTCGTTATTAAACTGGCCGTTGTCTTCCGAACTACAATAGTTCTAGATACAGGCCGAGGTATTCCGTTATCTCTAGTTTTACGATATCGATGCATGTTACTCATGTTAGTTGGTTTGTTTGTGCCAAAGACGCTCTATTAGACGATCCCTGTGTCTTATGTATATAAAATACAATACATTATACAGTATTGTATACAAATAGCTAATAAACTTGCTATACAGGGCTACAAGGTAAGGATAAGCTAAACCGAAAAGGGCTCATAGTACTCATCATTATGAACAACTTTTACTATGGGACCAACTCTGAAATCACGAAAAAAAAATCAGCTGCTCCATAGAAACATGTCAATGATCCTCTACAAAATGTATAGAACAGCTGATTCTTTTCGCGATTTCCGAGTTGGTCCCATAGTAAAAGTTGTTCATAAAGATGAGTAATGATGAGTACTACAAGCCCTTTTCGGCTTTGCATACTCTTTCCTCATAACCCTGTTTACAGTTTTGTTTACAAATAGCTAATAAACTAGCTGTATCTAAAATAGGTAAAGATAAACGTAACGATCAATTGCAATTACCTATCGGATGGATTCTCTTTGATCATTATACTCGGAGATTATTTTATAGGACGAGTTCAGAATTGAGCCAATGATGCGTGTGTTTAACCTTCCACGCAAATGAAGAGGTTAGGTAAATTGAATTAAAGCCCGCTTAAACTTAATTCAATTCAAATAATTTATTGCAGAACAATGTCCATAAACAATTACATAAGACATATTCAAAGAAACAAAAATTAATTAAAAATAAAAGAAAATAACATCAAAATAAACACTTCAGATGCTTCAGATTCTCCGTCGCACGTCACATTTCACGTCAAAAAGTTCTCAGAGCATTTTAAGTAGTGACTAACTTTAACCAGTGTTTATGAGTAGGACCCTAAGATGCCATATAAATGAAATCATAATATTGAACGTATTTTTTTACTTTTGTATGATCTGTAACGAAAATTATGAATCAATGGACTTGATTATAAGGTTATACATTTCACAGTCACAAAATCTGTGTCTGTAAGTATGATTGTATTATTATCATTTTGGATTATTAATAAAACTATACATTTCGTTACTAGAAGTGCCCCGCGTGGACTATTCCGCAACAAAAATATAAATAATTGTGTCATATTTTTTATAAATGGTTGCCTCTTTCGTTACTTTGTGTAACTGTGGCGTAAAAGTAGAACGGCCCAACAAATAAACGTACTCTCGCACTTATATTATTAGTAGGGATGCTGTATACGTTACTTCTTTGTGTTGCAATCAACTGAGTATGGTAGATGAATATGGAATGAGCAGGGATATGCCCTTAGGGGCCATGCATTGATAACGTCACGAGATTTCATGATTTTCTGACCCCCGTCCTTGTTACAGCTGGTCATATTTTTGAGACTTCCCCCTCCAATATGTGACGTCACATATTTTTTGCAACTTTGCATTTACATGTTTTTATCAGAACTTTCGTTTTTATAATTTAGATTTTAAATGTGACGTCACTAAACTTAGAATCTTTCCTCCCCCCTTGTCACAGTGTCACACTTAGTCGTCCCTCCCTCCCCCCTTTACGCGTGAGATAATTTATGGATGGCCCCTTAAATTACTAGCGTTCGGGGGCCCCGACGCGAGAGGGTCCAAATTCGCCTTAAGAATGGTTTACGTTATTTAACCGACTGCAGTAGAAAAGGTTGTTTTTTTTACAAGATTTGATTTAACTTGCAAAGTTTGTATGTTTGTATGTATGTATGTTTTTTTTTTTCGGTCAAATCTAGAAATTTAATCTTGCATTTTGAAGTTTTTCTTACTTAGAAACGTTGGTTAGCAATTGCTTAGAAAAATGTACAGTAAGTAATAACGAATGTCACTTAACTTTAAGCAAAATTTATAAGTAAATAAGTAACAAAGAATACAAAAAATTAGTCTGATAAATATGGCCTATTTATTAGAACTTTTTGTATAGTTTTTTTCCAAAACGTTCCTTTTCCTGTTCTAGGGTCCCTGGACCATCTACTCCGGCCCTGCTCGTTTTAGCATATTGATCATAGCATCTGATATCCGCTCCATTCGCCATTTCTTATATCGGCTTAATATAAACATGGGCTGGTTATCTTTCTCATTTGTATATTGGTATATTGTCGTCATTTTGTCTCGAAGTGTATCCGGAAATATATCCCACTTGGCCATCTTTGATATTATAAACTAGCTGCGTGCCGCGGTTTCACGCGCATTTTTTGGGTTAAAAAGTAGCCTATATGTTAATCCAGGGTGTAAACCTTCTTGTCTTTGGCAAGATTTTTTTTTGCGTGATTGAGCAACAAACATCTAAACATACAAACTTTGACGTTTTTAATATTGGTAGGACTAGCTGTTCCTCGCGGTTTCTCCCGCGCGTTGATGAAAAACTGTCATAATGAGGTTAAAGATGAAAAATAGCTTATGTATTTTTTGTACTCTTGTACTCTCATACAACGTGTATGTAAATTTTAATGACGATCGGAGGAGTTAAGGCGTGAAAGCGTAAAATACAAACAAACTTTCGCATTCATAATATTAACTAATACTAACGATGCGGAAATGTTTGTTCGGTTTGTTTGTCCATTTAGAGCGACAGAGTGACAGATCAACGTGATGTATCGTGCAAAGTATTTGGGAAGAGTGATAACATTTTTTTTTGTATTTTTATGTAAAATTCTAGTAATAAACATTTTTATATTTTTTTTTGACCGGATATTTAACATGAGGCGTGATTTGCTGGTCTCGTAACACAATAAAAATAAATTGCAATGTCACTTAATTTTATGGAAACTTTATAAGTTGAGTAGTATATAAAATATATGGAGTCCTCAGAGGTTGGCAACGCACTGAAGATACCTTAGGTATTGGAGGTGACCACTTACTATCAGGTGGCCCGTCGCTTGTTTACCACTTACTTTTATTAAAGAAAAAGAAAAAAGTAAGGCCCATTATGTTAATATTCCTAAGTGGCTCTAAACTAAAACTAAATGCAGAATTTGTAAGTTTCACGCACAGCTGCAGCCTTCTCCACAATAGGTCGTGCAAAACTGAACAGAATAGCAATACTTCGTTTTCAACTGGAGAAAATTGCTATATCGTTACACGTAAACGCAGTTTCGTTCGTTCGTGCCCAACCGACTGTGATGCGACTAGGGGGTAGGAGCTTCTACGTTTCTATTTTACCTGGCTTCCGATTGCTTCAGGAGCGTAAAGGTTCGCGCACATTAGGACGGGCTGCAGTGAGGCGCAGCGGTATTTTAAGACAAATTCTTGCGTTGCGGCCTGTAGTTTGCGATAGTTCATATAAAATGTACGAAAGTGATGCCAGGAGGATTTTTGTTATGCGTTGCGGTGCGGTGCGGTGTGCGCAAGCCTTTAAGGTGCTTCCAGATCGACCGGTTTAGCTCAGTGATAGTACGTCTTATGAGCGAGAGGTCTCGGGTTCGATTCCCGGCCGGGGAGATGTTTTGAGTGATGAATTTGAATATTTGCTTTGGGTCTGGGTGTTAGTTGGCCTTGTCTTTGTGTGTGTACTATGGCACATAAAATTGTAACATTCCATCGGAATGAGCTGCGTAACGTCACGGTTACGGAGTCCTGTTACGGTGAAATATCCTTATATGGACGCAGCTCAATTATTCAGATTGTTTTTATCTACATATACAAATGTTGTTTGTATATGTGTAGAGAGTAGTCTCCGAGACAACTGGTGCGATTTGAAAAAATATTTCAACTAAGGAAAGCTACCCTATCCCCGAATACTATATTTTATAGCTATACATCATATTTTATTCTATACTCGCTGATTCCGTTCCGTCCGCAAGCAAACAAAAGTTGGAAGACAAATTAATTACAATCTCACGAGAGTGCGGCACCACGTTGGGCGCCAAAAATGGATAATTTAATTAAATTCGTTATTACTTGTTATAACTTTTTGTTTGCCTCCCGACTGGGAATATTAAGTTTGGGCGAACATCAGGCTATTCTGGGCTGTTCGAGATTATCTCGGTCTCTCTTACTCATATGATATATCTAATAGGAGCGACAGTGACCGAGATAATATGTCACTCGCGAGAATACGGTCCTAGGACAAACAGTAGGGATTGTATATCGGGCTAATCACGAAAATATGCTAAATTGTTTATCTTTTAAGGTTCCGTCGTTACTAAAGAGTGTTGACGTCGAGTCCCTATGAATATGCCTATGCTGACGCGACCGCTGGTCTTCTATCTGTTCGTAATAGGTATTTGACAGATATTTTTGCAGAGAATGTGTTATTATAGTTAATTTTGAACAAAATATTAATAACTAGCTGATTCTCGGGGCTTGGGGCCTTCTGTCGCTATGAAAGGGGTAAAGCACTTAGGGAAAGAGTAAGCGTGACTTTTTATTGGCGAAATAACTTAGAGTCGGACCAATAGTTTCGGACATTACCCGGAATTCGAAATAAATAATTTAATCTCCGAAAATAATAATAAAATTATTTACAAAACTTTATCTCATTATATGTATTATAATATTAGTATGTAGATCAAAATGTCAAAGCTACGTAAGCAAAACACAAGGCGAAGTAAGAGTTAAGCGTCGCGTCGCCGCGTCGTTTGGGTGATTTAAGTGTAAAAGTGTATTTTCCAACGTGCTTGAGCTCTTTAAATTCGTCTTAACGAGTCTTTTTAACATCCGACGCGAACGGTGTTAAATGTTTAAAGTACACACTTTATGTTTGTCTGTCCACGGTATCGTAGCTAAACCTAAACAGTTGAACCGATCATACTGGATAACTATTGAGTTAATTTAAACACTTCATAAGTTTTTTTTCTATTTTTTAAGAAACGCCAAAAACATTCTCATTAAAATTAATGTCTAGCCTAATTCAAGATATTTAATAAATAATTTCAGACACACAGATACTCGTACCTATGTCCCTCTTATTACGTCGAGGTTTAAAAAATTCCATTTCAGTTGATGTAATTTCATGCTACGCTAGTAGTCACCGTGACTGTCCACTGCGTGTTATGTCCACTGTCCAGTGTACAATGTCCTTTACGGATAATTTCCGGTACCGTGTCGCGACAATTTCGGGTTATTTATGGCTCATGTAGAGTTTTGTAACTGCCATTAAAGCAGGACTGGTTAAAAAAGGGCCGCAGTTGCTATTTGCTTTAAATGTCGCTATGGTTTCGACTCACTCACACGACTCGATGATATTGAAACTTTGTAATGTACAATTTACTTGACTTCATATTGTTTTTGTAAATTGTGATCATTGGTAATAAGTTGATTACGATAAAACATAAACAAATTAGAATTATGTAAAAATTATCCCAAAAAGTTTACTTATATTTTTACGTTATTTGGGATCGGCTTTCATATTCGTCCATAAATTCCTGGGTCGCCTGTTGTGGTAGTAATTTTTGACAGCGGCCCGCAATCATGTCCGGTTGGGCACACCTTCCGTGGTACCCCCAACGGGACACACACTTTATTTGTTCCCTTTTTGCGTTTTTATTTGCTCTTTTAACAACTTTTATTTGCGCTTTTCGCTATGTTTTATTACGACTCGTCAACGGTTTTTGCGCGGCCTTTGTTTAAATTTCGAAGCGTAATAGAGTTTTGGCGCGAAAGGGTTTTGAGGGTAGTACTTGATTTTTGGATGTTTTTGATTGCGAGCACTTTATGAGAAGCTAGCTTGTTTGCATAATTGGATGGATTTTGAATTTTTCTGACTTTTGAACAAATGTTTGTGGGCATTTTCGTGTGAAATAACTTTTTTAACCGGTTTCAAAAAGGAAAAAATTTTGATCGCAATTTGAGAGTCAGCTCAAAAATTTACGGATTCTATGAATTATAAATATTACAATTTCCGTGAAATACTTACCTAATCTCATTATGTATTGTGAATAATTAATTTTCGGAATTTCGTTATTTTTAATCCTTAATTTTCTTAAATGTAGCTTTTGGCAACTTGGTGGCGCGAGTTCTTTCTGAGCAAGAGATCCCGGGTTCGATTCCCAGCCGGGCAAATATTGAAATGTACAGAAATATCTGTTCCCTGTCTGTGTTTTTGCGTATGTGCCACGGCATCCCTAATTACAGGAAATTCTAGTTAAAAGAGAATCTAGAGATTTCCTAGGTCAGAATGAATAGGTAATTAGGTATCTTTCTAAGATGTTTCAGGTATGTTCTAAGTCTGCGTGCTTTATCTTCGACCACATCGTTGCTTACCAACAGTCAACTTTGACTGTCAAGATCAAATGCCGATATTATATTATATTATATTATATTATATTATATTATATTATATTATATTATATTATATTATATTATATTATATTATATTATATTATATTATATTATATTATATTATATTATATTATATTATATTATATTATATTATATTATATTATATTATATTATATTATATTATATTATATTATATTATATTATATTATATTACGACTTATTCGCGATAATTAATAAAATGATATGGGACCACCTCTGAATTCTGACCTACCAAACAATCATCAAAATCAGTTCATAATTGACGGCGAAATTGCAATACATACAAAAAAAAAAAACAGTCGAATTGAGAACCGTCTCCTTTTTGGAAGCCAGTTAAAAAAAGAAATAAGTGCGATACGCGTATTTAACTCGTATCTATAGTTTTTCGAGCCGCGACCCGGTCTAGTTAAAATTCATAGCAGACGGGACGCGTCTTCGGTCCTACTGCTGTATTATAACAAGAGACAGTATGATGAATACTCTCTTTACGCCTCTGTGCTGGAAAGAGGGTAGTTTTCGAGTGGAAGTAGAATTGTGTGTCGCCTAAACGGCTCGACAGATTATGAAGAACGAGGAGTTAGGTTGGTCTTCATATTATGATAAAGTGCTAGTCATTTGACGGTCAGGTTTTAGTGTTTTTTCTTGTATAATTTTATTGCTCATTTTGTATCAATTGTACCTATATTTTCTTCGTTATAAAATTATCGCTCTAGAGCTGTTGTGCCCGCGGTTTCACCCGCTATTCTACAAGAGTAGTTATTTTTTCGAGGTAAAAAATAATCTACGCTTAAATCCAAAGCAAAAACGATATTATCTTCTCAGATTAATGTAGTATTTTCTACGTGCCGCAATCTTGCTCTGTTGCAACTTGCCCTACTGCCGACAGCTGCGCTACAGTTTCAGTCGGTCTCCTCTCAATATTTTATTCAATTATATGTAAAAAAACACCCCTTTCCTTCGGTCGAAGCCATTTGCAATTTCAACCGTGGCTCGACGATGCTATTTATTCGAGCCACTTCTTTTTTCTGTGGATGCGGTTGACAGTTATTAGAAGAGGCACAGATATTTGTTGGTGACTTTATTCTACTACTAGCAGCGGCCTGCCGTTTCACCCGTGTGACCATGATCAACCTTAATTTCAAATATAATGTAATAAATTCATTTTTATCACAAAAAGGCAAACATTAAAATAAACAATAATAATAATACCTGGTAATGGTTAAATGATTGGTTGTTATTATAATAAAAATCATACTTTCTCGAGTATTTTTTAACAAAGAAAAATTCAGAACAAAACGTTTTTCTTTTCATCTAATGTCGATTCCGGCCTTTGTAAAAAGAAAAGAAATCCAATGGAACGAAGGCCCCTGTGTTTCCAGACTTTACCTGTAACCGTCTTACCATTGTTGTTCCATTATAACTTTTTAATGAGGCACCCTATTCATTACGGGGAAATATTTCCCTTTTTAGGGTTCCGTGGCCGTGGGATAGGTCAATGTTTTTGTTTGGGCTCGTTTATTTTTTAAAGGTGTACTGTGGTCAAATGCCTAGACTGTAGTCATACAATAATAAGTGTTGTAGTGACGTTTACTATACCTATAGTGAATACAACTGCCATTTTTACTTGAGTGCTACTGTGGTTTAGTCTACTCATTGTTGTAGGTCCCGTATGCTCGCGGTTAACATCAGATGAGCAATTTGCTCGTCTCGTCGCTCAATTGTAAAAAATATTATATTGTGAAGAAACAGTAGGACAAAATTGGAAGCCTGCTCGCCTCAAACCGCTGCTAATGGGTTGATTACACGTAACGAGTACAGTGAAGATACGAGTACAGTAAATGGGCACACTTGGCCGAGCAAACGAATTATGGTATGTACTAGCGACTGTCTGGCGTCGTCAAACTGTTTATACCAACCGAGTACTCAGCCGAAGGCACTGTCTTGTCCATATCACTAATCACACTATCCGGACTTACCTCCCGAATTTAAACGTCTATAAAATATGTCGAAAAATGTACGGAACCAAAGTAATTTAATTACAATAATGAAAAATCACCGTCATATTATTATGAGCGAGCCATCAATGAGCTTTGATGCCTCCCCTCCGCTTTGTTAATAATTTAGTATTAATCAAAAGAAGCAGGGTTGAGGTGGAAGAAAGGGAGGGTGTTACAATTTGAACCGTTTTAACAGGGGATAGAGTTCATTAGCTTTTAATGAACTTATTTTTCAGCCTTTGTGTTTTTGCGTTGTTTTTCGCACTCGTTATAATTTTTGTATGGAACGATCTCTCGGACACACTTTGTTATATAATAATTAATAATATGTATATCTATATGTACAATAACCCTGTAGGGTAGACGAATAAAATGTGTCTGTCTTTTTTTAGCAGATAACGCTAAAATACTGAACGAATTTTAATTACATTTAGTATTGGGTGAGATATTGGGCCACCTTATACGACATGACTAACTAATGAAAACCATCATAGAGTGAAAGGTAAAAGAAGGAGAGCACCGGGAAGACTTAAGACATTATTTAATTTAATTCAAAATAATAAATTCTTTGGTATGACTAACCTGTAAAATATAATGTTATTTATAAGGTCAATAAATATTTCTGATTTAAAGAGAAGGCAGATGTCATGTCGTACAAGGAGGTGATAGCACTAGCAGAGGACCGCTAAGCCTGGAAATTATGCCACCGACAAGAGAATTGCTCTTAAATTTTAAATAAATTAGTATTAGAATAATTTTTATCATGGATAAACATATAGGGTGCATTTTTATCCCGGAAAAACGGTTCTCCGACCCACGGTGCGCGGTAGTGGTGGTTGGGTTGAGACTTTCCCATCCCTTTATAAAAATTAATACATCGTCTTCGTATAAATGATAGAAATCCCCCGTCTTATAAATAGAAACCGAGCAAATTCCCAGAGAGTACCACTGTTAAAATGGACATTATGTTATATTTATTACATTCTGCATGTTCCGCTAATACCGACGTTGAATTCCCGAGAATGATTTACAATGATACGCTCGAAACGTTTGATTTACACCATGATTTGAGCGGCCATCTTCCGACTAAATAAACAGAGTATTGGATATATTGCTCGTAAAACCTCGGTAACGTGTACTATCTACATTGTATGTTTGTCCGGGTGGCGTCCGTGCAAGTTGAGTGCAGTGACTCAATTAGCGACGAAATTAAATGTGCCGTGTTTTTGGATGGCAATTTTTTTTTATAATGTTGATTGACGAGACGAGCAAAAATAAAACTATACTTTCATACACAGACTTGTGTATGTTAGTATAGTATATTTTGTAGAGCTATTCATCCGATTTTAATAAAAAAGGTGCCTAATAAAACGATTCGTTGTTATGGTCCGCGGCGGCTATATCGGTTATTTTTTTACTTTAGGTTACCGTCAAAATTAGCCGATAATTATTTCAAGTTGAAAATCAAAATGTACAATATATTTCAATCAAAAAAAAAACTTTTTTTTATTTAAAATCATGGATTTTGAACGTCACCTCGGGTTTGAGGTCAACCAGAATGGGTGCGTACTGACTGACCGAGCAGCCTCGCGAGGCCTGCCGCGCGAAGCAAATGCTCGGCCAGTCAGGACGTGCCTCGCCCGAGGCAAACGCACGCGCTGCCTCGCCCGAGCGTGCCGCGGCCCGAGCCAAACGTCTGCCGCGCGAGGCTGCTCGGTCAGTCAGTACGCACCCATTGGCCAATTTCTTCAAACAGCTTGCGTTGGCACTTGGCAGTAAGGGTTCTATCAGGTAGAGAGCAGTCACGCATTCGCGTTATATTGCTTGCTGTGCGGGTGTATGTATGTAACGTAATACAACCTAAAACGCAGATCGCGAACTACGAACGATTATACGCGTGACCACTGTCACACATGTTATAGAACCGAAACAGTGAATATCAAATCAAATCAAATAGCTTATTCGTGACCAAGCTTAATATTAATAAATTACAATGTAACCCAAAGGCCCTCGAACCAGTAAAAACTGTATTTCAGGGGCCGACGGCCTCGCTGAATATGAGTACTGTCTCGTCGTATGTGTGCTAAGATTCGACTTTAGAAGTACGGCTGGTTTGGTTTCAATTTGTATTCATTGGAGGCGAGTCGGCGCGGCGGCTTACTGGATCCAGGCTCACTTCTGTTTATTTTGGCTTAAACGTTGCGGTAACTTTAAACAAATACAAACATACAACAAAGAGAGGGAGAGGTATTTGTGAGACAAAGAAAAAAGAAGAAAGATAGATAGATGGATAAAGTCTTTATTAGAGAAAGAAGAAACAAGAGTAGGTATTCTCATTTTCTTTATGTATAAAAAACTAATTCAAACACAACAATTACTAAGAAGTTCTGTTGCTCGGTTCTAGCATGGCGATTAGCTGAATAGAAACACTCATAACACGTACTCGTACTTAGATAAGAAATAGTTCCCCACAGTTTCATAGTAGCTTATAAAATGAGTTACGAGTTCAAGGCTAGATTTGACCTATTTTTTTTTTCAAAAATTATTCATCCATGTTTGATGTCCTTGGATGACTTGGCAGCCCATTGGTGCTATTACCGGTGCCATGTTCTTTAAATTGCCAAACTTTTTTCGTTACTTTTTTTCGCGACAAACCTAAACATGGCAACATTTAGACATTCTACATTCATGAATATTTCCACTCATGCCTTATTCTAAAAGCAAATATCACATGAGGGGACTTCTTATAGGCAATATGCCATTTCCATTTTCAGAAATTGCGAATTCCACAATAAACCCCTCCGCCTCTTCTATTCCCCCCCCCCCTTTCCCCCGGATCTATTAAGAACCCAGGCACGTACCGGAAGTGCGTTCGTCGCTATCCATTCGTAGGCATTGATTTGAATAACTCTACTTTTACAAGGATAGGTAGGTCGTGGCTCGGCGGGTGATTCTGACGACGCGGCCAGTCAGCGATCGACTGAAGTGTATACACTGAGCGATACCGTAGGTCATCCTACTAATATTCTAAACGCGAAAGTTTGAGTGCATGTTTGTTGCTCTCTCACGCAAAAACGGCTAAACGGATTTACATGAAATTTGGAATGAAAGTTGTTCATGGTCTGGATTAACACATAGGCTACTTTTTATCCCGGAAAACGCGGGTGAAGCCGCGGGGCGCAGCTAGTATGTCATATTGTGGGTCCTGCCCCCCTAGCCAAGTTACAATTTGGTCGAAACGCTATACAAAACTGGACAGAGTATGGGAATAACATTTCTGTCATACAATATAGAATCTATGAATAAATTACAGAAATGTAAATGACCTTAAAAGTATGGTAGGACCAGGCTCAATTTATATCTATCTATACGATCTTACTTTTATTTGAAAAACTTTTATCAACACATAACATCACTAACTTACCATTTTTTTTCTCAGCCTATTGTGTCCCAGTGCTGGGCAAAAGCCTCCCCCATCTCCCTCCACGTATCTCTATTCCCACCTTTGCAGAGAATATTGATACTTTATTTATTCTTATCTACCTGAAATTATTTACTTTTCTCTGACATTTCTACATGACATACTACTGATAAATTGTATTGTACTGTCTAAATACTGTATTAAGATGACTTGATCAGAATATGTTTCCTATTTACGACGGGTTACGAATTACGATCAAAACGCCAAAGTAGCAAAACGACAGAGAAGCAGAACGTCCAAACAGTAAAACGTCGATTTTGATATCAACTCTGCGTCATCTAGATCTCTTCTCGATTGATTAAAAGATTTATCACTTTGACAGCTACCATTTTAATCGGACGTTTTGTCCGATTTTGACTTTTTGTTACTTGAAAACTTTGATCGGAACTCCTACTTTGAATTTTCAATTTAAACATCTATTGATGTTAAATGGATTTTGATGATTAATGATGTTTTTTTTCATGGTGATGTATATAATATGTCTGATCAAGTTTAAAATACTTACACCATTATAACGTAGAAAAGTACAGGGGGCCTTAATTATAAAATTTTTGTGAAGTTAATTGACATTGCTTAGTACTGCGCACTACATTTTAGTATTGCGCACAAGTTAAATGACATTTGTCAATCTTAGCTAAGCACCGTTTATAAGTAAAGCCCAATGTGATTTAGCAGAACAACACAAGCTCTGGACAACTACTACACAGTCGGTACTACTCGGTACGTATTGCTTACATTAACTTTACTGTTTACATATTTTAGCTAATTATATTCAGTATTAGAAATAGTAAGATAAATCAGTTTGAAAGTAATTTATACAATTAAATTTTTGTTGTCAATTTTTAAGATTATTGTCAAAATGTCGAAGTAGCAAACGACTAGATATCCAAAAAGCCCATCAAGCTAAACGTCAAACTATAAGCACGATGAGATTTAGAGAAAAAGGACTTTATTTTGATCGTTGACATCAATTATTTTGACACCTGCTTCTTGCCCAATGTCACTTTGACATCTGTCACTTTGACACTTGTCTCGTTGACACTTATACGAGTTATATATTTGACATCTGCCAGTTTGATGTCTACTAATTCTGTTACTTACTAATGGCAGTTTATTTGATATTTTGTTTATTTTCTTAATTTGACGATTGGCTTATTGGATTGATATTGTAGTCATTTTGCTACTTCGAAGGATTGACCCATTTTGAGTTTGGCTTAACAAGACTATACTTATACGCTTTGAGTTAAATTAATAAAATGTTTCAATTACAAGTTTTTCATAACAATGTTTACTGATATTTTGGGACAAAATAAAAACCAAACATATGAATATACGTTAAAAAGGTTTTCATTTTGGACCAAAAAGCTAATTATATACAGGGTTACAAGGAAAAGGTATGCTAAACCGAAATAAGTTTATACTCATCGTTATGAACAACTTTTACTATGAGAATAACCCGGAAATCGAGAAATATATCAGCTGTTCCATACATTTTGTCGGGTGTCTTTGACATCTCTGTTTGGAACATAATTTTTTTTCTCGATTTCCGGGTTGGCCCTTTATTGTTTCGGCTTAGCAAACCCTATCCTCATAGCCCTGTCTAATTATTTTACAGCTTCATATAATTAGACAGCTTATACATAACTTTTTAATATGCATCCACAACAGTATTTTAACTTATTAACATACAGGCGTACACAAGAAAATAAGATTGACCTTCATAATACAGGATTGTTTATAAAAATACATTTAAAGTTCGACGCAAACGACGGATTTAAAGTCGGCGGGCTCGTAAAGACTACGAGAGAGAGAGAGGAAGACGGAAGAAAAAGTCTGCGCGATTCAGAGCGAGAGGAAAAGACTTTCTGCCGACTAAGTCCGTCGTCTGCGCTCGCTCTTACGTCAATCAAATTTCCTTCACTGTACATCATATTTTATAATTGTACTATTCTTAATAATAAGTCATCCATGCACATATAAAACTAATGACAAACACACTCTTTTAAAAAAATATATGAAATAAAAATCGTATTAAAAAGAACAAATAAAAAAAATGTTTCTCACAACAAACTTACAGTGGACACAACACAATATGTATCTACATACAGAATACAAAAAGATACTTTTTGATTGTTTATACCGTATTTTGTAGCTTTTTTATATAACTATCGAATTGGCATGCACAGTTAACGCTCAGAGCATTCAGAGAAATAATAATGATAATGTAAAGAGTGTGTTCGTCTTATGTGTGCAGGGATGCGATACGGTGGGCGGTGCGGGCGATGCCGGGCATAGCCGGGTCACAGGTGAGTCTAGATGATAAGGGTCGGACATTAATCACGTGAGGAGAGGGGGGGAGGTCGGAAAACATCACGAAATATCACAAGGGGCAGGGGGGTGTAGTTAGATTAACTTATTTGTAGGGAAGGGGTTCGGAAAACATCACGGGAGGGGAGGGGTGAAGTGAGATTAATTTAATTGTAGGGAGGGTGTAGGGGGTTCGGAAAGCATAACGAAATATCACTACGGGCAGGGGGGTGTAGTGAGATTAAATTATTTGTAGGGAGGGGGGCGTGTATTTAATGTTTCGACTAATTCTGATTTACGTGACAATTTGTACCAAAATACACGTGATATTGGCGGGATGAGGGGCGGGTAATTTAACCACACCATGCTAAAATATCCCGTGATTAATGGACGACTCCTAAGGGTCGTACTTTTAAAGCCTGCTTAAAGTTAGTCACTGCTCAAAATGTTTCACAACTAATTGCTGACGCGATTTCACATGCGGTAATAGTAGAGAATTTTAAGTAGTGATTAAGTTTAAGCAGGCTTTGTAAGTGTGGCCCTTAGGGTATTATTTATAAACTCTTAAACTGCTTAAATTTAATCCCTCCTTTAAATTCTCTATCATGGACATAGAAAGACTCAAATGAATTTAAAAAAGCTTAGCTTAGAAAACC
This sequence comes from Alcis repandata, assembly GCA_949125135.1. Lineage (NCBI taxonomy): Eukaryota > Metazoa > Arthropoda > Insecta > Lepidoptera > Geometridae > Alcis > Alcis repandata. The sequence continues at coordinate 966,210 of OX421248.1, read as the reverse complement.
TAAAAGTCAATCATTTCTTTTTGGGCCGCACAACATTTCCGCAAAACAAATATTTTGAAATAAAAATATAATACTGGGAAGTGGAGTTCCGGGAGCTGGGAAATTTTGTTGCAAGATTTGACCCATACCATACATACATACAAACATTGCAAGTTAAATAAAAGCTAGTAAACTTAGGTTAAATGAAAGGGTTACATCAACTCCATGTGGCGCAGACCTGTTATGGGCAAACGTGACGTTTAACATCAGGCGAGTGATTTGCTCGTCTCGTCACTCAATGGCATAAAAAAAATCTGGTTATCTCAGCTCTATAAAAAAATCAATCTGGTTACATCAACTGTATAATACTCTAGAAACAGAGGAAACGCGAAGCGATTTGTTAATTTAGGCAAGGATTGGAAACTAGACGGATGGTAGTCGGCCGTGAATAAATGATGCCTCGCCGGTCTACGTAATGGAGGTCGATGGCCATTGATTGGAATGGATAGCATTAGGGGTCTATTTCGGTAGGCTGAAAAGGGCTCGTAGTACAGAATTATCAATAATTTTTATTTTGGAAAAAAAAAATTAATTGCGGAAAAAATATCTGTTCCATACAATTTGGAGAGTGGCATTGACATTTTTCTATGTAACAGCTGTTTTTTTTTGCGTTTTTAAGAGGGTTGGCCCGTAGTAGAAGCTGTTCACAATGATGAGTACTATGAGCCCTTATCGGCTTAGCATTCTCTTTTCTTATGACCCTGTATAGTCCGTAAATAGAGTAGACTGGGTATTGAGATTTTTGTGAGTTGATCGATATGCACGCTAGTAACCTGCTTTTTTTTAGTTCCGTTCCAAAATAGTAAAACGTGAGAGTCCAGAGTTTGTATGGCATATCTCAGAAATTATTTTATCACGAATAAGTCCACTAATAACCCTATCGTCATAAACTTACCTACTTTTACAAGTTTTTATTTAGCTTGCAATATATGTAACTATGTTTGTTCGGGTGGAATCTTGCAACTCAATTTTGAACCACTTCCTGATGTCCGATTGAGCTGAAATTTTGTATACGATGACTCCGACGACAATGCAATAAAAGCTTGTTTTTAAAATATTTTTAAAATTAACTTATGTATACTAAAAGTCGTATTTTCGTTTGTCCTCAGTGTCAGAGGAAATCCAGCCGACGCAACGGAGCGCGCCGCTCCTCCAGTCCCCGCAGTACACTGGCGGACGACCACAGCCGTATAGTAAGTGTCCTCGTTCTGAGAATTCCCGCCGTTCAATTGGGACCCCCACTTATACCCCTTTTATAAATATGAATCCCTTAAAAGTAAGAACTTTACGTATGTTAGAGAAACAGAAATCTAAGCAACTTACGTAGGTACGTGTCTAAGAATTCCGGGGTTATTTTTAAGCACCTTACGTTTCCTATTTAAAATCCCACCGCCCCTATTTAAGAACTACTTAACTCACGTTGCCTATAATATATTTAAGAATCCACGTTCCTCATTTAAGCACTCTACGTTCCATATTTAGAAACTCTATATTCCTTATTCAAAACTCCACGTAATATTTAAGTTGCTCCTTGCTTAAAAACTTTACGTTGTCTATTCACAATTCTACGTTATGATTAAGAACCCAGATTCCCTATTTAAAACCCCACGTTATATTTAAGAACCCACGTTCCATATTTAACGCTACGTTCCTTAGTCAAAACCCCACGTCATATTTAAAAACTCATATTCCCTATTCAAAATATTATAAGACATTATAAGAACCGTCTTCACCATCATATTATACGTTCCCTCTTAAGGAACCCCACGTTACAAAATATCCTAATCCAAACTCTACAATAAAAAAAAAACTCGTTGAAACAAACTATTGAAGGACTGATGCTTTAATTCTGATGCTTTGCTTTTTGCCGGCTTAGTGTGCAGCTTTAAACTATTCCGGAAGATCGTTTGGAACCTATATGTCGGTCCGGCAAACTTAGCGGAACTTTGTCCGGAACACTTTGTCCGGAACTCAATTAGATGAAGAATGCTTCGGCTCCGATACGAATAGTTTTCAAGTTTTACCAAATCATTTAAGATTTAAGACACGGAAATATTTAGTTCTATGTTCTTTGGACTTAGGTTTTGTAGTGCGTTTTTGTCAATGTTGAAAGGTTCTAAAATGTTCTACTTCGTACAATATACCATCATTATAGTCAGCATTAGCCTAGTAACAAGAGATTATTTCGTCCGATTGATTTCACCTGCATTCGTGGTTTAATAAACCGATACAATAGCCGAGTAACTATAACGTAGGGTTCTTCAAAAAGGCTGTTAATAGTGCCTTAAAAGGCCGGCAACATTTCAGTGTCGCCTCCGATGTTACAGGTATCCATCCATATTATGTGATCGCTTACCATCAGGTGGCCCGTCTACTTGTTTGGTCATTTATTGCATTAAAAATAATGCATTCACCAGAGTAATGAAATGGTGAAAAGAAAACCCTTATGGTGAGACAAGGGTTCCTTTTCACCATTTCATTTCGGAACCCTAAAAAGCGATAAATACAGTCAGCCCCCGTATTATGCAACACAAAAACTATCAAAGCGATAAGGAACAATTTGAATGAAATTACATAATATTATCAACTTTTCTCGACTAAGAGCTGCCAAATTGAAGCGGAGTGAAAAAAGTCATGCATAAAAGATGTTTCGCTCGCAAAAAGTAAAACGAGCCGTTTTTGGACGAGATAAAACTGCAATTTGTTTAAAATTACCTCGCTAAAGTAGAAGAGCCATCGGCCCGACGCGACGGGGAATTGAAATTTCGGCGTAATAGTAAAATACGGGATATACCTAGTAACATACGGAATATTTTAAACATACCGAATATTGTACTATGTTTGTAGAGACACTGCGTATAGAAGTTGGAGTTTCGCAATTGTTCGTCAATACAGATACAGAGTTATAAGGAAAGGGGTCGAAGCCGAAAAGGGGTCATAGTACTCATCATTATGAACAACTTTTACCATGGGACCAAGCCTGAAATCGCGAAAAAATCAGCTGTTCCATACATTTTGTCGAGGGTCATTGACATTTTTCTATGGAACAGCTGTTTTTCCAGATTTCAGGGTTTGAACCACCGGGTGAACCCGCCGGGTGCAGCTAGTAATATATAAAATATGAATCGCTGTTCGTAAGTCTCGCTAAAACTCGAGAACGGCTGGACGGATTTGAATATTTATTATTTTGTTGTGTTCGCTCTAATACAGGGAAACTCTAAAAGTAAAAAAACAGCTGGTGTAACGCCGAGTATAGCTAGTGACTAATTAACTATATAAAAATAGAACAAAAACACAAAAAACTATTTTATTGACGGCTCTTAAATGTCTTGTCATAGATGCGTCACATTAGTTCTCGCTCTGAAAGCTGCAAAAGTGCAGAGCTTGCGTGTTTCCTGCGCGATCCACTCGGCCGACAATTTCATTTCCACTCTGTATGGTAAAGTTATAACGTCAAAATAAGGCTGGACGAAATCCTTTTTGAGGTTCCGTTGTCCAAACAAGAGAACCTGAGTGCTTTTTCATGTGCTAAATTTCCAGGTTTTCCGCAATTATTCCGGTTTTAAAGCGTTTGTCGTCTTTATTGTCCACACGATTTCTGTGCCGAATTTGGTCAATTTATATTTAGGCGTATTATTGTTAAAACCAATTAAATTCTGTATGTATAAAGTTTACACAGAATTTAATTAATGGACACTGTCTGAACAACTACGTACTCGTATTTTACTAGTTAAAACGTGTACTGCTTAAATAAAATCGGTACAAATAAACTTACTGCCAAATGATATTTATTATTTGCCGTTATTAAACTGTACCGTTCGGTTGTTATTTTCGGTTATTCGGTCCTGGCTGCGCTGTTGGAAAATTGAAAATAATAAAAAAGGCCCACTACGCTCGCACCTGCTTGTTGTACCGGTTTAAAAATGTATGGATATTGCATCGTTTATTTTAGCTCTTTTGTGCTGAACAAACATTTCAGTCGATATAAAAATGGGCAGTAAGGGCATTTTAACAAAAAAAAAAAAACTGACGGGTGGTAGTGCAAAAATTAGTAAAACAGAATAAATAATAGTACCTCTACAAGCTATTACGAAGATTTGTGAGTGCGTGCGTGTGTATATTTGTCACTCCTTAACGCTGAAATGGGTGAATTAATTTGAGTCGAATTTGAAATAGAAATTGCCTATGCTTTGAATTAACGCTTGGGCTAGTTATCAGTGTATTTTAGGGTACTTTGAAGCAGCGAAGGTAGCGCGGGTCGTGTTACATGTGTACACATAGTAGAAATGCATACACCTAATGCCACACGTACACCAACTTTTCTACTTTACTTCGGCTTTGCTGTAGATATTTACCGATTTGTTGTATCGTAGGTAATTCTTTTTTTCTGAAATATTAAATAGATTCTCTTAGTCATGGAATCCATACTGTTATTACTATATTTGCGATCTTTTAGTAAAATTTTAAACACAAATAAAACGGACTTCGTGAAAGTGGTCGTATCACAGAAATATACAAAAAACCGGACTTGCCAGCTTTAATCGAATATCTTTTGGCTTTTTCACGGAATACGTTCGTTAATGGTTCCAATAACGAACGTGTTCCGTGAAAAAGTAAAAATAAAAATGTTTGAATAAAAAGTAATAATTTATATTTAAGCCGGTATATTTAAAATTGATACAACAAGCGATACCAATAGTCTTCAAGCTCGTTTAGGTACCTACAGTTATTTTGCTATCATCTGATTTTTTTTTCTTAAAAAAAATATTACTTGTAAGAAAAGTAAAAAAAACATATTTGTCGAAACGAAAAAAATTAACAAAGAAAGTGATAGAAATAGAGAAAATGATAGAGAGAGGCAGATTAAGAAAGTGTGTTGTTATTAATATGCGAGTTTCGTAGGGTTGATTGTATACACGCACCGAAAACCGATAAAGTAAATATGTAAATATTTTGATAATCACATTACTCAAAGCACTTTAAACAAAAAGGCCTTGTTAAATGAGGTTTGGAGCCATTTGTGCCGTAATTAAATTGAGGCCTACGTGTGAGTGAAATGGAGTATAATAGGAGTTTTGTTAGTACTTTGATGATATTAATATCGTATACCCTGAGTAATGTTCACTAAGTGAATTAAGGTAAACTCTGCTCCTAAATTTTAACTTTGCCCAGATATAATTTCAAAGGTGTACCTTTTTGTTTTATTTTATTATCTTGTTAGTTAATCTATTTGTAAGGCTCGCGATAAAGTTGTAATTAATTGATGCTTGCGTATGACCGCCATCTCGCCTGATGGTGAGCAATGATGCGGTCTACAATAGAGCCTAGAAACCAATTCACTCGCGTTTTGAAGACATACAGATTATATCGAACAGGGATCATCTACTCAGGCAGATCATTACAAACTTTAGCGGTTCCAAAATAAAAATGAAAGCGTTTCATGCCGGTTTCAAAGTAAAAAAAAAATTGTGACAAAATATTTAGAAAAAAAATTACGTCGCTAAAGGAGATCGGTTCGTTTCAATGAAGAGTCGTCCCAGTGCTTGCATGTGTATACAAACTGTATATGTTGGCTCAACTCTACAGATCCGATGACGTCACAGCCGGTCGCCCCGAAGCCCTGCGAGGACCCCAGCAGCCCTCACAGCCAGCACTCTTGCGAACTGCACACAAACGGTTTGTACCGAACAGTGGGTAAACCATGGCGCATGCAACTTGTATAGCAAACCAAAAATCAGTAATATTTTTTTTGTAATTTTTTTTTGTTGAAATGTGAAAATGCTTAAAGCTCACTTGTTGACGTTTGAATCAGCTCTTGCAAAATTAATATTTTAACGAATCATTTGGAGCTGTCTAATCTTATCGACGCCATAGCGGTGAGATGAGAGAATGGAATTTTAAAATTTTAGTTACATAAAAAAAATAGTTTTACAAGTACATTTCCAATTCACAATATTATGTTTCGCAAACTACTGATACTCGTAGTTGCTGTAAAAAATCGGCATACCATACAATTTTAGAGATTAGGGTTCCTTTTTACTATTTTGGTACCTTAAAAACAAATGATGGTTCCGACATTGTTAAAGTGATTTGATAAGTCTTAATCTTTATACAACTTTTCGAATTCTAGTTGACCCAAAGTTGTACGAAAATAATGACTTTGAGTTAAGCTCTTAAATTAAAATTTCTGAGAAAAGAAATCATAATTTACAACATTATATTTTGAAAACGGAAATACACTAGAAAATCAATCTAAAAACCGATTTTTGAAAATAAACTCTGCAAAGTAAAAACTAACATCTTTTTTTTTTCAAATAAATTTGAAATTTTTAAATAAATTTTATAATTTTATAAAACTATCCCTGAAAAAATTTATTTGAACTTTATATCCTATGTTTTGTGTCCATGGTTTATTCCGCCAAGTTTGTACCGTCCTGCCAGATTGTGAACTCTGTAACACTGAATGCAACAACTTCTAACAGTATTTGTATGAGAAATATTGCGCAAGAATGTGTGTGTTTAGGCACCGCAGATGTTTAATTTTCATACAACTTTGGACCAATTAGAACATTGTCCTTTATTTTCTTGCCTGCTTTTAATCAAGGATATGTCGAAGACTTTATGACAAAGAGACGTAAAGTATTTATGCTAATTTTCAGACGAGACACAAAATTGACCATTTTTACTTAGATATCGATTTTACTGGTTTGTTTATTAAATAATAGAATGTGCGGTATGATTTTCAAGAATTTAATTTAACAAATCAGTATGAATCGTTGTCTATATAAAATGTTGTAGTTTTTTGTATCTTATCAAAAATTGCAAAAATATTATGCGTCTCTTTGGCATAGTGCCCTTGATAAGTCAAATTTAAAATAAAAACTAATTTAAAATGGCTAAAAGTCTTGGCCCAATATTTCATGAAAATTAAACACTGAATTGACACCTTATTTTTGTTTTTAGTGAATGTTACTCTGAATTAAACTGTTTTTTTTTACTACATAACTCTCAAATACGTGACATTAATTCTTAATTAATACTTTTACACATAAAACTTTTGTGTTAGGGAAAATATTTTTATACTTAATTTAATTATAATATACATACTATATAATTAATTTATACTGTTAATATTATTACTTTTATTTTAACCGACACTTGTTAATACATCTATTTAAGATGGTAGCTTGGCGCCTAAATTTTTTGGATTAATCCACCAGAAATTAACTAGTATTTATTTTATTATTTTCATATTATTATTAAAGAAGCAATAATGCATCCAAACAAAATAATACATATTTTTTTACAAGCTTTTAATTAAATTGCAATTAAAATACAATCCAATTTAAAAATCGACTTATTTTATTGTCCATGACTAGAAAAAACGTGAAACTAATAGAAAACGAATAAAAAACAAACTAAAGTTTTCAATTTCTACTTGGACAAAATAATATCAAGATTAGGCGCCGCGTTATCACCTTAATGATAAATACATAAGAACCAAGGCCCTTACTTATAAACGCTCCTTAATGTTAAGTGACATTTGACACACTTTTATTTACGCGGAAGTTAAATGACTTATGTCAAAATAAGCAACTTTTATAAGTAGAGCCATAATTAGAGATAAAATGTACATACTCCTTAACTTATCTACTTTAAATGAAACAATGATAAGTAAACACATACAACATAAAACAATAAAAATTAAAAACAAGTACAGACTTTCATTTCAATCCTAACACAGTGCATGTAACTGTATCCCTTTTGATGTGATTCTTGTTTGACGTTAGAAATAACAGATTATATTTAGATTTGTGGCTTGCTGATCCAAATTATTTTATTTTTCTGTGGATTTAGAAACGTGAGCTTACAAACTCAGATCAAGTAGAAAGGCAGATATAGCCCCGCCTCAGGCCCAAATAAAGCCAAAAAACTACCCTACTGCCCGTGTACGTACGTATACTTCAAGCACATATTGGCGCATAAAAACTGCCCTTATTACCACTTATTTTTCTTGTCCACGTTCTCTGAGCATCTGACGTAAGAATTGACGATTGATTCGGGTAGATTTTTGCGTCAAATGTGTGCTTGAAGTATACGTACACGGGCAGTAGGGTAGTTTTTTGGCTTCACCTGGATCTAAGGCCTATATCTGCCTTTCTACTTGATCTGAGCCTACAAATTGTAAGTTATTATGATTAAGTCGTCTACAATCTACATAGCTTTTGGTACATTTTGAAATAAATCGTAGCATGGTGACAAGTTGAAACTGTTACCTGGCGCCTAACAGTGTGTTACAACCTTAATTGAGTGCCTATGCTCATTCCAGGCCAAGCTTGTGCTGTCTTTGTCGCCGACATTAGTATTTTACGATATTGGAAAATAATTAAGCAAATTGTATAAAAGTAGAGATTAATCTTCGCCGGACAGTTGATAATGTCATGTCATGACAACGACTGAATAGTCAATAGACATTCAACAAAATTCGTAATACAAGCAATTCGAACTAGCTGAGGTGAGCTGATCGTTCCCTGATTGGTCCGCTCATGGCTTTGATACTGGCGCGTGATTGGTGGGCGAAGATTTGTAAGCACAGTTTGTGCTAGTGTGTTGCTTTAAAATTCTCGCCCTGAGACAGGTGCCTAGGTGCCTTTGGCCAACAATATTCAATAAATTAGTGAATTCGTCTTTAAATCAATAACCAGTAGGGAAACGCCACAAATTTCGTATATTTTCACTTACGAAGATAACTCACGAAGATTTTTGTTGTTGTTCCAGACGTGGAGTTCGGCAGCGGCCCTCCACCGGGCATGATGAAAGACAGACACGGCCCGCCACCGCCACATCACCAGGTAAGTATTTTTATGTACATACTTGTTCGGGCGAACAAAGTAGTTCAAAGATCTCGCGATCAAAAAAAAATATAGGACAAAAAATCTTTTTTACGTTTCGCAGTTATAGTTTGCGCGATCGAGTCTCAAATTTTTGGAAAATGAAGTTTGAGCGACTAAATCGCTTCGTTTGTTCGTGCGAGCGCTTAAGACGCGTTTTTAAAATCAATTTGTCATATGCCCTTGAGGTATTGAAGATGAAATGAAAAATATTTCATTTATTGAGTACAAACATAATGGCATAATGTGGAAAAGACTCGTAAAGAAGTGTCTTACTGTCTTATGAATGTGAGAACTGTGCGTACATAATATGTATTAATATTGTTATATACAGTGATTTTCATATTATGACATGATATTACGTAACACGCCTTTCAAACTGCCGATAAAAACACATAATCGACGCCCAGTAAAGTTTTAATCAACAAAATTGACTCTGATAATATTTAATCTTCAACACACGTGCTTTTTGGCGCTCGATAGTCGAAAAATTAAAGTAATTAACATCGGCTTGATACTTTATAGACATGACATCAAACAAACTTTACGATTAAAATAAGCTGAGGTGCGCCAGGGTTACTAAAACTTTTCTTTGGTTAGATAATAGAATATAGACAGATATGTATTCATGGTGCAAATATAAAAATGAAGAATAAATACTGATACGTAAAATATTTAAATAAAACAAACAAAATTTAATAGAGAAATTTACAATATACCTATTATATTGGTGCGTAAAAGTCACCACTTCGATACTAACGCGTCACTGGCAGTCGCAACATTTATAGGCGCTTTTGTGCTTATGTGTTGACTAAAAGTGTTCGCTTTAGGCAAAGTGTTCACGAGGTGTGAAGTCGTTGCTAATTAATAAATACCGAAAAATCTTTATAGATGCGATAACGAACCTCTTTCACACCCAATTAACAGAATAAGGTAATAACAAGGTAATCCTACTAATATTATAAATGTCACAGTCTGGATGTTTGTTGCTCTACCACGCAAAAATAGCTGAATGGATTTGAACGAGGTATGAAGCTAGCTTATACATTTAACATATTTAACATTTAACATTTAACATATATTTAACATATAGGCTACTTTTTATCCCAGAAAATGTGGCTAAAACTGCGCAGCGCAACTAGTAAAATGGTTTTACCTGCGTTTTCTGGGATAAAGAAGTATCCTATATGATAATCCAGGGTATAAGCTAGCTTCATGCCAATTTTCATTATCTATCCGTTCAACCGTTTTTGCGTGATTGAGCAATAAAGATTTTAACATCATGACATTTATAATATTAGTAGACGAGTAGCATAAACTGATGTGCCTATATCTAGCATTGTCAAAATCTACTCATTTTAATTCAGTATTTAATTCTTTATCCTTCAGAACAATTCTCTTTATTACTTTTTATTTATAATGAAATCCTGTGTTTGCAGCGAGACGGGCGCGGGTACGGGCCGGAGGGGTACGGGGGGGAGGGGTTCGTTCCCCCGCTCCCCATGCACCACCCCGCCATGCCCCCCCAGAGCCAGGTGAATATGGATCTTGTAAGTACACTGTAGTTTTTTGTAAAAGCTTTTATTTATCTTGCATTGTTATACTGTTTCCGGAAATAGCCAACTAGTCAACCCATACGATTTTACTTTTTATGTAATATACGTAGAAGTAGCTCGAAGAACTGTCGATACACAGTTCTTCTATTCGCGTGGCCTCGCGTGGTCACGTTTTGTAAATACTCAACTATACCTTATAGTTCCTACATCTCGTGATGTAACCGCCTATTGGTTATGGCATTTAGTGACGTAACCGCTCGGTGTATTCCAGGGCGGGCCGCCGCAGCAGGGTGCAGTGATGATGGTGTACGGGCTGGATCCGCAGACAGTCAACGCAGACCGACTCTTCAACCTGTGCTGTCTCTATGGAAACGTTGTCAGAGTGAGTTTCGTTTTATTATTGACGATGACAGATTTTCCAGCGCCGAGGCACAACTAGATTGTGCCCCGGTGGTCTATATTTACTAAACTAGAACCCTCAGCTTCATCTCGATCCAGATTATATATTCATCCATCTGAGGTCTTTTTTGACCACCCTAAAAGAAATAATGTTAAATGTGATTTCCAGCTAATTTCAGCAACGGCGACCACGGATTTTGGTAGTTAAGTTAAATTAAGACTTTGCTCAAACCCCTCAATGTGACATGATCTTATGTTGTCATATCAAACTTCCCATTTCAGATAAAGTTTCTGAAGACAAAGGAAGGCACAGCGATGGTGCAGATGGGCGACGGCGTCTCGGTGGAGCGCTGCGTGCAGAACCTCAACAACGTGACTGTTGGAGACTACACGCTCACACTCGCGTCAGTATCTTACTTACTCGCTCACTACACGTTTTATCTATTCAACACACCACATTGCGTCTCAGTAAAGATGATAAAGAAAAAAAAAAGATAAAGAAAAACTTAAAAATATAAATCATAATTAATATAAACTTACCGTTTATCCGCATGCACAAACAAAAATCTGACTACAATGCTTCCTGCATATTGAGCATTGTCATCGATTATAGATCAATGGTGTGTAAAATCTTAAGATGTTAAACAACTTTTTTCTGCTGAATAACGTCTCCGACCTTTGCCGGGGAAGTAATAGCTTAACATACTAAAAGAAAAGTGCGTCTCAGTGTCTCATTCATTTCCTAACTAAACGGTTAAACCTGCGACAGTATCGCGTTCACCCCCTCACTGCTCGCGTCCACTCGAGTCAGCATCTTGCTGATCATACGCTTACTCTTTCGTCGGTGTATTACTTTCTTATTGCATTTGACGTATGCTATTAGTACGAATAAAGGAATATGAACATGCTCAGACTCACGTCAGTATTTCTCTTTCTACATGCTCACACTTGCGTCAATATCAGTCACTCCTTCGTCAATCAAGGTTTCATTTTATTTTGAATTATGATTTTCGTTCCAGTTTCTCAAAGCAGGCGTACCTATCCGAAGTGATGAACCCTTACCCGCTCCCGGACAAGAGCCCCTCCTTCAAAGACTACGTCGGCAATAAGAACAACAGGTTCCTGACTCCCGCCTCCATACACAAGAACAGGATACAGCCGCCTTCCAAGGTCAGTGGGAAACTTGGGTCAAAGTGAAATATGGGTTAAGGAGAAACATGGGTCAGTCAGAAACATGATCCAGTAGAAAATTTAGCTTTGTCTGTAACCATAGCCGTATAAGTTGAAGAAATGACCTCGTCAGTGGAAAATATAGCCATGTCAGTAAGAAACGTTGCTGGTAAAGCAGGGACAAGACAGAATCCGTGAAAAACATGGTCAGTTCAGATCATGTCTGATCAATTGGAAATATGACTGCGTGAGTGTGATACAATCGCATCAGTAGAAAACATGACCGCGTCAATTAAAAACATACCATGTCCTGTTATCTCTGTGTGTTTCAATACCAATGTGTGTGAATGCTGCGAGTTCAAAATTCTGGGTGGCGCAGACCTGTTATGGGCAAACGTGACGTTTAACATCAGGCGAGCGATTTGCTCGTCGCGTCACTCAATTACATAAAAAAAACCAAAGTTCCAAACACGATAGTAGTAATCTAGTAATAATAAGCTTGAGAGGCATTTATTTGTTATTGTAATATTGCTCATAGCTATTGTAATATTCCAGGTGCTGCATTTCTTCAACACGCCGCCCGACGTGTCGGACGAGCAGCTGCTGCAGGTGTTCAAGGACTACAACGTGACGCCGCCGCATACCATCTCCAAATTCCCGCTCAAAAGCGAGAGGTAGGGTCCTGAAGTTATAAAGTCTTACTTTCAAATGGGACTTCAGTCAAAATGGAAACGTTTGTATTATAAGTTAAAAAGAGACAAAAATTGAGAAAGTAAGAAAAAAGAGGGTCAGGGAAATTGCATTCGTTTTCCAGGCCAGTATTTCGTTTGGCAAAGTAACCCCCTTGCACCACCTCCTCTTTTTGTGCATACACAATCCAATTGTATTGAACAATTGAATGGTCCCGTGTTGTGAAAGTCTGCCGTAATATCCTACAGCCTGTCACAAACAGCTTGAACAAAAAGCGATGTAATAGGGAAATATTGGCGTTACATATACGAATATGTACCTAGTTTATATGTAGTTAGTTAGAAGTCTCCCAACACTAATTCCCCCCCTCCCCCTTCTAAGAGGCCTAAAAATCGTCATTGATGACGTCATTACTCAACTTCTTTTCCGAGCCCATAACCTATTAAACTTGAAGTGTGTTGGAATCAGCATGATGTATTAATGACAGTTGTGACGTTTGACACGTGACAGACGTGACGTTTCCAGATCGTCGTCCGGGCTGATGGAGTTCCAGAACATATCGCAGTCAGTGATGGCCATCATGGCGTGCAATCACGCCACCATACAACACCCGGGTACGTTGCTTTCAGTAATGATTTTTTTTCTAGGCAAGTGTACTCCATCGTAGACTGCGTCGTTGCACACCAACAGGCAAGATGGCGGGCAAACGCAAGACTATCAATAAATAAAACTAGTAATTTGAAATAAATTTTTTTAAGTCTAGAAAAGAGTTGATAGTCTAATCATACCTAAGAATTAAGTAGAGAACCAAAAGACTAAATCCAAATCGATTAAGCCGTTTGGGAGCTACGATGCCTCATACTCGTAAAACTTTAAAAAATACCCCTCTTTTCGCGTCGGGGGCTAAGCAAACGTCAGTGTACTGTAAATAAAGTAACAAACGTAACACACAAATGTCTTTTTGGCGTTAACACAAAGAAATTTACACAGCTGTTATTATGGTAATTTAACACAAATTTAATATTGTTACGATTAAACAAATTCAAATATTACACATATTTGAAGTTTGCACAAGTGCTGGTAACACAAATACTGATAAATATTCGTGTGAACAGCACTAGCTTCGCCCCGCATTATCTGGGATGAAAACTAGCCTATATGTTAAACCGGGGTATAAGCTACCTTCGTACCGAATTTAATCTAAATCTTTCCGTTTTTGCATGATTGCATAACGGCAACAAACATCCAAACATCAAAACTTTGACATTTATAATATTTGTATAAAGTATTACGTATGTTCAGTATGATTTACGCAAGTATTCTCAACTCCAGGTGCAAAATTCCCGTTCGTGATGAAGCTCTGCTTCTCCTCATCGCGACAGATCGGCCAGGGGAAGAACCAAGCCAAGAACGAGGACAAACGGCAGGACAACGGTCTCGCGGAGCACGAATACTAGTAAGATATCATTATATACGTCACTAGAGTGATAGGGAATAGAAGATAGAGTTGTTCGTCCGAGACCCTGTTTTGGGCGCTTGAGATTACCTTGGTCACTATCACTGTTAATAACAGTGACCTAGGTAATTTCACTCGCCAGAATAGGGTGCGGCCTTGTGTGATATCTCGGTCACTGTCACTCTTATTAGGAACGTCATTACAGTGATAGTGACGGGGATAATTAATCAGACAATAGAGTTGTCCATATGGCCTTGTGTAAGATTATCTTGGTTACTGTTGCTCGTATCAGAAATGTCGTTGCAGTGAGAGTGATAGAGATAATTAATCAGACAATAGAGTTGTCCATATGGCCTTGTGTAAGATTATCTCGGTCACTGTCGCTCTTATTAGAAATGTCGTGAGAGTGACGAAGATAATTAATTAGACAGTAGAGTTGTTCATCTGGGGCCTTGTGTGAGATATCTTGGCCACTGTCGCTCTTAGAAATGTCGTTACAGTGAGAGTGATGGAGATATTAATCAGACAATAGAGTTGTCCATATGGCCTTGTGTAAGATTATCTCGGTCACTGTCGCTCTTATTAGAAATGTCGTTACAGTGAGAGTGACGAATATAATTAATCAGACAATATAGTTGTCCATATGGCCTTGTGTGAAATTATCTCGGTCACTGTCGCTCACTTTAGGAATGTCGTGAGAGTATGAGTGACGAAGAGCTCAACCGCTCAAGGGTCCGAAAGTAGGGTGTTTGTCGAAAGAAAATGGTTGGAATTGGAATTCGATCAGATTGAAGATGTAAGCGACAAGCGTTGTCAGTTTTTTTCGTTAAACAAACCAAGTGGATTTATCGAATTAAAAATGTTAAAATGGTTATCTTGTTTAAAAGATATTGTAAAGATTAAGGCTAAGCGTATGCTGAGAGGTGACGCTGATCCCCGCAGTTCAGCGCAGAGCAGGTTTAGTAATGCAAGAACGTACTGAGAGCTGCGTACTGCGGTGTAGCACGCGCGGAGCGGACATGTGTCTGTCCTGCTCGGCGCGCTATGTCTGTCTCACCTGCTCTGCCTTGCTAAATCTGTCTTTGATGCGCCTAGCCTTATTATTGGTAAGTACATTAATTAGGTGTAAAGTAACATTGGTTTCAGAAATTGTCACTGATTTGTTTATTAATAACTGCTTGGCCAGTAGAAAATAAAGTTAATCGAAATGCAGCACAAGATCTGATATTCCCTGAAATATCCCAGCTGTTTGCAAGCCGCTAGATTTATTCGAAAAAATGACACAATCGTGTATCATTTTAACATCATCTGCGATTTGATTAGATCCTTTGCAGATAGATCAAATCACTTAGGAATATGATCAAAATATTACTTAGGGATATGGCCACATCACTTAGAGGTATGATCAAATCACTTAGGGATATGATCAAATCATGATGATATGATTGAATTCCAATTTTTATCATTTTCTTACGATATAATCCATATAAGCCATCTTGGACGGAACTTGCAGAGAAACATTATTTTTCGGAAAAAATTGCTGCAAACTCAACGGCCTTATTCTAATTTATCCTGAAACCGATTCCGTACGGTATTTCTGAATATGTCTTCCTAACCCAATTGTCTTAATTTAATTCATTGAAAGTGGTTTTTTGTTTTGGAACCCAAAACTGATTTGAAAGTTAAACTCATTTCAAAATTCTGAAAGTTAAATGAAAAGCTGTGAATCATAATCATAATCATAATCAGTTTATTGGTAATACATATTACAGGTCGAATTTGAACAATGTTATATGTACATATTTGGAAACTAAACCCAAGTTAAATCACTACTTAAAACGCCGATGTCTCGTACGAAGGAAAAATTAAAAAAAAGAAGAATTTACATAACTAAAAGTTTTAAGCACTGATTAAGTTAAGCAGGGTTTATAAGTAAGTAAGATTTATAACGAAACCAGAATTCGGAGGAACGCGGAATCTTTTCGTTTGAATTAGAATTAGGCAGCAGTTTCTGGGACAAAGTTGAAACTCTTTGTACAAACTCTTTGGGACAAAGTTGAAACTCTTTATGCAAATGCTTTGGGACAAAGTTGAAACTCTTTGTACAAATTCTTTGGGACAAAGTTGAAACTCTTTGTACAAATGCTTTGGGACAATGTTGAAACTCTTTGTACAAATTCTTTGGGACAAAGTTGAAACTCTTTGTACCGCATTAAAATCACCAAACGGACAGTTAAAAGGTTGTGCAAAATATTGTGTTGTATTGGAATACATCCATTTTGCAATTTTAATGTTCTTTTAATAATTTAAAGTTTGAGTATAAACTAATTTTTTGTATCATTGTAAAGTTTTTTTTTTTAATTTTGCTAAACAACATGTAAGTATTCCAATATTACAAACGTACTCACAAATTGATGTCGATTTTCAAGACTTTAAGACCTCTGCCTCATTAAGACGCCATGGCGACGTCGCCGGCTACGTATCCAAGCAGTTAATATTGAAATGTATGGTACTTAACTCACTTGGCAACGGTTTGGTAACGTCGCCAAATTGGACGCGTGGCCACGAGCTACAGTTCTCTACGTGGCTTCTGGATACTCTGGCGGCTTGGCGACGTTGCCACTATAATGTACACGGTAAACTGCACCTCGCTCACTCAGTCGCCAGTCAGCCGCCAATTTGGACGATTTCAGATAACAAAGAACTGCGATTTCTTCTACATCCATTCCTGACCGACGTAACCGAACTGACTGTCGAGACTCCATGGCCACTCGACTTGGCGACCTTCGGATGCCAGAAGTAGCCAGGCCTGCGCCGCTGGCGACGTCGCCATGGCGTCTTAATGAGGCAGAGCTCTTAATGACAAGGCAGCTGTCAAAAGTATTGCTATCCTCGTCTGGTAGATGTAAATGAAAGAGACTGCGATATTTTTAGGCTTCGTCTGAAAACTTGAAAATCGATATTCTTGCAGCGTAAGAAAACTAATTGTAATATACGCAAGTGGCATAAAAAGACATGTAAAGTGACAATTTTAGGGACGTTCGGACCAATGTTTTGTCGGAGTGAAGAATTCACCCGACCCTCTCAAAAAGTATAATGTAAACAGGTGGAAAACAAATTTGGCATGATTGAAGGGTTGGGCTGAATGGGTAGACTGCGCGAGCCGTTTTACAAAAAAAAAGAGAAGAATAAGCGTTCTTTGCATTGGTTGAAGCATTTATGAGTGAAAATACTGTTTTGATTTTTTAATTTTTTTTGAAGTTATAATGAACTTAATTCTTGCAATATTTTTCTTACATATTCAAATCAAAAGGGTTTTTTAATATTTTTATAATTTAATGCATAAATGATCAGTAGAATCAATAGACATTTTTTAACTTGCATTTTTTTGTAGAACGGTACGCTGATTATCGAATAAATACTTATAAATAAAAAAATACGTATTTTTGTTGAAGGCAAGCCAAAGATGAGTGTTACCAGGCTTGATACTTAGTTACGAGTACATTATAAATTGTTGTGTAGATAAATATTATAGTCTAATTGTTTTTTTGTTTTGTGGTGTCGAATTATTATATTGTAGTGTTGTTGTAGGTATATAGCCGAATATAATCTGCACAAAATTGTAGTTTATATGTACATTATATAAACATCGTTACGATTTAATAAATCTCGTTGTATTAAGTATAAAAAAAAGTTCCAATCAGTTCTTGTTCCTGCCATTTTTTTATTTGTTTTTTTTTTTTAATCTAATAGCAAAGTCAATTATTCTAGTAATATAGCTAAATATTTTAAATGCCTTTATAATGTATATAAAAATTAAATTATATCAAATACATTATTTATTTACTGAAAAATTACGGTCCTAATGCGAAATATTCTGATTGTTTCGGCCTAACTGGTCTTTGTTTTGTTTTTCTTTATTGTTTTGTTGTTATGAGGTTTCAGTGTCCTTTTGATTGAAAGACTTTTTTCTAGTCACATTTTTTAGAATTGATAAATAAACGCGTTTTATACTTAGAACTCTATCGCATGAATATCTTAACGGTGATTTTAGACTGACGCTTGATTTCGTGACGATTTTTAAAATTTCTAAATACCTAGGTACAAAATTTTAAATATTTTCTCTAAGATATTTCAAACCTTTTTAATTGTAGGGACCATAGACTTTGACTTGATCGTCTCTATGAATTTGCTATATTTTTTATATTGTTAAAAAAATAAAATAATAAAAACAATAAAGCAAATATGTAGAGATGGCAGCTTTTTATATAGTATGTACCTAAATTATTCGTTATTTTAACGAATTAAATGATATATATTCTTCTATAAAAACTCTACACAATATTTCCCTAATGTGTTTCACATTTTTTAAAATAATTATATAACTTGAGCTATTTCAGACACTCGAGCATATGACATTATATAAAATGATAAATACTTCGAAAAATATGTTTAGTGTGCTTTCGGTTCCTTATCTAAGCCAAATAAATAAGCCAAAGTTAAAAAAAAATAAGTTACGGGAAAATTAAAAAAGTGTACATAGTAATATGCTACAAAGGTTATTATTTCGCGGTAAATGTAACAAAAAATCAGCACCTTCAGTATAATTGTTAATAAAAGAAATGGCTATGTCGATGTGTAATATAAAATTATATTTAAACTAGTATAAATTATTCAATAGAAATAAGTAAAATAGTTTTGAAAATATAATGGAGTGGAATCACATATCTTTGTGAACGTCTTATATAAATGGCTATTGTATATAATATTATATTGTAATAGCATAAATTATATATTGTCAATTTTATAGTTTATCTAAGCAGGTTGCTTGTAATATTTATATAATATTATAATATAAATGTACAGTCGTGCCGAAACGTTCATATTTTTGTGAAGATAGTTGCAACAGTCAAACGTGCTTTTTTAAGCTTAATCAATAAGTTTCTTTTTTTATATAATTGAATATGAATATATATAATTAGATATGTAGTGTAGAATAAATCTGTGCGCGATTGTACATTTTGCTTGTAGATATGAAATAATGTCAATTTAATATTTTATTTTAGTGTAGTATACAGGATGTAGGTATGCGTATGTGGTAAATGTATCGATATTTAATATGCTTGAGATTTACATATCACGGTGACAAATAAATATAATATACTACATAAATGAAATAAAATATACATGTCTTTTCGCAGACGATATTCGATAAAAATGCACGTTCATTTTTTTTTGCTCAATTTTCATTTTTTTTTTTTTCTGAATCAGATCATCGTTCCATAGGACTGCATACCTACTACTAACAATACATACCAGCCTAAAAGACGGGACAGCAACAATATCATATTGACATTCATTTACAAACTTTTAGTAAAAAAAAACGATATACATATAATATACAGTGTCCTTTTTTTGACGAAATGGAAAATGTAGAGTGAAACAGATGTATGGAGTCAGATTACACAGTTGCGCAGTAACTTTGCAAGTTTTTATGATTGATTAAATCATAAAAACCTTTGAATGACAAAAAACTCTTTGCATGAAAAGATAATGAAAAAAACTATAATACACACACACTCACACTCTGTCACACTTAAAACTTTCCGTATCGAAAAATAAAAACATCCTGTATAGAAAAAAAACTCTTTGTTTTACTAAAAAGTATTGTAACTGTACATACATGCAAACTCACGTAATGCTATTTGCTTCTAGTTAACGGCGTACCGGAGGACCACAAACACACACACATATCAAGACGGAAGCCACACAGACACACACAGGCACACCTACAGTGCGTTCGGTTCGGGGGAGAGGGGGGGGGGGGGGGGGGGATCGGGGAGTTGCCATAGAAAAAATCATCCAAAAAAACACCAACAACTCTATGGTATTAACTGACTAGCTTTTTAGACAGCCGGAATAAACGAGTGCGAAAGAGATAGAAATGTTTTTCTCTCTCTTTCGAGATCGTTAGTCTGGCCGTGAGAGATTAGCTTTTCGGTTAATGACCCGTTTGTGGACTAAATTGGTTGCACTGATTTGCCATAAAAGTTACAGTCAATTTGAATGCTTTTCAACCATTAACAGTCAAACAGTCAATTTCAACACACACTTTGGTGGCCTACCAAAATCAAAAGTATTCAAACTTTAATTTTATATTGAAATGTTTCGCTTTTACAATAGTGAAAGTGAGATGGTACACAATCTAAAATTAAAATAAGAATGCTTTTGGGATTGTGAGAGGCCCCTGAATATCTTTAAGTCGACTTGATTAGGGCAAAGAGGAGATATGTCTTAAATATCCAATGGGAAGTCGTTTTTCCGCATTTCTCCGCTTGCTCCCGCTTTTTTCCGCTGGACACAGTTCAAGCGGAAACGCCTTTTTTAAAGCCAAAAACATTATCTTGAAACATTTGATCGCTCCAACCAGTAACATCTTCACTTTATAATGGTTTTGGGCAACATTTTTAGAATTTCGTCACTCTGGCGATACGATAGTTACCAATTTAGTCGGAACATAGGATGATTTTTTCCCGAATAAGTAAGGCAACATTGTTATAATTCCTTTTTACATTTACGTGATTTTAGATCACTCTTTATAAAGACATTAACATATAGAATTTTTAATTTAATTATTATTATAGACACATAACACGAGTTTACATTTTATTTTTCACGTTATTTTACATTTCCATGTATTTGTTTCTTTTTTCTTTCTTTTTTGTTTGTTCGTTTTAGAGCTGTGCTCTATTCGGAAAGCTTGTCACAATTTTTGAATAGTCTTATTTTTATATTGCAATGAACTTTTGTTTCGCTTACTCTACTGCAGATTGAGCGAGAGAAGAGTCAAGCAAGGCTTGGGTTACCATGCATCCGGATTTGTCTGAACATGAAGGGATTTTCAGCATTCGACTTTTTAATTTTTTAAAGATTTTATGAGATATAATAAAAATAAAAACTATTTATTTTACACAAATCCAAATAAAATGCATCAATGAAATATGCATTGTGACTTACAAAAAAAACTTTTTGCCTTATTGCAAAGTCAATTTCTTATATTTTGGAATGGTAACCCTGGCAAGACTAAAAAAAATATTTTAAGAAATTGTGGTAGGCCCCCCGTATGCGTTCATGCATTTTATCTTCTCTAGTTGTCATACTTGTAGCTATTGGTTAAGCAATATTCCCATTTAATTTGTGTTATGATTAGAATTTACTAGCTATGTAACAATTATTATTATTTTCAGTGCCATTTTCAAAGTCTTCAATTCTACGGATATATTAAAAATGGACTTAGCAATTTTTTTTACATGTCACTTTTAATGATAATAACTTCGCGGCGGTGAATTTTGAGAGCACAAAGTGACTTATTATAAAAACGTTGTTATTTTACGAATTTGAGGATGGTACTGTATTTTTTCCTTTGTAGTGATTTCATCGTCACTCGTCATCGTGCGATGATAGTGGTCACCACATGATGATTAGTGATTCGTAATTAATGATATTAGTTTGACGTGAAAAAACATAGTTTTTTCGTATAACTTACCTGATTTGCGTGCACATTTATGGGAGATAAAATAATAAATTGGGAATGAATCCTGTGAGGCTGGTTTTACAGTTTGGCTGACCGTCAGCGCTGATGCTGACTGTCGGCATGCGGCTTGTTGACGGTGGTCAGCGCTGACTGAATAGTAACTTTGGTAACCTTTGTTTTTTTATTAAAATCAGGGACACCCCGAACAGAAAAAGTGGATATAAACCTTCATAAAATATATTTAAAACAAATAAAATAAAAACTTAAGAATTAATTTTAGCCGTTTCCAAGTTGGATACCACATACAGACACACGCAGATACACTCGTTAGACCTACATTACTCGTATGTCAGCCTCGGGGGTTAATAAAATAGTTTCTTAGAAATGTATTTTAAACGATCAGCGCCGTCGTTTGGTAACGGTCCAACGCTGACGGTCGGTGAAGGTCAGCGTGACGGTCGAAGATCAGCGTAACTCTGAAACCAGCCTGAAACTGATTGCAGATTATATTTCCGGATGTTGGTTGTTTCTGTGAACGCAGTTGTGAATATGTACAAGAAATAAAGAAAACTGTGGTATAAGATAGAATATTTGAGTTTCATTTTTGTTACAAACACGCTCGGAGTGTGCATGTTACCTTTACTTTTGCATGAAAAACTACTGACTAAAATAATTCCTTTGACCATTATTTGTGTAAGAACCGAGAATGTAGTACGTGGGATTTTGGTTGGCACGTCGGAGAAATGACTGATCGTGGACTAATATTACTTTTGGATAGCGTTTTTAGTCTGTTGTTGTGCGGTATAATGTATATGTGTCAAGTCAAAAAGGCAAAAATGGTAAATACTAAAAAGTTGTCAGTAAAAAATGCTGACTGAAAAATTAACTGCTTAATGAAGATATTAGTGATGAGTCGTCACTGACGACTGATAGCGTATTGTGCGACAGAGAGAACGCTCTACAAAACCGAAGCTTGCCAATTTTAGCCGCATCTTCTTTCTCTTTCCGACGTGCTGACTACAAAGCCACCTAGCTACCCTTAATGTTAGAGTTAGTTTAGCACTCTTTAGGCTAGTAGTAAGTGTCATTGCAATGTCAATTATATTCGATTAGTGAAAAAATATGACAGTACGGATTTTCTATAAATTTTTCTTAAAAATTTAAAAAAATATAGCGAAGATTCGAGTTTTCGCTGAGCACAAGCGTTAGAGTAAGATATTTGAAGGAAGAAACACCACGAGTCTGTTTACACTTTCTGTCAAAATAGTGATCATACAGGGTGTTTGGTAAATCTGTGCTGAGCTGTAACAAAATTGAACAACCCATCCGACTCTTAAAAGAATTATATTTTTGTTTGTTTTTTTTTTGTTGTAACAAATTAGGACGAACGATCTTAATACGATTTTTTGTAACTTCGTTAAAGTAAAAAAAGGCAAATGCTCTAAATGGCCTAATCTATGGTTCTCTTACCGCTTTGCACACAGCTGCAAAACACCCTGTATCGAGGTGTCGAGTCTGTTGCATCATTTTGTAAACTAAGGTTTTATTCAGAAACGTCTAAATGTCTTGCTTTAGCCGGAAAGTCTTTTGTCCCGTTTACGCGCGTGTCGCTTCTCGTCAGCGAGAGGTTGACAGCACTATAATGCGAAGGCTTGTCAAACTTTTGTAAAAGAGTTAATTTGTTGACGTCCTTTTCTCATAATATATTAAATTAAAATGAGACCCAAATAATTTCAATGTTTCTAGATTAGTTTACAAGATGACGAAACAAATTCTATGCCATTGTCTTTAAAAAATCCTTTTATCCACCCTTACTGAAAAGCATATTTAAAATCTCTCAGTTAACAATATTTGGTCGTCATTTAAGCTGATGACGAATATCATGCTGTCGAATGAGACAAAATACATTTTAACTGTCAAAAATTACTGTTTTAAATTTTTTATTGGGGTGTATTGAAACTTTAGATTTTTCTAGACTTCTTATACACGGTCGAATTTGGACTTGAGCAACTTTGGAAATCATGCTGTCTCATTTTCTCTTTAATGTTAGAAAGAGACAAAGAAAAACAGTCGTTCGCGCTCTGCTATTCACATTCGGAAAACACCTTGTATAGTAGTGAATGGAGACGAGGCTATGATATTGTTTGTGTCTCTTTCACTCAAAAGAGAAAAGAAGAGTGCAGTTCCATTTTTGACCAGGTCCAATTAGGCCGCAGTGTACTTCTGTAGATATTTTGATGGTGTCATCTATGTGGTAGATTGTCTATGTTACCGTTTTCTGGACTCCCTAGCTACAGTCCTAGAAGTGTGACTCGCTATGTGTTTTGTTTTCATTTGTATCGTTTGTAACGTAAGCAGTGATGTAGACAAGATAGTTAAAGGATTGATAGTTAGAACACGTTGTATGGACTTATGCCGGTTTGGTTGAAAGCGGAATTTCAAATGACGAACTTATTGTGAGCCGCGTGCAGCGGAATTTTAAATGATGAACTTGTGACGTATCGCGTACAGTGGAATTTCAAATAACGAACTTGTTGAAAGTCGTTTAGAAGAGAATATCGAAAGACAAATCGTATCACGTGCAACGGAATTTCAAATAACAAACTTATGGAATTTCAAATGACGAATATTTGAATGTGACGCGTTTTTGTGTAAGGTTTCGCTCCATGTGGAATATTATTTGTGGGATAGTCGATGTATTTGATGGAGTTTGAAATCACCTAAATATATGTACTCATAAACTTGAAATAAATGACATTTCGTGGTTTGTCATTTGAAATTCTGCTGTATTACAAGATTGTTTAAGATTCACTCTTTTTAGCCGGACCGGCGTATAGTTTGTGCAATGAGCAAAAACTATATTAATGTAATAACAATAATTAAATGTTATCAGGTAAATAGATGCATATCTTATCTCTAGTTCTATTTTCGAAATGAAAAAAAACTTAAGTGTTTAGTGTTAGGACTTGATGTCGTGATAGCTTCTTGTTTATTAAAAGAAATCTATAATTTTGTTGATCTATGGGCGGAGTACGAATATTCGCGTAGGTAATTTCGATATTTACATGTGTAAATATTCGTACTCGGTACACTTGTTTTTGTAATTCCCGCTGAATACTGACAAAATGACACTACCCGACGAAATAAAAGAGAAATACCATTACACTGTCAAAGACACTAAGATTGACAATTCCAAAAGACTCGACGCCTGTCAGTTTTGCTGTCTCTTCACTACTTTACATAAATACATATAGATATTTACAATATCTATATAATTACATAGAAATTTGTGACTCTAACATGCTTACAAACAGAAACTGCACTCTGGCATTAATTACATTTAAGATTGATGTAATTTTTATAGTTTTCATTTAGTATACATTTCATTGAATATTGGGTCTTGTAGTAAACATTAAATACATGTCAAACAACACAAAATATTCTTTCATTTGTTACACACCTACAGCACGACATGGACCACAATGTAGT
This sequence comes from Alcis repandata, assembly GCA_949125135.1. NCBI lineage: Eukaryota > Metazoa > Arthropoda > Insecta > Lepidoptera > Geometridae > Alcis > Alcis repandata. Next base: position 940,986 of record OX421248.1, on the reverse strand, counting down.
AGGATGCAGCGCTGATGTCACTGAGAAAATATTTTTTTAATTGAAATTGGGAATCTATTTCTTTCAATGATCTATGACTTTTACCCCTCTACTTTGATTGATCCTTCTATATTGACACTAATTATGAACTATGTCGCATTTTACTTGATACACAGTAAACGATTTAATATCAATAAATAAAATTACTTAGGGACTATCCTCAACCCTGTAATTTATAATGATGAAGTATACAAGGTGTCACGGAAAGGTGCAGTAATACTTAAGGGTGTTCTTCTACACGTCAAAGTGAACAACTTCTAGAACACAAGTTTGCTAAATTCGAGAAAGTAAATAATGAATCTCCATGGAAAATTGATCACGTGACTAAATATTTTGTATGGTGACTCGATATTTTTTTTCTCGAATTTTATCAAACTTGTTTCACAAAAGTTGTTCACTTTGACGTGTAGAAGAACACCCTTAAGTATTACTGCACCTTTCCGTGACACCTTGTATAATCGGGAGTCCCTTTCAGTTTCGTTTACTCTTTCACAATAACCAGTGAATCTGTCCAATTAAGAAGCTTCCAGGATAGGTAAGTATCTACCTATAAATCCTATAATACGCCAAACTTTATGACAGCAAGGGAAGAGTTTCAAAAATATTTGGAAAATTTCATAATTATATACGTAGATATTTGTACTTCACCCTTTAATTAATAAATTCAAAGCGTCTAAAAAATCCTCAAGAACCGTACTTACTCCCAACATTACCTACAAGATTAGTTTTTCAAGGTTTTACAAGAACTTTGAAAATCTAAAAGTAATGACAAACAAATTACTCGTACAGTCTTACAAATTTGCTTTTACACAGGGTCATTCTGAAAGCGTATTGTAAGCCAAAAGCATTCATTGTTTCGTTATGAACAACTTTTACAATGGTACCAACTGAAATCCCGACAAAAATGCACCACTTTTTTTGTACTTTATTATACCTACTATTATTTTTGCGATTTCGAGATCGGTCCCTATGAAAAGTAGTTCCTAATGAAGAGTAACTAGGAGCCCCTTTCGACTTGGTCTAACCTTTCTGATAAACCCTGATATCGTCATTCAAAAATGTGCCACGCTCAATTTGCTCAAATTTCAATTAACTCTCACACTTCGAGCTCGCACTACACGGGCATACATTTCTAGTGAACTGTTATAAAATTAGTAAATTAAAAAGTGTGGTCTATTTATGTAAGTAATTTCTTTGTAAATAAGAAAAAATGCTTTTATTTTGTAGAATTATTGTGAAGATAATTCGGGCTATTAGAAGCAGCACTTGAATGCATGAAATTGTAAATGATATAGAAAATAAATAACGTTTTTTTAATGGCAGTGTCATTTTAATCTATTTTGAAAAAATATTCACCTTCCTAAGGAAAGACTGGCATATAGTGGTAACTGGTTCTCTGGTAAAGTTGCCGGTTCACCTTTGGGCACTTGGCGACAGAAGATGTACGAGTGTGTAGATAGATAGATCTTTACTGTTCACACAAATAATTACAAACAAAAGGATAGTAACACTTAAAACTACTGGCGGCCTTATCGCTAAGAGCGATCTCTTCCAAGAAACCTTAGGGTAGAGAACATAGTTAATATGAATAGAAAAACGGAGTGTGCAATATTGGGGAAAACTTTGCCAAATAAACCTACATAAAATGAGTAGGTACCACAGTTCAGTATGAGTCTTTGTTCTAAAACTCTAACCTTATGTGACACCTATCAGGCGGCTTATAGACTGTGACACTAGGGCCAGCCAGTCGTTCTTTACTATCTTACTTTTATTTACAATAGCTTGAGCTATTTTTTAGGATTAAAACCCTTCACCCTTCAACGTGAAAGTGGAACGCCAGTCGCTGAGGTGTCTTCGTTTCAAAAATATTTACATTTGTTAATATTCAAACTCTCACTAATATTATAAAAGTCTGAAGCCGAAGTACGAATATTTACATACGTAAATATGAAATTGTATATCTTTGGTCCGTAGTGTGAAAACGTAAGTATCGAATTACATAAAACTTAAGAATTTTTTTAAATATATGTGTATCAGTAGGCTCAGATCAAGTAGAAAGGCAGTTATGAGTCCCGCCTTAGATACAGGTGAAGCCAAAAAACTACCCTAATACTGCACACTATTTAAGGATGTATATAACATTTATAAATTCAAAGATTCTGCCCTAAATTCGAATTATATAGTAGAATAAAACCTCCTGCATCGATTGATACCAAAAAAATTATACTTTCCCGAGTTATGTGAAATAATTCATTCTAAAATTACCATATATCAAACGTAATTTTTGCCGGAAATGTTACAATTTTTGAGAAGATAGACGAATTGGGAACTTTGTATCAAATTTATACGGCTAAAAAACTTCTTATCAATTTCTTTGTACGATTTGCAATTTTTAAGGCCAAAAAAAGTGGGTTCACCGGTAATTCTGCGGAAATATTTCAAATTGAAATTGATAAAAACTATCCTTCGAAGGGTAATGGCGATACAACTGTTAGGCCGTAGTAGTCGCAGTAGTCAAATTACATCTAAATTTTTTTTGAATAATAATTAAATATCGAATAATTCCTTAAAAATCCATTATAAAAAATCATTATAAGTTTAATAATCATTAAATTATTAATAATTATTATAATAATTATTAATAAGTGTCTGGGTGTCCAATTTTTAACATATTTAATACTTTCATAATTTAATTAGATGTACTACTGAATTTGACCAATACCTACATCCTTTTATGTCATATCGACTTGTCATAATTATCATCCAAAGACGGCCAAAAGCCCGAAGCTTGCCCAATAAACCCCAAGAAAAAAAATAAAAAATTACCATTTAAATGTCAATGTCAAATTGACATTGACTTATAATAGGTAATATAAGTACAAAACATGTGTTGCCTGTAGATTAATAATGAATTAATGATTCATCTCAGATTAACAGATGGAACCATAATTGCTACTTTGTAAAAAAGAGCAAGATGGCAAGTGCCACGGTTGAAAAAGAGAGACAGACATTTCATTTTTTGTCCCCGTCGCTGTAACCGTGCCAAGGTGGGCAAACTACAGATTAGGAATAATCATAGATATATTACATAAAGATAGAACCAAAGTGTAACCGCACATGCGACAGCTATATTCTTGAAATGGATGCCAGGATAGGAAAGCTTCCCCCATTTTAGAGAAAATAAATCATAAAATATTCCTAATCTTTATACTTCACAAAATAAAACATTGTTATACAGGGTTATAAGGAAAGGATATACAAGCCACAAATTGCTCATAGTAGGAAAAAATCTAATAGTAGGAAAATAACTAATAATATAATAATCTACTCATAATTATGAACATCTTTTAAATAGGCAATCTTGCGATTGCGAAAATAATGTACCATAACTTAGTTTTGGGTCAGCGGGAAATAATAATAAATAAAATAATAAAATAAAATAATAAATAATGTAGTAGTTATTTTCCTACTATTAGACTTTTTCTTACTATGAGCGATTTGCGGCTTATATATCCTTGTATAACCCTGTATAACATTTTTTTATTTTGTGAAGTTTAAAGATTAGGAATATTTTATGAATATGTTTCCCCTAAAATGGGGGAAGCATTTTTATCCTGACATCATTTCATACCCCATTTACACTCGCGCTTCGTCCCGCGCCTCGTGGCTCGCCGCGTCATTCGTGCGAGGCTCGTGTTGATCGATGGTAAATGAGTTGCCTGTTTACACTCGCGTGCCGAGTTCAGTCGTCTTTGAGCTAGCAACAATGGAGGACGTCGAAGTCTTAGCAGCAACAAGTTTGTGCACACTGGGCTTATACTGCTACGTCACTAATTTAAATATTAAATAATAATAATTAATTAAAAATGAATTTAAATATTATTAATTCTTGTGGCATTTATGTTTAGGGTCCCAAATAATTCGTTCTTTTTGCCGGTCACGTACCGAGTACGTGTCAGGTTGATTGCCTCAGGACGCTGATCACGTACTCAGTACGGCATTGACTTTCCTAGGGTTTATTGAAAACGACGTCCGTGGTGCGTGTTTAGCGTGTATTGGTATAGCAGTATGATGCTTTAGTTACGCACACATGTATGATTTACCGAGACGGGGCGCTAGGTGTGAGTGGAACAAGCGATCGAGTGGCGCGCTCCGCCAGTGCTACCGCACCGCTATCTCGAGAGCTCATGTTCGACTTTTTATTTTTTTCATAAACCCCCTTTTTTGTATTACATTTTTAAATAAAAAAAAAAACCAATTTACATATGTTTTTTATTTTTATCCTAAAAATAAACAAATCAATAGTGTAAATAAAAAAAGAATTATAGATCCATCATTGATAGTTCTCATTTTATACATGTTGCAATATCGGCGAAAATCGCCGGCGAACCAGGGAAGGCGCGTTTTAAAACCTTCGGCTGTCAAAGTGTTAAATTTTTGCGTATTTGTTAAAACTAAACACAACCTGCGCGGCACGATGTAGAAGCCAGAATGAAGCGAGAGGGCGAATGTAAACATCCACTCGCGTGCGACGCGAGGTCCTTTGACTCGTGCCCCAAAAACCGCTCCGGACGCGAGCGCCGCGAGTGACGAGGCGAAGGACGAGGCGAGCTACGAGCGTCTGTTCACACTCGCACCTCGCCCTGCGCTTCGTCCCTCGCCTCGCGACTCGTACGCGATTGTAAATGGGGTATCAAGAATATAGCTGTCGCATGTGCGGTTACACTTTGGCTCCATCTCTAGGTAATATACTCGTATCTATGTGATTCATAAATAAAAAGGAAGGCAATGATGCTTTTAAAAAAAAATAGTTCCAAAAAGTACGATAGGTGGTGTGAATTTATAGCATAAACAGACGCTCCGATTCGGTTGGTGCCAACCATCCGACCACGACCAAATCGGAAAGTGAAGAGAGCGGTCGGTACGACATAATTATTATTAATATTGGTTGGACGTGGTCGGATGCGCCGGCGATCCGACCAAACCAAATTCCTATCCGGTCCAACCAAATTGGAACGTTTGGAAGCTTTGTTTCGACCAGTGTTGCCAATTTAGCGACTTAGTCGCTAGAACTGGCGACTTTTGCTCAAGTCTAAACGACTAAAATAAAGTTTTGACGACAAAAATTGTTTAGCGATAAATCTGGCGACTTTTAAAAAACCAATTATCAACCAATTACCAATCATTCGAAGATATGTTCGGAAATCTTCATCATCCAATTCCCTATGGAACCGCATAGGACTGTAATATTCTCTATTTCTGTAGTAGAATTTAGCCCATTCTCTTCGTTTTTTCCTTGGTTCCTTTTGTAGCGGTGCTGTAGCAACAATGGTTGCTGCAACCAACGCTATTTTAGCATTTTTAGATAGTAACGGTGGCATGATGTTTATGCATCGACGATCGACGGCATCAGGTGGCAAGACATCCGTTCACTACTTCATAGCAAAGTCAAGTCAACTGACGGCTGGAAGGCCAACCGTCGGACAATCTGTAGCAATGTTGGAATGGTTGCTATGTCGGTTCCAATATGGCTGGCACCAACCGAATCGGAGCGTCTGTATAGGCTTTTAACCTGGTAGGCTGGTATCAGTCATAAAAAAAATATTACATTCGGAAATTTTACGGTTTACCACAATGGTTGTGTGCAAAGATTTTTTAAACATTATGTTCATATTTTTACCCTTATACTGGAGAATTGATAAGAAGTGACCATACCTAATCGGTTCTACGTAAAAATCACTATTTGTTTAAAAAAAGCGTCATTATATTTAATAATGGAACCCACTGTAGTCGTCTCTACCTTAAGTACAAAAAGGCGACCACTTGAACAGAAAATAACCCCAAAAGAGAACTGAAGATTATTAAGATGGTCGTAAGAGGGTTCTCCTAGTATCTATTTATAACTAGGTAAATTAAAAAAATCTGCTGGTTGATAAACTTCTTCATAACAGACCACCAAGGGCACAAAAAAGCGTCATCGTTTTATAGTTGACATCTTATACTAAAATAAAATAAATTCATTTATTCAAATTCAAATTCATTTTATTTTAGTTTAAGGTTGACATACCTAAAACCCGAACGAAACGCTTTGACTGCGTGCTCCATCGTAGGCCGCATCATTGCTTCCCATCAGGCAAGATGGCGGTCACGCCACTGATGGCCGTTGGGACAAAAAATAATGCACTGATCTAACGGCCACCACTAGGGCCTGTTTTAGTGGTGGCCGTTGGGAGTATACCATCAAACGCAAGCCTCTAAATAAATGAATAAAAAAAAAAAACAAAAACTTCAAAATGTTGGCGCTAAAACATGTTGCCACTTTGATGCACAGGTGTATAGGTAAATTTTATTAAATCGTGAATCGTGCATTCTCTCATGTTGTCAATAAAATTAATAATATAACAGTCTTTAGATAAAGTAACGTAAGATAAAGCAGTATGGCCTTGAAAACTTTAGGCTGCCCATGGTGGACCAAAACAAATCAATCGTCTTGTATGTTTCTAAATATTGCCAAAACGACTTATTTATCAATATGACGAATGCTGATGCCGACTACGAAGTGAAGATAAATAGAACGATAGAAAGTCTGTGAAAAATGCTCGTTGTTAAAAGTAATATTTGGCAAATGAGTTCTGGCAACATCGCCAGAAAAAAAAGAAAATTTAATTTACGTAATGATGGCTGCCCGTGTTCGATGCATTGCTGACAACATATTTGTGAAAAACTTATTGCAAACCTTCTAAAAGAATAAAAAATATTTTGTACAAGTTATTTTTTTCAACAGAAATCAAGTAAGTTATTTATGACTATATTTCGTATTTTTTTTACCCATTAAACTGTAGTGTAACAAAATGGCTGCCTGGCTAGCAAACCGTAAAAGCAAAGCTCTTTATTCCACTAAAATATCGCCGACAATTTTGGTTTTTATGGTGGTAGTGGTGTTTTGTTGATAAGAATGTAAACATTGGCGATAAGAAGCATATCCTCGATATAATTCTTAATTTACTCAAATTATAACTTTCAAAATTGTATTTGCATGAACTATAAAAAAACCTTATTACCTGCCTAATTTCATGAAGTATTCAAGTTATCGACGGATAAATAGTTATTGAATCATTCATAGTAACGCCAATTAGACTACCTTGTACATGACAAACTAATGAAAACCATCATAGAGGGACAGGTTGAAGGAAGGAGAGGACCAGGAAGACTAAAGACATTAGGCTAGATTAAAGAAACGGTTGTCATGTACCAGCAAAGAACCGCCAGGCCTGGAAGTAAATCCATCCACAAGAGCCTCACTAACAAACAAACAAAATTAAATAGTAATTGGTGTTGTGTAAATAAATAAATGATTCACACTCATAGTCCCCTCTAGGATAATCCTGTGTGGGGGATGCTATGGAACATACACAAAGGTAAGGACCACTAACACCCAGACCCAGTACAAAATCAAAAACAAAAAAATCAAAACATTTAAATCAAATTATACTAGTAGTTTGCGGCGAACTGAACCTCGCGCGTTATATCTCTACAGTCCTTCGATCGATTTTGCTTATATTCGAACATAAACATTGTATTGAAATGAACTATTTGCTTACAAAATTTCATGAAGATCCGATGAACGATACTCAAGCTATTGTTGGACAAATACACATACGTTTTGTTCCCCTAGACTCTGAGACCTCACTTCGTTTGGTCAACTAATTAACAGCTTATTTTATTGCAGAATGAATGGCGTTTGTCTGGTGTGCTCCACACAGCTAACGCCTGTTAAAACCCAAATAACAAATGTATTTTCACACAGCGCATTTTCTCGGGTAAGCAACTTTTTAAACATTATTTTTCTACACCAGAGTAATGCTAAGAAGATGTATTAAATTATAAATTAACTGTTGGCAAGGGTGCTCCATCTTAGACCACATCTTTGTTTACTCAATGCTAGCCTATCGCAGAATAATTAAATAAAAACTGAAGTAAGATATGTAAGAAAATAGTGGATGAGCCTGGCACATTACCAAAAAGATGGTGTACTAAAGAGACATACTCAGCAGTAGGTGAAAAAAGGTTAATAATGACAGATGAATAAAAACACCTTATTCCGTATATTGGCTGTAACTTAACACTTTGGCTGCGGGAAAGACATACCCTGTGTTTTCCTTTGCGCGACGGGAGTGCGGCTGCACACGCCAGGCGTTTTAAGAAACAAGGCGTTTCACTATTAGCTGCGCCTGGGGCTAGCCGCAGCCAAAGTGTTTTTAGCAACAATCGGCTAAAACAGCAAAACAAATAATCAGATTTTCCTCTAAATCTTGAATAATAAAGTACAGAGGTCAACAATCACCAGATTGTGACAGCAATACATTTTTTGGCTGCAATTTCTGGTGTGAACTAACAAGAGTTTATCTATCCATCTATGCTGGGATAAAATGTCAAAAACACCAAGACTTATTGCCCCATCTCAAATATAAATAAAACTATCACGCTATACCATATAGGATTAATAGGAAAGGGTATTCTAAGACGAATAGGGTGCATCATTATGAACAACTTTTACTATGGGACAGACCAACCCTGAAGTTGAGAAAAAAAACAGCTGTTCTACAGAAAAATGTTAAAGACGCTCAACAAAATGTATATAACAGCTTGTTTTTTTTGCGATTTCAGGGTTGGCCCCATAATAAAAGTTGTTCATAAAGATGAGTACAATGAGCCTTTTTCAGCTTAGCATACCCTTTCCTTATAACCTTATAGACTAAACCCAATGTTTAATTTCCACAGAACTATTTAGCCAGCAGTACTACACTTCTAGACACCATCCAAGAAATACTCGACAAGAAACTGGATGAAAACAAAGTCCATTCCAAGGGTTTATGCAAAAAATGCTACATAAACTGTACCAACTATGATGAGCACAAGTCCAAGTATGATATTCTTATTATTGTTTCTAATACTAGCTGCATCCGGCGGTTTCACCCCCTTTTTTACTTTTAAACCTTCCCTGAACTTCCACAAATATTTCAAGATCAAACTTAGCGAAATCGGTCCAACCGTTCTCGAGTTCTCCAGACAAACGAACAGCGATTCATTTTTATATATAAGATTGAATTAATATTATATTAATGAATACTCTGACACTAAGGGTTTCCAATCGGTCTTCATGAGCTTACTTTTATTGCAATGTCACCGCGTCATTGGAGTTACATATACCAAACAGCTCAATCGGACATCGGGAACTGGTTCAAAATTGAGCTGCAAGATTCCACCCGAACAAACATATGTTGTTACATACATTACAAGTATATTATAATACAAATGAGAATGTATATATATTTTTTTCATATTTTCATTCACTCACAAGCCCTAATATGAATGTGATGTGGTTGACATTTAAAAATAATTGATATTAGATTCTTATTTTGATGCAAGATCAAAGCTGAAGGTAAAAATTAAATAAGGGTGAGGCCTACGAGTACATCAGCAGTGGGATAAAGAGGGCTGTGGATGATGATCACCCTACTATAGTCGTCACAAAATAAGAAGCCCGTTTTGGACGTTTGTCATTGCGACGTAACTAGTGATGTAACCATACGACTCGGTACTCGATACTCACGATAAATCAATTCAAGTTTGTATGAGTATTTGATCGATTTGATTTTGTATTGTAAAGTACATTGGGTAAAGGTTACGATTCGAAAATTTAACTTAAACTTGAATATTATAGGTATATTGAAATGATACGAAATGGTGCGAGAGGTCAATTTGTCTTTAATTTAATATTTTTAGTTACAATAACATTCATTCAATAATTTTCTTCAGATGATGAGCCAAAATCGTCAGTTGAGCTATCGTCAATTCAATAATTAGTTAGTTACAAGTTACAACACTAATATTTGAAAAAAGAAGACTGAGAACGTAACTGTTTTTGAGAGTTTCGTTATAATTTGACATTACATGCTACCATAAAGTATGCGCGAAAAGCGTTCCAAGTTACATTCTACGGTCTTTCTCAAGTGTCCAAACGAGCCTCTTATTTTGTGACGACAAAATATTATAACATACACATACATTATAAATGCTAAAGTATGTATGTGTGAATGTTTGTTACCTTGTAGCTCCGTAACTACAGAATAAAATATTTAGAAACAGATAGCTTATGCGCTAGATTAATATGTAGGCTAATTTACATCACTGCACGGGTGAAACCGCGGGGCACATGTATCTACACTAATATTTTAAAGAGGAAAGATTTGTATTTTTGATGTATGTATCAATGAAACTCAAAAACTACTGGACCGATTAAAAAAAATCTTTCTCCAATATAAAGTTACATCATTAGCGAGTAACATTGACTATATTTCATACCCAGGCGAAGCCGGGGCAGGTTGATAGTCCTCAAAGAAATTATTAAAATCTATGTTACAGGCTGAACATAATAAAAATTGAGATGTCTGAAGTGTTCAATACAACAACTGGAATTCACACCACTGGACGGACAATGCCTACAATACAGATAGTTAAAGAGGAAAAAACGATGGGAACCATAGGTAAGCATAATTGACAAGTTTATACAGGGTTATACGGAAAGGGTATGCTAAGTCCAACTCGGAAATTGGGAAACATCAGCTGTTCCATAGAAAAATGTTAATGATACTCGACAAAATGTATGAAACAGCTGATTTTGAATTATGATTATAATTATTTTTTAACCCTTTATTAGCTTCAAATTCAAATATTTTTATTTCGGACAACAACGGATCCATAAAAACAACAGTTAAAAATGACAAATCGTTTGCAAAATGTGTACACGTTCGTCTGTCACACATGCAAAGGATTGTGAGCAAAAGTGGTGTTTTATCTGTTTTTGACCGATTTCAAAAAAGGAGGAGGTTCTCAATTCGACTGTATGTTTTTTTTTTATGTTTGTTACCTCATAACTTTTGACTGGGTGAATCAATTTTGATGATTCTTTTTTCATTAGAAAGCTGATGCTTGCCGTGTGGTCCCATTTCAATTTAGTCCAGTTCTGATAATGGTATCCATGAGAAAACCATATAAGTCTTAAATTTGCATTATGTACGTGCGCGACAAATAGATGAATAACTCAATAGTCGGTCTCTTGAAGTCTGTTTTTTTTTGTAAGAATAATTATTGATCCAATTTATTAATTAAATAATCAATTAATTCATTTTTATTACAATCTGCTCCATGCAGTCTCACACACAGTTTCCTGCATAAAAATTTCCATTTTTGCATGCAATAAACATTCAAACTTTAACATATTTTTTTTGAAATCTACATTTCAATCTTTTCAGTTGTGCCAGCATCGAAGCTGGTGCCAGTTCCGGCTGATTTCCAGCTCAATTTTAGTCAGCTCACCGGGTTTGGGCAGGCGATGTCCAAAGCAAACATTATTAGCAAACCCAAGGTAACATTTTACTGACAACCTGTTTGGCTCAGCGGTAGTATACCCGCCTTATAAGCCAAAGGCCCCGGGTTCGATGCTCGGATGTTTGAATCTCTCTTTTAAACTCTTTATCATTAAAAAATACAATTTAGAGAAGTGACACTCCAGAATACAGTTTGAATTAGAATGAGATATTTCATTTCTATTTAACACTAGCTGTCACCCGGCGGTTTCACCTGCTGTTATTTTATATATTTTTTTAGTTTTAAACCTTCCCTGAACTTATACAAATATTTCAAGATCAAAATTAGCGAAATCGGTCCAGCCGTTCTCGAGTTATAGGGAGCCAACAGCGATTCATTTTTTTATATAAGATTTGTCATTATTTGTTAACATTAAGATTTGTTAATATTTAACATGTGTGAATATACTTTTCAGGTCCCATCCATCAACCTGAAAGTCACCATCGGTACCTCAGTACTAACTCAGAGCGTTAACACGTCAACTGTCAAAATCGCCATGCCAGTGGACACCACAGACTCGAGCATCCTGTCAACTGTCAACAGTGACATAACGAAGAAATGGGACGTCAACTTTGTTCCGCAAGATATATTTTCTACTACCGAAGATGCTAGTCAGAATGATGACGATGAAAACGGTGTTGATGTTGAAAAGGGTGACGAGGAAAATGAAGAGGGTAATGGAGAGATTGGTGATGAAGATAATGAAATGGAGATTGATGAAGGTAAGTGTTTCTTCTTTTTAACCGACTTCTAAAAAGGAGACGGTTCTCAATTCGACTGTTTGTAGCTTTTTTTTATTTTTCCAAATAGAGAGTTAAGATTTAAACTATAAAAGATTACGTCAAATACAAGAAATAGTAGTTATTCCTTTTGTGAATTACAATTTTTAAGCTTATAGGTATAAGCTTAAAAAATGAACATTATAAAAATAAGAATAGACTAAACTAGGTCTAGCCACCAATAGACACATCTTAAAACGTATGTTCCCAAAAAACCCATGAATTTTTGTATTGGTGTTCTGAATTAGCTTATTTTAAAATTTATATGTGCCAATAATTATTAAACAAATACGTCCAAATGAAGGTTCTTTTGGACGTATTTTTATCGGAGTTTTAGGATTTGACCGACATCACTAAAAAGTGAAAGCAAATGGAAATTCTAAGCTTCCCAGCTCTAACTAACATCTTGAGAATCATAATGGGTTGATTTTACGTAACGAGTACAGCGACGAGACAGTAAATGGGCACACTTGGCCGAGCAAACAAATCATGGGTCTATGGACTCGCTTCGTCAAACTGTTTATAGAAACCGAGTACTCGGCCGAGGGCACTGTCTCGCCACTGTACTCGTTACGTGTACTCAACCCATACCACCTAGCGAGTTAACATAAATATAATGCGTTTCTTCCAGATTGCAGCATGGCCATGGTGCCAGTCACCAGCGACGGTCAGGATCTGTTTCAGAACGTAAAGGTAAATCTAATTTAATTCTAATAATTTATTGCAATGAAATCAGTTTGTTAGAATGTATGGATGTATGTATGTTTGTTACTCTTTTACGCAAAAACGGCTGAACGGGCTTGTATGAAATTTGATACGAAAGTAGCTTATACCCTGAATTAACAAATAGGCTACTTTTTATCCCGGAAAACGCGGACGAAACCGCGTGGTGCAGCCAGTAGCTAAAAACATTAATAACAATGGAATAATTAATAGTTAATTCAAACACTGCTACAAAAATGAGCTTCGAGTTCTAAGCAGCAGTTTTGTAATAACCATGCTCTCATGAAAAATAAAACACACCAGATTATGTCACTTTGACATATGTCACTGCTATTCTTTACCAGCCCTAATGGTGGCAGCCAGTGTCTGATCGAAATCTGCAACAGATTTGGTCCGGTCGCTATTTTTCAAATAACGTTATTTCACAAAGCGGCATAGTTTTATGCAGAATATCCCAATAAAGCTGAAAGCGTCCATGTCGCTTATTTGAAAACCCCAAAATGGCATTGACATCGGAACGGTTACTCTGACATGTGTCACTATCACTAGAAATCGCTTTGACATGTCACTTTGACATCTCTCAATTTTACACATATTTTGATGGCTAGTTTGACGTTTTTCTACTTACCTCGCGTTCGTTTTGGAATCAAAAACAGTTAAAAACTCCACCTTTGCTTACAATCGTTTGCATGTGTGATATACGAACGTGTACACATGAGTTTCTACAATAACTCGCTAATGTTGCCTGTTACAGCAAGAGGAGTTATCCGAATTTACGGAGTATATAACGATAACAGAGAGCGCGGACAAAGCCGACGGAAACTATGTGTTTGGGAAACTCAAGATATACAACTCGCAGAACGGGGACGACGAACAACGTAAGTATGCACGTGAATTACCCGACTGACCAAAAAGGGGGCAATATTATTAGCTTTTATTTTAACCCTTTGAACGACACAGTCGTCAATTTCAACTTTCTGGCTTCTGCGGTGTTCCCTGTTCTCGCAATTCTGCCGAAGTGTGTATTGGTGGTTGGTTGGTAGTTTGATTAGTTTTGACGTGACAACGTCTAATAAATCGATGAACGCCGGCTGCACGCACGAAAGTGTCCCGTTACGCTCATTGTGACGTCACGATCATTCACACAGTCATCCAGTCGTGATAGCCAACGAAGTGACTCGCACGCCAGTCATCAATACTTGACCAACAATCAAATCAAAATTACAAATCTTACAAAACTTACAACAATGGGAACAATATTCATCTATTAGACAATTTCGAGGGGTGAGTGATAAAACCCAATAACTTCATAAAAGTGAATCGCGAGATATTCCATTTTAAAGTTTCTTGCCAACAAAAAAATGATTTCCTTTTTAAAACTATGTGCGAATTCTTAACTACTTTATGAAGATTATGATCACAGGAAATCATTTTTTTGTTGGCAAGAAACTTTCTCACCCCTCAATTTGTCTGTGGCTGTCACTTCATTACGGTCAAAAGGTTAACACTTGGTATCTTTGTATGTATGTTCGGATCAAATTTAGAATCACTTCCTGATGTCCGATTGAGCTGAAATTTGGTATACCTGTATTGTGTAACTCCGAGTAAGATATTATTTCTTAAATGTCTTTTTTATTGTGTTGTTTTTAATTTCAGATACAATAATGGTAGATGGCGAAAACACATCGGTTTTGGAAATGATGACAGGACAAAAGTTGATCTACAAGAACGGGGGGCTTTCACTCGTGATGGCGGACGATGATGCGGTCGAAGATGGTGTCAACGACGATGACGAAGGACAAGGTGGGTTCAATAGACTGTATGTAAACAGGGTTCTACAGAAAGCGTATGCTAAGCCGAGTATACTAACTTACAAACTTTTTTTAAAGACTGAAAAAGCGCACAATCAAAAAATCGGTTGTCTGTAAAGTCGGTTTACTGACGATAGTTGAACGTGACAACGTCATAAGAAAATACTGATAGAATGGTTTCATTTTTCAAAAGAAAATTTTAATTTTATTTAATTTAATTTTGTTTTATTTTATTTTATTTAAGTAAGGTACAAAAGTAATTGACAAATAGGAAAATATAATAGAATATAGGAAATCACAATTTCACTCAGAGCGAGGTAACGCCTCATCGAGGTAACGGCACATACGTCACACTTTTTTCGTACTTGCATCCGGCTCCATCGAATTATAAGACGTTATCACGTCAAACGCACGCACCTTTTTTTAAAGCTTTTTTTATAACAAACTAGGCAGGCGTTTGACCACAATCCTAACCTAACCTAACGTCGGCGTCGGTCGTAACGATAACTTGCAATGTATGTAACTATGTTCGGGTGGAATCTTGCAACTCAATTTTGAACCACTTCCCGATGTCCGATTGAGCTGAAATTTGGTATACGTGTGTAACTCCGATGACAACGCAATATAAGCTTCTAAAGCGATTATTGTAATCAACTTATTTCAGATTCTAACGACGAGTCTCAGATAGAGCTCCAAGTTTCGGGCGACGAGGAAACTGCCAACGCGATAATAGCGGCCGCACAGGAACAAGGTTTGTTCACGTTATTATTAACTAGCTGTTCCCTGCCACGCTTCGCTGTGGATGAAAACAAATATAGCCTATGTTACTTTGGGATAATGTAGCATTCGAATGGTGAAATAATTTTTGAAATCGGTCCAGTAGTTTTTGAGTTTATTCCACACAAACATACAAATCTTTCCTCTTTATAATATTAGTATAGATGACCGATTTAACGACTTTTTCTTCAAGTGTCAAAATGACTGTCTCGAAGTTTCAAAGTGTTTCCAGTCGGTTAGGCAATTAATCTATTTTGCTATAAGGCTAGTTTGCTATTCAAGCAAACTTATTATTTAGTATTTTTAATAATTACTTAGTATTTTATGTCCACATATTTCTGTTTAGGAAAAATAACTAATGAGTAACATTTTCAAAATTCTATAGTTATATTATTGTACAAATATTTAGCTTATACTAGTTTTACAAGTTTGTAGTTTGACAAAATGTAGCATGCTTTCCCAATCAGAAATTTACTTCATAATTTCTTTTCTATACATAATTTTATTCTGAATTTTAATTTAGATATTTTATTAATATTTTCACTAATTCTTCATTCTTATTAATATTTTAACTTAATTTGTAGGTGGTGCCTTCATAAAGGTGGAATCAGGCGAGATGTACCGAGTGAAGTCCGTGCAGAGCGCCCCGGAGTCCAGCTACGATGTGGAGAGTCTGGTCAGCAAGCGGGGGGAGCTGTTCCGGTGCAACCTGTGCAGGCAGCGGGGGGAGGATGGTAAGAATATATCATATTAGCTGCGCCCCGCGGTTTCTAGGATAAAGTAGCCTGTGTAAATTCAGACCATGAACAACCTTCATTTCACATGTAAATCTGTTCAACCGTTTTTGCGTGAAAGAGTAACAAACACACATACATCCACATATCCATACATTCTTACTTACATTCTTCTTCTTACTTAAGAATTGACGATTGATTCGGGTAGTTTTTATGCGTCAATGTGTGCTTGAAGTATACGTACACGGGAAGTAGGGTAGTTTTTTTGGCTTCACCTGCATCTAAGGCTGGACTCTATCTGCCTTTCTACTTGATCTGAGTATTTAGTAGAATCTTTCTTACAATCTCACCATCTTTGCCACTAAAGCGGTTGTGCTAGCGGATTATAAGGAGCTGGGTTGGCTCGGGTAATCGCTGGCAAGGGGGAAACACACAATGCACCCTTTGCGGGACGCCAGTGCGGGACCCAACGCCCCCATTCCAAAAAAACAAAGACCAGGGCAAACGCCCCCGTTTGCCTACACTTTGTATCTTGTGTAGCAACCTGAACTGTATATTTATATGTTGTGCAGAAAATAGGCCCAAGTTTAAAGGCTTTTTATGACAGATCTAAAATTTCACCCCCTTTCCTGTCAACCGATTAATCTGAAATTTTGTATACACTTTGGATTTTGGTGACAATACAATTATGTTTATTCATTATCATTATAAATTCAAGATGGCCGCCGCTACAAAATGGCGGATAATTTATGTTTTATTAATCCCATCAATATGGGTATCAAATGAAAGGGCTCAACAAGCAGAATACAATATACTATAAAAATTTGAAATCCAAGATGGCAGCCGCTACAAAATGGCGGATAACGTAGGTTTTATCAATCCCATCAATATGGGTATCAAATGAAAGGGCTCAACAAGCAGAATACAATATACTATAAAAAATTGAAATACAAGATGGCGGCCGCTACAAAATGACGGATAACGTAGGTTTTATCGATCCCATCAATATGGGTATCAAATGAAAGTGCTCAACCAGTATAATACAATGTACTATATAAAATAAAAACTAAAAACTAGAAAATAAAAATAGGTAAAAAAAAATTTTAAGTTAAACGGTTTTATGTTAAAAAAAAAAACATACATTGCAATGTTTAAGATAAATGTACTAAAAACAAAAAAATTATAAAATAGATACAGTCGTGGGAATTATAAACATATGCATAGACTAGACTAAAATAAAACCGTGGGGCACGTCCCACGGTTTTCTTGCCCCACGGTTTTATTTTAGTCTAGTCTATGCATATGTTTATAATTCCCACGAATGTATGTTTTTTTTAACATAAAACCGTTTAACTTAAAAAAATTTTTTACCTATTTTTATTTACAAATAAGACTCAAAATTAGTACAGGTAGATAAATAATTTATCTATTATAATTTTTTATCTAATCAAAACCCAAATCTAATTTGATGTTTACAGACTTATAAAGGCGTCCTTAGCCTGCCAAGTCAAACTAAATTTAAGCTAACTACATATATTATCTGACTGTGTCTAGTTTTATAAGTTAAATTGTTATGTTCAATAAAGACCTTTTAAAAATCAAGTGTAGTATGGGGTGTGTGTGTACTATGTTTAATTTTTAATTATTTTACAGGACTCTTGTTATACCTTTTTATTTTATTGTTTATTTATGTATATTTTTTTCGTTTTTATCGACAGATGACGAGAAGCTATTAGAAGCAAACGCCATGATGCAGCATCTCAAGTCTGCGCACGACGCCAAGATATATCTGTGCCAGTTCTGTGGACAGGCCATCCGGAAGCGGAGCGAGTATACTGCGCATTTAGGTGGGTGGTAGAGTACTTTTTTATGCTTTTATGAGATGACCAGGAAGGCCAAGGAGAGCATTCTTGGACGAGATCAAGGAGAAGGCAGATCCCATGTCATACAGGGTGGTGACAGCACTAGCAGAGGACTGCCATGCCTGGAAGTTGCTCTGACGACAAGAGCAACGCACTTAAGTTTTGAATTAATGAATTATTTCAATCACAAATTGTTATTTTCATTGTTTGATAAAAGCTGGAAATGAAAGACGGTATAATGTAGTACGTCCTGTAACAGTAGACTTGTCCTTCAGCGGAGCACCGGCGCTCCTCCCCCGGCGCCCGCGCCCGCCTGCCCCCGCCACGCGCCTCCCACGCGCGTGACTCGCCCAGCGGCCCGGCGGCGCGTGCGCACGCGTGCCCCACGTGCCACAAGGCTTTTGCGAGCAAGTATACACTGCAGGCGCATATGAAGACGCATCAGGTATGTACTACAGTAGTTTTATTGCGTGCTTCATCGTAGACCACATTTTTTAATACACGCTCTTTATTAGCTTCATTTGTATGTTTGTAACACCTTTGGGCGCGATTTTGTCTAGATTTCATTCCAAGCGTGTTTTTTAGTTTTTTTTACTATTATATTAATTATTTTTATTCAAGTATAGGTTTCTTGGTTATTCACTACCAGAGAGATCGAACTAAAATTTGGCACGAAAAAACTACGGGCCATGTTGTGAACGAAATTGTATATTACTTTTTTGTAACAGACACATCTTGTCTATTTTGACGTTATTTCATCTTTTTATTGAATATGCGATGATGGCCAGTGTTCTTAATGTTTTTTCAGATCCGTCCTCGGCCGTTCAAGTGCGAGCAGTGCAACAAGAGTTTCCTCTCCGTACAGAATCTGAGACAGCACGAGAAAACGCATTCCGGCATCAAAGATTTCATCTGTCAGTTTTGCAGTAAGTATCATACAGTTTCATGGGGTGTGATCAGCCGAATGACATTAGTTATACTTTTCATTTTAAACATTAAAAAATAGAAAGTTTAATTTTGAAACTAAATTTTTGTTTCTTATGCTCGTATCTTTTTGTTACGCCCTGCGTAACCCTACTAAGACTAATTTGTAACTATTACATAAAATCTTGCTTCATATGTACTGGTGCACAAAAATATTCTTTAAAATGGTTCTAGCAGTCAAAACTGCGTTTTGTGCTCTCGTGCATAAACATCATCTTTGCATGCACTAGTGCATAAAATGTCAACTTTACGTATATTATGTCTCGTGACTTCAGACAAGGCGTTCGGCACGCAGCACAACCTGGAGATCCACGGCGTGGTGCACACGGGCGCGCGGCCCTTCGCCTGCCAGTACTGCGACAAGGCCTTCGCGCGCCGCGCCGAGCTGCTCGACCACTGCAGGACGCACACCGGTACTGGGGACACGGGGGAATGGGGACGAGGGGAAATGGGAAAGCTGGCTTGTTACCAGCGTAATTTCAAGGCAAATAGGAGATTTAACATTTTATAATCTCAGTGATGAGCACAATGGTGTGCCTCGTAGATTGCAGGGTCTTGATGTTTAAGAGTTCAAAATTCTGGTTGGTGCAGACCTGTAATGGGCAAACGTGACGATTAACATCAGGCGAGCGATTTGCTCGTCTCGTCACTCAACAAAAAAAAAAAAGTCGAATGCAAAAACCCATTTTATCCTGGACACAAATATTCGCCCTCGCCTTCGGCTCAGGTTAGCTAAACGTCTCGGATAAAATGGCTTGTTTTTATGCCCTCGTTGTACAATTTTAATGTAATTTTGTCATTGCTCAATTTTCTTAGTTTTATTTTAAATAGGTAAATTATAAGGTCTCTTTTTGACTTTAGAACAGCATCGCAGATGAGATATTGTGTAACCGATTCGTCCCCCAGGCGAGCGGCCCTTCCCGTGCGAGGTGTGCGGCGCGCGGTTCGCGCAGCGCTCCAACCTGCACTCGCACCGCCGCGCCACGCACCTGCACGACAAGCGCCACGCGTGCCACGCCTGCCCCAAGCGGTTCAAGCGGAGGAGGTACGCCTTTCTGTGCAAACCTGATTTTTTTTGTGTTATTGAGTGACGAGACCGACAAATTGCTCGCCTGATGTTGAATATGAGGTTTGCCCATAACAGGTCTGCGTTACTCAATTTTGAAGTCTTACAGTTCGAGCCCCTGCGCGGCACAGCACTGCACTCGTCCCCCTGAGATATAAGATGATACTTTTAATTCAGTTTTTCTAGAATCAACTGGAACAATAATCTTTGCACATTACTGCTTGGCGGTGGAATAACTGGCGACAGTGTGGTACTTCCCCAGAGGTTGAAGTAGTCGTTGTTAACAAGTTTCACTATGGCAACGACGCTGAATTCTAAAAAGGAGTTTCTAATTTTTACCGATTTTCGCTTATAACTTTGTTATTTTTAGTTCTACGCCTAAAAGTCACTAGATCAAAGTTGAAGAGAATTTTATTTGCAACTAAAAAAGATTTTAATCGTTTCTCATAGGACCTGTAGTTTGTCAGACAAACCATAAAAAGAACATTTGTACCCCTTTTCCAAGATAGCGGCCGTTGAAAAAAGGATTACAACCCCACAAGCGTGAATTTAACTTCACACTTACCCTTCCTTGATGATCCTATCCTGAGTTTTACGATCCTTTTTATGTGTAATTTCTGGTGTGAACATTAAAGTGTACATCTATCTATCTATTAGGCCCAAGTTTGAAGGCATTTTAAGACAGATCTAAACTAATTAAAAATATATCTGTCTTTATCATTGCAAGCCATTAGACAAGGATGCCAATAGTTTGGGGTGCTAGGTCGGGTAACCTCCACGTGGTGCACCCTGGGCAACAGCGTGCGGTACTACTGCATAGCTTTTGTGCAGTAGTACCGCACGGTGGCCAATAACCCGACACGGTGGGCCCGTCCGCGTGTCCCTCTGACTAGCAGAGGGCACAGCGGATGGTGTGTGGTGGAGTGTGGAGCGTTGGAGGATACGGCGCTCCATGCTTGGCTGGTGGCAGCAATGCCACCAGGGGGGGTTTTCCTTGTGCTCCTCGCCGCGTGTGGGTCGCGGTCGGGAGTGCAAGGAAAGGAGGAGGGGATCGCTCGTTGCCGGGCGTGGTGAAAGCCATGCTCGGCGGCGAGAGATCGTGGCAGGCCGTGGTCTCCTTCTGCGAAGAGGTAATGTCGCAGAAGGGGCCGCGGGGCGGATCGGGGAGGACGACTCCCGCAGGATCCGCTCCGGCGCAGACGACGGGGAGGAGGAGGGGGCGATCCGATCATTGCCTCCTTCCCTCTCCGTAGTGGGGCCACTGGCGGAGGGTCGGGGGGCTCTCCGCTGGCTTGCACTGGCTCCACACGTCTGGGGGCGGCCTTGGGTGACCAGGGCCGTCCCTCTCTTGACGCACGGAAGACGGGGCCGAAGGGCCGACCCTGGCTGAGGGTGGCGGAGACTCCGAAAGGGAACCCCGCTGCCCCCGGCCACAAGGGAATGAGGTCAACTTCCCAGTGGTTTTAGTGGGTATGCCGCCGCAGGGCGGAGACTCCCACATAACCCCGGCTCCCCCGGGTTAAGGGTATCCATAAAGGATTTCCACTGGGTCAACAAAAAAAAAAAAAAAAAAGGATGCCAATAGTTTTAGAAAATTTAGATCTGTCTTAAAAAGCCTTCAAACTTGGGCCTATTATCTTGAATCTAAATCATAAATTACGTCTAAACAATAAAATTACGTCCTCGGACAAATGCAACCCCAAATGTAGGGTTTCTTCAATGGATTAATTTTTTTTATTCAGTTATAGGCTCGCTTTTGACCGCCATCTCGTTTAAAGGTAAGCGTCCACAGGCCCGCATCGTACGTATCGGACGCATCGCATCAAACGGATTAATTAGACTGCGTCCACTGTATCGGCAGCGATCGGATTGCCGACGCGAGTATCAGCAATCGGATTGCCGATGCCACTTTCATTCGGATTTTTGTAGTGATCGTACGTGCGGAAAGTGTTTGTGAGAATGGAGGAAAGCGATGAAGAAGTCTTTATTGCTTGTTTATTAGCAGAAGAGGAAGAACAAGAAAAAAAATCTAGAAAAAGATAGCATAACTTCTGGATACACAACATATTGGCCGACGATGCGGAGCGTGCGCGCGGGGCGCGTCCACTGATCGGCATTCCATAATAATATGACGTCATCGGTACGCATCGCATGTAAGCATTGCCGATGAGCGGTCCGTACGGTGCGGATCAGTGGACGCGGTTGTATGACTTTTTATACAAGGCAAACTAAAATCCGTTACGTGAGATGCGTCCGATACGAGCGATGCGAGCCTGTGGACGCTTACCTTAAATGTCTTCTTCAGGCTTCGTCGCACACGGGCGAGCGGCCCCTGCAGTGCTCATTGTCAGATAAACCATAAAAAACATTTGTATCCCCTTTTCCAAGATGGCGGTCGTGGGGACAAGGATTGCAACCCCAAGCACATGGATTTAATTTTACACTAACCCCTCCTTGATGTAATAAAATTGCGTCCTGACAAATGCAACCCAAAATGTAGGTTTTAATGGATTGAACGTCTGTTTTTCAGGCTGCTGGAGTACCACATTAAGGCGACGCACACCGGCGAGCGGCCCCTGCAGTGCTCGATTTGCCGCTCAACCTTCGTGTATCCCGAGCACTATAAGAAGCACCTTAAGATACACTCGGGGCTGCGGCCCTTCTACTGCGAAGTAACTATATTATACTAGTAGTTCTGCGAACCTCGCGAGAACTTTTTTGCGACAATCAAATTATTAACCGACTTCAAAAAAGGAGGAGGTTCTCAATTCGACTGTATGTATTTTTTTTTATTTTGACCTCTTGACTGATATTACTCATATTTGAATTCTTGTATAAACTTAGATTCCAAATATTTATGCAAAATATTAATAAAATCGGCCGGTAAATGGCGCTACAGCAAGTTTCCTCCCTTTTTGAGGGAAATACAAAAAATAATTAAACCATAAAAAAATCCCGATGACAAAAAATACAATGAAATCGTAGAACCTAAATATAAACTGTTAGATGGTTTCTTGCTCCAAACATTATTGTAGATACTGGTTATGAACTATACACTTTTTATGTGAACTTGTATCGATTTTCTTTACATAAAGCTCCGATTAATTATTAACAATGATATTGTAAAGGCGGCACGCCATCTTCCTTAGTTAGCGCGGAAATCGTATCTCGCTCGTCAACGGCGTAGTGATGTCCCGCTTAGTGCGGTGCCCTAGCGAACCATTAATCGATTCTAGGGAATCGGCTAATAATACCTATTAAGTTTCATAAATGTCTTGATCCCGACGCGATTTGAAGGCGGAAATGCACTAGAAATACATTTGTAACCAGTTATTGTGTTATGTTTCAGATTTGCGGCAAGTCGTTCAACTCCCGCGACAACCGAAACACGCACCGCTTCACGCACAGCTCGAAGAAGCCGTACGAGTGCCTCGCGTGCGGCCGGTCTTACATGAGGAAACGGCTGCTCATCGCGCACATGAATGCCAGTGTAAGAACCGCTGGGATAACATTATTTGCAGTGGCTTTTTTTAAAAGTAAAAAAGTAAAGTAAAAAATGAGTTAAACCGCCGCGTGGCAGCTATTTTTGTTCTTGAAATATTTGTGGAAGTTTAGGGAAGGTATAAAATTAAAAAAAAAACGGGTGAATCCGCCGGGCGTCAGCTAGTCAAAAATATTTATTGACCTATAACATTTATGTAAAATAATTGTCTCATGCTTCTAAAGTTCTTGTTTATGCCCTTTGTTGGTGGATTATGGCTTATAATGGCCTTTTATGCTCCAGTGCAAAAGCAACCTCTGAATAAAATTAAAATTCCTTTTTGGCCTAGTGCATAAAAGTCCACGTTTAAGCACTAGGACAAAACAGTTGTTTTTTATTTAGAGACGTTCTTGGTTTTTTATTCTTCTTTCAGATAAGAAGTTTCCTCGTGTCTTTAAAAATAGATCACAATCTTTCAAAATACATTAGGACTTACAAAATTATTTAAATTTTCATTTTCTCGCAATCGAAGTGAATAGTCGAGTATGTAACTCAGGCATAAAACCTATTTTATCCTCGACTTTATATCCGCCCTCGCCTTCGGCTCGAGAATCCAATTAATCAAAGTGCTATTTTTATTATTTATTGTTATGGTATTTTCTATTGCAGGGACATTTGGCTGAATCGATAGTGGTGAATCAACCGCGAGTCACTAGGGTACATAAAACTGATGCTGTAAGTATGTAATAAGTATGTATAAGCTTTAATCCTATAGAAAACACTATTTTTTTCTGAAAGAAATTGCTAAAATTAGAAAATTTCTTTTTTAGTTCCAAGTACGAAACTAGATGGCGCTCTTCATTCTTAACATTTTTAACCTGGATTTTTTTTTTACCTTCAACTCTTTACTACCAAATGTTATATCCCTACTAATATTATAAATGTGAATGGAAGTGTGTTTGTTACGCTTTCACGCGAAAACTACTAAACCTATCATCATAAAACTTTGTACACAATCATATTTATTTATTTATTTATTTATTTATATTCTTGGAGGTATTAGAAGAAACATAGGACACTTTATTTTTTTAAACGCGGGTGAAACCGCAAAGCGCAGCTTGTAAGAATATAAAAGAGTTATTGTATTGTATAATTTTTTGCTATATTTTTCCTTGTTTGTATGTTTCAGGGTCTCACAACTTTGGTTGAGATCGACGACCCGCCAGAAGTGCTGGATAACGATGAAAAGATTGAATCTGTAAGTGTTGCAGTCTTTTCTACAGGGTTATAAGGAAACGGTATGCTAAGCCGAAAAAGGCTCGTAGTTCTCATAATTATGAACTACTTAATACTACTTTTAACTACTTTTTGACATAAAAATATGTCAATGACACTCTTCAAAATGTATAGAACAGCCGATTATTTTTATCGAGCGATATCTTCCAGACATGATATTAGTATGTATGTCCTTTTTTTTTTAGGTTTTCCGTACGGCAGGCAAGTTGGAGTCCCTCGACAAGACTGCGGTCGTCACCAAGATTTTGTCGGAAGAGGATAAGATATTCGTCGACTGCGGTAAGGATACAACTCACTCGTATCTCTATTATTACTGCTGAGATACAGCATGCCTAACGCAGATTTTGACGTAAACTACGTAGCGAGCATTCGGTAGATAAATCTATGAAAATTGGGACAGTGACGGGCGTAAATGGAAACTGCATTGTCCATTTCCATTGTCCATACATTAAATGGAAACTGCATTGTCCATGTCCATTGTCCATACATTAAATGGAAACTGCATTGTCTATACATTAAATGGAAACTGCATTGTCCATACATTAAATGGAAACTGCATTGTTCATACATTAAATGGAAACTGCATTGTCCATGTCCATTGTCCATACATTAAATGGAAACTGCATTGTCCATACATTAAATGGAAACTGCATTGTCCATGTCCATTGTCCATACATTAAATGGAAACTGCATTGTCCATGTCCATTTGTCCATTGTCCATAAATTAAATGGAAACTGCATTGTCCATACATTAAATGGAAACTGCATTGTCCATGTCCATTGTCCATACATTAAATGGAAACTGCATTGTCCATGTCCATTGTATCGAATGCTCGGTACATTTTTTACTTCAAAATTTATG
Organism: Alcis repandata; assembly: GCA_949125135.1. Taxonomy (NCBI): domain Eukaryota; kingdom Metazoa; phylum Arthropoda; class Insecta; order Lepidoptera; family Geometridae; genus Alcis; species Alcis repandata. The sequence continues at coordinate 915,142 of OX421248.1, read as the reverse complement.
CTAGGTGTACAGGTCTACCCTCGAAGGGTGATTAGGCCGTATCCCACCACGCTGGCCAAGTGCGGGTTGCTGGATTCACATACACCTTTTTTTTCATACTTTAAGAAAATTCTTTGTGATCATTCATATACAATTATTCTACACTATTGTAATGGAAGGGTATACTAAGCCGAAAAGGACTTATTATCGTTATGAACAGTACTTATTTAACTTACAAGTAACTATGTTTATTCGGATGTAATCTTGCAATTGAATTTTGAACCACTTCCCGATGTCCGATTGAGCTTAAATTTGGTATACGTGTGTAACTCTGATGGCAATACAAAAAAGCTGGTGGTTTTTAAATAACTCATGTATTTAGATAGCAAACAGACTATAAATACAAGCAATTGTAAATATTTCAGATGAAATAGACCCCGAGAACGATGCGAGCGCGCTGATAGAAGCAGTCAACTCGGCGCAGACGCAGGACGACACCGCGCATGTACGTAAGAGTCGCCGCACACGGCGGACGTTTTTTTTTTCTAGTTATACGTTATATTTATCGATGAAATGCGTTTTCTCTAGAGTGCGATAATTTCGCATGCGAAAAAGTACTACTGTAAAGATTTAAAAAATCTCTTGTTCTCTCTCAAGGGGCCATAAATTACGTCGTAGGAATTTTATAATTTTTTAAGTAGACAGAACGTGCATAGATTAGTTTATAGAACGTTTGTAGTAGTTGTTTTCGGCTGACTGGCCGAAACCGACTGGCTGGTGGTAAACTGGCACTTTACAAAAAAAGAAAAAAAAACATGGCAATGATAAAAAATTAAACAATTTGACAAGTTTAGTATTGAAAATAAGTCACAAGTTTTTTTTCTGTTTACAGTACGGAACGGATGAAAACGGAGCTATCTTAAGATTGATACAAGTGAAACTGCCGAATGGAAACGACGGCTGGGTCGCGCTCAACGACTGACCATCTCAACCAAAGACGCTAAAGTTTAAAGAAATTATGTTAATTGTGCAATAATGAACTAAAAGCTTAATGCGTTGTACGCGCATAGCCAAAAATCGCAACAATAAAAAGGAATGTGTTGAACGCGCAAAGCCAAAAATCGCAAAAAAGGGCGAGTGTTTTGGTGCAGTCCAAATTAGGACGGTCACTTTCGCTCTTATGAAATTTATATTATGAAAGACAGTGACGGAGCTAATCTAGACTCCGCAAGATGTACCCCAGAGATCTGGTTAGCAAATTATTTAACACTTTGACTGCGGAAAACACATACCTTGTGTTTTCTTTTATTGTGCGACTCGAATGCGCCTGCACACGCCAGGCGCGTAAAACACAAACGCATTTGACTATTAGCCGCACTTAAGGCAAGCGCATGTGATTATTAGCAGCTGTCAAAGTGTTAAAGGATCCTCGCGTTGGTTGCGGGAACGAAAACAGTTAAAAACGCCACTTTTTGCTAGCAATCCTTCGCAAGTGACATACGAACGTATACACAACACATGCAAACGATTTTGTCATTTTCACTGTTATTTTTACCAGCGCTTTCAAAAAAACGCGAGATAAGTTGGCGCAGAGACCCCATAGTGGTTCTTGGTCTCCGAAATGAAATGGGTCCAGAATTACCACAAGATGGAAAGGGATCCGAGTCTTGAGGCGTGATCACGACTGAAGAAAACATATAAATATTACATATTGTAAATGTATAACTGTAAACCTTGTTTTACCTATTTTCACTCTGTACAATATCATGAATTATTTATTAAATCAAATGTAACGTGTAACTTTGAAATCTTTTATTTATTACTAGCAACCTGCCCCGGCTTCGCACGGGTATGAAATATAGTCTGTTACTCGGTTATACTCGTAGCATAGCTTTGTATTGGAGAGAGAATTTTTAAAATCGGTCCATTAGTTTATTTAATAAACTAATAGTTTATTTTCGGTAGGCTGATAAGTGTAAAATTAACTGTTACATACATTTTCTGCGCATGTTGCCTACAACTAAAAATAAATAACGTTATTCCTGAAATTGGTCGATCAAATCTATACATACGTAACCAGCACGGCTTATAGAGCGCACTCGGCCGCGCACTGCACTGCTACTTATTGAAAATTCCATGATTTTTTGATAATGTTACCTCCTGGCTTCTTATTCGCAAATTAGCATGAATTTGCCGATTATTGTGGAATAATTTATAGGCACTTTCGGGTCGGCAGGGATTTTTAAATATAAACAGTCAGAAATCAGAAAGTCTAAGAAATAAATCGGTTCAAAGCATGTTCTCTATTTTCCTTTGAATATGTTTGCGAAAAAAAATCGGAATGAGAAGTCAAGAACGTTTGTCCGGACAGCCTCGGGGGTAAATAAATTACAAAGGACAATGGTGCATAATAAATGAATATAGGTATAGGTAATGTTCTTGTGCTTAATAATGTTGATGACTCAGGCCAACAACGTCCAAAAAAACAGTGTTTAATTCATACTTCAGAAGTGGTCAAACTAGCCACGATACTGTTCTAAAAACAGTCTACGAAGGTACTTCAAACCGCGGAGCGAAACACTTGCGCGTTTTAAGCTTGTACACCGCCATCTACATATTTCCTTTGGAAGCTGAAATCAAATAAATAAAAAACATTAAGAACGTTTGTCCGGACAGCCTCGGGGGTAAATAAATTACAAAGGACAATGGTGCATAATAAATGAATATAGGTATAGGTAATGTTCTTGTGCTTAATAATGTTGATGACTCAGGCCAACAACGTCCAAAAAAACAGTGTTTAATTCATACTTCAGAAGTGGTCAAACTAGCCACGATACTGTTCTAAAAACAGTCTACGAAGGTACTTCAAACCGCGGAGCGAAACACTTGCGCGTTTTAAGCTTGTACACCGCCATCTACATATTTCCTTTGGAAGCTGAAATCAAATAAATAAAAAACATTATTAGGTACAGTTTTGTTCTGAACTTGCATTAACTGTAACAAAATAATCTTAACTAATTATTTAATTAAACTAATAATTACATTTCCGATAAAAAACGATTAACACCTAATTTTTAAACGTGGTGCACACGGGCGCGCGGCCCTTCGCCTGCCAGTACTGCGACAAGGCCTTCGCGCGCCGCGCCGAGCTGCTCGACCACTGCAGGACGCACACCGGTACTGGGGACACGGGGGAATGGGGACGAGGGGAAATGGGAAAGCTGGCTTGTTACCAGCGTAATTTCAAGGCAAATAGGAGATTTAACATTTTATAATCTCAGTGATGAGCACAATGGTGTGCCTCGTAGATTGCAGGGTCTTGATGTTTAAGAGTTCAAAATTCTGGTTGGTGCAGACCTGTAATGGGCAAACGTGACGATTAACATCAGGCGAGCGATTTGCTCGTCTCGTCACTCAACAAAAAAAAAAAAGTCGAATGCAAAAACCCATTTTATCCTGGACACAAATATTCGCCCTCGCCTTCGGCTCAGGTTAGCTAAACGTCTCGGATAAAATGGCTTGTTTTTATGCCCTCGTTGTACAATTTTAATGTAATTTTGTCATTGCTCAATTTTCTTAGTTTTATTTTAAATAGGTAAATTATAAGGTCTCTTTTTGACTTTAGAACAGCATCGTAGATGAGATATTGTGTAACCGATTCGTCCCCCAGGCGAGCGGCCCTTCCCGTGCGAGGTGTGCGGCGCGCGGTTCGCGCAGCGCTCCAACCTGCACTCGCACCGCCGCGCCACGCACCTGCACGACAAGCGCCACGCGTGCCACGCCTGCCCCAAGCGGTTCAAGCGGAGGAGGTACGCCTTTCTGTGCAAACCTGATTTTTTTTGTGTTATTGAGTGACGAGACCGACAAATTGCTCGCCTGATGTTGAATATGAGGTTTGCCCATAACAGGTCTGCGTTACTCAATTTTGAAGTCTTACAGTTCGAGCCCCTGCGCGGCACAGCACTGCACTCGGCCCCCTGAGATATAAGATGATACTTTTAATTCAGTTTTTCTAGAATCAACTGGAACAATAATCTTTGCACATTACTGCTTGGCGGTGGAATAACTGGCGACAGTGTGGTACTTCCCCAGAGGTTGAAGTAGTCGTTGTTAACAAGTTTCACTATGGCAACGACGCTGAATTCTAAAAAGGAGTTTCTAATTTTTACCGATTTTCGCTTATAACTTTGTTATTTTTAGTTCTACGCCTAAAAGTCACTAGATCAAAGTTGAAGAGAATTTTATTTGCAACTAAAAAAGATTTTAATCGTTTCTCATAGGACCTGTAGTTTGTCAGACAAACCATAAAAAGAACATTTGTACCCCTTTTCCAAGATAGCGGCCGTTGAAAAAAGGATTACAACCCCACAAGCGTGGATTTAACTTCACACTTACCCTTCCTTGATGATCCTATCCTGAGTTTTACGATCCTTTTTATGTGTAATTTCTGGTGTGAACATTAAAGTGTACATCTATCTATCTATTAGGCCCAAGTTTGAAGGCATTTTAAGACAGATCTAAACTAATTAAAAATATATCTGTCTTTATCATTGCAAGCCATTAGACAAGGATGCCAATAGTTTTAGAAAATTTAGATCTGTCTTAAAAAGCCTTCAAACTTGGGCCTATTATCTTGAATCTAAATCATAAATTACGTCTAAACAATAAAATTACGTCCTCGGACAAATGCAACCCCAAATGTAGGGTTTCTTCAATGGATTAATTTTTTTTATTCAGTTATAGGCTCGCTTTTGACCGCCATCTCGTTTAAAGGTAAGCGTCCACAGGCCCGCATCGTACGTATCGGACGCATCGCATCAAACGGATTAATTAGACTGCGTCCACTGTATCGGCAGCGATCGGATTGCCGACGCGAGTATCAGCAATCGGATTGCCGATGCCACTTTCATTCGGATTTTTGTAGTGATCGTACGTGCGGAAAGTGTTTGTGAGAATGGAGGAAAGCGATGAAGAAGTCTTTATTGCTTGTTTATAAGCAGAAGAGGAAGAACAAGAAAAAAAATCTAGAAAAAGTTAGCATAACTTCTGGATACACAACATATTGGCCGACGATGCGGAGCGTGCGCGCGGGGCGCGTCCACTGATCGGCATTCCATAATAATATGACGTCATCGGTACGCATCGCATGTAAGCATTGCCGATGAGCGGTCCGTACGGTGCGGATCAGTGGACGCGGTTGTATGACTTTTTATACAAGGCAAACTAAAATCCGTTACGTGAGATGCGTCCGATACGAGCGATGCGAGCCTGTGGACGCTTACCTTAAATGTCTTCTTCAGGCTTCGTCGCACACGGGCGAGCGGCCCCTGCAGTGCTCATTGTCAGATAAACCATAAAAAACATTTGTATCCCCTTTTCCAAGATGGCGGTCGTGGGGACAAGGATTGCAACCCCAAGCACATGGATTTAATTTTACACTAACCCCTCCTTGATGTAATAAAATTGCGTCCTGACAAATGCAACCCAAAATGTAGGTTTTAATGGATTGAACGTCTGTTTTTCAGGCTGCTGGAGTACCACATTAAGGCGACGCACACCGGCGAGCGGCCCCTGCAGTGCTCGATTTGCCGCTCAACCTTCGTGTATCCCGAGCACTATAAGAAGCACCTTAAGATACACTCGGGGCTGCGGCCCTTCTACTGCGAAGTAACTATATTATACTAGTAGTTCTGCGAACCTCGCGAGAACTTTTTTGCGACAATCAAATTATTAACCGACTTCAAAAAAGGAGGAGGTTCTCAATTCGACTGTATGTATTTTTTTTTATTTTGACCTCTTGACTGATATTACTCATATTTGAATTCTTGTATAAACTTAGATTCCAAATATTTATGCAAAATATTAATAAAATCGGCCGGTAAATGGCGCTACAGCAAGTTTCCTCCCTTTTTGAGGGAAATACAAAAAATAATTAAACCATAAAAAAATCCCGATGACAAAAAATACAATGAAATCGTAGAACCTAAATATAAACTGTTAGATGGTTTCTTGCTCCAAACATTATTGTAGATACTGGTTATGAACTATACACTTTTTATGTGAACTTGTATCGATTTTCTTTACATAAAGCTCCGATTAATTATTAACAATGATATTGTAAAGGCGGCACGCCATCTTCCTTAGTTAGCGCGGAAATCGTATCTCGCTCGTCAACGGCGTAGTGATGTCCCGCTTAGTGCGGTGCCCTAGCGAACCATTAATCGATTCTAGGGAATCGGCTAATAATACCTATTAAGTTTCATAAATGTCTTGATCCCGACGCGATTTGAAGGCGGAAATGCACTAGAAATACATTTGTAACCAGTTATTGTGTTATGTTTCAGATTTGCGGCAAGTCGTTCAACTCCCGCGACAACCGAAACACGCACCGCTTCACGCACAGCTCGAAGAAGCCGTACGAGTGCCTCGCGTGCGGCCGGTCTTACATGAGGAAACGGCTGCTCATCGCGCACATGAATGCCAGTGTAAGAACCGCTGGGATAACATTATTTGCAGTGGCTTTTTTTAAAAGTAAAAAAGTAAAGTAAAAAATGAGTTAAACCGCCGCGTGGCAGCTATTTTTGTTCTTGAAATATTTGTGGAAGTTTAGGGAAGGTATAAAATTAAAAAAAAAACGGGTGAATCCGCCGGGCGTCAGCTAGTCAAAAATATTTATTGACCTATAACATTTATGTAAAATAATTGTCTCATGCTTCTAAAGTTCTTGTTTATGCCCTTTGTTGGTGGATTATGGCTTATAATGGCCTTTTATGCTCCAGTGCAAAAGCAACCTCTGAATAAAATTAAAATTCCTTTTTGGCCTAGTGCATAAAAGTCCACGTTTAAGCACTAGGACAAAACAGTTGTTTTTTATTTAGAGACGTTCTTGGTTTTTTATTCTTCTTTCAGATAAGAAGTTTCCTCGTGTCTTTAAAAATAGATCACAATCTTTCAAAATACATTAGGACTTACAAAATTATTTAAATTTTCATTTTCTCGCAATCGAAGTGAATAGTCGAGTATGTAACTCAGGCATAAAACCTATTTTATCCTCGACTTTATATCCGCCCTCGCCTTCGGCTCGAGAATCCAATTAATCAAAGTGCTATTTTTATTATTTATTGTTATGGTATTTTCTATTGCAGGGACATTTGGCTGAATCGATAGTGGTGAATCAACCGCGAGTCACTAGGGTACATAAAACTGATGCTGTAAGTATGTAATAAGTATGTATAAGCTTTAATCCTATAGAAAACACTATTTTTTTCTGAAAGAAATTGCTAAAATTAGAAAATTTCTTTTTTAGTTCCAAGTACGAAACTAGATGGCGCTCTTCATTCTTAACATTTTTAACCTGGATTTTTTTTTTACCTTCAACTCTTTACTACCAAATGTTATATCCCTACTAATATTATAAATGTGAATGGAAGTGTGTTTGTTACGCTTTCACGCGAAAACTACTAAACCTATCATCATAAAACTTTGTACACAATCATATTTATTTATTTATTTATTTATTTATATTCTTGGAGGTATTAGAAGAAACATAGGACACTTTATTTTTTTAAACGCGGGTGAAACCGCAAAGCGCAGCTTGTAAGAATATAAAAGAGTTATTGTATTGTATAATTTTTTGCTATATTTTTCCTTGTTTGTATGTTTCAGGGTCTCACAACTTTGGTTGAGATCGACGACCCGCCAGAAGTGCTGGATAACGATGAAAAGATTGAATCTGTAAGTGTTGCAGTCTTTTCTACAGGGTTATAAGGAAACGGTATGCTAAGCCGAAAAAGGCTCGTAGTTCTCATAATTATGAACTACTTAATACTACTTTTAACTACTTTTTGACATAAAAATATGTCAATGACACTCTTCAAAATGTATAGAACAGCCGATTATTTTTATCGAGCGATATCTTCCAGACATGATATTAGTATGTATGTCCTTTTTTTTTTAGGTTTTCCGTACGGCAGGCAAGTTGGAGTCCCTCGACAAGACTGCGGTCGTCACCAAGATTTTGTCGGAAGAGGATAAGATATTCGTCGACTGCGGTAAGGATACAACTCACTCGTATCTCTATTATTACTGCTGCGATACAGCATGCCTAACGCAGATTTTGACGTAAACTACGTAGCGAGCATTCGGTAGATAAATCTATGAAAATTGGGACAGTGACGGGCGTAAATGGAAACTGCATTGTCCATTTCCATTGTCCATACATTAAATGGAAACTGCATTGTCCATGTCCATTGTCCATACATTAAATGGAAACTGCATTGTCTATACATTAAATGGAAACTGCATTGTCCATACATTAAATGGAAACTGCATTGTTCATACATTAAATGGAAACTGCATTGTCCATGTCCATTGTCCATACATTAAATGGAAACTGCATTGTCCATACATTAAATGGAAACTGCATTGTCCATGTCCATTGTCCATACATTAAATGGAAACTGCATTGTCCATGTCCATTTGTCCATTGTCCATAAATTAAATGGAAACTGCATTGTCCATACATTAAATGGAAACTGCATTGTCCATGTCCATTGTCCATACATTAAATGGAAACTGCATTGTCCATGTCCATTGTATCGAATGCTCGGTACATTTTTTACTTCAAAATTTATGCTAGGTGTACAGGTCTACCCTCGAAGGGTGATTAGGCCGTATCCCACCACGCTGGCCAAGTGCGGGTTGCTGGATTCACATACACCTTTTTTTTCATACTTTAAGAAAATTCTTTGTGATCATTCATATACAATTATTCTACACTATTGTAATGGAAGGGTATACTAAGCCGAAAAGGACTTATTATCGTTATGAACAGTACTTATTTAACTTACAAGTAACTATGTTTATTCGGATGTAATCTTGCAATTGAATTTTGAACCACTTCCCGATGTCCGATTGAGCTTAAATTTGGTATACGTGTGTAACTCTGATGGCAATACAAAAAAGCTGGTGGTTTTTAAATAACTCATGTATTTAGATAGCAAACAGACTATAAATACAAGCAATTGTAAATATTTCAGATGAAATAGACCCCGAGAACGATGCGAGCGCGCTGATAGAAGCAGTCAACTCGGCGCAGACGCAGGACGACACCGCGCATGTACGTAAGAGTCGCCGCACACGGCGGACGTTTTTTTTTTCTAGTTATACGTTATATTTATCGATGAAATGCGTTTTCTCTAGAGTGCGATAATTTCGCATGCGAAAAAGTACTACTGTAAAGATTTAAAAAATCTCTTGTTCTCTCTCAAGGGGCCATAAATTACGTCGTAGGAATTTTATAATTTTTTAAGTAGACAGAACGTGCATAGATTAGTTTATAGAACGTTTGTAGTAGTTGTTTTCGGCTGTCTGGCCGAAACCGACTGGCTGGTGGTAAACTGGCACTTTACAAAAAAAGAAAAAAAAACATGGCAATGATAAAAAATTAAACAATTTGACAAGTTTAGTATTGAAAATGAGTCACAAGTTTTTTTTCTGTTTACAGTACGGAACGGATGAAAACGGAGCTATCTTAAGATTGATACAAGTGAAACTGCCGAATGGAAACGACGGCTGGGTCGCGCTCAACGACTGACCATCTCAACCAAAGACGCTAAAGTTTAAAGAAATTATGTTAATTGTGCAATAATGAACTAAAAGCTTAATGCGTTGTACGCGCATAGCCAAAAATCGCAACAATAAAAAGGAATGTGTTGAACGCGCAAAGCCAAAAATCGCAAAAAAGGGCGAGTGTTTTGGTGCAGTCCAAATTAGGACGGTCACTTTCGCTCTTATGAAATTTATATTATGAAAGACAGTGACGGAGCTAATCTAGACTCCGCAAGATGTACCCCAGAGATCTGGTTAGCAAATTATTTAACACTTTGACTGCGGAAAACACATACCTTGTGTTTTCTTTTATTGTGCGACTCGAATGCGCCTGCACACGCCAGGCGCGTAAAACACAAACGCATTTGACTATTAGCCGCACTTAAGGCAAGCGCATGTGATTATTAGCAGCTGTCAAAGTGTTAAAGGATCCTCGCGTTGGTTGCGGGAACGAAAACAGTTAAAAACGCCACTTTTTGCTAGCAATCCTTCGCAAGTGACATACGAACGTATACACAACACATGCAAACGATTTTGTCATTTTCACTGTTATTTTTACCAGCGCTTTCAAAAAAACGCGAGATAAGTTGGCGCAGAGACCCCAAAGTGGGTCTTGGGGTCCGAAATGAAATGGGTCCAGAATTACCACAAGATGGAAAAGGATCCGAGTCTTGAGGCGTGATCACGACTGAAGAAAACATATAAATATTACATATTGTAAATGTATAACTAACTGTAAACCTTGTTTTACCTATTTTCACTCTGTACAATATCATGAATAATTTATTAAATCAAATGTAACGCTTTGAAATCTTTTATTTATTACTATCAACCTGCCCTTGTTCCCACGGGTATGCAATATAGTCTGTTACTCGGGTATAGCATAGCTTTATATTGGAGAGATAATTTTTAAAATCGGTCCATTACTTTTTAGTTTATTACTAATAGTTTATTTTCGGTAGGCTACTAAATAGCTAAATAGCTTTAATTCATAAAAAAATATGCTAAGCCGAAAAGGGCTCATAGTACTCATCATTATGAACAACTTTTACTATGGGACCAACCCGAAATTCTAGAAAAAAAAATCAGCTGTTCCATAGAAAAATGTCAATGACACTCGACAAAATGTATGGAACAGCCGATTTTTTTTTCGCGAATTTCGATTTGGTCGCATACTAAAAGTTGTTCATAATGATGAGTACTATGAGCCCTTTTCAGCTTAGCATACCCTTTATGAATAACCCTGTATTGATAAGTGTAAAATTAACTGTTATATAAAATTTTCTGCGTATTAGCCTTCAACTAAAAATAAATAACGTTATTCCTGAAATTGGTCAATCAAATCTATACATAACCAGCACGGCTTGTAGAGCGCACTCGGCCGCGCACTGCACAGTTACTTATTGAAAATTCCATGATTTTTTTTTTTGATGTTACCTTCTGGCTTCTTATTCGCAAATTAACATGAATTTGCCGATTATTGTGGAATAATTTATAGGCACTTTCGGGTCGGCAGAGATTTTTAAATTTATACAGTCTGAAATCAGAAAGTCTAGGAAATAAATCGGTTCAAAGCATGTTCTCTATTTTCCTTTGAATATGTTTGCGAAAAAAAATACGAATGAGAAGTCAAAAACGTTTGTCCGGACAGCCTCGGGGGTAAATAAATTAAAAATATTTTAATGAAATAGTGCATAAATGAATATAGGTAATATTCTTGTGCATAATAATGTTGATGACTCAGGCCAACAACGTCCAAAAAAAACAGTTTTCTTTTAGTAGTAAATATATTTACTGGTCTCAACACAGTCTACAAAGGTACTTCAAACCGCGGAGCGAAACACTTGCGCGTTTTAAGCTTGTACACCGCCATCTACATATTTCCTTTGGAAGCTGCCACTGAAATCAAATAAATAAATAAATAACATTAGTAGGAATACTTTTGTTCTGAACTTGCATTAACTATAACAAACAACAAAATAATACTAACGAATTATGATTAAACTAATAATTATATTTCCGATAAATAACGAGCAACACCTAATTTTAAAGGTTTTGCAGAATGCTACTTGCCGCTAGATGGCGTAAATTTAAAATTGCAGATGCAATCGCTTGGTCACTACTGCTTTGCTACTCGCTACTAGATGGCATGGTTTTAAATTTGAGGCATAGATTTATTTGAGGTATGATGGCTGGCTAATTTTTGCCAGTTGCTACTCGCCGCTAGATGGCGTAGTCTTTATCTCCAAGACACAATCACCGTTCCTATTCCTTAGTGTGTAAGCAACATCAACAATATTTTAATTTTCTGGAAGATCTTCCTTCTATCACTTCTTGGGCTGATGATAAGTTTGGACTGACATTTTGGCTCCAGTTAGAATCAGAATCAGAATCAGAATATTTTTATTGTTTAAATTGTGTACATAAGGTGTTGTTATTACAATTTGCAGTTTCAACAATTTGCCCATTTCGGGCGTACAATAATTAGCTTAAAGATTAAATAAAATTGAAAAAAATAGAGTAATTGTTTTGGATATTTTCCATGCTAGTAGTGTTCGTGTTTTGCCTACCCGTAGCCGTCACGAAGTGTTTCGAACCGTCCCCACATACTTGAGGTCAATTTGACGAACGAAGATTTATTCAAACTTTGCACACTTGTCAAAAATCGATGACAATGCGTGTTTTTTAGTTTTTTAAACTATATTTTTTAAACATTTGCCTTCAAGGCTTCATTTTTTTTTGTTTTCCTAAACTTCTGAGTTTTTTCCTAAACCACACTTCGCTCATTCAATCATGCGTCAATATTTAGTAGGTATTCTCCTTATTCCGATAAAAAAAGACTTCCCATACACACTCACTCCATCCAGTTAAAATAATTTCAAAAAGTTATTGGACATAAATATTTGATGTCGAATTTTCCTGAAATTTTCAAAAATGTCCAATTTCTACTCGAAAACCGTGACTCTTTTACTGAATACAAATTGTCATTTTGCGAACAGTCGTGATGTCTCCCAGCCGTAGATATAGGATTACGGAGGAGGATTAGGATTACGATTATATAGGACTCTTTACGCCACACCCTGTATAATTAACAAAATGAGTCGAAATCACGTTAGTTTTTAGGGTTCCGTACACAAAAGGTAAAACGGGACCCTATTGCTAAGACTCCGCTGTCCACTTATCTTTCCGTCCGTCTGTCACCAGGCTGTATTTCATGAACCGTGATAGCTAGACAGTTGACATTTTTACAAATGATATATTTCTGTTGCCGCTATAACAAACATTAAAAATCAGAATAAAATTAAAATTAAGAGGGCTCCCATAATACAACAAACGTGATTTATTTGCCCTTTTTTTATAGATAATGGTACGGAAGCGGAACCCTTCATGCGCGAGTACGACTCGCATTTGGTCGGTTTTTTTTAGTTTAAAAATGGTGGCTTTGTACTTAAATAATTTAAAAATCAGGGACATGTTTTTCAATAATGTCTGTGGTCGGAAAACATCGCTAACGGTTGACCAATCGAAAATAACCATGACGTCTTTAAACCTATATATCTATCATATACCTATTTATATATATTGTCATGTCACGTATGCGTTGATTTTATGAGGTCTAAATCTAAATCTTACAGGGTTACACAGAAAGGTGCAGTCCATATCCGTAAAGGAGCTTTTTATATTTGTTAGCTCACTGATTTTGATTTTATGCTTTCCATATAGACTGGGGTCAATAATTTCTTAAACAAAAAAATTTATATGGATGGACTATAATTCAACTATAATTTTTTCACTTATTATTATTTTTAAAGGCTTTTACCTTGGTCTAATCGTTTATTCAGTAAAAAGACTGTAATACGTTTTCTCTTTGAAACTAAACATATTTGACATTTGATTTAGACCAAAACTTCACTCGGCCAGTTCACTCCTTTCCGCTCTTTTCATACTACATCTTTTCCGCATACCTCAAAATAAGGAGTAGGTAAGTGCAAAATAAGGACAATAAAAGGGATAAATAAGCCATCGTTAGAAGCGTCAGTTGGCAGTTGGCACAGTTTATTGCAACAATGAAGTGGTTTTTGCTTTTCGTTTTGTTTGTCCAACTGATGGGTCCGTTGGTAGCGAAGCCTCATATGATTGGACTGACCCAGTGGAGCTTCGTAGGCCCGCAGCGCTGTCCAGTGGGCATGAAGATTTGTTACGTAAATGGAAAGCGTATTTGCAGGTGGGCCATCCGTTTTGTTATACAACGTTTTAAGGAAAGGGTCTTTTTTTTTTGTGACCCAGGGAAAATCATTTATGGATACCACGCCCGCCCCGGGGAGGGCAGGGTGGTTATGTGGGAGTCTCCGCCCTAGTGGCGGCATACCCACTAAAAACCCTGGTGTGTTCCTCCAGGCAATGGGCGGAGCCACGGGCCCATTAAATCACCGCAGCCCCGCCCAGCCTATGTCCGCCGTGAGGCAGACCCACCTCGGGTAGGGGGTGGCCACCCCCTCCCACCTCGTGGCGACGCGTCGGAACATCAGACGCGTCGACCACCCTGGAGGGCCCAATGCGAAGCAGCGGGTGTCCCCACACCCGCCACTCCAGGCCCTCCTAGCGGAGACGGAGTGCGAGCCATACTGGCCCGACTGGCCCGACTCGCCCCCGTGTCCGCTCTCTCTCGGGGACTCGACCGCCGCTACCCGGACTATCCAGGACGCCGGCCGAGCCTACCCCTCTGGAGGGCACAATGTGCCCCCCGTCGTCGTCCACGGACGACCCTCCAACTGGGAGGCGGAGCGCAAACCGATTGGCCCACGCGCCACCCCCGACTCACGTCGCCGCTACTCGGCATAAGGTCGAGACGCCGACCGAGTCCCGCAGCCAATCAAGGCCGCCTAGGCTCAGACCGCCGCTTCCCGGAATGTCCAGGGCGCCGGCCCGAGCCTCCACCTCGGGTTCCTCTTAGTTTCACCGGGCGAGACGGCCCGGCTACTTATCCACCCCGCCACGGAAAGGCGGGAGGGAACCCATTCGGGATGGAAGGAAAGGGTCTGCTAAGAAGAAAAGGCCCATAGTACTCATCATTATGAACAGCTTTCACTATGGGACCAACCCGGAATTCGTGAAAAAAATCTGCTGTTAATTACCTATATAATTATTTTGTCGAGTGTCATTGACATTTTTGTATGGAACAGCTGATTTTTTTTCCGATTTCCGGATTGGTCCCTTAAAAAAGGTTGTTCATATTATTTATAAGTACTATGAGCATTTTCGGCTTAGCATACCCTTTCTGTATAACCCTGTATTAGTATTAATTTAAAATTGATTTGATATGATTTTAAATTTAAATTTTCGTAAATACCACAAACGAAAATGTCTCGAATGAAATTTTATATTTTTTTTTTGTAAAATACAAAGATTTTGATGTGTCCCAAGTTAGTTAGAAAGGGAAGGTGCTTGCTCTTCAATAATCCATTTAAGCGGCTGATAGAAATAAAATTAAATACCTATCTTGTTTCTTTTTTTTCCAGAAATGTAGCCGATGAAGATGACTGATGCTGGTCGAAGATGTTTTCTAGAAGAACTCCGAGTTGAATTGTAATCTACATAATACATATATAATTATTGCTCAAATATATATACAATAAAATAAATAAATAAACGTTTTACACTTATAGTTCCCCACTAGAATTCCCTGTGTGAGGATGCCATGGAACACGCAAAGACAAGGATCTACGACAGATATTTAAAGTCATCATTCAATCAAACATTTGCCTGGCCGGGAAACGAACCCGGGACCTCTTGTTCATAAGGCCGACTAGACTAGTTAAACCGGTCGTGAAATAAAAGAATATAAAAAATTAAAGATGCTTAAAAAATAACATTACAAATATAATTTTGAAATAATATTACGGAATGAAAACCAAAACTTGTATTGTATTGTCATCGGAGTTACACACGTATACCACATTTCAGCTCAATCGGACATCGGGAAGTGGTTCAAAATTGAGTTGGAAGATTTGACCTGAACAAACTAACATACATTACAATTAAATAAAAGCTTGTAATTCCCCTTTGCAAATTGTTCCTTGTTTTATTTTCCTTGTCTTGTCATTTTGAATGTTATCCTTAAAACATAATACCTAATATTATACAGTTATTTGCAATAGAATAAGGTATAGCAGCTTGTTATACGTGGTTATTTTCAGCTCGATGCAAAGCCAAAAGGGCTCATAGTACTCATCATTATGAACAACTTTTGCTATGGGACCAACCCAGAATTCGCGAAAAATAAACAAGAAAAAAATGTGTGGAACGGCTGTTTTTTTTCTCGATCCCCGAGTTGGTCCCACAGTAAAAGTTGTTCATAATGATTATTACTATGAGCCCTTTCCCGCTTAGTATACCCTTTTCTTTATAAATCTGTTTACAGATTTAATTAAAAAAATAATGGTAGGTAACATGTTTGTAAACATGTTACTTACCTTTTTTTATTGAAAAATAGGCTTGCATCTCGCTTGATAGTAATATTGATGCGGACTACGATGCAGCACGCTTGCCCAGAAGAAACCGATTCACTCGCGACTTGAAGACACCCAGATTATAGCTATCGGGAAATACCCACTCGGGCAGAGCATTCCACTCTCTAGCAGTGCGCACAATAAAGGCACCTAAAACCAAACGCTCGAACCTCATCATAGCACTTGCACTTGCACTTGACCGATATTTTTAGCATTGAAGTTTTTATACAATCACTTTTTACACCTATTACTCATTGTTACACATTCAAGGTCAATATGTATTATATAAGATCATTCGGTCTGTCTGTTGACCTACCGCACGGAAAGGCCGATCTCTTTTGATGCAGGGCAAAAAATATAAATATTTGGCTGGTCATACGCAAAAAATATGTAAATATCATAAAAAGTGGAGCGTTTTTTGTGGATTCTCTGTTGCTCGTGCAGTTTTTTCTGTAAATCGATAAAATCGGAGTCGTTCAGAGAATTGTTTGAGCGAATTATCTTAACGTATTTTTTTTTTTGGACTCAGTCAGTATGGACTTTATCAGTAACTTTAATTTAGACGAACTTTTTGTAAATATAACGATCTACAGGGTTTTACAGAAAGGCTAATGCTGAGCCGAAAAGGTCTCATAGTACTCATCAATATGAACAACTTTTACTATGAGACCAAGCCGAAATTCGCGAAGAAACAATCAGCTATTACATAGAAAAATGTCAATGACACTCGACAAATACAGAATTCGTGAAAAAAAACAAGAAAGAAAATGTGTGGAGTACCTGTTTGTTTTTCGCAAATGCCGGGTTGGTCCCACCTCCCACACTAAAAGTTGTTCATAATAGGTAATGAGTACTATGAGCCCTTTTGACTTGGCATACCCTTTTCTGTTTAACACTGCATAGGTAGGCACCATAGATAAACCCCGACTAGAGGATCTAGATTTAGAAAATAGAAGTCTCTAAAATCTACATTTATCAAAATTTGAGTTAACTCAAATAATATATAGGTAGGTATAGAAGGACAGAAGGATAGAAAAACTCTCAAATGGGCTTTTATATAATAATTATACGCCAGTTTTGGACCGAAAAGTTAAAAATAAATACACACGATTCACACTCATAGCTCCCCACTAAGATGTCGGGATGCCATGGAACACACACAAAGACAAGGACAGCTAACACCCAGACCCGGAGCAAATATGTGTTAATGTGTTGTGTTATGTGTGTGTAGTTGAACTTTACTTATACCTTTACATTTAAATATAGTATAGATGTATATATACTGTATTCGCTAAGATCTCCATTGTGGAGATCTGGATCGACACCCGCAAGATTTCACTTCCGTTGTGCGAACAACCAAAGTGTGGGATGCTCTGCCTGAGTACGTAGATACTATCTGGGTGTCTTCAAATCGTGAGCGAGTCGATTTCTTCTAGGCGCGCGTGCGTCTATGGTAGGTCTGATGCCGGCCAATCAATTTTGTACAATGTTATTGAATGACGAGACGAACAAATCCCTCGCCTGATGTTAAACGTCACGTTTGCCCATAACAGGTCTGCGACACCCAGAATTTTGAACTCTTAGAATTCAAGCCCCTGCGCGGCACAGCACTGCGCTCGTCACCCTGAGATATAACATTAAACAATAGCTTGATCCACTTATTCAGATTCTACTGTATTTTAGTCATCGACTTAAAATTAAAAATTTGGTTTACATTTCATACATCGACTGCCTCCCCCTACGAGCAGTATCGAAACTATAAATGTTTTTTTTACAGGAAAGCAAACTAAAGCCAAAAGACCTAAATTGATAAATAATTTTTATTCGATTTAAAAAATGTCAAAGTATTTTTTTTAAATTATTTATTTTCTTAAAAGTGTATTAAATATTCGAATAATTGGGTACAATGAAAAAAATCGTGATTTTGCAGTTTCGATACTATTCGTAGTTCAGTAGCACTAGTAGCAGTTGACATCTCATATCGATAATTCAAGTACATGTTTCTTAATGCTACTTTTATAATAGGATTTTAATTACATCTTGTTACGTATATCTGTTTTACGTAGGTATCTTTTTTTTAATTTAAATCGATTTCAAATTACTTTCTCAAAAAAAGTCGATTAAAAAATAGTTAAAAAATAACTAATTATTGGTTTCATTTCACATTAGCGTGTGATAAACAAACAAGGTAATATAATCTAATAATCTAATTAATTATAATCATCAACAACAATCAAGGTGAAATAATCGATAATATGGTTAAAAATCGATTTACCCCACGTTGGTAAAGCACTTAAAAACACATTTATATCATTTCAATTAAATAGTAAAGAATGCAGTCAATTGTAACTCGTATTCTTGTCTTCTTCTACGAGTATACTAATATTATAAAGAGGAAAGATTTGTATTTTTGTATTTTTGGATGTTTGTGTGGAATAAACTCAAAAACTACTGGACCGATTTCAAAAATTCTTTCACCATTCGAATGCTACATTATCCCAAAGTGACATAGGCTATATTTTTTTATTTTTTTATTTTTTTTTATCCATAGCGAAGCGTGGCAGGGAAACAGCTAGTTATAAATAAACATGGACAATTGTAAATGTAACAAGTAAAGAAAAACATTTAAAAAACTAACTCGACTCCGGAAAAAACTATTCAGGAAAAAGAGTCCCCCTCTTTGGATGCACTCAAAATTCATTATATTTTGTTTTTATTAAAATTTAAATAAAACTAGCTGACTCGACAGACGCTGTCCTGTCTTAACTTTGAATATTGAATTCGAATTGTCTTAAATGTTTTAATGTTCCGCTCAACTTCCTTTATTTTATTCTTTCATAAGAATCTTCTCCTTACAATAATTAACATAACATAAACAGAATTAGCGAAATTGTTCCATCCGTTCACGCGTGATGCGATGACCAATGTAAATATAGATGCAGCCTATGGACACCTGGCTCTTATTAACGAATCGATTGACCATATATCAAAATCAAATGACCTGTACCTACCTATAACGCATAAAATCGAAGTTTCCCGATAGATATAACAATCTATGTGTCTTCATGTCGCGAGTGACTCGATTTCTTCTAGGCGCGCGTGTTCTAGGTGCGTGGTAGACCAGCAGGCGAGTTGGCGACCAAACACTATATCAAAAAATTACAAAAAAAAAATATCGTTACATTGCAAAGTCTTATTTTTTTTTTCATAGTAAAAGTTTATCAAGTTCAAAGGTGACTTGTATAATTAAGTTATTTATCTAGTTTACTTGTTATCTTCTTATCTTTAGTCACGTTTCTATGCCGAATAATGCCAATTAGGAATAGAAGTTATCTATTATTTTGGTTTAAATTACTGATATTAATTGGTTGGTATTTGATAAAAAATAGTGCGTGTTATTTTACTGGGTTATTCTGATAGGGTGAGCTAAACCGGAAGGGGCTCATCCTTGACATCCCTTACAAGAACTACCCTGCTACTACTAGGTACTACTTCCTACAAATTCAGCTGTACCATAGAGAAGTGATATTATAAAAAAACAACAAGAACATTATTTTTACAAAACAAAAAACAAAAACCGACTTCAAAAGACCGACTATTGAGTTATTCATCTATTTGTCGCGCACGTACTTAATGCAAATTTAAGACTTATATGGTTTTCTCATGGATACCATTATCAGAACTGGACTAAATTGAAATGGGACCAAATGGGTAGCGTCAACTTTCTAATAAAAAAAGAATCATCAAAATCGATTCACCCAGTCAAAAGTTATGAGGTAACAAACATATAAACAAATAAAAAAAAAAACATACAGACGAATTGATAACCTCCTCCTTTTTTGAAGTCGGTTAAAAAGATAGAAAACGACAGCAAAATGTAGTCTTTGTAGATTATTTATTTATTTACAACTGTAACTGTAACTTTACAACAAATGTTACACAGATATAGAAAAGCGAGACAAAAGTCAACGATTCAGTTCAGGCTCGTGCTAAGAGCTCATAATACGGTCCTCGGACTTAATAGATCAGCTAATTACTAGCAGATCCATTGAGTTAGAAAATCTCTAGCAGACAGTGATTTCAACAGAATTCAAAAGTCTTTATCCAGGTCTCTGATAGACCCTCGGCCTGATGCCGGGCACTAGAATACGGCTTCGCTAGCCCTGCTGTAGTGAAAGCCTACTAAAAGGGGGCCTCTGGGCTCGGGGGTGGTTGGAGGTGGGGCACCAACCACCCATCCAAACGATGAGGACGACAACGTTGGGTGGCCCGCGTTGTCGCCGCTCGGAAGGTGCTTCGGGACAGCATCAAGCTGTCTCGGGGCGAACGAAAGCGCGCTGAGGACTTCGGTGAGTTCTTAGAGAGAGCTCGGAGCATCAAGGCAGATCACGAAGGGACAAGGGGGGGGGGGGGTGCGTACAATCCCACATAATCTACACTATAAGTCTGGGTACGTATACTGAGAAAAATGTCCATCTAAATTCCGCTAAAAGAATGATGAATTCACTTCACACAATTCATGAAAATTCCGATGAATTCACCTAAAGTAACTAAGTAGAGCATACTGATATTACCAAAACGTACGATGATAATGCACCAGTTTTTACGGTGATAACTGTTATGATATATATAGTTGTCACCGTAAAACCTAGTACTAGCACTAGTTTTTAGGGTGACAATCAATACTATGAATTATGATGGTCATGGTTGTCACCGTAAAAACGTGCTAATCATCGTAGGTACTGTTAGGTGATATCAGTATTGATTTTATTTTGTTTATTTTTATTTTTTAGGTGAATTCATCGGAATTTTGATGGCAATTTTTCTCAGTGTACGCGCGGAAGTAGAGAATTTCTTGGCTTCACTCGAATCAAACGCAAAGTTCTGTCTTCCTCCCTAAGTTTATCTGAGGAAGTTTCTATTTAAGCACAAAGAAGTCTAGATTTCAACCTTGTGAGTTGAATGCACTAATTATTTTATATGCAACAACGGTTGATAGTGAAGATTACTCGGTAATTATAATTAATAGGTACGAATATAACTATTCGTTAGATTACTTTATTAATTTAAAATTTTGTAGAGGAAATAGGCCCAAGTTTGAAGGCTTTTTACAACATATCTAAATTTTCTAAAACTTTTGGCATCCTTGTCTAATGGCTTGCAATGATAAAGACAGATATATTTTTAGTTAGTTTAGATCTGTCTTAAAATGCCTTCAAACTTGGGCCTATTAGATAAGTAAAAAGTTAAATCAAGTAATGAAGTAGACGGTAAGTTCCGGAATCAATGACACTGACACTGAGCTAACGACTGAAAAAGATTATAAGTTAGGTATGTACGCACTTACATAATTATTATTGTAGACTGGTTAGCGATAGGCATATAAATAGCTAAAACATGTGCGCAAAAAAACATGTATCTTATATGGTCAACAGACAAAATGTTAAACCAAAGAAAGATAAAAGATGCCCGATGCCCTCGGGATTAGGAACATAGGATGTAATATATATTTATATATATATATATATATATATATGTACTTGAGAATAGATGTCTTATGTATATGTTACTTGGAATGTATGGGAATAAGACAGGATGGAAAATGCCTAGGTGACGTATACAATTGCGTTCCCGCGATCCCAACACCAAGCAGGAAAGCTAACCAGCGGAAAACTGACACTGTGGGTAGAGCTTTAGTGGATTGGATTCCCACATAACCGCACACACACAACACAACAAAATAAAACAATAATATTGTCATATTCCATTGTCATCCCATTGTCATTGTTGAAACCTGCATTGGTACGTCCGGAGAAGAAATTCAAAGGCGTATGTGAATCCACAAACCCGTACTTGGCCAGCGTGGTGGAATACGGCCTAATTACCCTTCGAGGGTAGACCTGTATCCCTGCAGTAGGAGGCCTAAAGGTTGCATATGATCGCATTGTCATCAGAGTTCCAGAAGAATACCAAATGTCAACTCAATTAGACGTCAGGAAATGGTTCTAATTTAGCATCCAAGATTTGACCCACACAGACACATACTCGTACATACAACACGAAAAGATAAATAAAGCTTGTAATAAAAATTCAAAAACTGGGATGTCGCTGGCAGCTGGACTGGGCTCTAACTGCCGGTGGTAAGCGCTGCAGAGTGAGAAACCTCCGGACGATGCGTGCCGTGTCGAGGACCACTGCCTTCTGCATCTGACCCTTGAGCCAACCGTTTACCAAGAGCCTATGAAATGTTGGCCGAGGTTCTTCGCTATTACGAGTAGGTCTTTCGCCGAAACTATTGTTATTGTCGGTTTTTTCATACTTCATAAAATGCCTTAAAAATACGCGAAATACATCGATATGAGATATAAACCCAAATTGTTTTCACGTCGATGGCAAAATTGGATTTAATTTGTACATTGTCTGACCATGCTACGCCATTACACCTAGGCATTGGAAATAAATATGTAATTCAACATATTTCCGGCAACATGTACCTACTTGTACGTTGTACAATATCAAAGTTTGGTATAATTATCATCACATGTGACCTGCGACATTTTTTATGATACGATTTCTCGAATTTGTGATTTTTAGCGTTTCGTGCGTTATAAAAAATCAAAACACCTAATCGCATATCCTATTAGCTGCGCCCCGCGGTTTCACCCGCATTTTCGGGATAAAAAGTAGTCTATATTTTAATCCAGGGTATAAGCTACCTTCAAACCAAATTTTATCTAAATTTATTTTATTTTGCTGATGATTTTCACTGCGAATTTAATTGTAGTAAATTTTTTTTTAGAAAATAACTAAAACAAGAATTTTTTACATGTCTTTACTTACAATTTCTTATTTTACTTTTTTACCCAGTTTTGTATGTACCCAATTATATTGAACCAAAACTAATTCAAACCATTTCATTTTTAAGAAACACAAGCTTTTACCTGCGGCTTAGCTCGCATTGATTTTTTAAAGTAAAAAGTGTCCTATGTTACTTCTAATACCTCCAAGAATATGTTTTTTTTTTTTTTTTTTTTTTTATGTAATTGAGTGACGAGACGAGCAAATCGCTCGTCTGATGTTAAACGTTACGTTGTGTAGGTACAAAGTAGCATGATGATCGGTACGGGTATAGTAGTTTTCGCGGGAAAGCGTAACAAACAAACTAACATTCACATTTATAATATTAGTAGGGATTAGGTAGTAAGATGACAATGAACTTAAAGTCAACTATATAACGATAGCTACTTTGAAATCTGACAAGATTTTTAGTCGAGGTCACATAGGAACCGATATAAAAAACTATAAACACATACAGGACGTACAGTAACAAATATATTATATATATTTTTTTTACAACAAACTAGTTATGCGTTTGACCACAATCTCACCCATCAGAAAAAAAAATTAAAAAATCCGAAATTATCCCGCAGAGGTTCAAAAGAGTCCTAGACACCCTAGGGCTTACAAGACACCCTGCGGAGGGAGAAGGGAGGGGGTCGCACTTCAAATAAAAAAAAAATTAAGATTGTCATTTTTAATTTCCGAAAACACTGTGGGTAGAGCTTTAGTGGATTGGATTCCCACATAACCGCACACACACAACACAACAAAATAAAACAATAATATTGTCATATTCCATTGTCATCCCATTGTCATTGTTGAAACCTGCATTGGTACGTCCGGAGAAGAAATTCAAAGGCGTATGTGAATCCACAAACCCGTACTTGGCCAGCGTGGTGGAATACGGCCTAATTACCCTTCGAGGGTAGACCTGTATCCCTGCAGTAGGAGGCCTAAAGGTTGCATATGATCGCATTGTCATCAGAGTTCCAGAAGAATACCAAATGTCAACTCAATTAGACGTCAGGAAATGGTTCTAATTTAGCATCCAAGATTTGACCCACACAGACACATACTCGTACATACAACACGAAAAGATAAATAAAGCTTGTAATAAAAATTCAAAAACTGGGATGTCGCTGGCAGCTGGACTGGGCTCTAACTGCCGGTGGTAAGCGCTGCAGAGTGAGAAACCTCCGGACGATGCGTGCCGTGTCGAGGACCACTGCCTTCTGCATCTGACCCTTGAGCCAACCGTTTACCAAGAGCCTATGAAATGTTGGCCGAGGTTCTTCGCTATTACGAGTAGGTCTTTCGCCGAAACTATTGTTATTGTCGGTTTTTTCATACTTCATAAAATGCCTTAAAAATACGCGAAATACATCGATATGAGATATAAACCCAAATTGTTTTCACGTCGATGGCAAAATTGGATTTAATTTGTACATTGTCTGACCATGCTACGCCATTACACCTAGGCATTGGAAATAAATATGTAATTCAACATATTTCCGGCAACATGTACCTACTTGTACGTTGTACAATATCAAAGTTTGGTATAATTATCATCACATGTGACCTGCGACATTTTTTATGATACGATTTCTCGAATTTGTGATTTTTAGCGTTTCGTGCGTTATAAAAAATCAAAACACCTAATCGCATATCCTATTAGCTGCGCCCCGCGGTTTCACCCGCATTTTCGGGATAAAAAGTAGTCTATATTTTAATCCAGGGTATAAGCTACCTTCAAACCAAATTTTATCTAAATTTATTTTATTTTGCTGATGATTTTCACTGCGAATTTAATTGTAGTAAATTTTTTTTTAGAAAATAACTAAAACAAGAATTTTTTACATGTCTTTACTTACAATTTCTTATTTTACTTTTTTACCCAGTTTTGTATGTACCCAATTATATTGAACCAAAACTAATTCAAACCATTTCATTTTTAAGAAACACAAGCTTTTACCTGCGGCTTAGCTCGCATTGATTTTTTAAAGTAAAAAGTGTCCTATGTTACTTCTAATACCTCCAAGAATATGTTTTTTTTTTTTTTTTTTTTTTATGTAATTGAGTGACGAGACGAGCAAATCGCTCGTCTGATGTTAAACGTTACGTTGTGTAGGTACAAAGTAGCATGATGATCGGTACGGGTATAGTAGTTTTCGCGGGAAAGCGTAACAAACAAACTAACATTCACATTTATAATATTAGTAGGGATTAGGTAGTAAGATGACAATGAACTTAAAGTCAACTATATAACGATAGCTACTTTGAAATCTGACAAGATTTTTAGTCGAGGTCACATAGGAACCGATATAAAAAACTATAAACACATACAGGACGTACAGTAACAAATATATTATATATATTTTTTTTACAACAAACTAGTTATGCGTTTGACCACAATCTCACCCATCAGAAAAAAAAATTAAAAAATCCGAAATTATCCCGCAGAGGTTCAAAAGAGTCCTAGACACCCTAGGGCTTACAAGACACCCTGCGGAGGGAGAAGGGAGGGGGTCGCACTTCAAATAAAAAAAAAAATTAAGATTGTCATTTTTAATTTCCGAAAATGTTTATAGCCGTGATAGTCTATGTATAATGGAAAATGATAATCAATAAAGTAGGTACAAATGTAATTTCCAAGTGACAAGATATCCTAATTCAAATTAAAACTTTAAAGGTACGAGTAGATCATCATCACATCATCATCATCATATGCAACCTTTAATCCTCCCACTGCTGGGCTACAGGTGTACCCTCGAAGGGTGATTAGGCCGTATTCCACCACGCTGGCCAAGTCTGGTGAAAATGTGCCAGATACCACATTTTACAGAAATTAAAGAAAGCAATACATTGGGCCCAAGTTTGAAGGCATTTTAAGACAGATCTAAACTAACTAAAAATATATCTGTCTTTATCATTGCAAGCCATTAGACAAGGATGCCAATAGTTTTAGAAAATTTAGATCTGTCTTAAAAAGCCTTCAAACTTGGGCCTAATGAGACGTTTGTTTTTTTATTCGTGACGTAGTTATAATAGTAACTGTGTTCTGTTCAGGCAAATCGACTAGGTCACCTTTTATCAATTACCCGATTTTAGAGTTAAAACGGTGAAGAAAACATCGTGAGTAAACCTGCATGCGTCCGGAGAAGAAATTCAATGGCGTTTGTGAATTCCAGCAATCCGCACTTGGCCAGCGTGCTGGAATACGGCCTAATCAATCATCAAATTAGGACTAACTCAAAGTATACCGCGTTCTTCTCCTAGTACATAGCTGCCTTAGAAAAATATGTAGTACATACATATTTAGTACATATTCGATGGACATACTCGTATGTATGAAACAGCGTGTATATCAATAATAAAATAAGTAAACGGACACTGCATTTCTTATAAGTACATGGAGAATATAATATACTTTGAAATTAACTGCACAAGAGGTTTTAAACCAGCAATATACCTTTATTTCTGTTAGATAAGTAATACGCGCAATATTTATTTTGCTGACTGAAAAAA
This sequence comes from Alcis repandata, assembly GCA_949125135.1. NCBI lineage: Eukaryota > Metazoa > Arthropoda > Insecta > Lepidoptera > Geometridae > Alcis > Alcis repandata. The sequence continues at coordinate 888,680 of OX421248.1, read as the reverse complement.
AAACTTCATACAATTTTCTTCGGACACGTATCTATTTCATGACAGGAATTATACTACCCCTTGTAAGTGCTCAAGGTCTGAAGAAAAAAAAAATTCAAACAAAACCCTCTAAGATCGAGCCGACTCGTCTTTGTTTTTTTTAATTCTATATCGCCCTAACAACGTGCCGGTTCAACAGGTCAGCAAAAAGACCTTATCACTTAGATTGCGTTATGTAATACAGGGAAGGAACAATCTATTAGAAAAATCTGTCGCAACAATAGAATTTGTTACTAAGAAATTTTCCATTCAGCTAATTGCGTAGACAATTTAGAAAATGTAAAAAAAAACATCTATTTATGCCCGAGACATTTTTACCATTCTATGTAATACTGATAAACAATGTTTTTTATATATAAATAAAAGATTCGGTAGTAACCATTCGCATTTGATCGTTAACCGAGCGAGTGACCGGTCCTCTCGTTTTTAAATCGAATAGACTTATCGCGGTAATTTTAAAACCTCGTTTTTTTAACGAGCTTACCTTGGCCGTCGGAACAGGTTCTCCGCTCTAGTTGTCATTGCCATTTTGTGCTGTCCTGTCAAAGTGACGTAGAAAAGCGCGCGAATTCGCGAGTTGTTTTTGAATTTGGAATAAATTAAAAATGAAGGAGCTGAACGGAGTCACCAGCCAGGTCGTGGAGCAGAACGGCTCAGTCATAGTCAAGAAGAAGCCTGAAAAAGACAATGGTAAGTGTTAACTCACTCAAAACTGTACCTTTAAATCACAACGACGAAAAAAAAAACTTTTAGTTTTATACATCACTTTAGTTTTAGTTTAGTCTGTAATTTTATTTCTATCTGCCAGTCGCAGTCACCTCTGGTTTGTATCAACTTTTTTTTAATTATACCTAAATTTGACCCAGGCCGTGACAAATTAAATATTCAACTGTATTTTTTTCTCAACCACGAAGGTCAGAAAACGAACCAACCTATCTAAAGACTAACTTCAATGCGATAGCGTGACTATGTCTTAATTATTAGTTGAAATGTATGACAATAAGATCTGTAAGGTTATTGAAAATTGTTCCCTAGAGTTTTTAATCGCATCTCAGTTCATTTCTTGATGATAAATCATTCTGAACTTCGTCACTATGACTACAGCTACCTTCTGACGGTTTTTAAACGACGAGTAATGAATAAACCTTGCTTTGCAATTGTATAAATTTTGAAAAAAAAAAAAAAAATTTTGACAGATTTGTTAGTGTTGTCTAAAACCGTATTATCAAGAACAATAGAAAGGTATTTGGAGTTTTCAAAAGTAAAATTTGAATGGTTGAAGTTGTATGATAATTGTTTTGGGCGCTAACATTTTTTATATTTATTATTTAAACAAAATCTAGTTATAATTATAACAAGCTCAAGCCACCTTGAAAAAAAAGTCATCCAAAATTTGTATGGCCGAAGTTGTATGACAAAATAATTGTGTTAGGCGCTAACATTTAGGTATATTTATTTTTTAAACAAAAAGCTAGCTAAAATTATTACAAGCTAAAACCACCTTGATAAGAAGTCATCCAAAATTTGTTTGGTCGAAGTTGTATGACAATTACTTTAGGCGCTAACATTTAAAATAATGGCGTCACAAGGATAATTACTATGCTCTTCAAATTTATAGCAAAACGCTGCAACTCGAGTATTACAAGAACCAATACGATACAGGGTTATAAGGAAAGGGTATGCTTATCTTAAAAGGGGGTTTACTTTCTTTTTTTTTACTACTACGGGACGAACTCTTAAATCGCGAAAAAAAAATCAGCCGATTCATAAATAATAATAATAAAATAGACATTGTCCTATTTCGTTTTTATCTTAATTTTATTTTTTTACGCGATTTCAAGTAACAATTGCTCATACCTAATAGTGACAACTTATAGCCCGTCTTGGCTTATCATACCTTTTTATAATCCTGTATACAAAATATAGGGTTATTCATAAAGGGTATGCTAAGCCGAAAATGGCTCATAGTACTCATTATTATGAACAACTTTTAGTATGGGACCAACCCGAAATTCGCGAAAAAATTGTCAGCTGTTCCATAGAAAAATGTCAATGACAGTCGACTCGACAAAATGTATGGAACAGCTGATTTTTTTTCGCGAATTCTGGGTTGGCCCCATAGTAAAAGTTGTTCATAATGATGAGTACTATGAGCCTTTTTCGGTTCAGCATACCCTTTATGAATAACCCTGTATAGTGAGTAATAAACTAAAAACGGTTCACCATACACATTTTTTTCCTCGTTACTCGCCCGAAATATTTTTTTAAATTCGCGTAAATATCGATGAACATACACAAAAAAACATACAGACGAACATAGGACCTCCTCCTTTTTGGAAGCCGGTAAAACGTGAACCAAACGTGACTGTTACGAAACCATCCTTACACGAGAACAATTATTAATCAACAAACCCTCCTAATTCTGAAAACAATTAAACAACGAAACACGCGCACGTAAACAAGGATACCCTATCGGTTTAACCTCGAGTAAACAACAGAAAGCTTTGTGCTTACGTAACTTTAGGTGTAAGTGTGTTCCCTTCGACTACAATAAAATAAAGTGGTTCCCCCATAAATACATATATAATCTGGGTGGAATCAGTCGCGAGTGACTCGGTTTCTTCTAGGCGCGCGTGCTCCATCGTAGACTGCGTCGCAATTTAACTTAAAAATAATGAATAGTTCAAAAAACTAAAAAACACGCCTTGTTTAGTGTATTGTCATCGGTCCTCGATATATCTACAAAGTTTGAACGAAATCTGACCGTTTAAAGTGGGTCAAAAACGCGCTCAAAGGAGTCGGTGACAAACATACAAACATACAAACATACAAGTGAAGCTTAAAAAAACCGAACTAAAAAAATAGAAAATAAAATTTTATAAATTTAAATTAAGAATAGGGTTGAAAATTTCAATAAATATAAATTAATAATAGTGTAAATAAATAAATATATGTATTTTATTTTAAAAAACCGCGGGGTGCATGGGTCAATAGATATATTATATATTTTGTAGATACATTTTGTATTGACAGACATGAGTAGAGTGATTAGCATTTTGATAATATCTTAGAAAGCACCCCACGCTTTTATTCATTTTCTTATTCTCTTATTTATTTGTAGAGCTAATTATCACTGATTACAATTTCTACAAATTAACAGCACAACAATCCAGATACAAACACGTATTAATTAATTTCGCCATTAATTACAATAATTAATTACTCAATAAATGCATTATCTACGTCGCAATAAATACAAATTTATTATTTTTGCAAATTACATACAATGTATGATTTTATCGTGTATTCTTGGCTGACCCCTTGTGAATCAAGGTTTATACAGGCACGGATTTAGCTCTGGGCTTAGGAGGCCCCAGCTTAGGGCCCCAGACACTAAAGGCCCCAGGGCCCCGTATCTTAGAGTATCATAGCTCTTAGAGTATAAAATAGAATTGAATAGTTTACTTTTGTCTTGTTTTTTCTCTAGCTGACAAGGCGATGACTAAAGACTAAGCGATCTAATTTAGGCTTGCGCCAAGAGCCCACGCTAAGTTTTTTTAATTTACAATTTATGTCTAGAAAAAATAGGTCTGTAAATTAAAACCTTCAAACTTGGGCCCGATTACGGCTTACAATTGTTTTAATTCTCCAAAATAATGGGGCCTTTATAACAAAGCCATTGGGCGCCTTAACCCCTAAATCCGTGTCCAGTCGTCTGTCACACATGTCGATGACATAACAAATTGAATGACAGTTGACAGGGGGTTATCTGTCACACGTGGTACTAGATAAGTGATGATCTCGGCCTCTAGAGCAGGCCTTGTTGATAAAGAAACACCAGAAATACATTGTCTATACCCCACTGACAGCATTAAGAAGATCGAATTAATCGATTAGTTATTTTCAAATCTTTCATCAGGAATTTGTTAGTTTTGTTCGCTTATAAGTATTAATAACCTCATATTTTCGTACGTTACGTGTTTACTACGTTTATTTTTTAATACGCATTTCAGTCTTTCCAGTTCGAAATAAAAAAAAAAAACAGTCAGTCTGTATTGAGTTTTATACGAACATGTAAATAATAGACGTAATAGAATTGTTATAGGTCCTTTACTCACAATCTATATATATAAAAGAAAGTCGTGTTAGTTACACTACTTATAACTCAAGAACGGCTATACTAATATGGCTGAAAATTGGTGAGGAGGTAGCTTAGAGCCAGGAAACGCACATAGGATACTATTTATTCCTATTATACTATTTATTTCTATTAAATAAATTCGATAGCATTCAAGTGTGAATTGACATAAAACATCAGTCACTATAAAACGAGGTATAACAAAAAAGAATCAGACTTGGAATAACAAAACGACTTATTATACTCTTTGCGCAAATGACAGCTATGTAATAATAATGGACGTATGGATGACAATTTGATTTAACAATTTAACAGCTAAACAGATTTTGACGAAATTTGGTATGAAGGTAGCTTAAGCCCTAGGTAATATGTAGATTACTTTTTACCCCAGAAAATTGAACGGCTTTCCGCTATTCTTGCAGGACAGCGGGTGAAACCGCGGGGCGCAGCTAGTAAATTATATAGCAAGAGTTAGTCCTAATATGAAAATAAAGATGGCAACTTTTTTTTTTAGTACGTATATATTTTTTTATGTATTTACATATTTTTACATCTTAAATTTAAAATAAGCTAAAATAAAAAACTAAAATAACATGGTAATTAATATAAATAATTTTAAATAACGTTACAATAATATACTTATTGTAATACACCTACAAGCATTATTATTAAATTAATTAGCTTAATCATTTTTTTTTATTTAACTCGGCTCCTGATTTTATGCAACGTTAGCCAACCAGCACTAACTCTTTTTTTTAAAGATTTATGGTTAATGAAATAATAAATATTAGTTCGTACATTTTCCAAGTCGTTAACTACATGCGTTAACAATGATATGGGTTGACAAAGCATGTCATCTTTGCGAAAGAGATTAGTAGTCCAACTATGGAATAAGGCGAGATTCACATCGCAAACGAGGGTTGAGGGTTGAGGCACTTTACGCCCAATATAAAAATAAATAAAATATCAGGAACCCGCTCAAGAGTTAACTTTGTCGCCGATTGAGCCTTTCCAATCTACAATCTAAATGTCTTGTGATCTCGCAACTCTTACATATTTAAACTTTTTTAACTTCCGACGCAAACTTTTTAAAATTAAAACTTTTGTAAATTTTTTAATGTCCCACGTCAAAATGACGGGGTGTTATATGTTTGTAGTTTCAGTATGTTATCAATTATAATGTAAAGAGACAATTTCTAAGTGCATGTGATATGTCTATTGAATATAAATAATTTGATTTGATTTGATGTTGTTGTATTAAACGACTTAATTTTTACGTGAGTATGAATTATAACAAAATGTGTCAAAACCACGTCAGTTTCTACTGTAAAAATGTGTGGGTGTCTGTCTGTAGCATCGTAGCTCCCGAACGGATGTACCGATATTGTTATTTTTTGTAAATAAGGTGTTGGGGTTTTTTTTTATTTTAGATTTTATTTAACCAACAATTCTTGAGCGATTTAATCAAAAATACAATCTTTTAAGTTTGAATATGATCATATTCAAATTTACGAATTTTTTTATGACTTATTTGTCTGTAAAATTTCAAGAAAACGCTATAAATATATCGAAACTAAACACTTTAAAGACTTTGAAACCTTCGCTTTTCTCAATGTGTATTACGAAATTACGTTTGCTATTACGCGTGATAACTTTAATGATAAGTCTTGTACTTATTTATTAAAACAATATAATACAGAATTATAGGGAAAGGGTGTGCTACGAATAATAGAATAGAAAAATGTGAATGACACTCGGTAAAATGTATGGGACAGCTGATTTTTTTCTTGAATTCCGGGTCGATCCCATAGTAAAAGCTGTTCATAATGATGAGTACTATGCGCCCTTTTCGGCTTAGCATACCCTTTCTGTATAACTCTATTCATATATATGTATCTACTTATGTATTGCTTGTAATGTGAATCGCACCTTATTGTATTTAGTCCAGACTAAACTAAATAACAAGCATGGTAGCTTTCTGGATTATCATGGTCCATTGTTATGGTATACTAACTGCTCCCCGCGGTTTCACCCGCACACCGAAGATTTAATCCAGCGTATGCTACTTCCATTAAAAATATCATCCATTTACGTCCAGCCGTTTCAGCGTGAAGTAAACAATCAAACAGACGGACTTCCGTATGTGTATTATTGTTTGTGAAACGTTATTTATTATTTATTTAATAGTCTGATTTCATCATAATGCCATGTTACATCATAATGTCATCATACTTATTAAGAAATAACTAAGTACAGAGCAAGTATAAATAGAATAAATACTTCCTAGACAAGCATGCTACATCTTCGACCACATCATAGCTTTTCATCGGATGAAACCAACAAAATAAACTCACTTTTTTCGCATGTTTATTGTAAGTTAAAAAAATAATTTCGAAACAATTTTTTATCGATAAACCGAATAGTTCTAAATACAGCCAGAAATTTCTTTCAAAAGTTATCGATAGTGATCGGACAACACTAATCTAATATTTTAATTTTTTTTTTCGGTCAAATCTTGCAACTGAATTTTGAACCACCTATGATGGAGGTAAAGCATAGATATCAGAAAACAACGTAAAGTTAAAGGTAATAAAGTATACCTGTGTAAGATCCGATGACAATGCAATAGAACCTTGTTTTTAAATATATATTTTTAACCGACTTCAAAAAAGGAGGAGGTTATCAATTCGTCTGTGTTATTTTTTTTAATTTTTTTTTATGTTTGTTACCTCATAACTTTTGACTGGGTGAATCGATTTTGATCATTCTTTTTTTATTAGAAAGCTGACGCTTCCCATTTGGTCCCATTTCAATTTAGTCCAGTACTGATAATTTTATCCATGAGAAAACCATATACTCGTACCTAAGTCTTAAATTTGCATTAAGTACGTGCGCGACAAATAGATGAATTACTCAATAGACGGTCTTTTGAAGTCGGTTTTTGTTTTTTGTTTTGTAAAAATAATGTTCTTGTTATAGTAACTTATTTCTAGGTTGACTGGTTAGACACTTGACATATTTTATGTCATCATTATGAGCAACTTTTATTATGGGACCAACCCGGAATTAACGCAAAACAAAACCAGCTGTTCCATACATTCTGTCGAGTGTCATTGACATTTTTCTGTGTAGCAGCTGATTTTTCTGCGAATTTTGGGTTGGTCCCATAGTGGTTCTGTAATGTAAATATTATAAACGCGAATTTGTAAGAATGTATGGATGTATGTATGTTTGTTACTCTTTCACGCAAAAACAGCTGAACTGAACGGATTTACATGAAATTTGGAACGAAGGTTGTTCATGGTCTGGATCGACACATAGATTTTTTATCCCGCAAAACGCGGGTGAAACCGCGGGGCGGAGCTAGTCAAGAATATGTCAAGTGTCAAACCATTTAACCTGCATATTTTATGTATCTTTTTTTCCATAACTAACTGATTCTGAGTAGCCTAATTTATTTATTAATCACCGAGGTATGTACACATGGAGACGAGAAATTATCGTAACCCTGATTGAAGCGATCTGCATCTAATTACGTAGTAATCTTATTTAGAGATGTACTGGTTAACGTATTTTATCGATATATCGATGTCGATAAAATTGCGCTCCGTTGTTTCACTCGTTATCCTACAGGCTTTTTTTCGTGATAAAAAGTAGCTTATGTTGTGTCAATCTAGCCTACGTAAGCTAAAAGCTATTTCTTTACCGAATTTCATTTAAATTCGTTGAGGTGTTTTTGTGTGTTGAAAAGTTTCTTATTTTTAACATTTGGTATGATGTACTAAAATAATACAAGGTGTTGCAGAAATCTGTGATAATATACCTAATATAAGGTGTGTGTGTCATATTTGAAATCAAATACCAAAATATCAAGATCCAAATCAAAACTTTGCTTTTCTAGACGTAAAATAACCTTTCGTAATTTTCTTAGTATAAGCACAGGAATATTAAGGTATAAGTAGAACAATGGGCAATAAACAAAGTAGGTATCGATACTCTTCGTGATTTTATCATCGAGCAATATATCGATATTTTTCGATTTATCGATATTGGTATCTCTATTAAACTATAATACTTAATTAATGTGATTTATTTAGGTAAGCAGGTGAAGGCTACACAGGTATTTAGCAGTAGCATAGAACGATCGGTTTGATCTAGGTTTTATTCTTCACAGGGTTATAAGAAAAGGGTATACTAAGCCGAAAAGAGCTCACAGTCCTCATCATTATGAACATTTTCTTTATTATGAGACCTGGAATTCGCGAAAAAAATTAGCTGTTAATATACCATACATTTTGTCGAGAGTCATTAATATTTTTCTATGGAAGAGTTGATATTTTTTCGCGATTTCCGGGTTGGTCCCGTAGTATATGTTGTTCACGATGATGAACACTATGAGCTTTTTTTCGGCTTAGCATAACCTTTCCATAAAACCCTGTATTATAAATGTCAATAGGCATGACGACAGTATCAAAAAATCGCCGATTCAATGCTTTCAGGGGACTAGCCAGATTAAAAAAATTTAAAACACATGTTTAGTTTTATTTTAAAAAACAGATTATTAAGATTTTATAATAATAAATTAAAACATAAATACATCAATCGGCCATCTTGTCAGAAACAACGAGGGGTTCCCAACGAGTCACACCAAAACGAGTCACAGTGTCAACAATCACAGCGTATGACGTCACGCCTCAGTGAACTCAGGTCATCCGCCGCTCATCACGCATAGACACAATGACATGTTTACTAGCCGTGACGTCAAATCGACGCCATGACACAAGCAAGCTGTTTTCGGGCACTGTTGAAAAAATATGTGAAAAATGGCTTCAAACTTCGTTAAACTTAAGTTTATTACCGAAATAAAGGCTTTTTTGTAAATAGTGAATGTGTACTCACATTATGGAAGAGGATTTTAAAATCTTTCGTCACGCCTATGTTGCTCAATCACGCAAAAACGGCTGAAGGGATTTAGATGATATTTGGTATGAAGGTAACTTCTACCCCGGATTAACATATAGGCTACTTTTTATCCCGGAAAATGCGGGTGAAACCACAGGGCATAGGTAGTTTATGTGGAATGGACACCACAAAATGGTGTCAATATTACTAAATTGGTAATACATAGTAATATGAAATAAGAGATCTGTAGCAAGTATCTTTGGTTAACCGTAACCGCGAAATTGCAAAACCCAGTTAAGGCCCATGCTTACCTAAATTTAAGGGGAAGATAAACATTAGTTTTGTTACTTTCACATTATTAAAATTACTAGCTTCTATTTGACTTACCGTGTTTTTGTTGTTGACTGTAGTTTGTTTTGTTCAAATCTTGCAATTTTTGAACCACTTCCCGATGTCCGATTGATGACGCGCTTGTAATCTCCTTGATGAAGATCACCGAATGTGATCAAAACCAGACTGAGTATTCGACTCAATAGAACCTGAGTATTCCCGTATAAGTAAAATAATAAATATCCATATAATATGTAATACTTAAGATAGGAAATAAAAAGGCTTCATTATTATTATTATTACTCCCGTGTTGATTATAAAGATGATTTATTTCCATTAAACACGGAGATGGACTCACAAAGACGGAAATCGAAAAATTGATAACAAAAATGGGAAAACATTAATATTTGTCTAAGGAACTGAAGAAATTGAAATGACCCACTTTTCTTCAGTGGGTCATATTGAAACAGTACGTGTACTATTGCTTATTCTGTGGTCCCAAAGCTGTACTCTTAATGGATTTTCTCGCTCTTTCCAACCTATTTTTCAAGTGGAGTATAAGATTACACTTCAAGTGAATCAAAGCTTTGCAAAGAGCTCTGAGTGGCACTTTCTTTGGAGTCCTTTGGTCATTTGGATGGTACAGAACAAATAATGAATAGTAAAGTAAGTTTGCTGAAGGAAAACATCGTGAGGAAACCTGCATTCGTTCGGAGAAGAAATTTGTTAGCGTATGTCAATCCAATCCGCACTTGTCCAGCGTGATGGAATACATATAGCCTAATCACCCTTCGAGGGTAGATCTGTATCCCAGCTGTGGGAGGATAGGTTGAGAATGATGAAAAAGTTAGGTCGAGTGGTAGCCCTAGTGTCAGTTTTTAGGCGGCCTGAAAGGACTTTAATAAGTCATGGGTTTTTTTTGTACATGCATTTGAACGATTTGTTTTTAGACCTACATAGCACAATTGTCCGTTATTGAAATTAAAATACCTATACTTACGTAATCAATTTAATTAAATAACTATAAAATAAATATTGATTTTAATAATAAATTAATAGTAATAGCATTGAGCTATTATGTACTCCATAATAGAGATGACATCGTTATTCAAGGCAATGTTCCATTTAATGTGGCGATGTTACCGACTTACCGCACTTCAATCAGTCACTTGCGAGACGCTCGCGGCGTGATGACGTGTTTGTGCTGTTTAATTCGCTTTTTGCAGGTGTGTATTTTAAGAGAAAGCTCAGCTACTCCAATTTCTTATTTCTCTAGCGAATGAATAAGCGATGCAAGTGCAACGATATCACCGCAACTAAATGGGACACTGTTCTGAAGTGCAATATCACCTCTAGTGTGTAGTAGGTATATGAGTATAACAGCTCAATGACTACTACCGACGACTAACTCTAAAATCACATTTGAAGAACAATACCAAAATTTACTTTTTTTTACAATAGACGTAATGAGACAGTTATTTAAAAGTTACCTATTCAGTTTTTAATTAAGCTTTAGGTATTTTGAAACCTATGCGTCCCACTCCTGGGCAAAGGTCTCCTTCTCCTTCCAGACATCGCTATCACCCCAGAATACACTAGTCTGCCATTAATTTAATTTATTCTAAATCTATATACTTACTTATTATAAATTAGTTAGGTTATTCATAAAGGGTATGCTTAGCCGAAAAGGGCTCATAGTATAGTACTCATCATTATGAACAATTTTTAGTATGAGACCAAACCGAAATTTGCAAAAAGTATCAGCTGTTCCATTGAAAAATGTCAATGACACTCGACAAAATGTATGGAACAGCTGATTTTTTTTTCGCGAATTCTTGGTTGGTGCCATAGTAAAAGTTGTTCATAATGATGAGTACTATGAGCCCTTTTCGGCTTGTCTAATGGCTTGCAATGATAAAGACAGATATATTTTTAGTTTAGATCTGTCTTAAAATGCCTTCAAACTTAGGCCTAATAACTAATTAAATTGAACATTTATAACATAAAATGACTTTGATATTGGTCATATCATCGAACTTGTAGAATTACTGTTAAGGATGCCTTAAACGTTACACATCTTTCTCACGCTTTTATATATTATATATATATCTATAAAAAAGGAGGAAGTTATCATTTCTACTGTATGTTTTTTTTTTTTTTTTTTGTTCATAACTTTTGACTGGGTTCTTTTTTTATTAGAAAGCTGACGCTTCCCATTTGGTCCCATTTCAATTTAGTCCAGTTCTGATAATGGTATCCATGAGAAAACCATATAAGTCTTAAATTTGCATTAAGTACGTGCGCGACAAATAGATGAATAACTCAATAGTCGGTCTTTTGAAGTCGGTTTTTGTTTTTTGTAAAAATAATTATTAAGATTTAAAATAGAAACCAGATTAAATTAATTAAACAACAAAAGTATTACAAAAACGTTTTGCTATCATTATATTTGAAGGAGATATTAAAAAACTGTTTTTAGTTTATGTCAACGTCTCAGTAATTTCATTGATATCAAAACGAAAAAAGTTTAAAAGACCGAAAATGGTACATATTTGAAATACATATTTTACCTGTTTTTGATAACATAGGTACTCAATGATTTTATCCTAATATAATATTATAAACGCGAAAGTTTGTGAGTATGTTTGTTGCTCTTTCACGCTATAACAGCTGAACGGATTTACATGAAATTTGGAATGAAGGTTGTTCATGGTCTGGATTAACATATAGACTACTTTTTATCCCGGAAAACGCGGGCGAAACTGCGGGGCGCAGCTAGTCTATATATATAAAAATGAAACCCGTTTTCCTTGGTCACGGCCTCACGCGTGAATGGCTGGACCGATTTCACTAATTCTTTTTTTGTTGTATTTGTTATTATTAGGAGAAGGTTCTTACGGAAAAAAATATTAAGAAAATCTCTCAGAAATATTGAAAAACCCTAAAACAGCCCTTTTATTTTTCCCATACAAACGTTTTCTAACTAAAACGAGCTTTATTGCTATTGTATAAAGTTCATATTGAATTGCAAGCACTCACTGTTGTTTAAGCAATGTAGGTATGTTCCTAACGTCCAAGAGTCAATTTGCACTTTATTACCTCTGTACAAAGTTCAAATTCAATCATATCTATCAAAACAGTGTGCGTTTTATACTGATAATTTTTACTATAAATTGACAAGTTAGCATCAACAAACTACGGTTGCTATAGTTACGCAATAGCATGAGAATAGAGGTTATAACAAAGAGTTCCTATAATTATTCTCAACACCTTTGGTCACGCCATCACGCGTGAACGACTGGACCGATTTCAATTTACTCTACGTTTATCCCAAAGTCTACCCGTGCGAAGCCGGGACGGGCCGCTAGTATGTTCATAAATGTAAACATAATTATGCACAAAAGATATAGCTGACTACAATTAATCACATCCTGAATAACTTAACAAAAACCATCAGTATTTATGTTTTTACTAGCTGCGATCTGCGGTTTTACCTACGTAGACAATTTTCAAGAACTTAATTTTCCAGTATAAAAAGCACCTCACTCACACATCCAAGACTCATAGCCTCTACCATCCTCGACCACGTCACAACATCGTCAGCTGTGGTCAACCTGCCAATTAATCATAAAATTATAATGATATTTTGTTATTTAACATCTCCTGATGAAGATCACCGAATGCGATCGAAACTGTTGTAGTAAACGACTTAATTTTACGTGATTATTCCCGTGTTTATAACAATGAGTCTAAAGAACGTTACTTTCCATAGTAAAGTCATAATTAAATGTTAATTGCAGGGTTATACAGAAAGGGTAAGCTAAGCCGAAAAGGGTTCATAGTACTTACTCATCATTATGAACAACTACACCTAATTAGCATACCCTTATATAACACTGTATAACAAAATGTGTCAAACCAAGTTGGTTTCCATAATAAAGCCATACTCGTAAATATAGTCCATTTTAACTATCTTCTTAATATATATAAATTACGTGTCACGTTGTTTGTCCGCTATAGACTCTAAAACTACTTAACCGATTTCAATCAAATTTGCACACCGGGTGCAGTTCGATCTAACTTAGGAGATAGGATAGCTCACATCTCAATTTATAGTAAAAAAACATGAAAAATTACAAAATTTAAAAATCCTTAAACCGTAATAGCGCTTTGGACAATGTAAACTTTTTTAATGTAACTTTTGACATTTGACATAGAATTGACGCAATGGTTTTTTTTACCAATTCGAAATAAATAGTCATCGTTAAGACAGGACAACGTCTGTCGAGTCAGCTAGTATATATATATATTTTTTTAAATGTAATTGAGTGACGAGACGAGCAAATCGCTCGCCTGATGTATGGACTATATTTATAACTATGACGTGGTAAGGTAATGACCTCTGCCTGACTTTTACCTCGAGTTACGTGCATGCGGGCTTTTACCTGGTATCTTTCACTGAACTGGGGCTTACCCCGGTTTTACCTGCGTGAGGCCATCCGTCAAAGTGTGGGACAAATTGCTCAGTTTAGGAAACTACGTGGAAAATCAGACCTGTGATGTGTTATTGTAATGTATTATGCAGTCATAATACCTAATCGTCATTTTGAACAACTTTCTCTATGGGACCAACCTGGAGTTCGCAAAATCTGCTGTTCCGTGATAAATAACGATAAAAAGAAAACGACAGTCGACAAAATGGAAGTGTTTGTTTTTTGCGAATACTGGGTTGGTCCCTTAGTAAAAGTTGTTCAAAATGATAAGTACCTTCTATAAGCCTTTTTCGGATTAGCATAACCTTTTTGTATAGCATACTGTACTCTTTTTTTTAAATGTTTAGTTCATAAACTTAAGTTGGCCCCATATTATGACTATGACCCTTATAAGAAACAGGGTCAAACACCATCTGTTTTTTTAATAATAGCAACGTTTTATTGCTAACTGTACTTTTCCGAAAGTAAACGCAAATCGGAATATCTCATATGGTATATTCTTAAGGTCGTTAGGTACTCATGTACTTATAGGGTTTTATAAACACTGTTTAAAGTTAAGTCTCATTGGTTTAGGATCGTCCATTATGTATTCAAGAGAGGATCAACCGGGGGGAGGGGGTTAGGAAAACATTGCAAAGTTTCACTGAAGGGGGACTGAGATACTGAGAAATCTCGATTTTACCCCGATTTGGGTTGGGCAATTACTGCTTATAATGTGCTTCATCGTAGACCGCATCATTGCTTACCATCAGGCGAGATGGCGGTCAAACGTAAGCCTATAACTGAATAAAAAAGAAAAAAAATACTGTAATAAATAAATAAAAAAAATTTACTTGCCATTTAAAAATGGTTTTTTTTTTATTGCATCGAGTTTAAAACTTAACGCAGGGTTCGTCACAATTTAATGTCATAACTTTGACAGATCGTCATACATAAATGACAAAGCAAATAAGAGATGTATGAAGAAAAACCTATGACCAATTCAAGGAAAATATGAATATATAACATTATGTCACTTCCATAGGGTTATGGGGATTTTTGTAGGTAAATTACTTGGTTAATTAAATGGAAAATAAATAAATAGGTTATAAATGTTTTAAGAATTTGTAGTGATTCATTTCCGTATTTTCAAAATCTTAGGTTTACCTCTACTAAGAATCTTTGTTTACAACTTTGTTTGCACGAGTATGTTTAAGTTTCTTGGAATCCCATAAGCAGCAGATTTCATAAACTAATTCATAAAGAAAATATTTACCCGGCCGGGAACTGAACCCATTTTCTTATAACGTATCTATAATACGAAAAAATAACAAAAAATCAGCTGTTCCATAGAAAAATGTAAACGACACTCGACACAACGTACATATGGAACAGCTAATTTTTTTTTTGCGAATTCCGGTTTGTTCCTGTCGTAAAAGTTGTTCATAATGATGAGTATTATGAGTCCTTCGGCTTAGCATACCCTTTCCTTATAAACCTGTATTATCATGAAATCGGCATGGGACGGCGAAAAAGAGATTATTATTTGCTTATCAGGAGATTTTTGAGATTGATTGTGAACAGAGGTTTCATTTATAATAATAGGCCGATATTATATCGGTTTTTCATTTAACATTGTAATATCAGAGAAGTCCCAGTGCCTAGAAGAGATCGCTCATAGCGATAGGGCTGCCAGTTGTTGCACTAGTTTTAAGTGTTATTATCCTTTTGTTTGTAATTTCTGACGTAGGAGATAAAGAATAAAAACAATAAAGATATAAAAAGATTTAAAAAACAATAAAGAGTTTATCTATCTATCTATAAGAGCTTCTGTACGTCATTCTGTCTATCTGTCATCTGTTCGAACAACCTGTAATTAAAAGTAGTCATAAACACAAAGAATTTATATTTCTATTCATTAATAAAAAGATAGCATAAAAAACTAAGAACAATACAAGTAACGAAGCAGATTTTCCCACGAAGATTTTTCCACTTGTTTTAATGGGTTGATTCGAGTACAGTGGCGAGACAGTGTCCTCGGCCGTACTCGGTATGCATAAACAGTTTGACGAAGCGAGACAGTCGCTAGAACCATGACTTGTTTCCTCGGCCGAGTGCGCCCATTTACTCGCCACTGTACTCGTTATGTGTAATCAACCATTAGCCAATGTTTATTCTATGTTTTATAATCAATAAAGTTGTAACTTAACTTGCTTCTACAGGGTTATTTTTCTTTCAACGAAAATCTTTTAAAATTCAAATGAAACTCGTTGGTCAGGCTCAGGGTTACAAAGTTGGGCGGTTTCAAAGATTAAGTTCTGCGGATCTCGCTTTGTTTCGCAACAGTTTTACGGCGTATTTCGCCTGCCCTACGAACGGTATCGAAACTGCTAAGTCAGAATTTTTATTCATTGTAACTATTACACGAATATTTAATTTAAAAAAAAAACAAAATTAATTTATTTCAGGTTAAATGTACCCATAATCAAAAACAAGTAAACATAATTAAATATACAAACAAATACTGCTAAAGAAATATATATTTTTGACATGTATTTTATCGAATAAAATTGATACTACCCATTTTGATTTAATAATTTAGGTCAAATTTTGACTTTAATTTGCTCTCCTGTATAAAATGCCAATGCAGTTTCGATACTGTTCGTAAGGGAAGTCGATTTATTGAACCTAACAACACTGGTTCCAAGACTAAGATAATAAGCGCACTAAACGTTTTAGGTGGGTTAAAAAATAGCCTTGTTCACGAAAATTGTCATTTAAAAATATATTACTTCAAAAAAAAACGCAATTTTAAAATTCATAATAAAAATATTTCCCTAAAAAACTAAAATAGGAGTAATCCAAGTGTGAAACATAATAGGCGTGACGAAAGATTTTAAAATCCTCTTCCATAATGTGAGTACACATTTACTATTTACAAAAAAGCCTTTATTTCGGTAATAAACTTAAGTTTAACGAAGTTTGAAGCCATTTTTCACATATTTTTTCAACAGTGCCCGAAAACAGCTTGCTTGTGTCATGGCGTCGATTTGACGTCACGGCTAGTAAACATGTCATTGTGTCTATGCGTGATGAGCGGCGGATCACCTGAGTTCACTGAGGCGTGACGTCATACGCTGTGATTGTTGTTTCTGACAAGATGGCCGATTGCTGTATTTTAATGTTTTAATTTATTGAAAATCTTAATAATCTGTTTTTTAAAAATAAAACTAAACATGTGTTTTAAATTTTTTTAATCTGGCTAGTCCCCTGAAAGCATTGAATCGGCGATTTTTTGATACTGTCGTCATGCCTAATAGCCTATGTCACTCCGGAATTCAATACGAATTTAACAACACTTGAACTTT
Organism: Alcis repandata; assembly: GCA_949125135.1. Classification (NCBI taxonomy): domain Eukaryota; kingdom Metazoa; phylum Arthropoda; class Insecta; order Lepidoptera; family Geometridae; genus Alcis; species Alcis repandata. The sequence goes on along the minus strand of OX421248.1, from coordinate 871,431 downwards.
CACTAAACGGATTTTCTGTTTAAGCTCTAAGAGGTAATATAAAAACAGATAAATATTTTACACATTTAGAAAAATATTTATTATATCATCCTTCTTCCGGTACAGGCGGGGAACAATCAGGCTAAACACCTAGTAATACCAGTTACATACGCACGTAAAACGCACTACAAAAGCTCCAAAAATCCCCCAACAACCAACAATTAACGATATTCGGCGAAAAACCGCCGAAACACTAAATGTTTACCGTGTCAAATACATACAAATGATCGAATCAGATCATTTGCAATCTTAACTACAACACACCACCTAATTCTGCGCGCAATTGGCGGCGCTACCACCGTTTTTGCTAAACAAAATGTTTCTCCTGCCTTTGAATAGAATAGTTCCAGTTTTAGCCACGCGCAGAGTTGCTTGGCGATTGTAGTGACGTACTTGTGACGTCGATCGATTTCTGTGATTTCTCACACAAGCGCAGTAGCTCCTTTCTGGCGTACAAAATCAACTGTTGCAGCCCGCAGACTCAGTAGTCAGCCAGTCAGCCATAAGCAAGAGACACGGTTGCGCGTCTCTGCATTTTTTATTTGTTTATTTTTAATTGTGTTCATTACTGTCGGAGCATCGTAAGTAGAGTTTGACAGTTTGTTTGGACTGCGATTTGTGTGGTTTTTTATTCTACTAAATAACAAAAATCGGGTGAGATTACGAAAATTTCGGTGAGATTTTTGACGTTTATTGGGAAGCTTTGATTTTATTTAAAAAGGTTAATTGGTTAGGTGGCGATAGAAGAATATTGATCATGTAAATCTATTCTCAAGTTTATTAATTGCATATTGCGTGCATATGATATAAATATACATTTATTCTAGAATTCTAGATGAGCTTGGCTTCATTTCAAATTAATCAGAACACATTTGCGAATGAGATTTTGTATTATCTGTATAATTATATATATATTCTATTGTTTATGTATCCAAATATGTAAAAGACATCATATAGCATAAACCATGAAACATGCAATTGCTCATATACCTACTACAAAAAAATGAAATGAATAAAAGGTTATGTTATTTAAAACATATTTAATATCACAGGATGTTTATTTTTTATTCTATTGTTTACACTATATAAAATACTAGCTGACCCGTGCCCACTTCGTTGGGCATAATGTTAATTAAACCCGAAGCCTTCGCGCGCCGTCCGGACCGTTTTTTCTCCGATTCACTTTGCAAAACGGACTACCACGTAAAAGCCTTTTTATTTTTCGGTTTTATAAATAACCTATGACACTCAGCAATAATGTGGCTTTCTAATGGTGAAAGAATTTTTAAAATCGGTTCAGTAGATCCCGAGATTACCCCTTACAATTTAACAAATATACAAACACACAAACTTTACTTCTTTATAATATTAGTATAGATATATCTAAAAAAATATAGATTCAGATTATTTGTTTCTCAGAACATGGTAGAGATACACAAAATACAGAATAGCATATATGGTGTTAACAGACAAAGACTCAGATTCATGGTAAAATATATACTATTGTTAACTATTGTTTGAACATTGCATTGCGTTTATTCTACTCGATTCAATGTTATCCAGTTCTATATCCTAAAACAGAAGTAGGTCAGGGCTCAGGGCTCGGAACCGGAAATTAAATACCTTTCAAGACCCAAGTTTTCTAGCCATAACATAGTAGGTATATAGTTTGGCCTTTTGAGATTTTTATCCTATGCAGACTACAATATTTACAGTATTTAGAGACATATAGTATTTAGGGAGTACTATTTGCCATTTTTTTGTGGTACAGCTGATTTAGTTTCGAGATTTCCGTGTTGGTCCCGTAGTAAAAGTTGTTCATAATGATGAGTACTATGAGTCTTTTTCGGCTTAGCATACGCATTCCTTAAAGCCCTGTATATATAGTATTGAGATAGATATATGTAAAATAATATAAAGTAATAAAACCATGTATTATTATAAAATATATTTAGAAATAGAAAAATATAACCACTAGTTCGTCATCTGTACAATTAAAAATAACTCATTTCTTCTTCATTGTGGAAAACTGGACAGGCAGTGCAAACGAACTTTTTTAAAAGTAGGGTTTCTCATTCGCCCTTTAGTGAGATTGGGCCCAAGTTTGAAGGCTTTAAAATTTGACAGATTTAAACTAACCAAAAATTTATTTGATTTAATTTTTTTTTTGTCATTGCAATTGCAACCTGTTAGACAGGACATCTATACTTTTAGGAAAATTAGATCTGTCAAATAAAACTATTAAACTTGGGCCTATTCTTCTGTTACTTGATGAGATAGGCCATTAATTCATTGTAAGGATGATTTTGGCAATTTTGAGCCTCTGTACCCCATGTAAGGATACATTACATGGGGTAAGATTTATCGAACATCCCCCCCCCCCTCCCTCTTTTTACGTAAGATTCCATATTTTAATATCTTTCGATTTGCAAAATATTACGTAAGAGTGGGTTTTACCCGCCCTATGTAGAGACTTTTTAAGCCCCTCTCCCCCTCGGGACCCTTACGTAATCAATGTATGGCCCCTAGGGTATCAATGCCTTCTTAGTCTAGTAAGAAGAATGCCGCTTCGATATTCGGAAAAGTAACTCTCAATAAAACAGCTGATCTTTTACAAAGTTATGCAAATTATGCACATTTTTGTCCAACTAAGAATTTTATTCAAATTTTGTCAAAAAGATGTTTCTATTTTTGTATTCTAGATCTTTTGAATTTGAATAAACAGTAAAAAGTGGATGGTTTTTTCCGACAAGTTTTTCAACAATTATTTGTAGAAATACTTTATAGTTTTTTTTTGTTTTTTCATTTGTTCCTCATGTATATATTAAGGGTCATTCCAATTTACGGATCGTAACAAAACTTAACGTAAAAAATGCTGTTGGTTTTTACGATCGCGAGAAGTTCTTTGTTAAAGAAAAAACAGTTTCCTTGTAGCCAGTTATTTTTAACTTTCGAGGAAAAATGTTAAGTAAATGCTGGAAAATTACTGATTTGAAAGAAACCCTTGTTAAGGGGAAGTTATACAGCTTTGAATGCCCAATTTATGTAGTGATAGTGTCTGTAATAATTGGCCAGTTAAAAATGTACATATCTGAAACAATATAAATCGTAACACACAAAAACAAAAAATAAATTGTAACACAACATAATAACAATATAATGATATCATATCAAAATTCAACCAACCAATTTATTTTTTCATAATGATTTGGTATTGTTTGCTTTTTAATTTCTTCTTTATTAGGCTTCTGTATACTTATATATGTCACAGTAAAATGACGTAGGTGACCAGTTATTTCGTAAAATTCCTAATAATAACAACATAATAGAAGATAACGTCCAATTACGTCTTCTAACTAAAATATTTATAGTAACGGTCTGTTTACTCAAATGTCATTTCACAATTTTTTAATTATGTTGTTTGTTTTGTCTTTATGTTAAGCCTGGTCAAATAACGAGTCGACGCGTATTTTTTTACTAAATCTAATTTAGTGAAATGAGATTGGTATTTTTAAGGTCACATTTTGGATGTTGTAGAATCTGGCATTAAAGTTTTATTTGAAACACGTGCAAAGTTACAACATTTTACTAGTTTTGAATAAAAAACGTTCTTTCGAAAACTGTTGTAAAAATTACAAAATTCAAGGACAAACCCGTGGAATTTAGTTCAAAATCATCAGCTTGCAACAGTCAATTTTCTGACATTCTGTTTAAACAATTCGTACGGGATGGAAAGTTTATTCGACAATAAGAATATTATAAAAATCAATACCTCATTTTTTCTGTAGTTTCAAAATCGAAAATCAGAAATATTTATTGAACCTAAACAACACTATGTTACTGGCAAGTCACTTTAACTTTTTTTTTTTCAATTTAAGTATATTAGTATATGAGTCCGATAAAATCTGCAGGTAATATATGAAATAGCCATGTTAATAAAGCCGTTTCTATTTCTGCGGTCGGTTTTCATGTCAGAATGAAATATTACCTGTTCTCTGTTCTTATATGTGTCACCTTGCTATATATCTACATACCTATATTAATACTAAATCTCACCATTGCTTACTATAAGGCGAGATGGTGATCAAACGCAAGCCTATTATTGAATAAAAGAATAACGTTAAAATGATAGAACATTTCTAAGTAAAAAAATACAATTAAATTTTTATTAATATTATTTTAATCAAATTAATTATAATTAAAATTGCGTGCTCAAAATATACATCTGTGATCGGTCTGACTCATACTCACACTCAATCTTGAAAAAAACTCTATTTATCTGTAAAATTATTAAAGTAATTAAGTAATTAGTAAGTACCTAATTATTAAAATTAAAAAATATTTTGCAAATGAAAACTTCTCTTTATCAGATTAATTATCAATTTTGTTATCGAACAATACAATAATTACAAAACAAAAAAAAAACTACAAAACAATACTTACGTACAAACGCTAATTTGTTCCGGCTGATTTAAGACCTCGCTTCTCTCGACTAATCAATTACCACTTACTCTGTGTATTTATCCTTAAAATCCTTGATCCAAATTAACATAACTTAAACTAGGAAAAATATAAAATAAAATAAATTATTGTACTTACATCAGAATTTATTTTATAGAATATAAAACTATGCCATCAAAATCCTTAATTTATACTAAATCCAATTTATTATTAATAGGTAAAACTAATAATAATTGTTAATTATTTGTAATTTCTATTCTGTTTTTGCCTACTTATGTTTTCTGTAAATGCAATTTTAACTTCATGAAATTAAATTAAATAACAATAAAATAAATAAAAACGGAATTGGCCATCAATTAAAATTACCAATACCTTTATAGGTTAACGTTATCCAATATTCAGATTTTACTATAATTCCTTTTGTTATTCATAATAATAGTTACCTAGTCTTTTAAGGACATGCATTCACTTTTGCTAAGCAAGGACATAACGCAGACTTGTATAATTGTTATATTTATATTGAAATATATTGCCATGTCCGTTTGGCCGTAGTGAAGGGGAACGAACTTCCGAAGGAGCTATTTTATTATAATAAAATCGTAAACTATATATAATTTATATAGATTTTATTACTCATTCTTGATAAAGATTGTATAAGATCTACAGGATGTATGGTAAAAGTTGGGTTAGCTGTAGCTGGGACATCAATACCTACAGAATTTACTAGACAATCAAGCCAAAAAATATAAAAACAGGATCAGCTGTTTCATACAGTTTGTCATATTATCACGTCAATGACCTTTTTAATATCCTTTGATTTTCCTTTATATTTCATTTATTTAGGAAAAAACCGCAAATAAAGTGATCATTACACAAAATGACACGTCATCGTACATAATTGTATTTAATACTTAGTTTTATTACAAGATTTAATAACAAAAAAGAGACCAAAAAAATTTACACACTATTTTTGCCGACCATTTATCTTTTGTTATATTATACCGTCCTAGTGATGTTATTTTTTAAACACCTCAATCTAGAGTAATCAATGTCTAAACTACAAAGTCTATGTGGTATGTGGTAATTCTAAGTGTCAGATATAATTGACCTTCGATTGCAAGCACTCATTGCTAAGTCTCTATGGCACACTACAGATAATAAATTCAAATTCAATGTCGAAACAATTATCAGGGTAACCAAAAATCACAGACAAACCGGAACAAGCGTGTAATTATACAAAAACCGCAAGTACATAACTAGGAAGTGATTTGACCTTGCTCGACTTGTGTTGACTTTCATATGCACAAGGTTTTCTAGAAAAAAAATGAAGCGAACCAACCGGTTTGCTGGTAGATTCCGAATTTTTGTGACCCGTGTCTTGTGGTGAGGTTCAAGGCTTTGTTTATACAACAACAGTGTTTTTGTTGCTAAATAATTCTAACATTATCTACTCGATGATTAACCTAGTTTACTTACCTCTTACCTGGCAAGATACCTGCCTAACGCAGGTTCGCGCTAAGGACTCTGTGGACATCGAAGTGGCTGTAACATTACCTAGTTATATTGTATGACATAATACAGATATACTTATAAACAACAAAATTATCCTAACAAAAAGCAAATAATAATGTGAGTTCTGTGAATCAGCTAATTTAGAATCAGCGTAGTCATCTAAAAACTGTTATTGAGTGTCATTCATTGACGCTGAAATCAAATAAGACTCATAAAATGTGATACGTAACTTCCCACATTACAAATTAACATATTTTTCCTTTGAAAACATTGAATGTGTCAAAAATCCATATAAGCGATATCCCACTTTGCGTGGAATCTTACGTTATTTTCACTTTTGATTTTACTTTAATTTCACTTTTCAAAGGGCAGCGTGTCAGTGGCTTCAATGTGCCCTGTATTTGGTGTATCCAGTTGTGTTTTGTTACTCGCTTGTCTCAGGAGTAGTATTTGTATGTTTGGTTGTTTCCATGTGACCTCTTACAGCCTAAAGAGCTGGACAGGTTTTAGAGTGCAAGGTTCGTGAGTTTCGCTGCCACTTATTAATTTGTTGCTCTACGATGAGTTTGCTTTTCTTATAAGATTATTTTGACAGGCATTTTAAGATTCTAATAATTTGTTGTCGTTTTCGTTCCATCTGCCCGTTTCTCTATCGGCTACAGAATTAAATTCGTCGGGAAATTGTATCAGGACAAATTCATCGTTAATATTTATTTTCGATTTATTAATTATATTGTTGTTATGCTAATATTTTCTTATTTTCTCACATTGTGTTAGGCATTGTTAATTTAGGAAATTAATTATAAGTAAAATAAATGTTGGCTGAGGCATTATTCATTAAGCCAACATTTGTTTACATTTATTTTATTACCACAGTTTTTAATCTCTCTATTGCCTACCGTTACATCAATATTATAATCATATTGGTATATATATATATATTTACATGGATTCAAAATGCCTACACAAAAACAATATAAGAATCTGCATCAACCCGAATGCCTATTTAATTGTAAAATTAGCATCATTGTATCATCAATGTTAAGTTTAACCTCAACCCTAAAAAAGATTAAAACAGGTAGGTATAGATAATACATTATCTCTGTGCGGAACTTTACCAAAAAAAAAAAACGGAGTCAAACACACTTTTATCTCATTACAGCATACTCAATGAGTGAAAGGTTATCAATGAAACAAACTACTTTGAGATAGTCTCATAATATTACATGATCAATATACATTGCCTTCAGTATAAAACACGCATTCCAAACAAACATCGTAAAACGCAATTAATCAAATCAACGTTCTATATTCAAAAGTTAATTTTAAAATTATAGATCAAACAATAAAAATGGCCACTGTTAACGGAAAAGATTCAAATTCGGAACCCATTGTCCCGCCCTCGTCGCTAATCAGGCGCGTTAGCTCGCGGTCTATCAGAAATTCTATATCGGAAGAAAAAGAAAATGGGGAAACTGGCCAGAAAGGATCTTTTGTCAGTAAATACAAGAAAGCACCCGAAGCGCTTAAAAACTTTCACATAAATGATGCTGAAAGCGAACTCGAGGTGCCTGGGACGCCGATGACACCGCGAACCTCTACGACGCCTGGTTGGTATATTTTAAATTTAGAACATTGTGTAAACTGTAAACCCTCACCTTTTTTACGTAATGCCTATTATACCAACGCTGGTCATACCTACAAACGCATCGCCTAATAGGAGTTCAGATTTTTTCTCACCTGCATTTTTTTTTTTAACCGAACAGCCTGTATAATTTATTTTGGCGGCTTTTACTTATGCATCAGCATATTATCATGGAACATCGTTTCATTGTTTTTAGTTTATGTAAAGCAAGTTATTTACAAGTATCTTAGATTATTAAAAAACAATTTAGGTACATTTTTTTATGCATGGTGCCCTAAAAAGCAAAGGTATGAAAATGAATGTATGTAAGACGAAAGTAATGGTTTTTGAAAGAGAAGAAAGTATGTCGAATTGTAGAGTTATGATTGAAGGAGAAAGAGTGGAGCAAGTGAAAGAGTTTGTTTACTTGGGATCAAAGTTTACGAGAGACGGCAAGTATGATTGTGATATTGAGCGAAGAGTGTTGGCAGGAAACCAAGTGAATGGAGCCCTGCATAACTTTATGAGCAGCCAGAACGTATCGAAAAGGGCACGATTGGCTGTACATAGGGGAGTGCTGGTCCCCACACTTATGTATGGTAGTGAATGCTGGGTTTGGCAGAAGAAGCATGAAAGTAAGATTAATGCTGTGGAAATGAGAAGTCTGAGAAGTATAGTTGGAGTGACATTGATGGATAAGTTGAGGAACAGCGTGATAAGGGAACCTTGTGGTGTGGTAGAAGATGTAGTGACAAAGATAGAAAAAGGGATGCTGAGATGGTTCGGACACGTAGAGAGGATGGATGAAAGACGATTGACGAAACAGATTTATGGGGCGAGTGTGAATGGACAAGCTGGTAGAGGTCGACGTAGGCGAACGTATCACGATCAAATCGAAGACGTTCTCAGTAAAGGCCACGTAAAAAGTACCCGCAACCGACGAGCTTGTATGAAAACACTTATGAAAGTAGAAGAAGCGAAAGACATATGTCAGGATCGTAGCAAGTGGAGGGATGTAGTCTCTGCCTACCCCAATGGGAAAGAGGCGTGATAATATGTATGTATGTATGTTTTTGTGCAGTTACTTAATGAGTTCTTTGTGAAATATAAAATGAAATATAAAAGTAAGATATTTGAATAGGTAATTAAACTATATTATATCATTATGGAAAAACAATCTAATTTAAATTTCTAGGTAACTAATTAATAAGAATGTGTCCAATAACACTTTCTTATTGTAAAGTTCACAAATTGAAAAAGTTTGTACCCATTTTGTTTTTACCTTTGTACTTACAAGCAGGTTTGGGGGACATGCAACAACGTGCTTGAGTTGCGTAAGACACAAGAATTTGAAAAATATACGTCCGCTTGATTACCATTTACAGTAAAAAACAGCATGAAGTATTAAAAATAATTGCTAAAAATATAATAACCACAATTATTTTTAAAGGTTTTTTTTTTTTATTAAGTTTATTAAACACCACAGACTCCACGGTCCGTGAGTTTTACTATTACAATTGAATATGAATATTTTTAAAGGTTTGAATGGATGTCTATTTATGGATGTATTTGTATGTCCTTCGGTTTTTGTTATTGGACTTACATCCATCCATACATACTCGTACATAGCCAATATGTACACATTTCCATCCGAAACCAGATTTGTTTGAATATGTCCACTTCCTAATATAAATACTTCTAAATATCCAACGGTAAAGTTATAAAGCTACAGAAACTTCCACATATTATAGCAGCACCTTTTGTAATGTGATCATTTGTGTATTAGATAGTTAATTTGAGCCACCTACTTCAATCACGTCTAAATATTTGTAATCTTTGTCCACAGGTCACGAGAACTGCACATTCCACCATGATCTGGAGCTGGACCACAGGCCGCCCACCCGGGAGGCGCTGCTGCCCGACATGGCCAACTCTTACAGACTTCTGCTCACAGGTAATATCTTATGTCATTGATGGAAAACTTGTATACGTGCCACCTAATGATAAATGATTACCGTCCCCTATGAAACGGAGGCAAATACTGGAGGCAATCCAGTTCGCAGTTAACGAAATGTATGAAACAGCTTGTGACAGCAGACTATCTTAACACCACGATGCGATGGTAGTGATGGCGGATGGTAGAAGTTAGAATATGGTATCACAGTAAAAGTTGTTAATAGTGATGAAAACAATCAACGTCTTTTGCTATACTTAGTTTATCCTTCCAGAATATTCCAGTAACCGCAGATCCCCCCTTATGGCATCCCTGAGGGGGAGCTGCACTTGTTAATAGTGAGGTTTACAGTCAGCATCTGTTGGTTTTTGCGTAGCCTTTCAGATTACGAGATCCTTTTTAGACATTTTCCCTCGCCCCTTTGTTTTTGCCCCTAGGGAGAGCTGCGGAATGTGATCCATATTGTTTGCATTGGTTTTAATCTATAATGTTCCAATTCCAGGGTTGGGAGAGGACCCGACCAGAGATGGACTCCTGAAGACCCCGGAGCGCGCTGCCAAAGCCATGCTGTTCTTCACTAAGGGATACGACCAGAGCTTGGAAGGTACAGTACTTACCATAAATACGAAATTTCATGTGTCACTTTCAGGTCATCAAACCAATCAACTGAATCACTTTTTTGAATGAATATTGTTTATAACTATACTTTATCTATGTCTTTGTCACGCACTAGAATATATGTATATGACCAATAAAATACATTTATTTAGACAAAAATATGTATTATGTTTGTTCTCGTTATTGTGTTATTACGAGTATGTATGCAAGTAAAAAAAAAATAGATAAAAAAAATGTCTGTCATTTATTTATACAGCCTGTGTAATATTTTTCATTAAAAATCTATTATTTACTATTACCTTTTGAATAAGCGAAGCGAAGGTCAACTTCTATTTTTGACTTTTGACATTTTTATAATATATTTAGACCTATCAATTTCACTTATTTATTCATTTATGTGATGTGTTTCCAGAGGTTCTCAACAACGCCATCTTCGACGAGGACACGGATGAGATGGTGGTCGTGAAGGATATCGAGATGTTCTCCATGTGCGAGCACCACCTCGTGCCGTTCTACGGGAAGGTGTCCATCGGGTACCTGCCCCAGGGGAAGATCTTGGGGCTCAGCAAGCTGGCTAGGTAAACAGAACGTCTAATAACGTTTATTAAGAGCTCTAGCTGACCCGACAGACTTTATTAACACGAGTACAGTAGGTACAGTAAGTCTTAACTATGAATATTGAATTCGAATTGTCTTTTTTCAGCTTTCACTCAACTTCCTTAATTTTTTCTTTCATAAGAATCTTCTCCTGACAATAATTTAACACAATGAAAAAAGAATTCACGAAATTATTCCATCCGTTTACGCGTGATGTGATGACCATGGAAAATAGAGATACATTTTTAGGTATAGACAGATCGAGTACGCCTTGCGTTCTATTTCGCTATGCTAAAGCTAAAGGTCTAGCTTTGTCACATCAACAGGCGTATATTTTATAAAGCTAGCATATGTATATGTTTGTTCTTCTTCCTCAAGGGATAAAAGTGGTGGAAAGACAAACTCGTAAAAATAAAGGAAAAAAAAATTAAGAGAAAGGGGCCAACATACTCATATTCTAAAAGCGGGATAAAAAAATCGTCCACGGCATCGTGCTAGGTTTGCAGGAACCGTTAATTGACAACGCTCCGCTTGTCCCCTCAGAAGTACTTTAGAAGAAAGTTATAGTTATTAATAAATGATTTTGTTCCTAGAATCGTGGAGATCTTCTCCCGACGCCTGCAGGTGCAGGAGCGGCTCACAAAGCAGATCGCGGTCGCCGTTACACAGGCCGTGCGTCCCGCGGGCGTCGCCGTCGTTATTGAAGGAGTGTGAGTATTACATACACCCTGTATAGTGTATACATTTTAAAGTACAGCTTGTATGCGTGTTATGCAATACATCCTGTATACATATTTGTGCGCCTTGGATACATGTTATACAATACATCCAGTACAACAATTTTTACATTTTAAAGCTTGCAATTGAAGTCTTAATTTTTGGATAGATTTATGAGATAAGACACAAGAAAAAGTCAATGAAAATGAATGAATCAGTAACAGAGAATCTAGAGACTGGATAGTTTTGAATTTGGAATTAGAAATCAAAAACTTATATAAAACTTTTAACAATATTTGGTTCATTAATAAAGTTCTTATTTTTGTGAAATGAAGTAAAATAAAAAAATACATGGCAACAAAAATCGTACAAATTTTAATCTTCAACATCTCTTTCCAGTCACATGTGCATGGTGATGCGTGGAGTCCAGAAGATCAACAGCAAGACTGTCACCAGCACCATGCTGGGGGTCTTCCGCGACGACCCCAAGACGAGGGAGGAGTTCCTCAACCTCGTCCATTCCAAGTGAGGGGCGCCGGCCGCTCGAGGCTATGCTAAACTACCTTCAATTTTTCGTTATGACTCAATTTTACAAGCTTCACACACATCTTTCTGATTTATATTCCTAACGTTTTTCTTTGGAACTCAATTTCTCAATCAATTCAATTCATTTAATTTTTTGTTTTCATTTTTGTTTCTTGATTTTAAATTTTTTAGTCAACTTTCTAACACTGTTTCATTTTTATTCGGTTTTACAAGACATCCTGTATGAACAATGCTATACACACATTTTCCTAACCAATTTGGTTGTAATTGCAACTCAATTTTATGAAACATCCTGTATGGGAAGCAAGTGATTGTCCACCAGACACCAATTTAAGGGGCACCAAATAAATATAAATTCATGTGCATAATTTTTACAACTAAACTAAATTTGACAGCACTAAAATTGTTTTTATCTCCTTCTTGCGTATTATAATGAAAATAAATGGAGATAAAATTGGTTCTGTCAAATTATTTTAGAAATGGTACCTATAGGATTTTCGCCAATATCTATTTTCATCTCAAAATCTAGTTAAATTCAATTTTAGCACGGCTCGATAAAATAACCCTGGTGGTGTCTGTGAGACGGGGGCGCCAATATCAGTCTTAGCCCCAATAGAAAAACAACTTTCCGTCTGTCAATGTCAAATTGACGATGACAGTTCCAAAATTGAGTTATTACATTTCCCAGCTTGTTTATTAAATTTGAAGCATAGCAGCGAACGCCCAACTTTATTGTTAATTTAGTTTAATTATTTTTTTAAGCTTTTTACTGCCTTTATTTTGTTATTGTTAGATTTGAAAAACAATATATCGAATATTTGTAATTTTTAAATCATTTTAATCATTGTTCGATTGATTTTGTGATGAAAAGACAGCTAATGCTCAATTTATATAAGTGTAAATTATGAATTTATGCTGATATGTTTTGTTGAAATATATTTGCGTGTTATATATTGACAAAATCTATATTTTGAGCGTGTTAAAGGTCAAAATGTTACGTTAATTTTATTAAACTATATAAAAAAAACATTTATTTGTTAATATTTTAACAAAAAGTTCAGATTTTATCCCAAATTAAAATTAGGAGTGTTAACAATTTATATTTGAAAGATTTTATCTCCTTAATTTTTCTTCTAATAAAGTACATGACAATATTTTATATTTATTTGAAAAATGTGATAATAAAATTGCCCAAATTACCACATTTTTCAAACATTATACACTTTTAATTTATTTTATATATGAATATTAGCTATTAGTTAGTACAATGTCGACATTTTATATTGAATAAAATTGAGGACCAATTATATTTTTGATTTCATTTATACAAAAATCTCAAACATAAAATGGCTGATGTTTGACATTTTTGATACGAAAAGATATATAAATGATATATTATTTCCATTCTGTATAAAATGCTAAGCACCAATAGTGTTGCCTTAATATTACGAATTTTGATATGTTGTACAATGATTTTATTATCAATAAAGATTTTTATTTTTTAAGTTATACAGTTTTTTTATTTCACTCGAAACTTTTCCCCCATAAAGTAATGCACCTGCTTTTTTTGAACACATTTTTGTTTATGTGTGCGATCCGCTTTTCTTTTAATAAATTATACAGGGTGTATAGTACCTACCCAGGTGCAAAATAGTAAGAAAATGACGGCTAGGAAAAATTGGAACGTATTCTTTTTATTTTAGTTGCCATTTAATTTTTTACCAAGTAATCAAAATATTTTTTGATATTAGTCGAGACAAATAATAAATTGAATGTTTGTGTCTTTGTTGTAGAACGAAAATTTTGTTGTTTCATAGAGAAAGATCATTCATCATCGAACATTAGACAAACTGCTTTTGGTCCCTTAGCAAAAGTCGATAATAATGATCAATACAAAGACCTCCTTTTGACTAAGTAGGTACCAAAGTTCTGCATAACTCTGTAAGCTTAACTATTTGAGTTTATTTCTTGGGTGTCTTTATTTTTAGCAAAAGTCGCAATCAAATTGAAATTCACCTAAATAGATCAAATTGATCAATGGCCTAGGAAAGAAGACCAGAAGGCTCCTAGGCTAATAATGACATTTAGTTAGATATCTATCCTACTAATATTATAAACGCGAAAGTTTGTGAGTATGTTTGTTGCTCTTTCACGCAAAAATGGCTCAACGGATTTACATGAAATTTTGAAATGAAGGTTGTTAATGGTCTGGATTAACACATAGGCTACTTTTTATACCGGAAAACGCGGGTGAAACTGCGGGGTGCACCTAGTATTCTATAATTTGATAAAAACGAATATAATATAATATAATATAATATAATATAATATAATATAATATAATATAATATAATATAATATAATATAATATAATATAATATAATATAATATAATATAATATAATATAATATAATATAATATAATATAATATAATATAATATAATATAATATAATATAATATAATATAATATAATATAATATAATATAATATAATATAATATAATATAATATAATATAATATAATATAATATAATATAATATAAAAGCCGTCACCATACATAGCAGTCGTTTTTACGATCACGGTACACTTTAACTTTTACGAGTATACATGGCAATCTCCATGGGCGTGAATTGCTCTGCCCGAGTAGGTGTTTCCCGATAGATATAATCTGTGTGTCTTCAAGTCGCGAGTGTATCGGTTTCTTCTAGGCGCGCGTGCTCCATCGTAGACCACAGCGTTGCTTACCATCAGGCGAGATGGCGGTCAAACGCAACCTTTTCTTTGAAAATAAATCTGCCAAAGCGAAAACTCGCTTGTTGAGAGTTCTAAACCATCGTAGGTAGGTATACTAAACGAGCGCGAAACCCTAAAATCGTATCTATTCTACAAATTGTAGTGGTTAATATTAGCGTTATGCCAAATTTTAGACTACTAGCTTTTATAGTTCCTGAGGTAATTGGCTGTGACATATATGTTACAGACACCGAAGTATCACCTTGAGGGGTTTTCCCTGAAGGAGGTTCAGAACCGTAAAAATATCGAACGTAATGTATGATTTTTGTAAATGAGTAGGTAGCAGTCAAAAAAGTCGGATTCGGGGGCAACTCGTCCGTGGACCAGTCGCCCCTTTATTCTTGGTTAGTTCAAATCTTGACAATGCAAAATTTCAAAGCTCTGCCGAGAAAACCGTAAGATTGTCCATAAGATTTGTCGTTATAAAATATTTAAGATAGATTTATTTTTCCCTGCATTTTCCATTCCCTTTCTTTTCAGGTCGAAGGTCGAAGTTATCTCTGATCTCCACATCCCGAGCTGGTCCACCGCACGCGCCAGCTTGTGAACAATCTGAACTTTGGATCCGCATCATCACTTTCTATTGCCTATATACAAGAAAGAAAATATCGAATCTCCATAGAAAAATGATCACGTTTAATATTTTGTATGGTGACTCGATGTTTTCTTTCTCGAATTTAGCAAACTTATGTTCTAGAAGTTGTTCAATATGACGTGTATTAGAACACCCTTAAGTACTACATCTTTCCGTTACACCTTGTATATTTACTTCAATGGTCTATGGATTATAACTTATATAAATACGAGTAAATACAATAGACAGTTATTTGTGTAGTTGCTAAAATGGATTGTCTATCGTAAATCAATAGTTTTTTCTGTGGCTATTATAGATATAATTCATCTACGTATTTTTTTATATAATAAACAATATAAATAATATATCATACTTAGACATTAATTTAAAAGCTATTCGTAAACACAAAAGAAATAATTTTAGTAAAATTATAAATAAGTATTAGAAATATGCTAAATATATTTTGGACATAAAGTTATTTATCATAATATATTATATAGTTATTTATATATAAACAAAAAATACATTTTAACATAACATATAAACGTACCTATAATAAATAAATGAATTATATTTTATGAACTTGGTTTTTCTTGTCAGCACTCCACCTACTATAATAACATAGCAAAACTCAACCATGCAACATTCTTAAAAATTAAAAGTAAAAAATGAAACTTTTTTAATACAAAAACAAACTGGATAAAACTAATGAAAACCATCATAAATATAGAAATGTAGAATGAAAGAGAAGGACAAAAGAGATTTCTTAGACCAGATAAAAGAGAAGGCAGATGTCATATCGTACAGGGACGCAGCACTAGCAGAAGATCATAAAGCCTGGACACTCAGACAGAGCATTCCACACTCTGTCAGTCCGCATAATAAATGTGGAGTCAAAGCGTTTCGTTCGGGCTTATGGTAGACTTACCAAATATGCAGGTTGACATAATTTCAGGACAAATAGGAGATTAAACATCTTATATCTCAGGATGACGAACGCAGTGCTGTGCCGCGCAGGGGCTTGAACTGTAAGAGTTCAAAATTCTGGCTGGTCCAGACTAAACCTGTTATAGGCCTTTGCCCATGACGTTTAACATCAGGCGAGCGATTTGCTTATCTTGTCACTCAATAGCATAAAAGACATACTAAACTACATACTTTGCTAATGCGAACTACCAGAGTGTGGAATGCTTTGCCTGAGTGGGTGTTCCCCGATGGTTATAATCCAGGTGTCTTCAAGTCGCGTCAGTTTTCGGTATCAGCAAGCGTGCTCCATCGTAGACCGCATCATTGCGGAATTAGGCAAGATGGCGGTCAAACGCATGCCTAAATAATAATAAAGAATAGTTTAAAAAACTAAAAAACACGCATTGTCATCGCTCTATAACAAACGCGGCACGTAGCAAAATCTGTACCAGTCAGTAGCCATGGGGAACCACAGCTTAGCCAGCAGTAGTCACAGAATTCGCGTACCGAGTCAAGCTTAGCTAACAGTAATCGTAGAAATCGCGTTCGGAGCAAAACACAATTTATTAGCTTCATATAATTATTTTAATTTATTTATATGTATATATTTTTTTTTTGTATAATAATTTATTGTCATCGATCCTCGATATACTTATAAAAAGTTTGAACGAAATCTTAACATCTTAACATACAGGTGAAGCTAATATAAGCGTGTTAAAAAAAAGGGTATTTTAAGATGAAAAGGGTTCATAGTACATTCAACTTTTACTAAGTACTATTACTTTTCCAGGATTGGTCCACCCTGAAATCGAGAAAAACAGCTTTTCTATTGAAATATGTCAATGACACTCGACCAATGGTATCGATCAGATGATTTTTTTAAACTAATAATTAAAATAAAGAAAATACAGCTGTATCTAATTTAGAATTAAATATTGATTAAGTGGGTTTATAGGTAATTTTGAAAACTTTAGCTAAAAAACCCCGGGTAAAGTCTCCGCTATTTTAAGAAGCTTTTTCAAATCTTTTTCTTTTGCAAGTATAGTATAGTATAGTACCTAAGTTTCTACATATTTATCTTAATACAAATACGTCTATATTTTAATAGATAACCTTTAATTATTCACAGAACTAATGTCACATTTATGTCTAAATAATTAGGTACATAAATAATCCTACTAATATTATAAAATGTCTAAGTTTGTTTGTTTGAATGTTTGTTACTCAATAGAGCAAAATCGGCGGAACAGATCGGGATGATTTTTGGTATGAAGCTAGCTAAGAGCTTGTACACAAATCTGCGATGCGATGCGAATTCGCAACGCAGAAAATTGCGACGCGAATTGCTTCGATGCGATTTCGTGCGGCAAGGCGTGACCATCCCTTCGACGACCGTCAACCGTACTGAAATAAATCAACCCTGGATTAATATACAGGGTGACTGGTACACTTAAGATAATCTAGGCTATTATAGTTCATATCATTATGAACAACTTTTGCTATAGGACCAACCCGGAATTCGCGAAAAAATCAGGAGTTCCATAGAAAAATGTCAATGACACTCGACAAAAATGTATGGAACACCCTCAGATCAAGTAGAAAGGCAGATAAAGTCCCGCCTTAGATCCAAGTGAAACCAAAAACTACCCTACTGCCCGTATACGTAAATTTCACGCACTTAGTGACGCATAAAAACTACCCTGTACCCTGTTTTTGGCCTCACTTGGATCTAAGGCGGGACTCTATCTGCCTTTCTCCTTGATCTGAGGGAACAGCTGATTTTTTTCGCGAATTCCGGGTTGGTTCCATAGTAAAAGTTGTTCATAATGATGAGTACTATGTGCCCTTTTCAGCTTAGCATAGCCTTTCCTTTTTGGGTTTCTTTTTATCCCGGAAAATGCGGGTAAAACCGGGGGGCGCAGCTAGCAATTAAGTAGTATTTTTAAACAGATAACCTTTCAAGACAAATGTCACATAAATGTCTAATAAACTAGGTATACTTATAATAATATAGCTGTATCTAAGTACTAACTTGTTAAAATGTAACCCTGACTGAACTGTGATGATTATGCGGGACAGTCAGCTGCACAAATACTAGTTAGTTAGGTTACTTGATATTTGTTGTAAGAGCAGGAAAAATGTGTTGAAAACTACGTACCTATACAGAGTTATAGAGAAAGGGTTTTTATTCTAATACTGATTTAAAGTGATTTGACCTGCATCGACGTCCTTGCCTCTATAGAGAAAGGGTAGGCTAAGCCAAAAAAGGTTCATAGTACTCTTAATTATGATCAACTTTTACTACGAGACCATCCCGGAAATCTTGAAAAAAATCAGTTGTTCCATTTATTTTGTCGAGTGTCATTGACATTTTTCTAAGGAACGCCTGATTCTTCTTCGCGAATTTCAGGTTGTTCCCACGGTAAAAGTTGTTCAAAACGATAAGTGCTATGAGATGAGCCCTTTTCGGCTAAGAATACCCTTTCGTTATAACACTGTATAAAAGAAACCAAAAGCTGTCAAAAGCACATTTATCATTTTGTTTGTCGCTGATTGTACATTTCATAGTTTATCAAGAAGGTCTGTTATTAAAGTTTGCTTCAGTTATCACATATCACTCCGTGTCAAGCTTTGGGAAGGTAAGTCTGTTTTTTAATTAAAATAAAACATATTCTATATGTTACAAGTCTTACTTATAAACGCTGGTTAAATATAAAGTGTTTAAAATTCTCTGTTTTGTTTCTGTTCGCGACCGGTGTTTTAAATTGAGTTGTCGAAGCGTTTTAAGTAGTGATTAAGTTAAAGCAGGGTTTTTAAGGTAAGACTCAGATAAGTTAACAAGAGAGCTTTGCGTTTAAAGTGTATTTTTTTGAAAGATAGAGAAGAAGATAGGAGAGGGAGGGAGAAGTTTGCATTAAAGTCTTATCCAAAAGTATTGTTGACTCACCGCTGTTATTTCTAACTACAATTTCTAAAACTGCAAAACGGCTGTTAATAGTCTTAAAAGGTCGGCAACGTATCCGCTCCGCCTCCGGTGTTAGGAGGCGCGTTTGCTTGTTATCTGGCATTTAAAATAACCATTAAATTTTACAAAACAAAAAACAAAAACCGACTTCAAAAGACCGACTATTGAGTTATTCATCTACTTGTCGCGCACGTACTTAATGCAAATTTAAGACTTATATGGTTTTCTCATGGATAACATTATCAGAACTGGACTAAATTGAAATGGGACCAAATGGGAATCGTCAGCTTTCTAACAAAAAAAGAATCATCAAAATCGATTTACCCAGTCAAAAGTTATGAGGTAACAAACATAAATAAAAAAAAAAACATACAGTCGAATTGATTACCTCCTCCTTTTTTGAAGTCGGTTAATAAAAAAGAGGTGAAAAAGTGAAGGTTTCCGAATTCAACTAAATTCTTTTCTATTTCTCTTCTCATTTCTTTTCTTCTTTTCTCTTCTTTTCATTCTTTCCTCTTCACTTCTCAAATTCAAATTCAAATCTTTTATTTACGAAACATGGGTTATTACAATTGAAATTGTTGTTAGTAAAATGTTTTGTGATAGAGTTAGTCCGCCATGCTTCAACCGTAATGGTATGCAAAATTTTATTACATTATAATACACAAAATCATTAAATAGATATAAAATTATATAATCAAAAAAATATTTTGTCAGTGAAATACTCGTCAAGAGAATAGTACCAGTATGTCTTATTAATTAAAAATGTCTTGAGTTTAAATTTAAAAATGTCAATATTATTAATGTCCTTTAAAGTTTGCGGTAATTTATTAAAATTTAATTTATCTCCTCTTCTCTCTACTCTTAACTCTAAAATCTTTCCCTAGTTACCTATAATTACTTAGGTACTAACAATTCGAAACTTGTATGTATGTACCTACCTAAGTACTATGTATGTTATTTGCGCAATGAACTTGCAAATCGTTGATATTTGTTGACAAGTAATTCATGCAAATAAAATGTTACAAAATGTTATGTTATGTTAAAATTGTTAAAATATTATTATGTTAACTAAATGTTAAAATTGTGACCTGTTGTTGGTATAACAGATGTTGTTATAGGACCAACAACCAAATTGTTTGTCTTATAACAACAAGTCAACAACCCTCAAACAGTTTCACGGGCCTTTAGGCGACCCACTAACTCTACCAGGGCTTACTACTCGACCTATGTGAACTCACTTTTAATTTAATTTTAATAATATTATAACGCTGTCTAAAGGAAACCAAACAGTACGATATTTTTCCATTCGATTTACACAGAAGGCAATTATAACAAACTCGACATTATTTCTTCCCCCGTCCCTCTCTCTTACCCATAGCAATGACAGTGACAGCTGACAGATAAAATTAGTTGCAACATGTTATTGGCCCAGAATAGCACCGTTTCTTGAAACTTTGGCGCTGTTATCTATAACCTCTGTTATCAGCTATTATCTCTGACTCTCTTGACCCATTCGTAGTGAAGTTTACTAAGCAAAAACAAGTGGAAAAGACAGTTTTTTTACCTAAAAAATTAACAAAATAAACAACATACTGATAAAAACGCGAGTACAAAAGTGTAGAGTTTTAGTTTCTATTCTTTGATTAATGGATGATATTTGATGTGTTTTGAAGAGGAGGTAACTTCTAAGTTGAAGGAACTCAAAAAAGAGCCAAAAAGCCTTAATAAGCAAGAGGTCCTTGGTTCGATTTCTGTCCGGGCAGATTATTGAATGAGGAATTTAAATATCTGTTCTGGATCTGGGTGCTAGTTGTCCTTGCCATCGCCGACATAGGGTATCGTAATGGGGAGCTATGAGCGTGAAAACGTAATTAATTACTTAATTACTAATATTATTTTGTAAACAAAATGTGCGCTCAACGCACGCACACTCAACATTTAATTTGAGTGGTTTCACATACTTAAATAACACTCTAAAACTCACTGATTCAAAGTTATTTAAAACCAACAACTATTTCTAATAACATAGATAGATAAACAAACTCTTTATTGTTTACACCAAAAAACCAACAAAAATGATCATAACACTTAGAACTAGTGCAACAACTGTTTAACATATATTTTAAATTCCAGGCTCAAAAATGAAACGATTGGCAATATTCGCACTGTTGGCTGGTCTGGCGCTGTCCGCGCCAACCACATCTAACGAAGACGACAAACTCGTCGTCACCAGCGACTTCTTCCCCCAAGAATTCAAGATCCACACAGCAGAGCACGAGATCATTAACATTCTCGTCCCACTCAACGCTCTCAATTTCGATGATGATGATGATGACGACGACGATGATGACAATAGCGGAACCGACAGCACTCTTTTCTTCGTTGAAGCAGACATAAATGATGGTGTCAAAGATTACAAAGGAATCTCCGTCATCAAAAACAAACAAGTTAAGAAGATTCTAGAAACTGGTACTGATGCATCTGCTGCCAATGATGATACTAAAACAGCATACTTCGGAGCCACTGACGGTTTGTACGTGTACAATGATAAGGACAACACCGCTGAGAAGTATGGAACAGTTACTGACAGCATCATCAGCTTAGCCAAAGTCAACGGTTCCGATCTCATCTACATTTTGACAGACAAAAATGAACTATACAAAGTAACAGAGGAAGGCACAAAGAAAGAGAAGATTGCTGACGTTGTAGGCGCTCAGCAAATCGTGCTAGATTTCTCCAACAATCTATACTATTACAACGCTGAAAAGGAAGCTTTTGTGGTCAACGCTGACGGAGTGAAGAAAATCGAAGGCCTTCCAGCGAACCCTACAGCCATTAACCTGATCAAACCTCCTTTTGTCATTGATGATGGAGTCCCAGTCATTGTGGACAACAAAGCATACATCATCTACGTAAACGGCAGCGTCGAATTGACTGATTTTGAGTTTGCAGTGAAGCCTACAGCGTACGCTATGGAAGCGACACTGATCCAATACTACGCTTACAACAAGCAGATCTACGAATACAATATCTTGACTATTGTACTCGGAACCATGCTTGAAGAACTGAAAACATTCCTCGACGATAAGTCCGACCAGATCCAATCTATTGCTACTAGATCGAGGAGCGATCTTGTAGCATGAGACTGAAAGAGAAACAAAAACAACTTTGTATAAATAAGACAGATTCGGATTTAATTGAATAATAAATGTTTTGTGGTGCTTAAAGTTGTTATTGTTGTTTTCATTTGTATTATCTGTCCCAGACTTCATATCATTGTGTGTAGGTGTTACGATTCAAACAATAAAAATGCAATCAAAAGCATAATATTTAATATTATTATATAACATCCCTCATAAGTTTAGCTGTGGCCTTTGGTTTCACCTATAGATGCGAATTTGAAAAATAGTGATAAACACAATAGGCTACTTTTCATCATCATCATCCTTTTAAACGGTTAAAACCTTGGCGTACAACTAGTTATACAGGGTTATTCATAAAGGGTATGCTAAGCCGAAAAGGGCTCATAGTACCCATCATTATGGACGACTTTTACTATGGGACCAATTTGCGAAAAAAAAATCAGCTGTTCCATAGAACAAGAACATTATTTTTACAAAACAAAAACCGACTTCAAAAGACCGACTATTGAGTTATTCATCTATTTGTCGCGCACGTACTTAATGCTTTAAGACTTATATGGTTTTCTCATGGATACCATTATCACAACTGGACTATATTGAAATGGGACCAAATGGGAAGCGTCAGCTTTCTAATAAAAAAAAGAATCATCAAAATCGATTCACCCAGTCAAAAGTTATGAGGTAACAAACATAAAAAAAAAACATACATTCGAATTGATAACCTCCTCCTTTTTTGAAGTCTGTTAAAAATGTCAATGACACTCAACAAAATGTATGGAACAACTGATTTTTTTTCACAAATTCTGGGTTGGTCCCATAGTAAAAGTTGTTCATAACGATGAGTACTACGAGCCCTTTTCGGCTTAGCATACCCTTTGTGAATAACCCTGTATATATTTTGTTATGAGTAGCCAAGGCTCATATAACACCGAATCCCACCACCTGGCGCCACCAGCGCTGACCCAGCAGTAAAGTTATGCTGTCCAGCGCTGTGACGCAACAGCGGCCGGCGCGGTCACGCTAGCTCTGACTGTCCGTGCGTAAATCTACGTGCGCGGGCGCATTGTACCGCACAAAAAACGGATTAGATCTGTGGGCTGTTAGTATTGGAAAAACGTATTGGGTCTGGAAAACGTATTAGGACGTATTATGTCTGGAAAAACGTATTAGGTCTGGAAAAACGTGGGTCTGGAAAAACGTATTAGATCTAGAAAAACGTTATAGGTTATAGTATAGTTGACTATAAAACAACTTATTTTTCTTCAGTTGTTCCTTTACCCTCATTTCTGAAGATCGAGGTCACCAGAACCCCTTAAACCAGAAACAACTACTTATACCTAACAACAAACGCAAGCTATTTCAGAAGCTGTCAGGCGACCAAAATTTAAACAACAGAGTGCCTAGTGCGAGTTTTTTTCACTGTTCGATCCCGTTAACGTAAAGTACAATTTGTATGGAACTAGTTGTAGTTCATGTTATGAACACTAGGTGGCGCGGTTTTTATTCCATACAAATTGTAGTTTAGGTACCTACGTTAACGCGATCGAACAGTGAAAAAAACTCGCACCAGGTACTTAGGGCACAGAATACTAAGGTAGCTTCGACCCATAAATTTACTTATTACATGTGTTAACACGGTTTTATTTCTTTTGATACTTTTTCAGTCAATTCTGGTATACCGTGGAAACAGGCACCAACTCTTTCTTCCTTCCTATATTAGATAAATACAACGCATTTGACTGTAACACTTCATTTGTACGAAAACCACACTAAATTCAACGTTTGGAAAACAATTAAAGGTTAAACGATTAAAATAAGTCAAAGTGTTAATGAATTATGTTATATTATAAAGTTATACACGGTTATAAGGAAAGGGTATGCTAAGCCAATAAGGGCTCATAGTACTCATCATTATGACAATTTTTTACTATGGAACCAAGCCTGGAAACGCAAAAAACAGCTATTCCATACATTTTGTCGAGTGTCATCGACATTTTTCTGTTACAACAGTTTTTTTCGATTTCAGGGTTGGTCCCATAGTAAAAGTTGTTCATAATGATGAGCACTATGAACTTATTTCGGCTTGGCATACCCTTTCCTTATAGCCTTATACAGGGTGTAAACTAAGCGATGGATCAGCGACAGTTCAGTAATCCAACACTTACTCGTAGCATCTGATACTTCCGATTTAACAGTTAAAAAAATGCATCATTATCTTTGCAAACATAACAATAAATGGAACAAATATTTATTATTAAGCTTATTGGTGCTATATTAATTATGAAAGTTCTTATCAGACAGCCACCGCTGATTCACATTTCAGTTTACAAGTTTCAGTTTACACCCTGTTTAAATTCTAGTTTTAAAAAGATAATAAAACAATGTTATTTGTGTGTATTTGTGTCAAATAGATAATTTTATAAGAGCAATGCCCATCCGGAGTAGATAGTATGAAACAGTTTTTGATATCATTGTGTGGAACTTTTAATTCAGTTTTGTGTTTAATTTAGTGAAAACAACTTGTGAGGCAGAAACAATGATAAAAAACGTAAGTATTTTTTAAACCTACAACGTAACAAGAGGTGTCATAAGTTTTGTGTCTTTGTGTTTCGTAACTCCCAAACGAAACTATTTTGATGCAGTTTTTTTAGTGGTTCATGAAAACCTGTTAGTACGAGTATCTTAGAGCGGCTGAACAGAATCATAACTTTTCGAAACAAAAGAACATCAGCTACACTGGAACATTGCATTTAAATGTAGCAAACAGTTTTTTGGCTATTTGGCTAGCAGTTGATTAAAAGAAACCGGACTACAAAAATGTCACCACTAAAGCACACAATTTGCCTCTAAAGCCAAATAAACTCACCAAAATCTCAAGCCCTTTATAGCATTTTTGAAACTTGATTCTCTGTAACTCCGATTTTTTATTTTTACTTTACTAATTAAATAATTGTAATATTAAATTGTGCTTTCGTTTTCCAGGCGGTGCCATTACTGCTGCTCATATCGACAGCGGCAGCTCTCAACTGCTCCTACTCCTTCGACGGAGCCCCCTACTCCAGGTCTGCCATCCTCACCATCAAAGGTCTCCCCACGAACCTAGTCTACAACCCGAAGACTGAAACCCTTCTGTTCACCCTCATCGACCTCGATACACTTCACAACGACGATGTACAAACCAAAATGGATCAGTACGCACTCACGAAAGGAGTCCCCGTCAAAATAGACAACATCAAAGGCCAAGCGTCAGCTGTTGACGTTAAGAACAACAAAGTTTACATAGCAACAGACGAGGGACTCTCTGTTTTAAATACCAACAACACTGCCAGCTTTGTTAGCATGAAGGATGAAGACATTGTACAACTGTTCAAACCTGCCAACAAAGATGTTCTCTACGCTACCCTATTCCCAGAAAACGAACTTTACATGATCGATTTAGTCAAAAACGAAAAAACCAAAGTCGAATATGTTCCTTGTGCATATTTCATGGCAGTAGACGATAAGGATAATGTATTTTATGAATGTAACTCTAAGTATGTTAAGGTTTTGTTGAAAGGATTCCAAGAGCCGATCGAGTTTGTTGGTATATCGAAGAATTCTGGTCGAGCCATTGCAGTTGATAATTATTTTAGAGTTATTTTGGCTACTAACGATGGGTTGTACCATCTGCGACCAGACAACATGATCCCACTGAAGGTTATGGAGCTGGATATCGTTCCATCAGGCATTGCTTTTGATAACGATAATGTTTTCGTGTCGACCAGCGGTGTTATTTATAAGTATAGCATGGAAGACTGCGATGTTGAAGAGACGACCAATAAATGAAATAAATAAAGGTTCATACCATTGAATGTTTTTTAAATCCACCTTTTTTGATTTTGAACCAAAGCTCCAAATAATTACTTCACAGCAACAAAAATGTATCTACAACTCTACATACATGTGACTAACATCAACAAACAGCCTAAACCGCTGGTTTTACATAGGTACATGAAAATAGGGTAGGTGAATGTAGGCACGCCCCCCTTGAGTAAGAAAGGAGTTTGAGATGTTTAAACCTTATAGAGGTGAAATGGGGTCAAAATAATTTTATAAATTTTTTGGAGAAAAAAGATAAGGGTAAATTTAGTTACATTGTTTACTGTAGGTCTCCCAAGCGAAGCCCTGAGCAGATGTAATAAGAAGAAAAAGAACAAACATAAGTAAGTACTTACCGCACAAACATGGCAAAGATTCATTTCTATTTGACGCTATTTTTCTTTTCTTTTCATATGTTATTTCTTGTATCTTGGAACAAAGATACCTACTTTACGAGTGAATGAATACTACGATTCTCTACGCTTGAATAATGGCAGTCAGATTTGTTTACAAAATAGTTGCAAGCGATGACATCAGATGAATTAAATAATGCCTATTATGACAGTATTTTTTCTTGTATTATTTAGGCTTACGATTCACATAAAGTTACAGGATGTTGTTAACAAAATAAAAATAAAAGTCATAGAAAATGAGTTTGAATTTACCACAGCTCTAAAAGACGGCTCCGGTATTACAAAAGTATCCAGAGGCGACGGTGATCGCTTACCATCAGGCGGCCCGTTGGCTTGTTTGGTTTGCTACATATGGCTTCAATAAAAAACAAAGATTAATCTTTGTTTTGTTTTTTTAAGTCCCATAGCGGTCACACTCTTCATTATGATCAACTTTTACTATAGGCCCAACCTGTTGTCGTTGAGTTTGTTTTCAGCTTAGCATACCCTTTCTTTATATCCATATATACAGCTAAGTAGTTTGCGCCGTGGTAGCTTAGTGGGAGAACGGCCATTTCGAATTCGTGAGGTGATGCTAGCGGGGTTAAACCACGACTCGCACATACTCGTAAAATTACAACTAAATACACTAAATAAAACGAAACTATTCTAAACGATCGATGCCAGTGGAATTGTTTCCGAAACGCTGGCTCCATTACGAAAATTGCATGGCGAAACGATGTTTCCCCCTGGGCGAGATAGAAGCCACCCTTTTGGCCACCTTCAAGTTAAATTTCTAACCCTGTAGGTATTAAACCTGGACCACCCTGTAGTTACTAAGTCTAACAACACAGCCCCATGTTTACACTCCCACCAGCCATAGGACACAATGAGCTGTTTAATAAAAGCGGTCTATTATGAGGAGTCGTCCAGTTATGAGAACAGTCCACTAGTAGTGATCCCAGATACTCGTCTAGTGTGGAAGCAGTACTATTTACGGTACTCTAATTAGAAAAGGTTAGACAATTATAATTAAGCCAATCTTCAGTGCTAGTGCTTTTTTTATTCAACTACAGGCTTGCTTACTTGATCGCCATCTTACCTAATGGTTAGCAATTTTGCGGTCTACGATGGAGCACGTGCGCCTAGAAGGAACCTATTTACTCGCGACTTGAAGACACCTAGATTATATCTATCGGGAAACATCCACTCGGGCAGAGCATTCTACACTCTAGTAGTGCGCAAAATAAAAGTGGAATCAAAGTGTTTCTTTCTTCCCAATCATTTACTTCAATAGAGACAGAGTGTGATACGCTGTCTGAGGTGTGTTTTGTCGTCTGGGTGTCTTCAAGTCGCGGGTCAATCAGTTTCTTCTAGACAAGCGTGCACCAGCAGCCGTGTCTAGGCTGATTAAACTTGGCTAACCAGGCATGATTCTATCTCGCTTTACCTGCCAAGCTTACAACAGTCCAGACAGAGATAGAAGCGTGCCTCGTGAAGCAGGATCTGGCTTTCGAAGAAGGCAAGAATGCTTCACATCGGTCGAGATAGCAGTCAAGCGAAAACCTTTCATGGAAGACCAGCTCCTGTGAAAAAGTGAATCTTTCAAATACTTCGAAAATAAGCATACATAGCCAGTGCAAAGATTCGTTTTGATGTTGTCAAGTTATGATTTTGAAGTGTGTATGGTGTGCTTTCTGTCAGGCGTTAGACTTGTTCGTCTCAAAATAAGCTGACCTTACATTTATTAACTACTTAGAACACTTATATTGATCATTAGTTTAATTAATGAAAATGTAATTTATATTTTAGTTGCAACTGTCATGAATTGACGATGAATCCGCAAATCATAACAGGAGTTCTCACTATACTCGTCTTAACCAACGCAGAAAAATGTGACCGGACGAAGATCGGCTCCGATTACTACAAGCGGCAGCTTATTGCCACCATCGACGGCTACCCCACCGGCATCGTGATAGACCCTAGAACCGAGCACATCTTCTTCATCCTACATAAAAGAAACTACACCAAAGGAATCCATCTCCTCAAGCATGGAGCGTTAGGAATCAAGCCTTTGCCAGTATCAGATGAACTCATCGGCCAATGCGTTGCTGTTGATGTCCCCAACAACGTCATTTATATTGGAACTAATCAAGGTCTCGTCACTTATGATTATTCTAGAACGGAAATCACCGCTGAAAGACCTATAGGCGACGATGACGTCCGAAATATCTTCATAGACAAATCTGACAACCAAATGTATATAACTACGGGATCCAATCACGAAATATTCAAGTTTATGAACAATTCAGCGGCTGTTAAACGATACGATAAGATTCCTAAAGCGTACAGCTTTGTTTTAGACTCAAAAGGAAACGCTTACTACGAATATATAGACGGGCGACTGTACTTCTTTTCTATAGATTATTACGAACCAATTCAATATAAAGGATTTACAAGAGAACTCAAATATATCCTACAGCTTAATCACCACGACGAAGCAATAGTGGCTGTCAAGGGATCTCTCTTCAAATTGACTACAAAGAGTATTTTGCCGACGAAAATAGGGCAGCTTGGGTTTAAAATTACGGGTATGGCGTTTGACAGTAAGAATAATATAATAGTAGGTACTAAAGGGAAGATTTATAGATATAAGCCAATAGATACGAATGACCCGTGTCCGGCGGATGATTATTTCATGTCTTCTATTTAGGTGAGCTTAATGTTGAGATGGTAACTTATAACTTAACGCCTGAACTTTTAATAGAACTTTAACCAGCCAGTTTACTTTGCCAATCTAGTAAAAAAAGATAATACTGTTAATAAGAAACTAAGAAAAAAGATTGTTATTATTTTCAATAGTATATGAAAAACTTGTCTACAATTAACTTTTTTTATAATGCGTTTTGAAAATATTTTTAATTACATGTTTCATCTTAGTTTATAAAGTACTTACGTTTTTACCTTTTAAGCACGTGATTTTTAATAACGACTAAAGCGATAAAATCTCATTAAAATAAAATTTTAACCAACATTCTCGTTTAATTTTGTTCATTGAAAAACGTTAGTAAGCTTGGAGTCTGGACTTCTGGACTGGCACTACATTTTTATGTGTATGTTTTCATTAGATTGTCATGTCATTACTGTAGTAGTACTTCGTCAGTTTCAAGTTTAGTTTAGCCAAAGTTATATGAAAATTAGTCTGAGTAATGGCTTTAAATGGGCCTAAACAGCAGTCTCGGATGGTAAGTTGTTCCTGGAACCAGTCGGCAGAAGTTAATGCTCTTTCAATGTCGTTTAGTAGAAAGCTGAGCAGAATAAAACTCGATTTTTTAAACGAGACACTTTTTACGTCAGTCCTGACAGCTGCGACAGAGGCAATGAGATTTTAGAAAATTCTATGAAAAACACGAACATTATTTTTACAAAACAAAAAACAAAAACCGACTTCAAAAGACCGACTATTGAGTTATTCATCTATTTGTCGCGCACGTACTTAATGCAAATTTAAGACTTATATGGTTTTCTCATGGATGCCATTATCAGAACTGGATTAAATTGAAATGGGACCAAATGGGAAGCGTCAGCTTTCTAATAAAAAAAGAATTATCAAAATCGATTCACCCAGTCAAAAGTTATGAGGTAACAAACATAAAAAAAAAGAAAAAAACATACAGGCGAATTGATAACCTCCTCCTTTTTTGAAGTCGGTTAATAAGTAAAAATGGCCAAATGTACACGTTTTTTGAAAATTATTAGACAACAAAACAATGCAGGATTACTTATAATAAAACATAGACTTGGATTTTATTATGACTTATTCCCTGACTACTCATTTCTTTTGTTTTAATAAGATAAGAATCTCATACATTCGCAAAATGCTCCACAGAATTATTTATTTATATTTTTTTTAAAACACTTCTTTATTTAAACGAATTTTACAACGACCACTTCGACCTGTCAAACCACACCGGGAAATTACATTTTGTTTCCAATAAAATGAATTTCCAAACGTCGATTGGAACTTGAATTGTTTACAAGAAACAAGAACAAGAACACAAGACAACACAAGAAAGAACAACAAGAAGAACAAGAACACAAGAACAAGAAGAAAAAAAGAAAAGAAGAAGAAGGCAAGAAGAAAGAAGAATATTAAAGCAAGAAAGAATATTTAGGCAATTAGAGATCGATATAATCCTACTTCGAGGTACATCAAACGACCAGAGTGAATTAGGACGATATCGATAGAAACATCCGACTAATACCTACGATGTCTCGATAAAATGCCATACTCGTAAATGCGGAGCTCCCAGCGGCGCGGCGCAAAGTTGTCAGTCCATTGGTATTTTATCAGATATACTCGTATCGATAGATAGATACATTCTAGATACATTTTATCACATTTATAGGAGGCTGATCTGAGATCTGAGTGCTTCTGATCTGCATGACCCTCAAGCCCATTCTACTATCGGGCTAAGGGCACAAGAAAGTGGCATCGTAATGAGGTTGACACTAGGAATAAAAACTCGCACAAAGCACAAAGCTCTTTGATTGCACTTTTATTTTCCGAATTGCCAGTGTGAAATAATCTGCCTGGTTCTTTTTCAAGATTTTAGTACGGAACCCTAAAAATCGAATTTCACCCTCTTACGGATTGAATATCGCTAATTCCTTTCTTATAGGTTTATAACACCATAAGAGTCCAGTATAATGACGCATTCCGGGCTCTTATGAGGCTACCGCGATGCTGCAGTGCGTCGAGCATGTTCGCCGAGGCGGGGGTTCGTGACTTCTTTGCCATTATACGATCCAGGGTGGCGTCGTTCTGGCATCGCCTGCGTCGCTCAGACAACAAGATACTCGGGGCGGTCTCTGACGACATACGGAGTCCCATGTTCAGGCATTGGGTATCTGTACACATGAACGAAAACAAAAAGTGACAACACAAAGCTTGTGTAGCATTTTTTTTTTATTTATTTTTTATGGACGTGGTTTCACCCTTTTTACAGGTGAAACTATTTTAGGTATGTTAGATTCTCAATTTTAATTTCATTTTTTACTGTGAGTTAATTTTTATTTTATTTTTTTCCTATGGGTTTTTTTTACGCCTGAAATAAATGATTTTTGTTTTTTTTTTTTGTTTGTTTTTGTTTATTATATGCCTACATCATATCTACAGAAAATCCACCCTTCAAATATAATGCTTCTAAGATAAGTATAAGTTAACTAACTGCACCAAGCGGTTTCACGCGCGTTTTTCGGGATAAAAAGTAGCCTGTGTTAATCCAGATCATTGAACAACCTTCATTCCAAATTTCACATGAATCCGTGCAGCCGTTTCTGCGCTAACTTATAGTAGGGTAGGAAGGATATTAGTAGGATATAAGCGATGCAATGATATTTCAGTCAGGTTTTGCCTTTTATACCTACGTTTAAAAATTGTAATAAGATAAGATAAAAAGATTTGATTTGCTTTTTGTTTATAATTTCTGGTATGAACAATAAAGAGTTTTTCTATCTATCTATCTATGTTAGACAAAAAGATCTAACCGATTCGTTTTTTTATTGTTACGTAACAATGACGTCACACACACATAACCGCGAACAAAAGTTCACAGCGAAGTTCAACTAGCATTGTGTTGAAGTGAAAATATACTCGCACGGTTTAAAACTGAACTACGAATCAAACCACTTTAGTGCAGTTTAGCGAGGGCGCCACTGTTGCAATTTCTGAGCAAGAGTTGTAGCTTTTGTATGGAAAGTTTTAGTTACTTAATTTGGCCACTTCGTGAGATATGTTGGTTGTGCTGTAGCTAGATTGTAGTCATGATAAGCGTATTATCTAAGACTAGAGTGTAAAAGTCAAATTTATCTCGCGTGTATTTTAAGTTTTTTATAATAGTATTTTATTTGAAGTTATTAAGTGTGGCTTTGATAAAAACGGAGAGTCAACCCTTGGCTAAACAATTTTTAACTAAGTACTTAATAGGTTGTCCTGCATTTATTTTATTGTATTATTGTGCATGAAGAAGAACGGGTGAAAATCAGGTTCACCCTCTTAGCTATATGAAACAGGAAAACGAAATTTGACAAAAACTCTGGTTGTTCAAAATTGATTACAAATCAGGCGCTAACTTAACCTTTAATTTTTTTATCTAATTATGTTCTTAACTTTATTATTATTACTAAAGTTGTGACAGTCAATAAAGGGCCTTAGTTAAGTTAGTACTGTGCATTTCAATTTTGTATTTCACAAAAGTTAAATGGCGTTTGTCAATATACCTAAGCAAAGCAACGTTCATAAAAAAGGTCGTAACACGTATTAAATTGAGAAATACTCATTATCAGTCCTATAACAAATTATAATAAAAGCCCTATCATATAATTTAAACTAATTAATTGAATAATAAAAAAATTCACATTCACTTTTGTCTAACATTTCATTTGTGCACCAAATACCTACATTGCTGATTTGACTTTGACTTTTTTTACTATGCTCGTTTAAAAGCAGCAATGTATTTCAACATCCCACATAAAATATCTACTTATCTTTCACTATGATAGAAAAGCCTTTAAACCAAGGCAATCGTTTCAAACTTTACTAAAACCATTGCCGTTTTTATAAAAAGCTCACAAATAACCCGCCAACAAAGCACGCAATGTAATAAAACTTATTCGAAAGTGTTTGAAATTAAGAACAAAGAGTAAAATCCCACCAATGCGTTCAAAGTCGTGCGTTTAAAACGATAACCTTACGTTACAACCTGCCAGTGCGTTCTAAATTTGATGCAAGGAGGCTGTCTTTATTTTTTTTTAACGAAAAAAAAACGAAACCTTTTTTGTTGAATGCAAAGTGACAGTTTATTGAAGTTAATGTAGGAAATTAATTATTGTGAATGTGTTTAAGAACTTGAATTTCCTCTGGATTTTTCAGGATGTATTGTAAGTATATTTTATTATATCACTACATAAGTTTTTTTAATTCAACCTTTTTTCCGGTCAACTTAAGGGTTGATACTACCAAAAAGTTCAGTTACCAAAATAAATATAATAATAAATTTTGTAGTTTAATATTCCGTTTATGCCTATTTATGATAGGTATCTTTCTGAATTATTATGTACTTGTTATTTTATACCGGCTGACTGGTTAGACACTTGACATATTCTAGGTTATCATAGTACTGATGTCATTATTATGAACAACTTTTACTATGGGACCAACCCGAAATTCGCGAAAAAAAAATCAGCTGTTCCATAGAAAAATGTCAATGACACTTGACAAAATGTATGGAACAGCTGATTTTTTTTTTGCGAATTCCGGGTTGGTCCCATAGTAAAAGTTGCTCATAATGATGAGTACTATAATAACCTAGGAAATGTCAAGTGTCTAACCAGTCAGCCCGTATACTGAAGGATACAACAATTAAATGTCGTTACATTTCAAAAAATAGTTACCAAAATTATAACGACGAAACAATAGCTAACCCTGAGCCAACCAAATTAATGCTCATGAGGAGACGAATAAATACTAACTTAAATATCACGATACTTGACAGACTTTTTATTTAGTTTTTGTCAACTAACCTGATAGTGATAAAAGTAACCAGTCAATCCAACCTGAGTGTCCAGTCTTGTAGTCCAAATTCAGTAAACCGTCAAAGTCTCTAACACGTGTTATACTAGTCGTTCGCCCCGAACTGTGACCTTCAACTCTATCGCAGTCCCGACAGCGGCCTTCACTGCGCTCGGTTAATTAAGCGTGTCATCCGCGTCACGGTAGCGTTTAATTATTTTTTTGTGACAGGGTTAAGTTTTTACCACAACCCATCTCTGTAGATCTGTGGTCCCAGGTTCGATTCCCGGCCGGGCAGATTTATGAATGTTAAATTTAAATATCTGATCTTGGTCTGGGTGTTAGTGGTCCTTGTCTTTGTGCGTGTTCCATGGCATCCCCGACGCAGGGTATCCTAGTGGGAGCTACGAGTGTTAAACGTTACATTTATTTAATAAAACGAGAACCTACTACTACCAGTAGTAGTGGCAGTAGTTCAGGTATAAAACTTTGACAATCAATAATCTGACGCAACGTTTAGACTCGAAAAATCGGTAAAATCGAAGAAAAAAGATAAAATTCTACGATTTTGTTCGGACCATAGACATAGACAAAATTATATGTTAACTTATTCGAGTTCAACCGTTCAATTAGTTTTTAGTTTTTCGATAAAATTGCATAGGTACTTGCACTTGCCGGAAAGCAACGATGTAAAAAAAACAGACAAAAAGTAAGAATAAGTGGCAAACGAGCGAAGGGCCGTCTGATGGTAAGTGGACACCGCTTTCTTTATTGTTCACACCAAAAACTACAAGCAAAAAGATAACATATAAAAACGCTTAAAAAGTAGTGTAATAACTGGCGGCCTTTACGCTAGGAACGATTTCGTCCACAATGAAGCATGCTATCATTGCTAGCCCACAAGTTGCCTTCATTCTTGTTCTAAAGAGACTACATAGTTGTGGTTACCTAATAGGGATAAGCGAGGCAGAGAGTGCATTCCCCTCCCCGCCATCTGGTTAAATACATTTATTAGATATATTTTAATAGATTTATTAGATTTTAATACAAACGTCCGGAGAAGAAATTCAATAGCGTATGTGAATCCACCAACTCGCACTTGGCAGCATGGTGGGATACGGGCTAATTACCCTTCGAGGGTAGTCCTGTATCCCAGCAGTGGGAGAATTAAAGCTATAATAAATAATAAACCTAATAATTATAATAGGTCGGGTAAAAAGTTCCTTCGCATTTTTTGAGAAAATTCAAAACATTTTTTAAAATAGTTTATTTACATTTAACTAAAGTAATATATTATTGAAACAATATTATAAACTCTTTATTTTTCACACCAGAAATTACACGCAAAAGTATAAAAAACATTCAAAACTAGTGCAACATGGTAATGCCACTCGCGGCCACGAAAACTTACCGACCCGTCATTGTTTGCTATTATCTAACCCTTCCTACTAATCTAATAAATGTGAAAGTTTGTATGTTCGGACGTTTGTTACCCAATCATGGAAAAACGACTGCACAGATTTAGTTGAAATTAGGTGTGGTGGTAGCTTAAACTCTTTATTTACATACAGGCTACTTTTTATCCCGGAAAAGCTACCAGTTTTTTTTAAATAACGGGTAAAACAGCGGGGCGCAGCTAGTAGAAAGTAGTTTGAACTGTTTACCTTGTAACAGAAACCCCTGAATTTGAAGAGCCTGCGGAATGAAAGTTGCAAACCTTGGTCTCGGGCAATTCCAGTACTTAGTTATGCATATGTATGCGTGGCACGCCAAACTTTAAGGGCTATACGAAATATACGTTTTTTATTCGTTGATAGACTTGCGTTTGATCGCCATTTCGCCTGATGGTAAGCAATGATACAATCTACGATGCAGCGCGCGCGCCTAGAAGAAATCGATTCACTCGCGACTTGAAGACACCCAGACTATTCCTATCGGGAAACACCCACTAGGGCAGAGAAAACGTTTTTAAAATTAAAAAA
Organism: Alcis repandata; assembly: GCA_949125135.1. NCBI lineage: Eukaryota > Metazoa > Arthropoda > Insecta > Lepidoptera > Geometridae > Alcis > Alcis repandata. The sequence continues at coordinate 835,113 of OX421248.1, read as the reverse complement.
TAATTTTATAATCACAACATAAGCTTTTATTGCATTGACATCGGAGTTACACAGGTATACCGAATTTAAAAAAAACTTTAAAAAAATTTCAAAATCAGATCAACCATAATCCGGTTATCGTTGAACAAAATACAAACACACGAATACTAGACTCTGAGACCTCTTTTCGTTCGTTCTAAAATGTCTGGAATAATAATAAAATAAATAAAAAATAAAAAAGCCTTTATTTCCCGTAATAGTACAATAATGAAAAAGTAAAAAGATAATAATAATAAAAAATAAAATAAAATTGAGTAAATAAAAATTAAAATGATTGAATATTATTATCTAATTATATCTAGGGCACCCAAATGTGGGTTAAGGCCTCCTCCATGCCTTGCCATTCTTCCCGGTCTTGTGCTAGGCGAGTCCAGGTTGCTCCTGCAACCTCTACGATGTCGTCGCACCATCTTCTCCGAGGTCGTCCTCTACTCCGAGTCTGGTCTCTGGGATGCCAGTGGACGATACGCTCGCTCCATCTACCGTCTTTTGCTCGAGCTAGGTGGCCAGCCCACCTCCATTTGAGTCTGCAGAGCATTGTTACTGCGTCTATGACTTTGGTCTCCTGTCTTATGTCCACATTTTTGACCCTGTCTTTAAGCTTGAGACCCAGCATCGAACGCTCTGCTGCTCTCTGGAAAGTGGCTACTTTCTTTACTAACTTTTTCGTTAGTGCCCATGTCTGGCAACCGTAAAGCAAGGACGGTAATATAGTACTATCCATTAACCGTTTCTTAAGATGTATCGGTATATGACTCTTGAATACATCTTTGTTAGCCCAGTATTTTTTCCACGAGATTGCTATTCTCCTATCTATCTCCTTGGCAGTAGCCTCTTCAAAAGAAATTAGTTGGCCCAAGTAAATGTATTCGCTTACATACTCTATGTTGCTGTTGTTTAATGTAATAGGTGTTTTACTTGCGCTCGTCATTACTTTGGTTTTGGACAAATTCATGTGTAGGCCAACTTTTTTGCTTGCTTCATCTAAAGTAGTTAACATGTCTTGAAGATCTTCGTGGTTTTCTGATAGAATGACTATATCATCAGCAAAACGAAGATGAGTCAACTGCTCTCCGTTGATATTTAAGCCGTATTTTGACCAGTCGAGCTTGCGGAACATCGACTCTAGGATGGCTGTAAACATTTTTGGAGAGATTGGATCTCCTTGTTTTACGCCGCGTTTAATGTTAAATGGAGGCCCAATTGCTTCAGTTTTGATTTTAGCTTGGCAGTTGTTGTATATCACTCTCAATATTGCTATATACTTTTCTTCTATGCCCTGTTCTCTTAAGCTCTCCCAGAGAAGTTTATGCGAGATGGAATCAAAAGCTTTGGTGTAGTCAACGAATGCCAAGTAAATTGTTTTGTTGTGTTCACTGGAATAATAAACTAGGCAAAATACAGGGTTACTTTTGAATTTAGGGTTGAAGAATCCATAGAGTATGTCTCACAGGGTTTTCTTATCCTATAGTTTTTCCCAATTTTCCATCCATTAAAAAACTTAAATGACATAAAAAATCGGTACTATCATGTGTACTTTTTATATATAGTAATTATTCAGATTAATCAATAAATTAATTATATAATATAAATTATAATTAATCAATAGATAAATTAATTATTATCTTCTTCGTCTTCTTAAATAAAAATGAATCGCTGTTCGTTTGTCTGGCTATAACTCGAGAAGGGTTGGACCGATTTTACTGATATTTGTGGAAGTTCAGGAAAGGTTTAAAAGTAAAAAAATAACGGGTAAATCCGCCGGGTGCAGCTAGTTGAGAATTAAAAAAACAATTGAAATTCCAAACATAAAAAACAACGAGGTTCGAATTCTAAACATCATAAAATGTCATAACTAGAAAAAGCGACGCCATGCGCCATTCTACATTCAAATTTCGAATCTGTTTTGGCGCGCTCCCAGAATTTAAAAACGTAGACGGAAGGAAGCGTTCCGTTCCTATCTTACATCATTGTATTGTTACATAAGCTGCATGTCACTCTGTGAAACGAAACGCTCATCACTGCCATGTTCAATTGAATTATATTACTATTACGTGGCTTGTTGGATTCGAGGCCATTTCCGAGATCTGATCTCGTTTTCGTGATTTTTGGATTAATTTGAGAAAGTTTGAGAATTTTTATTTTTATATTTTTGTCAGTATTTACGAGTTAAGTATGGAAAAGGTTGACGATGTGACCTCCTTGAATTGGAAATATTATCCTGATGATCTGAGCTTAGTTTTTATCTGTATATTTTATTTGGGTTTATGTGAGACTTGTTAATTAAAAAAAATTGAATGTAATATTTAAACAGCTATTTCATAAAAGTACTACTAATTGAGCGAGCTAAGCGAATAGGTATGTTACAGTCAGATTGGACAAATTAGCGTTATAATTACTTTATTTTGTAAGGTTGGTACCTACTAAAGTAAAGTAGTCCACAGTTGAAATAAATTTAAAAATATTTTTTTTCTTTTAAAAAAAACTGCTATTTAACTGTCTTATTTTTTTAAACGACTTTAAAAACGAGACGGTTCTCTATTCAAGCGTAATTTATGTTATTTTTTAAAGTTATAATAACTTTCAACACATCTTTCTTACCCTACCGCTAAGATATCCGCGGAAGTGACATTGAAATTTGACAGCTCGTTGACTCATTAAAAAAGGCGGGCTTCTGTGCGGAAAACCCTCAACCAAATCCGTACCACGGAAAGTAGACTGTTTTTACATAAACACGTAACGTATTCATTGCATAATAATTATGCCAATTATTATGCAAATTATGCTGAATGACGTTTATGCGTACTTCATACTTGAAATGGTAATAAAGTGAGGTAACCGTTTCACGTCAAATGTTGAGATCCTAAATGCATTTTAATGTGATTTTGAGTATGAAAGATGGACTTATTTATTTTATTATAGCTACTTAAGCTTTGGTCAACCTTTACGGTACGGTACGGTATTTTGCAACCATTTTCGTGACGCGTCCTCCTTAATGGCAAACTATTTCGTAACTTTGCTGTTTTTTACTTTTAAATTGATTGTTAAAAATTTTTTTTATAACTACTGACGCAAAAACGACGGGTTGTTATGTGCATGTGTCTGTCTGTGGCATCGTAGCTCCCGAACGCATGGACCGATGCAGATTTTTTTAGTTTGAAAGGTGAATTAGTCGGGAGTGTTTTGTTAAAAATCGGTTCAGCCGTTTAAATTCAAAGGTTTTTATTTTAATTTAATTTAACATTAGGTATGAGCTACAGTGGTTTTGTTTTCTACCTAACTTAAAACCTTTTTCTGAGATTGTAGTAACTGTGACTCAGTTATAGGGGTTTCATGACCCCTAGTAGGTCACGACCAATACTTTGTTAAACACGTTTATTGGTCTTTGGCAACCGCAAGCTAACCATTGTCACTCTCTGACTATATTAAGCACACCTTTAACATTAACCCTGTATAATTCATGCTGAATTTATGATTAGCTAAATAAATTAATAGTCTGCAATGCAAATAGCGCCGTTCCCTTCATTTAAATTATACTGGGTTACTCGAAAAGGTTATGCTAAAGGTGCGGTAATCCTGCTTCATAGAGAGGTATAAAATGTATGGATAAAAACATGTATGAATATGAAATATTCAGATTCATTCTCGATAATAATAAATTCATAATCACTTATAAGGCGAAGCGGAGACAGCCATATTATTAATTTATCATTATAAAATACTTTTACTCTGAAATCGACCTAAAAACACATTTCGTTTTACACAGAGACCCCGCTAGGATGCTACTTGGTACAGAGACTCTGTTAGAGTGCAGAGATTCAGATTCAGATTTTTATATCTCATCCGTAGATACAGTACAGAGGTCATAAACAATGTTATATAATTTATATAACGAACAAAAGCTATAACGGGTCCTGTCGGATATATTTATACATAAAAATTAAATAAAAAAAAATATTTACTGAATATATTGATGCTCGGTATAGAGACCCTGTTAGGGCAGTCCTCGATACAGAGTCCCTGCTAGGGCGCTGCTCGACACAGAATCCCCGCTAAGACGCTGTCGGTACGTTAACTCTACTAGGTTGCTGCTTGTATACAGATAGGATACTTCTCGATACAGAGACCCCGCTAGGGCGTTGCTCCGTATAACCCAGTTATAGCGCTGCTCGTTACAAAGATCCTGCTAGATCGTTAGTGACCCTGCGTTGAGTCCTTGCTAGGGCGCCGCTCGGAATACACACCCTGCTAGGGCGTTAGGGATCCTGCTAATATGCTTCTCGGTACAGAAACCATTCTAGGTCACTCGTGACCTTGCTAGGGCGTTAGTGACCCTACTACGGCTCTGCAATAACTAATTACACCAAACTGTTTTACCAGCAATTCATAAACGTCGTTATTGCTACACTAAGCATCGTTATATTAACAAAGACTACAATAATTAGCTATTACAGTCATCGGAGCGCATCAAATACCGATAGGTCGCCGCAGATCGTGTGCCTTCACTTGTGAAGGACAGACTTGCAGTCACTCCACAAGTCTACAGGGTTATTTGTTGACGACCCGTTTGGCTCAGTGAGTATTGAGTATCCGCCTTATAAGCCAGAGGTCCCAGGTTCGATTCCCGGCCGGGCAGATGTGAATAATACTGTAATAATTAAATTTTCGACAACCGTTATGCAATAATAACGACATTTTGTAGAGTTAAAAGAGTAATGATCCTGATTGCAAATATGTTAATAACATCTTCGATCGCAAATTTAACGATTAATTGACTTATTTTAGTAATCTTGTGCATTACGGTCTATTACTTCTACAAAATATCGTAAGGAATGCTCAACGATTGTCGCAAATTTTATTATTACTAAATTTAGTTACCCGGTCTAGCTATGAAAACAAAAATCCGTTGGTAATTTACAATTTGTAAGCGAAACGTTTCACCTTAAAATGAAATATACAAAGGCTAGCTGTATAACTGCATAATAAGATAATAACCGTACTAAGATTTATATTATAGATAGTTACCAACGCAAAAGACGCGGAAGGAAGTAGGTACTCGTATAACGGTAGCCATTTGACGCTTCCTAACTTTCTTACTTATTTATATTGTTGGAGCATGCGTTGAAAATCAGGCTATTACATGTTATAGAATAGACGGATGTACTTAGTTGTTAATTAATTAATCCATTAATTTATAGGTGTCTGGAAAGGTGATTATTTAGTTTTTTTATGCTATTGAGTGACGAGACGAGCAAATCGCTCGCCTGATGCTAAACGGCACGTTTGCCCATAACAGGTCTGGTTAAAAAGAGGGGCTTGGAAAATGCTACACAAAACATATTGGGTTTTTTAAATATTTTTTTTTATTATCTTTTTTGAGTGAGATAAATAAGTACAAGTAAATACATAATATGTACTAATATTAAAAAGACGATGTAAAGCTATACTTAACGGATTAAAATTTTTATAAAATGGTTCATCGTGAAAACCTTTCGTTTCGCAAAAAATACGCAAATCTCAAAACGCAGCGATTTTAAACATTGTTTCTGAGACCGTGAAATCGAAGTGTGGCCGTGTCTTAATTAAGTAGGGGAGAGTGGGGCAGTACGGCAGAAAAAATATTGGGGCCTTTAACTTCAAATAAACATTTCGCTTTATCTTATCTTAATATATATAAATCTCGTGTCACAATGTTTGTCCTCAATGGACTCCTAAACCATTTAACCGATTATAATAAAATTCGCACACCATGTGCAGTTCGATCCAACTTGAGAGATAGGATAGCTCACATCTCAATTTATAGTAAAAAAAACATGAAAAATTAGAAAATTTAAAAATACTTAAACCATATAGCGCTTTGGACAATGTAAACTTTTTTAATGTAACTTTTGACATTTGACATTTGACATTTGACATAGAATTGACGCAATGGCTTTTGACAGGACAACGTCTGACGAGTCAGCTAGTGTTTAAATATTTTATTCTCTTGATATTGGCATACAAACCTTAAGTACCTTGAGTAGCCTTGTATTTTTGAAACTAACAGTGTTTACATCGATCTAAAATGTATTGTTTGAGTTTTTGTTTCGTAATTAACAAACAAACATCCAACCATATTAGATAATTAAAAATGCATAACAACATAGTACTACATAATTTTGTTATCATTTTATTGTATACAAAATTTACATTTTCCATTTATAATATTAACAGGATTCTGAAATTGCAACAATGTTTTGTTTCAATTAACACGGGAATAGTCACGTTAAAAAATTAAGTCGTTGTTTTTACGTGTTAATTAGAACAAACTGTGTCAAAGCCACGTTAATTTCCATTGCAACAATGTTGTAATACGTTTTCACCTTTCAACCCTGCCCCATTCTCCCCTATTCCACGTTACGTGTGTTACGTATCTCACGCACTACAAACTAAAGCAATTACTACATTCAAGATAAGATATGTAAAAACATATCATTGTGTAAGTTCTCACGATTATCTATAGTTGGATATGTTGAGCTTTTTGTCTGTCTGCGAGCTTGGAATACAAGTTTTTTCAACGTACCGACTTCAAGGTTAGGTCGTTACTTTGTGATATACATCAGGTTTTTGATTAATTTTTATCACAATGGTCCTAAGCAAAATGCTTTTTTTTATTTTATTAATTTTTGACACAATGGTTTATGCAAAATGTTTTTTTTTAAATGATTCAAAATCTTTGTTTAGTTATAAAATGTTGTAGTGTGTCAGGGTTGTGCGAAATTGGCAGATTCGACCTCGCGACCTCTTGCGTAGAGATCAGATGCTTTACTCACTAAGCCTAAGGTACTAAGGTGATTGATTAGACACTTTAGATATTCTAGGTTAAAAAAAAAATAAAAAATAAATGTGTTGTTTCTTCTTTTAATTTTTTTAGTATGTTTGTTATTATTATCTTCTCTTAAATAAATATTTATCTATTGTCTACTTCTACTACGGGACCAACCCGGAATTCACCAAAAAAAATCAGCTGTTCCATAAATTTTGTCGAGAGTCATTGAAATTTTTCTATGGAACAGCCTATATTTTTGCAGGTTGGTCCTATATTAAAACTTGTTCCTAACAATGAGTACTATGATAACTTAGAATATGTAGTGTCTAACCAGTCACCCTCTATATTTTATTCTTGTAAAAACATTTAATTACTAGCTATCCATTTCATTTGATATAAAGGGTTATAAGAAAAGGGCACTAAGCCAAAAAGGGTACAACAATATGAACAACTTTTACGAAATTAGCAATCCCGAAATCGAGAAAAAATTTGCTGTTTCATAGTCCGACATCATTGACTTTTTGCTGTGGAACAGCTGATGATTGACTTCAAATTTCCGGTTTGGTCTCATAGTAAAGTTATTTATAATGATTAGTAACTTAGAATCCTTACAACCCTGCAATCTAACTACATTAAATTTGTAAAGATGTTTTCATGATGTCAACTGTTGGTACAAGACGATGTGACAACAACGATGGAATACACAAAAGGTTATTCGCACGACAAACATTGTTGCTTTACCGAACATCACGAACGGATGCACAGAACCCGTTAATATAAACACCGTATCCTTCCTCCGTACATACCTACACGTATGTATAGACTGCAGAGTGAAAGTGCCCATGGTCATTGCGCCGCCCGCGCCGGTGTTCCGTACAGACATGGGGAAAAGTTGTTGCACCTTTGACCGATGCCGTTGCTGCAAGCGCCATAAATGTCTTAAAGAACAAAAATAAAATAGAACAAAAGCTTTGTACATTTTTTTATTTGATGTCCTATAGACACAAAACATAGAATTGAATATAGCCATAATACTATTTAAGGGATGGTACTCTTGGTTTTGGAGGGCAATATAAATTGGGGTGCTTTGCTGCTTGTCGTAAGCCCCTAAATCGACACAACATAGTATTCAAAACAAAAAAGAAGTTTTAAAAACTGTTAACTCGACTATGGAAAAAAATAATCAGAACACAATACTTTTCAATCGTAATCAAGTGTAGCTAATGTCACGTGGACCATAATTACGAATCGACAAAACCCATTCGTCAAAACTAGATGAGTAGTAGTGGAACATACCTACGTAACTACAAACATATAGACTGCTAAAGACAATCCTTTTTTTAGGTTTACTGTCGTCGGATAAAATAACATATTGATATTATACAGCGAAGAAATATCTCAGATGTGACCTGTATTGTTTATTTCGACGTCTCGTGTAAAGCATAGCTAAGTCATTATAAAACAAAAGAAACAAAGAGAAAGTCAAGGCACACCGCAGCAAAGTCGTAAAGACTATTAAATTTTAATAAAACACTTATAATAATGCTAATTTAACGACCCATACCTCATATTTGTATACATTTAATGTTCACAATGACACACACAGTCACATATATCTACTAGATTTTACTCGAGATTGCAATTATTTGTTCGTTTTATTATTTTACCTTATAAACTACGTGCATATTTTTATAAACTACCGTCCATAAATTACATAGAATAAGTTTTTCTTTACAAAATAAATGACAAGTAGCGAAAAAGAAGAAGAAGAAAAATAAATTTGCATTTTTATTACGTCAACTATTACTAACAAAAGGACAATAACGGTTAACCGTTAAACCTAGTTCAATATTTGGTGGTCTTATATCTAATTGTTTTTTTTTTTTTAAATTTCAGGTAAAATGACAAATCAAAGGCGCATCGGAGCCGCCATCCTACTTCTAGTCTTCCACATAAGTCCATCAACGTCGGCTAAAACTCCAGCTAAAAGTCCAGCTAGTCCAGTACATGAAGTATTTGAAGTTATAAATGAGCAAGCCAGAATAGACGACAGAAGAATACAGGCCAATCCAGGCCCTGGCATTCTGCCTTACGGCAACCCTTTGGCAGGAAACTCACAACATAATGCCAAATTACACGCTCAAAACCAACAAGCCATGTTCAATGCAGAGAGAGTCAGACAACACCGAGCCCAGCTCCAAAGACTCAACAAAGGTCCGACGCAAACTGACAGCTACATGAGAGCTTACCACGAATCCCAAGAGAGTCATCAGCTCGCTTTAGAACAGCAACAGAGCAATCAGAAAGATAAGAAACCAGCATCGACTTCAAGAGCTTATACTGCTCCAAGATCATCTACGAGACCAGCACCAGTTGCTAGAACACCGAAGAGACAAAGAACAATAAAAAGAACGAGAGGACCTAGTCATGCAGACATAGAACTAGCTAAAGTCATGCAAGAAGAATCTGAGTCGCAAGATAAGAACAGAAACCATAGATCGCATGGATCAGTCGAATATCAATATGTACAACCTCAGAAGTATAAAACTGTTTACGTGACAGCTGGGCCGACCTACGATCAAGGCGTCACTATCAAACCTAATGGAAATAATGGTGTAGCTTCAATGGAGCCACAAGAAGACGAAACTCAGCTTTTTACACATGCTGTACCGAGTGAGACGCAATATGAGTATGTATATCCAAAACAATACAGTCAAATGCAGCAGTACGAATCAGCCCAAGATATAGCTTCATTAAATGCATTATTAAAAAGAGAGCCTGACGATCAATTGTCTGAACTGAATACTCTAATTCAGTCTGATAAACAAACCAATGAGCTTGAAACTCCTCTTGATCTCTATTTTTACCTGAAAGATCCTAGTTTAGCTCAACATTATGCAAATTCAATGTATGCTCAAATTCCTGAATATACCAGCGCACTACCAGAAGTGAAAGATCACATACCGATCACAGAGGAAGTAAACGACATAGAAGATCCAAATAAAGGAGTTAAAGCACCATTCACACCTCATCCAACACAAGTAGCAACAACCACTGAAGATATAACAACAAACAACATAAATTACTACTCAGTCGAATCAACGGTTGTAACCAATACAGAACAAAAACCAACTTACGAATCGTTGAAATATGAGCGTCCGTTGAAATTGCATAGCCAAGATACGAGTCAGAGATATTTACACCACAACATAAAGCATGAAGGCGTACAGCATTTAAACGAAGACGGCAGGGGAGTATCAGCATACGGAGATGACAACGTAAGTATATCAGTCAAAATTAATAGGAACAGGAGATCTGTAGAGACGATAGAAACCGACCCTTTCCTCATTCCCGACAACTACACAGCAATCATAGAAATCAATGAAACTATTGCCAAACCAGAAGCCCTTACGAGAAAGCGTTTAAATTTCAATAGCTACTACCCAAATACACAAACCTTTGCTAACAGCGATGATTTTGATGACGAAGGATATTACGATGACACAGCCACACAATATGATGATGAGGATTACAATTTAGAATACGACGAGCCAGATTTTAAATACGGCACTCGTATTCAAAACCACAAACCTTCTAATATCAACTCACAAATAAGGACTCCCCAAGACTTAAAAGGGAGTCACACCGAATTTCACGGTTACAAACGTCCGTCACATCATTTCGCAAACCCCTCAGACTTTTCCACTTCCTATGGAGTACCAGAACATATCTATAAACTACCACATGATATAAGCAGCGTGGTAGAATCGTTAGAACCTGTGTATATGTTAACAGAGTCGCAGCTAAAGAGTTTAGTCGGGCACCACAATTTAAACATACAACATTTAGACGTATTCCAATGGCAGACAAAGATGAAATCGAAAAGACCTCATCGGCCGAGGAAGTATAGGCAGAAACACCAGGGCCGTTTCCCGAGTAAAGTCAAGAAAAATCTGCTCAAGCTTCATAAATTAAAGATTTTATAAAAAATCCTGTTACGTGTGACAATTTTGACCAATCTATATATTTATTTTGACACCTAAGCAGTACCTACCTACGATTTCTCTAAGAATTTAAATAGAGGAGAATTTAATTTATTTTAAAAGATAATATAGTTGGATAGATAATAAAATAAGATAATATAGATAGATACAAAAAGGTAAGTTTATTCATAACGAAAATCAAACAGTAGCTGATGACAAATGTTAACACAAATACGATAGAAAGAAGTAAGAAGAATACGAGGTAGGAATCTCTCTCCCTTCCTTAATCAACTTCGTAAGAGGACAGCCTGCAAAAGCTTATTCAGGTATTATCACTTGTGTCATTTATTCTTATTTCCCCCCAATTGGCAAGACTAGAAAAAATACGACCGGAAAATACGATCGGAATATCTGTCATCGTGTATTACATATTTTTGGCAAGACTAGAAACAATGCCGACAACCCATACATCGGAATACCTGTCATCATGTATTATTTTCAATGGCTAAGGCAAAGGCAAAGGTTCAAAACAAATTTAAACATTTTCTACAGGAAAAAAATAGCTTGTAAATATAAATTTACGAGAAAAATTAACAGAGTAACAACAAAATATCACCGATTTATACCTTTAGGACATATGCCATATTTATGCATACAAGTACTTAGTCAAATCGTCTGACAGCTAAAATCTGTACCAGATTCTTTTAAAGACTCATGTACCTACAGAGACAGTAAACGGGCACACTTGGCCGAGTAAATAAATCGTGATAATGAGAATGATCTCGCCTCGTCAAACTGTTTACAAACTAACAAACTGTTAACTGTAAAAGGGAGGAGCCGAGGGCACTGTCTCGCCGCTCGTTACGTGTTATCAACCCATAAGCATGCTGAATTTTATGCGTGTACAGTCCGGCAAATATGTTTTATTATAGTATCTTGTACTCAACAATGAATGTACTTTTATTACCGTCTCTCTTACATCACTTGTATCATTTGAATAATTACCGTTCAGTATTTCACAAAATATACGCAAAGATGTCTATAAATTATAAAGTGAAGTCTCATGTTTCGAAGTACTTGGTCGTTTTAGTTCTCTAAAACGCCACCGCCAGGTCAGACTTGTGGCGCTGTATGCGATAAAAATAGTCACAACTTTTTATATGCAATCAGATTCAGAATGTTTGTTAATGTGTAATATTAAGTTCATAGTTTATTTTAAATTAGACTACTATAGAGATTATTTAAGATTAAAAACAATTAAAAAAAATAATTTAGTTGCTTATAAAATTGGAAGCTTAAAATTATAATACAGTTTAACCTAGGTATCTAATATTTCTGGTTTATAATAGCATGTCAATATTTTAAGTAACTTTTGAACCAAACTTTAATAACATCATGTGGTGATATAATTCGTGTACTTACTTGTTAAATATTAATCTATAACCAAACATCCTGTATAACAGAACTCTTGTGATATAATAGAAACTTTTTATGTTGACCTCTACAACACCCTGGACAGGGTTATACAAAAAGGGTATGCTAAGCCGAAAATAGATCGTAGTACTCATTATGAATACTTTTAGTAAAGGACCAACCCGGAATTCGCGAAAATAAAATCAGCTGTTCCATATATTTTGTCGAGTGTCATTGACATTTTGTTCTATGAAACAGCTGATTGTTTTTCGCGAATTCCGGGTTGGTCCCACAGTAAAAGTTGTTCTTAATGATGAGTACTATCAGCCATTTTCGGCTTAGCATACCCTTTCTGTATAACCCTGTACAAATCAAGTAATGTAATAGGTGCTTGTAAGATTATTGCATTGTCATCGGAAGTGACATAATATCGGACTTTAAAGTGAAATCTATCTTAAACTCGGTACATATTCTTGTTAACGGCAAATTTCTCTTTTATATCACCCGGGTACACTCTCGGTTACACAATATACAGGCTGATGTCGTAGATTTTGAATGAAAAAATATAGGTACAGGGTGTTGCCGAAAGGTGTGATAATATTGAACGATATATAGGTATTACAGGGTTATTCATAAAGAGTATGCTAAGCCGAAAGGACTCATAGTACTCATCATTATGAACAACTTTTACTTTGGGACCAACTCGAAATTCGCGAAAAAAATCAGCTGTTCCATAGAAAAAGGCCAATGACACTCGACAAAATGTATGGAACATTTGATTTTTTTTCGCAAATTTCTGGTTGGTCCCATTGTAAAAGTTGTTCATAATGAATACTCCGAGCCCTTTTCGGCTTAGCATACCCTTTCCTTATAACCCTGCATTCTTGACCGGACAAAAATATTAAATGACAGTAATCAGTAAAAATCGTAGTAATAAATAAATTTTGTTTTAGAACTTGAAATTCTTTTAATTTAATATTGTTCTGTTTCAACCTTGTCAGTCGCCTTGGAGTTGCTGTTGCCAAGCATTTATCTATAAATTCTATAAATAAATAAATAAAAGGCATAAGGACCTATTTTAATAGCAAACATTAAACGTTTCACACTCATAGCTCCTCACTAGGAATAAATCCTGTGTCGGGGATGCCATGGAACACACACAAAGACAAGGACAACTAACACCCAGACCCAGAACAGATATTTAAATTCATCATTCAAACATCTGCCCGGCCGGGAATCGAACCCGGGACCTCTGGCTTATAAGGCGGATACACTACCGCTGAGCCAAACAGGCCGACAACATTGTTATTGTTATATTTGTTATATAAGTTCAGAAATAAAAGTAATAAAAGTACTGTGGTATTATATTTATTTATTGTTTTAACAAAATACTTTACTTTACATTTTATAACATAATTACTTAGATATATTAATACGCTTAACTAAAGTTATTTATTACTGTATTATTATTAACTAATTTCGCGGGTCGCGCGGAAAAAATGTACCTACTCGCTCTACCTACGCTACGCGAAGATTTTTATTTGCTCTAAGACTTTTTTTAGTCTTTTTCTAATTTTAAAATCACATAAAATAACTAACGAAGATTAAACATGATTAACTAATTTTCATTCTGTAACTTAACTAAGATAAAAAAAATATTGGTGGAATAAAATATTTTAAAAATACCTAGTTAATTATCTCTAAATCAAAAAATATCCATGTCGTTTGGTAAAGGCGTCACTGGCCTTCCAGGCACAAATCTTTGTCGCTCATAAGCGACAGCGTTCAAATTGTTAAAAATTATGTATTACTACAGATACAATTCACAAGGTTTAACTACATCTATAAGTGATTATTATACTCTTATCCCTTTACTTTATCATTTAATTTTGTCGCCAGTTGCACTACGCAGCGAGCTACGAGTTCGGCTACCGCGTAAGGGACCACGAGTCCGGCAACGACTTCGGCCACCAGGAAGCCCAGAAGAATGGCAACACCAACGGACAGTACCACGTCTTATTACCAGATGGCAGGATGCAGAATGTGAAGTACCACGCCGGTCCTGACGGCTTCCATGCTGATGTCTCGTATGACATGCAGAAAAAGTAAAGAAATAGCTATTTTTTCTGAGCTAATTTTGACGTTGACGGGTTAGTGCTGTCAATGTCAAAATGTTCACCTGTTCTTGCCTTACCGCTTAAATATCCGCTGCCGTGAAGTTTTTTAATCTAACTTATTACAAAAAGTGGATACCCTTACCGTCCACTTAAAAAGTCTTCCCATCTTCCGATATTATGACCTTTGAGAAGTTGGCTTCTCTCTTAGGATAAGGTAACACAAGTGTTCTTATTCGAATTTTAGACCATTTTTTTTATCATACCTAATTTCATAGGCATTACGTTGTGTTGTTGTGCAATTTTAAATTTTAATTTGTGATGTAAGCTTTTTATTTAAAAATGAATACTGTAAATACTATAAATACCTTATAAATTAAATTAATTAATATTCTAAGCATAATTTATCGTATGTACTAGTTAAGTTAATTAAAAAAAGTACTATGAACTATTTTATACTTCACTCTGTAAATACAACAATCATCGGATATAAATAAAACCCAAACTGTAAAAATATTTATTCTAGATTACATTAATCTAAGTAGATTTTAAATATTAACTTAATATTTACTTACAGAAGTATTTTATCCATAAGTTACCTGGATCAGGATTAAAAATGTTTTTAATGGTACTTTTTAGACAGAGTGTAAAATAAATGAAAAAAATGCTGAAAAAAATCAGCTGTCACATAAAAAGGGTTATTCAAATCTCATGACAAAATGTATGGAACAGCTATCTTTTTTCACGATTTCAAGCTTGGTGTCATTTATACGGGAAGGTATTCTATTGACATCCTTTACAACCCAGCTACCCTTGGCCTTGATACATCTTTTGAATTTACACTCTGAATAATTAGTTCACACCATCTCAACGAATTGACACCTATTCTCCTATTTTAACTGCTTCATGTGATTTGTATTTTTAATAATAAACATTTCGTTGGATAAATAAACAATACTAAAGTTGCCACAACACTTTTTTTTTCGCCGACTGTCACTGTCAGAGTCGAGTGTTAAAATGGCGCGAAACCCGCACTTTCCTCGATTTTATACAAGACCCGATAGAAATGTGTTAGAAATGTGATAATGAACATAGTAACACTCAAGTTATAACATAAAGAGAAATTATAGAAAGCTGTATTGTACATTGGTTTAACGAGATAACATTGCGTAAATGAGTTGACATTTTCACCTTGGTATACTTCCTGTGTTATGTAAGATGCTTTCTTAAGCGGCCTCCAGACTCCCGCGAGATTCACGGCGTGAAGTCGCGCCGTGATTCGTGCGCGAAATCTCGCGCGTACGACGTCGGCTACACATTCACGCTAGGTTCACAGTATAGTTCGCGCACTCGACCACGATGGACCCCGAAATTGCTGCTGCGGGACTTCTTTAATTTAATTTAATTTAATTTAATTAATTTAATTTTAATTTTAATTTAATTTCTTTAATTTAATTTTTTTTCTTTAACTTCTTTTCTTCTTTTCTTTTTTTTTACTTCTTTTTTTTTTGCGCATTAGCTATTTATAACTACGCTTCTGTCAAGCTTCTGTCAAATAATTCTGGAAAATATAATATAGCCTAAAAATATATTAATATAAATAATATAAAATATATTATAGCCTCGAAACACAACTTCACCAACACTACCGCTCTCGACACTCGACGATGCACGACTGAGCGGCCTGCGAATATGTACCCAAGACAAGTTCGCGGCAAGTTCGCGGCCCGCGAGCCCTTTGTCGCGGGACAAAATACCGACAATTTTCGGGGAACGAGGCGCGAACCCGCGAAGAATATGCGAATCCAATCTACACTCACGGTTCGCGGGAAGTTCGCGGCTTCGCGCGCGATCCGCGCGCGAGTGTGGAGAGGCCTTTAAGGGCTCTCCACACTCGCGCGCGGATCGCGCGCGAAGCCGCGAACTTCCCGCGAACCGTGAGTGTAGATTGGATTCGCATATTCTTCGCGGGTTCGCGCCTCGTTCCCAAATGTGAAAATGTTCCCCTAGCGTGAATGTGTAGCCGACGTCGTACGCGCGAGATTTCGCGCACGAATCACGGCGCGACTTCACGCCGTGAATCTCGCGGGAGTCTGGAGGCCGCATTAGAGTTCATAAACATACGTCGGATATTTGCGCATGTACGAGTACCTACATAATGTGTACCTATGAAAGTTGATTGTACGTACTAAGATCAGATATTTTTAATTTTATACTCTATTAACTACCGACATAATATCCCAATGTATCCGGCCAATTCAAATGAGTTTTTACTTTTCGTCGGTGTCATTTTTTCGTTGAATATTTTTTTGCTTTCGTTCGTATATTTTTTTTGTTGATTTAATTTAAAATATTATTTTATTTCTATATGAATACAAATCATTAGCTACTACTTACAGACAATGAAATTGTTTTCGCATGTAGGTACCTACAATGCCTTCATGTAATATTACCGCAGTACATTTTTATGCTGAAGAACTAACCGAACTTACGGAAAACTGACCAATGATTACCTCACTCGTATAAACTAACCAAAAAAAGTGTAGATCTTAATGATTAACTAAAATTGAATAACCTCAATTAATGACAAGAATCAATGCGCGATAACATCGAAAGTTCTAGTCAGACTGGTCGATTATGGCGAAAATCGTACCGTTTGGAAAAAGATGGGGGAGGTGACCTTAAGGGGCATCCATTAATTACGTGAGGCTCTTAGGGGAGGGAGAGTGTTCTCGGAAAATCTCACGTAATTTTTTCCCGCAAGAAAAAGTATCATATGTGAGAAAACTTGGTTAAAATGAGAAAAAAATGTATCTCGACTAAAAAATAAGTCGAATGCATTCAAGCACAAATTAACTTATAAACATAGAAAATGTGCATTTTAAAAATCTCACGTGAGGTTAGGGAGGGGGGAGGGGCGAGTAAAATCTAGCGACATCTCACCAAGGGGGAAGGGGAGGTTGAAAAATCGCCTCACGTACCTAATTAATGGATGCCCCCTTACACCAGCAGGTTTAACACGGACCGTGAATAAATCGTGATAAGTGAAGGTGGTAGATGTAACAAAGCTACGGATACCTATGTTTATCTCTTGAATCTCTCTTGAATTATTCAACATGTCAGAAATCAGAAATATTTATTGACCTTACTCAGTGGCGGATTTACACATTTGCCGCCCGTAGGCTATTCAACATTTTGCCGCCCCTACCGACCTAAACAATTCGATACACTAGCCCCGTCCCCCGTCAAACACAAACATAGAGTCGAACACACAAGCGAATAGGATCAGGAAAATCCTTGCGGCCGATCCTATCCGCGTAATCGGCTCACTTAAACAACCTGACAACACTTTCACAAAAACAGACACTGAAACAAACAATCTACTCATGCAAACCCACTTCCCGGAATGCCAAATCACTAACAGTACCACATGGGGCGAAAGTGAAGGGACACCACCCACAGTGGACGACTGGTTGGTCGCAAATACAGTAGTCACTAGGGACAGGATAATGTGGGCCATAAACACCTTCCAACCCTTCAAAACAGCAGGCCTGGACGGCATTTTCCCCGGTCTGCTACAATGGGGCTTACAGCGTATAGGTAGGACACTGCATCTCATTTTCACAGCGTGCCTAGCATATAGGTACGTTCCACTTGCGTGGAGAGAGGTCAGGGTCCTATTTATCCCGAAACCAGGTAAGAGCGACTACACGGAACCCAAAGCGTATAGACCGATCAGCCTAACATCATTCTTACTCAAAACACTAGAAAGATTATGTGATCGGTACATAAGAGACAACATATTAACAGTGACACCACTGCACCCGCAACAACATGCTTACAAAAAGCATGTTTTTTTGTCAGAGCAAACAAACTGTTTGCGGCCCGTAAGTACTAATTTACTAAATAAAACTAAATGATTTAGTTAACACGAATCTTTATTTACTAAAATGTATTAATTAGTACACTATTATATTCTATAAGTAACGAGTAACTATTATTGTTAAGTATAATTACAATGGCGGGGAAATCTGTCCACAGGATCTTTTTTTAAATGTCGGACTTATACCAGAAAAACATTATACTCATAAATAAAAATAAAATAAAAAAGCCTTTTATTCCTTGCAAAAAGAGAACATCATTTAGAAAAAAAAAAAGAAAAAAAAGGAAAAAAAAAAGAAAAAAAGAGTACATACTCAAATTATACTCATAATTATGAATAACTTTTACAATGTTACAAGCTCTGAAATCGAGATAATCATCATCATCATAATAAAATCAGCTGTTCCATGATGTATAAAGAAAGATCTTCGAGAAAATGTATGGAATAGCTGATATTTTTTGCGATTTCAGGGTTGGTCCCATAGTAAAAGTTGATAATAAAGATCAGTACAATGATATCCTAGCATGTAATGTCCGTCGTCTATATAGGGTTATACAGAAAGGGTATGCTAAGCCGTAAAGAGCTCATAGTACTCATCCTTATAAACGACTTTTACTACGGGGCCAAGCCGGAATCCGCGAAAAAAAATCAGCTGTTCCATACATTTCGTCGAGTGTTTTCAATTGACATTTTTCTATGGAACAGCTGATTTTTTTTTTCGCAAATTCCGGGTTGGTCCCGTAGTATCACTCTATAGAAACACCCTGTTTTTAAACACGGAAAAAACATTTTCTTTAAAACATGTAAATCAATCTAGCTAGTACAGAAACACACAAATGTTGCACATTTAACAATAATACAGGGCTGATCTGAAAGGGTACGCTAAACCGAAAGAGACTTAAAATATTCATCATTTTGAAAATCTATGAGACACTGAAATTGCCAAAAAAAGCTGTGCTACACATCATTTATCTGGAAGAGTCTGCTATTACCGATAATATCGCCTTTCTCGAATGTGTTATCGTTGTGGTGTCAATGAAATGTTATTGTATTGTATTGTAATATGTTAAGTGTCACTGACCTTTTTCTACAAATCAGCTGATTTCTCTACTTCAGTGTTGGTTTCATAGTACGAGTACCCTTTCGACTTAACATACCCTTTCCGAGTAACCCGATAAGACAAACTAATACTCTACGAAGACAATAGGCGGACTACACATTCCTACATTTTACACATCACACACTCACGACAAACTTGTGTGAGGGCTACTCGCGCCAGCGACTGCACAAACTTTAGACTTCTCATATGTAACAACCAATAATGTGTATGTGTGTTTGTGTTCTGGGTGGTGCAGACCTGTTATGGGCAAACGTGACGTTTAACATCGGGCGAGCGATTTGCTCGCCCGATGTAGTGGTAGGGCTCTTTTGCAGAGCCCGCCTGGGGAAGTACCACACCTTTGCCAGTTATTCCACCGCCAAGCAGTAATGTGCAAACATTACTGTGTTCCGGTTGGAAGGGCATTGTTTCCAGTGAAATTACAGGGCAAATGGGAGATTAAACAACTTATATCTCAGGGTGACGAGCGCAGTGCTGTGCCGCGCAGGGTCTTGAATTATGCAAGTTCAAAATTCTGGGTGGTGCAGACCTGTTATGGGCAAACGTGACGTTTAACATCAGGCGAGCGGTTTGCTCGTCTCGTCACTCAATTACATAAAAAAAAAAAAAAAAAAAAAAAACGGCTGAACGGATTTACATGAAATTTGAAATGACGGAAGTTCATGGTCTGGATTAACATAGGGTACTTTTTATACCGGAAAACGCGAGTGAAACCGCGGGGCGCAGCTAGTAATATATAATACATTGTCTTAGTTTTCTATAGCGTTTGCGATCGTAGAGTTGCAACTTGGCTATAGGCCTGCTGGTTTTATCCCAAGGTTTTAGAATTGTTGTCACATATGAGAAGCCTATAGTATAGATTGTCTAGTCGCTGTTAATTATATTATCTGTTGTGATTTTGAGATGTTGAGTTTTGCAAAACGAAGCACTTATCCCAGTTTAACCTTACAGCCCACCTTAAATTGTAACCACCGATCTTAAGGTAGTCTCGAAGAGATCGATCTTGGCGATAAGGCCGCCAGTTGTTGATCAATATATTTTTGTTACTTGTCCAAAAGATTAAGTTTTTAATAGTTTCTGACACAACAGTTTTCGGTAGTGCATCATTTTTAAATATACTAGGTACATGAATGAAAACTGGGTTTAAATCTAAAATAATAATTAATGAGAAACTATCTTAAAATATACAAAAGAGATTATTCTGGCATTAACAATAAAAAAGTATAACTAAGTGAGGTGCGTGGTGATGGGATACTGAGTTGTTATTGGTAGGGGTATTTTTATAGGCACAATTTGTGCCAATGTGATGACCAAAAGTTTTTTAAGTGTCTATGGGTGGAGATGTCGTTGGTTGACGCGAATGTGTGATATTTGTTATTTACATAAGCTTATACACACTACTTCATTATTTTGAATACAAATTTAATTTAAAAATACCAAAAACCTCACATCATATTCAAATTAGTACCATGACTCAATTATTTGTAAATAAAAATCTCAACAATTTTATATACTTAAACTTATTCTTAATTTCTTTTTGTTAAAATATTAAGTTTTGTAAAATATATGTAAACTATGATAGAAGTCACCTGCGAAAGGTTTCTGGATTTTTTAAATTAACCCTAAATAGGAAGTCAATTAGAACACAATCGATGCTAAATAAGCCATTTAACTAAAAATTAAGGCTCGATTGAAAAATTCGAGATTTTTCTTTTAAATATTACATGAATTTTTTTTTTTTTTATTGGAAACTATTCGTCCCCTTATATATTTATAAGATATTAAAAATATTAATTATTTATACGGTAAGATGGAATTTTAATTCGCCATTGTTCGCACGAACAAATGATTGCGCCACGTTGTTCGCACGAACTGATCAAACATACTTTACATCATTATTGATGTTAGTGCGACCTTTTCGCATATATGATGTAGCTTTCTAAGGCAGCCGTCCAGTACCCTTAGTATGAGTTTTAACACTTTGATCAAATGCGTTGTATTATATTTGTGCGACGCAAGTGCAGCCGCACTTGCGTCGCACAAAGGAAAACACAAGGTATGTTTCCCGCATTCAAAGTGTTAATAGTTTGCGAAAACGATCAAACGTTTCGTAAAGCTCCATACATTATAATAGTTCCTTCACGTCTCCGCCAGGGGCGCTTTACTGTAATGTATGGAGCCTTGCGAAACGTTTGATCGTTTCGAAAACTATCAAAACGTACTAAGGGTACTGGTTGGTCATCGCTCGCACGAATAAACGATGCTAAATCGTTGTGCGAATTTTCAAACATTTCGCGGACAAAACTAGGGCAGACTCATTAAAAAAATACTAAAAAACTCCGAGAAAAGAAAACTTTTAAAAAGTAAATTGAATCATAGCTAAGAACACTCTCGGTCGAGTCACTTCAACATTCGATGCGATCATCGTTTGGTCGCCCGAGCGGTGACCAATATGGATGCTGCCTTAGAGTTACATACTATTCCTTTACCACCTTTAACACACATTTTGAACACCGTCATTTCTGGTTTAGGTATCTAGAACGCATTAATACATAACACACTTTTTTTTTATACATACACACAATGTGGAACGGCTTTAAATGAACGTGACCAGAAGTGGAAATACATTTGCCGTTTTGTTTTCGAGTGCAGCAACGGCGCTTTAATCTACATTCAAAGAAAAGAGGGTAAAACGGGACCCTATTACTAAGACTCCGCTGTCCGTCCGTCCGTCCGTCCGTCCGTCCGTCCGTCCGTCCGTCCGTCCGTCCGTCCGTCCGTCCGTCACCAGGTTATATTTTAAAAACCGTGATAGTTAGACAGTTGAAATATTTACAAATGATGTATTTAAGTTGCCGCTATAGCAACAAATACTAAAAAACAGAATAAAGAACATATTTAAGAGGGCTCTCATTCAACAAACGTGATTTTAATGCCGTTTTTATAGATAATGGTATGGAACTCTTTGTGCGCGAGTCCGACTCGCACTCGACCGGTTTTCAATTCATTCACTCATGAAAGGCTTGTTGTATTCTGTAACCTTCGGTTGGCACAAATCAGATTTTAATTTTTTTTCTCCTATAAAATAGTATAAAATATTGAAGTCGATGAGCGAGGTCGAAAATGGTTGTAAGAAACTTGATTATTTTATACTATGAAAAAAACAACGTGGTTTTGACACGCTTTGTTATATAATTACAAGAGAGGTTATCACGTACGTCATATTTGTAAACACTCCTTGAAAAAGATCACCAGATGTAAATGTTTTCGGAGTATCTATAATCCCTTTCCAACGATAGAGTAAAGCAAATATTTGTTTTTTCTAATTACACCCCTTTTTTTAATCAATACCACAGGTATTTAAATAATGAATATTTGGGCAGCGCAAAAGCTAAAATCATACTTTACTAGTAATCTGTGCATTTAGCCTACAATCAGTGCAAGGTAATTTGGGCATTCTCTTTACGATGTAGAGTTCAAATTGCTTTGTAGATGTATCTTAATTCTTGGTGTGGCCAAACTTCGAACACTTTTTAGGGTTCCGTACCCAAAATTTAAAACGGGACCCTATTACTAAGACTCCGCTGCCTGTCTGTCTGTCTGTCACCAGGCTGTATCTCATGTAGCGTGATAGTTAGACAGCTGAAATTTTCACAGATGATGTATTTCGCTTTAACTACAAATACTAAAAAAACAGAAATAAATATTTTTTATTTTTTTTATTTTAAAATAAATATTTTCCCATACAACAAACGTGATATTTTTTGCCGTTAGATAATGGTACGAAACCCTTCGTGTGAGAGTCCGACTCGCACTTGGCCGGTTTTTTTTTATCAGTTTCCATCTATTTTAATTTCTTCGATTATTACTTAATTTAATTGTTATTTTATATTCATTGTATTGCTTTAACCCTCTGACTCGGAAACGTACACATTTGTCCTCGACAAACTCGACCACGGCTGGCTCGGAAACGTACACATTTGTACGTACGCGCTACCCTCTTTAAAAAGGTGTATAGATCAGTTTTGAACGAACTAAATAGGCGTGGTTTGTATAGAAACAAAGAGATGAATAAACCCTCCTTATTTTGGTGTATAATAATAGCGATATTTCAAAGCGCAGTCGTCGACTCGGCCATTTCGAAAAACGCCATTTTCGTGCTGTCGTGACGCAAAGTTTTGTGAGTGATTATCAATTGTTTTCTTGTAAAAGGTAAGTAAAACCTATTATAATTTTGATCATGGCATATGTGTAGACCTTTTCACTACAATAATGAAGCAGTGAATACAATATTATGTTAGTTTTTTTGGATACAAATGAGATGAATGAAATGAAATTTGAAAAACGAATTTTTTTTTGTTTCCATGTTTTTGTATAAATTAAAATTGTTTGAAATTTAAATCTTGTTGAATTTAACGTTAAAATGTAGCAGCGTTATCATATAATGGACTGCTTTTTACATAAATTAAAAATATTTGATAGTTTTTAAAGATTCGTAATTTTTCTAAACGTCTGCTATGAAGGCGGTTTTCCCGCCAAAACGCGTCCGAGCTTACCGGTGTAGAGTTTAACAGGTGTCACCCGAGTCAAAGGGTTAATTTCCCGCGTACCTGGTTTTATTCAAAACGCGTTTTAAATTTCGAAGAGAGCGCAAAAAGCTTCTCTTAGTCCTTTTTCAATTTCTTGCGTTCATGCGCGTCATCACAGAGCAGCGACCGTTTTAATTTCAATCTACCCTCACATTTTTTCGTCGAATTGCTCAAGTGCTTGATTTCGTTGGCAATGCCGCGTATTTTGGCCATCATGGTCTGTGTTTTGGTTTTTGGACTGTTGGCAGTAGAAGTGGAGGGGGTATCGTCCAGTTTGGGGGTTTCGGTGGGGGGTTCCCCGTCCGCTTCCGAGAGGCTCGGGAGTTTTATCACCGGTTTCCTTGGTTGGATGTTTGTACGTGCTGAAGAGAACAATTAAATAAATTAACACGTATAAAACAAAAAACACGAGACTTCAAAAAATGTTCTAAAACCAGTTTTTGTTGCATGTCATCGGAGTTACACGGGTATACATAATTTCAACTCAATCGGACATCGGGAAGTGGTTCGAAATTCAGTTACAAGATTTGACCTGAACATACATACATACAAACATTACAAGTTATATAAAAGCTTGTAAAAATACCTAAATAACTATACTGACACAGAACGCAAATTGTGTCTCGGCCTCCTAAAATAAAAACAGAACTTGCTCGAAACAAATAGAAAATTGAAATATTACCTTTAGTGGCGTTTAGCCTCGAGGTCCCGATAGGCAGTACCGACAGGTCCAGTTTTATCTGCGAAGAGAAGTGGCAGGGCTGCGGTGACGTCACATCCGCTGCCATTGACGCTGGAAAACACAATAAACCGGTCAAATTACCATATTTAAACGAGTTTAAAAATCATGCAAGAAGTCATTAACTGCAAAATCAGTGTTAGGCTGGACTCAACTTCGAGCGCATCACGCTTGTAATCATTCCTAGAAAAAGATCACCGAATGTGATCAAACTAGTCGCAATATCCGACTCAATAAAACTTGAGTATTCCCGTGTTTATTATAGCCATATATGTCAAAACTGTTAAAAACGTTAGTTTTCTCAGGATTCGCGAAAAAAAATCAGCTGTTCCATACATTTTGTCGAGTGTCATTGACATTTTTCTATGGAACAGCTGATTTTTTTTCGCGAATTTCGTGTTGGTCCCATAGTAAAGTTTTTTTTTTAATTCAAAATAGGCTTGCGTTTGACCGCCTTTTTGCCTGATGGAGCAATGATGCGGCCTACGATAAGTTGTTCATAATGATGAGTACTATGAGCCCTTTTCGGCTTAGCATACCCTTTATGAATAACCCTGTATATCTGAGATTTATTATAAACTAGCTGACTCGACAGACGTTGTCCTGTCAAAAGCCATTGCGTAACTATAGCAACCGTAGTATGTTGATGCTAACTTGTCAATTTATAGTAAAAATTATCAGTATATATATAATTTGCAATAAATTAAAATTGCGACTATAATTTGAGATTTAAACTATCCTATCTCTCAAGTTGGATCGAACTGCACATGGTGTGCGAATTTTATTATAATCGGTTAAGTGGTTTAGGAGTCCATTGAGGACAAACATTGTGACACGAGATTTATATATATTAAGATTAATATCGGATATTTTTGAACCCTGCTTATAAACGTGTGAAAAAAAATTGTTATGGGCAAACGTGAGGTTTTACATCAGGCGAGCGATTTGCTCGTCTCGTCATTAAATTACTTCCATAAAAAAAAAAAAAACTATTAGGAATTAGACAACCTTTTTGGCTCAGCGGTGGTATATCCGCCTTATAAGCCAAAGGTCCCAGGTTCGATTCCCAGCCGGGCAGATTTTTGAATGATGAATTTAAGTATCTGCTCTGGGTCTGGATGTTAGTTGTCCTTGTCTTTGTGTTCCATGGCACCGACACAGGGTATCCTAGTGGGGAGCTATGAGTGTGAAACGTTATTTATTTATTTAATGTGTATGTGTCATTTGTGTGTGTGTGTGACTGTGTATGTATTACCTCCCCCCATCCCGCCTCCCGCTTGGTTAGTGTGTGTGATCTCACTGTACTTGATATCGCACTCTTCTATGCGTTTCTTCAAATCAGCTGAAACATAATAAAATTATTTGAAAACAAGAAAAAAGATACATAACAAGATTATTTTTTTTTATCTTTCAAGATTTGACCCAAACAGACATACATTCAACAAGACAAGTAAAATAAAAGCTTGTATTTAACCTTTAAGTGCCAACGTGTAATTTTTGTCGCATAAAGACTGACGTGCGGTCTAACAGACCGCTCTTAAGTTTCAAATGGATTCCTCACTAATTTTAAGTTCGCCGACAATAAAACCACTTCCGATGCGCGAGCCCAACTAAACTCGAAGCTACTGAGGAACCCATGGCAATAGCATGCGGGAAAGGGGTTGATTCCTCGAATTGTAGTTTCCGAGCGGTCTGCGAGACCGCACTTCAGCAAGGTTATGGTTTTGTTCCGTTCTATTTTTTTATTTCTCAAAATAGCAGTTATTATTTCTCACCTATGGTGGCGTCTTGATGTTTCTGCGTTTTCGCCATCCGCTTGATAAGGGTGCACTGTCTCAGAGACATGCTTTTATACTCTATCATCTGTGGACAGAATAAATTAGTTTCAATATTATTTTGGAAGACTAGCTTTTTTGACGTGACGTCTAATAAATCGATGAACACCGGGTGCACGCACGAAAAAGTGTCCCGTTGTGTCATTGTGACGTCACGATCGGAGCGAGAACAGTATGCAATCTTTTCATCAATGTTTTGTTATGACGTTGTCACGTTAAACTATCGTCAGTAAACCGATTTCACAGACAAGAGACCACCAATTTTTTTGAAGTTATACTTCTTTTGGCGCGATAGAGAAAAATGATGAGAGTGAATTTTTACTTAGCGCGACACCTAAATCCTACACCATGAAGTTAGTTCTAGGTGGCACGATGCGCGCGCACACCGCCACCTAAATTCTATATCGTGAAGTTAGTTCTAGGTGGCATGAAAATTGATAACTATGTGTGAATAAATAAATATTATTTTACGCCAAAGAAGTATAACTTCTAACGCGTGTACATAAGTACACACACTCTTTTTTTTCTTTATTACAGTATATCAGTGAAATGTTATTTATTTTTGTCTTGATAAGAATAAAAGGGCTCGGGTGATCGCTGGTGACGGTGACGCATACTTTGCGGTAGTACATACGGGACCTACTGCCTCCATTCCGAAAAGATTTGGCAAGTTTTAATTTTGATAATATTTCGGAACATGATTAGAAATTTTATACATACAGGGTTATTCATAAAGGGTATGTTAAGCCGAAAAGGGCTCATAGCACTCATCATTATGAACAACTTTACTATAAGACCAACTCAGAATTCGCGAAAAAAAATCAGCTGTTGCATACATTTCGTTGACTGTCGTCATTTTTCTATGGAACAGCTGATTTCTTTCGCGAACTCCGGGTTGGTTCCTTAGTAAAAGTTATTCATAATGATGGGTACTACGTGCTCTTTTCGGCTTAGCGTACCCTTTCTGTATCTGATAAGTTAGGGATGCGTGGGTACTGGCCTGCCTGCACAGCAGCTTGTACTGGTCGGCGAGGA
This sequence comes from Alcis repandata, assembly GCA_949125135.1. Classification (NCBI taxonomy): domain Eukaryota; kingdom Metazoa; phylum Arthropoda; class Insecta; order Lepidoptera; family Geometridae; genus Alcis; species Alcis repandata. The sequence goes on along the minus strand of OX421248.1, from coordinate 807,555 downwards.
ACAGAGACACTCGGGCACTCAGCGCCGCGCGCCGCCGGAGCCGGGCCAGCTGCAGGCGGAGCAGCGGGGGCGGCGCGGCTGCGGGGGCGGGGGGCACAACTAAATGTTTAATATGGGATGGAAGATTGATTTTAGATAAGATTAGCTAATTTTATTTAGATAAGTTATATGATGTTGCTGCCCTATCGAATTGGGGATTCCCTGTGAGGATAGCGGTAAGCGTTTGTAAATAAATAAATAAATATGTCGGCGCTCTGAGCCAATCTTTATTTAGAGTGGTAAAGAAACGTAACTGACAGTGACAGCTGCTGAGCTGCTGACGTTTACCACTCTGGCACAACTACGATCCATACCGCGGGAAACGATACTTTGGGAATCTCGAGCAGAGCCACAAGGGCAAGGGTTGATAGTTAAAGTTGATACGTAGAAAGCTGATTACAATAGTTGCAATTACATCTGGAATTACAGTGGTGGCCATAGAATCTTATTGTATCGTGTACCTATGCGCATTACGTGTTCGGCGGAGTGCCTGTTTGAGTTGTATCGTGAATACTTGGGATATCCATTGGAGATCATAGTTGAACGGATCATTGTAACATTAATGTACTGACATCATTCAAGATTATAATCTACGTGTGTTGCAAGTAATGGTTTTATTCCTCTCGCCCGATTATCCACGCCTGTTTGTCTAATAGAACCTAACTACATGCCCACATTATGAACAGAACCGCTCGACAATACCTAACTTCTGATAATTGGCAACACCTCTACCTATGAGTGCCTTTATCAGAAGTGGGATACGAAGGGCAAAGATCAGAGGATAAAACCAGCAGCTACAAAACATCGCCATGCTAAACTTTTTGCTACATGTAAAGTCGTCGAGATTTTTGGCTAGCACTTAACCTCAAAACTACAAACAACAGAATATGAAAGGAGCAGAATATGAAAGTACAGAAGCCGATGATTGAAAAATTTACATGGTGACGGAGATTTCAATATCAATAACTGATAGGAAGAACGATAGTAAATTTGAGGTCAAGGAACTTGACAATGTTGTCAGTGTCAACCCTTCCACGGGTAGGTACTTGTGATACCCGTGAACTATTAGTGAATCGTCCAGTGAACTATCAGGAGGCCGTGATGGCGTTAAGACATGTAGATCGATTCTAGGTCTCTTTCTAGATCAAAATCAAAATCAAAATGAATAAATAAATCAATAAATCAATACATACTTCCAAAATAAAGAAACAGGCAAAGAACAAGGACTGTCTTTTTTCATGCTATAGTAGTAGGTTAGGGTGGTAGGGCTCCTTTGCAGAGCCCGCCTGGGGAAGTACCACACTTTTGCCAGATATAATATTCCACCGCCAAGCAGTAATGTGCAAATATGTTTCGGTTGGAAGGGCCATGTTTCAAGTGAAATTGAATATAAGATTAATCATCTTGTATCTCAGGGTAGCGCAGTGCTGGGCCACGCAGGGGCTTGAATTCTAAGAGACGAAATTCTGAGTGACGCAGACTTGGTATAGACAAACGTGACGTTTAACATCAGGCGAGCGATTTGCTCGTCTGATCACTCAATAGCATAAAAAAAGAACTAGACCGCTTTTATCTCCCTCGGACTTGCAAGATTTTTTATTTTTTTATTCAGGTATAGGCTTGCGTTTGACCGCCATCTCGCCTGATGGTAAGCAATGATGCGGTCTACGATGGAGCACGCTTGCCTAAAAGGAACCGATTCACTCGCGACGTCAAGACACCCAAATTATATCTATCGGGAAACACCCACCCGGGCAGAGTATTCCACACTCTGGCGGTGCGCACAATAAAAGTGGAATCAAAGCGTTTCGTACGAGTTTTGGTATATCTACCATAAAACGATGTCGCTTATTGAAGATGTTGAATGTCCTACCACCGAAGGTCTTTTCGGCGAACTACAACATGGGGCGTTTTAAAAAGGGAGTCGACAAGCACCTCTCCGGGCTGGGGAAGCGCTGCTACTGTTCAGGTATCAGGCGGCAGTTTTGCTTACCACTGCCTGTTTGCCGAGCTTTTATACACAAAGTGTAAAGGAAAGGTGAAGGTTCTTCTACACTTCAAAGTGATCAACTCTTGTGATACAAGTTTGCTAAATTGAAAAAAGAATATCGAGTCTCTATACAACATAATTATATTATTTAGTCACGTGATCAATTTTTAATGCAAATTTGATATTTTCTTACTCGTATTTAGCAAACTTGTGTTCAAGAAGTTGTTCACTTTGACGTGTAGAACAACACCCTTAAGTATTACTACACCTTTCCGTTACACCTTGTATAACTAGCGACCTGCCCCGACTTCGCACGGGTATGAAATATAGTCTATGTTACTCGCTAATAATGTAGCTTTAGGGTCGATACAAATGTATAATAAAACGTCCAACCTTTCACACTTGACGCACTAGCGCATCATCGGTTGACCGATGATGCGCTAGTGCGTTCTATACATTTCTCTGTTCTGGCGTTACGCGACCGATAATACGCGACGCATCTTCCGTCAGATGTGTATCGACCCTTATATTAGTGAAAGAATTTAAATGAAGTAGTTTATGAGTTATAATACAAACATACAAGAATACAAATCTTTCCTCTTTTTTTTCGCGGTTGTTTGTGTGTGTGTGAGTGAGACAGCAAGCATACCGTGTTGCGGTCTCGGCTGCGGCTGCGCTTCTTCCTGCAGTTTCCTTCTGAAGGCGGGCGATATCTTGTCGTCGAAGTGCTCTATCGCCATGCTGGATATGTCGCGTAATTCTTGGAGCACCTACCGATAAAAAAAATTCAATTACCATCTCAAATAAACAGGGTTTTGAAAAGGTCAGAGGCCTTCAGGTGACCTAGAAACTGGAAACCAGGACTACTAACAAGAACATTATAAAATAATATTCTTGTTAGTAGTGTCAAAACAAAAAACAAAAACCGAGACCGACTATTGAGTTATTCATCTATTTGTCGCGCACGTACTTAACGCAAATTTAAGACTTATATGGTTTTCTCATGGATACCATTATCAGAACTGGACTAAATTGAAATGGGACCAAATGGGAAGCGTCAGCTTTCTAATAAAAAAAGAATCATCAAAATCGATTCACCCAGTCAAAAGTTATGAAGTAACAAACATAAAAAAAAAACATACAGTCGAATTGATAACCTCCTTTTTTGAAGTCGGTTAAAAAAGACTGGTTTGCTAAGCCGAAAAGGAATTATAATACTCATCGTTATAAACCATTTTACTATTTGATCATTCGTGAATATTCGCGAAACAATCACCTATACCATAAACAAATATCAACTTGACACTCGACAATATGTATGGAACAGTTTGTTTTCATTCCTTTGCAATTTCAGGGTTGTAACCAAAAATAATATATTTTTTTATGTTATTGAGTGACGAGACGAGCAAATCGCTCGTCTGATGTTAAACGCCACATTTTCCCATTACAAGTCTGAAATTTTGAATTTTTAGAATGCAAGACCCTGCACCACCCTGAGATATAAGATGTTTAATCTCTTATTCTCCCTGTAATTTCACTGGAAACAATGCCCTTCCAACCGGAACACAGTAATGTTTGCACATTACTGCTTGGCGGTGGAATAACTGGCAAAGGTGTGGTACTTCCCCAGGCGGGCTCTGCAAGAGTCCTACACTGAGAAAAATTACCCCTAAAGTACGGAGCATACTGACAATCACCAAAAAGTATGATGATTAGCACCAGTTTTTACAGTGTATCACTATTTATATAGGGTTATTCATAAAGGGTATGCCGAAAAGAGCTCATAGTACTCATCATTATGAACAACTTTTACTATGGGACCAACTCGAAATTCGCGAAAAAAAAATCAGCTGTTCCATAGAAAAATGTCAATGACACTCAACGAAATGTATGAAACAGCTGATTTTTTTTTCGCGAATTCTGGGTTGGTCCCATAGTAAAAGTTGTTCATAATGAGGAGTACTATGGGGCTGTCCATAAATTACGTCATTCTAAATTAGGGGGGGGGAGGTCGGTCTGAGGATGACGGTAAACGATGAATGAGGGGGGGGGGGGCGTTTCGGAAATGACGTCATTCTTGTGATACCAGTTACTCCAAAATGTACAATAGTATATTGTACAACTAGAGTGGAAACTAGGCGATTCTCCACGATGCGATGCGATTCTTTAGCGACGGCTAACTGCCGTCGCTAAAGAATACTCGTAGGGAAGAATAATATAAAAAAAAATATATAAAAAAATGAAAAAAAAATGGAAGGATGATTTTTGTTATAATTAAACACGGAATACACACGTAAAAATTAAGTCGTCTACTACGACTAGTTTCGGTCACATTCGGTGACCTTCATCAGGTGAGTTTACAAACGTGACGCGCTCGCGGTTGCGTCTGATGAAGGTCATCGAATGTGACCGAAACTAGTCAAAACCGTTGAAAAAAAAACTTATTAAGAAAATGTAAAGATCAGTTTTTATTTTTGTTATAATTAACACGGGAATACTCACGTAAAAATTAAGTCGTCTACTACGACTAGTTTCGGTCACATTCGGCGTGCCAAACGAGACGCAACCGCGAGCGCGTCACGTTTGTAAACTCGCCTGATAAAGGTCACCGAATGTGACCGAAACTAGTCGTAGTACACGACTTAATTTTTACGTGAGTATTCATTCCCGTGTTTAATTATAACAAAAATGTGTGAAACCACGTTAGAAACCACCAGAATAATGTTAATATATTAATGAAAATTGCCAATTAAAGTACAAAATAATAAAAGATGATTCTATAGCAAAATGTTTTAATGTTACCCTATTTTTCTCAAATCCGCAAATGTTTTAATTTTGTCAAACTGGTAATGACGTCATTTTCGCGAGAGGGGGGGGGGTCCATTACGAAATGACGATAGAATGATTGTAGGGGGGGGGGGTCGAAAATCAGCAAAAATCGATGACGTAATTTATGGACAGCCCCTATGAGCCCTTTTCGGCTTAGCATACCCTTTATGAATAACCCTGTATGTATAACTATCATAATATATAGTTCTCACCCTAAAAACTGGTGCTAAGTACTAGTTTTTACGGTGACAACAGTAACTACAAAATATTCTGTATTCTGTTCGTACCTCATGCGCTCGCGGCGGAGTCGTCTCATTCTCCACAATGGTCAGCACGCGACGAATTTCGTCTATAACCTGGAAAATTATAATTTGTAGCAAGTTTATTAATGCACCAGATGAGATGACTTCGTACTGCATCATCTGCCTACCCTTATCCCACCTACGTGGGGTCGGTACAGTATGTACACTTTCATCTCTATTCGTAATTTTTTTTAATATTTTTTTTTACAACAAACTAGACATGCGTTTGACCACAATCTCACCTGATGGGAAGCGACAATGTGGTCGAAGATGTAGCACGCTTGCCTAAGAAATACCTATTCGCTCTACTTTTAAATAACCCTGGGTTGAACTTTTTCGGGAAGACAGACGCCGGCAATGAGTTCCACACCTCTGCGGTTCGAATTAAAAAGGTGGAATGGGAACGCTTATTGCGTTTGAACGGAATTTCCACCGTGAGAGGGTGTCTCTATATTATCTGCCAACTTGCCTGATGGTAAGAAAAATGCGGTCTACGATGCAGCACGCTTGCCTAAAAGAAACCGATTTACTCGCGACTTGAAGACACCTAGATTAAATCTACCGAGAAACACCCACTCGGGCAAAGCGTTCCACACCCCAGCGGTTCGCACAATAAAGGTGGAGTCAAAGCGTTTCGTACGAGTTTTTGGTATATCCTACTAATATTATAAACGCGAAAGTTTGTGAGTATGTTTGTTGCTCTTTCACGCAAAAACGGCTGAACGGATTTACATGAAATTTGGCATGAAGGTTGTTCATGGTCTGGATTAACACATAGGCTACTTTTTATCCCGGAAAACGCGGGTGAAACTGCGGGGCGCAGCTAGACAACCATTGTGTCGGTGCCGCTTTTGTGCTTGTAATCTCTGGTGTGAAGAATAAAGAGTTTGTCTAACTGTCTACAGGGTTATTCATAAAGGGTATGCTAAGCCGAAAAGGGCTCATAGTACTCATCATTATGAACAACTTTTACTATGGGACCAACTCGAAATTCGCGAAAAAAAATCAGCTGTTCCATACATTTTGTCGAGTGTCAATGGGTGCTTTTATAATTTACCGTGGCACGGCACGGTACGGCACGTTTTTATCGTCACGGTAAAGTAGGAAAGCAAAATGTATGCATTTGTATGCAAACGCTTTTAATTTACCGTCCACGGCAACGGCACGCCGTGAACAGCAACGATCTACCGTGCCGTTGCCGTAGCATACTGCGCTCCCTATCAAGTCGTCGCGGCATTGTTGAGAGTGTAGTGTGTGCGTACAAGAAATTTGTATGTGTGCGTGCGTAGCCAAGAGGCGCGGGATGAGAAAGTATGTAATAAAACGATTTTGTTGACATCCGAAAATAATTGAAAAACTTATTTTGGTCTTCCTTGAGCTTATCAAATAGCGTGTAGTATGACCCTTCTAAATATTTTACTTTTAAAAGCGGATGTTGCCAATACTTTCTAGTAATATGTCTTTTTTTACGTCTTAAATATAACAAATAGAGCATAAGTAGTCGCTGTCTCTTCGAGAACATGTCTGCACTTTGAAGACGCGCAAAGCGTAATAATTTCACGGCGAATTATAAAATCACCCTACGGCACGGCATGCCGTCCACTGCCACGAAACTTCTATCACGTCCACGGTAATATCGTGCCGTGCCGTGCCACGGTAAATTATAAAAGCACCCATTGACATTTTTCTATGGAACAGCTGATTTTGTTTTCGCGAATTTCGGGTTGGTCCCATAACAAAAGTTGTTCATAATGAGGAGTACTATGAGCCCTTTTCGGCTTAGCATACCCTTTATGAATAACCCTATATATTACAATACCTTGCCGGGTATAAAGCAGCACAGCTGGTGGTCGATGAACTTGGAGTATGTCATGTTGAGCATCGATATGCGAGTCTCGATGGAAGTCAGGATGTCGCAGTGACGGGACAGCTGGTGGTACCTGGAACGTCAAATTCACATTCAAATTACAGTTTTGTACAATAACTTAATGGCTAGAAACACGAACAAACGATGCTAACCGCAGGAGATAAAATTAGAGATATAAGAATTTACAAAAAAAAATAAAATAATAAAAAAAAATTATATTTTTTTAATAAACAAATTGAAAAATTTGGAAAAGAAAACTACAGAAAGTAAAGTTAAATACTATTGACTCATTAGCAAACTGTGTGGATGTGTGGGGGGTGTTTTGTCTTTGCAATAAACGGACCTCGAAAGAGTCAGGGTTTGCAGAGTCCAGCTCTGCACCAGACCAGCGCTCGATCAGCCCAGTCAGAGAAAGTTCTGTTTGTTGTCTGCCCTTATGCTGCATTTTATACTAAACTTGCGAGGTTAATGTCGACCTGTTTGGCTCAGCGGTAATTTATCTGCCTTTTAAGCCAGAGGCCCCAGGTTCGATTCCCGGCCGGGCAGATTTGAATGATGAATTTAAATGTCTGCTCTCGGTCTGGGTGTTAGTTGTCTTGTCTTTGTGTATGTTCCATGGTATCCCTGACACAGGATTATCCTAGTGGGGAGCTATGAGTGTGAAATGTTTATTAATAAGAAGAAAATTAGTGCATTGTTACTGTTGTTACCCTTCTTTGGAGCTATAGTCACTGCATTACCAACTGAGTCGTGCGGCCATAAATCATTTCTCTATGTCTATCTCGCTCGCACTTGTGGGTCTTATGGAGCCACATAGTGATGTGCGTAAGATGGTTATAGACGCGTATCGATAAGAAGAAAATCAGATAGAAACATAGTAGATAGTATTGTGGCCCTGTAAAGGGCCGTTTGTTATGGCCCTGCGACTCAGTTGGTAATGTGGTGACTGTAGTTCTGTTGAGGGGACTGCATGCTGTTTTTCCTCACTTATCTGAAATGGATTTTAGGCCACCTAGTATTCGTTTGTTTCTTGTTTATACAAATGTGAGATGTGGCAGCGGTGGTCTGGAACTGAGCTCATAAATGGACTATAAGCTTTAGCTTAATTCAACGCTGTCAATTGGGGAAACGTTAATATGTCAGTCACATTTACAACCCAGTTGGTGTAGACGTTAGGCACATTCAGACGACCTGTTTGGCTCAACGGTAGTATATTCGCCTTTTAAGCCAGGGGTCCAATTCCCGGCCGGGCAGATGTTTGAATGATGAATTTAAAATGACTGCTCTGGGTCTGGGTGTTAGTTGTCCTTGTCTTTGTGTGTTTTAAATGGCATCCCCGACACAGGATTATCCTGGTGGGGAGCTATGAGTGTGAAACATTTATTTTTTTATCATTTTATTCCCAACAAAATATTCTCAAGAGGTTTACTATGGAAACTAAAGTAGTTTTGACAAAACAACAATATGTGTTTTTTTTCGTTTGTTTTTGTTTCTCCTGTGTTAATTATGACAAAATTCTCAAGAGTTGTTGGAACCACTGCTAAAGACTACAGCTTGGCTGAGGGTAACCAGACCTGCGTTCAGACTCCCGTCTCGGCAGCTGCGCCTTCACATTCTTCAGGGCATGGGCGTGTCTCCTCTCAATCATGAGGAAACCTCGGTTCAGCATCCGCATACATATCTCATTAAAGCTTTTGGACACCTGGAAATGATTCAAAATACAAATTTAAAACTAGGTACACTGTTTTTGTTACTTTTAAATTTTACAGAATCAAAAGTAATCTATGTATACAGAGTTCAGTCTACCTCCATTCAAAATTTCGTCCTAATTTGTGTAGCCATTGTTGCATGATTGAGGAGTAAGCGTCTAAGCATTCAAATTTACAAACATTCACATTTATAACTTTAATATTTATGAAAAGGAGTACAGAGAGATAGCTGCCCCTATTGAGGGCGTAAACAAACCCTCAGTTGCAAATTAAATTAATTTTACACTTAAAACCATATAAAAAGTATTCACTTTGCACATTTTACTTATGCTATGACTTCTCATGAGGTGTATTATATTCTATTATTTGATATTTTCATTTTTACCTTGTCTTCTCTTCTTTCTGCCTTGCCTGAACAAAATGCTACGTCATAACTTATGGAAACCTAAGATTATCTCTAGTTTCCACCCACTAATGTTGGAGCATGACCTTGGGTTACTGGCACAGCAGTTCCACTGCTATTATATCAGGTGTAGTGGTATGTTATTCATAAAATGTAATTTACTTGAAGTAGGATTTACAATAATATTAAAAGAAATTAAATAAAAAAAGCGCAAAATATTTTGTTTTTTCACTATTTATTTTGTCGACATACGATAGGCCACTGCTATAAGCAATAAAAAACTAAAAAGCAAGGATATGAATATCGATACAGCCTTAGGTAAGAGCAAGTTAATAGATAAACTTGTGGTACAAAAAATATACTTACGATTCTATTCTTAGAGATTTCATCGTAAGATAGGAATGATAGTACATTTTCTATCATATCTATCGGTAGACTCATCATTTCCATGGTTATGATCGGGAATAATTAGAGCCAAATCATATGAATTCACATGTACGTCGCAAAACTATCAAATCATAACATTTTATTCACTATTTTTACATAAAATTAATTTGGGCTTGACACTGAACCACAGATTACTACTATGACTGAACAAAACAATGCATCAAATGCACCTTGCCACATCAAACGTTTGAAATTCCCGAAACTAAAAAATATTTTAAAAATCTGTTCAGAATATTAAAATTGGCGCAAGAGTTTTGTGTCATATATCACCTTTAACAATACGAAACGTTTTCAAAAAAAGGCACTCGCACAAGAAACTTTTCTTCAAATCTTAAAAAAACAAGAAAAATACAACTTTGTTTAAGAGAATAAAGTTGGGTAAAAATTGATTGCTTATCACTATAAACACTGTTGGAATAAATTGTTGTTAAAAAATTAGGTTGGCTGACTTGGCTGTAAAGTCGGTGCACGGACGATAGTTTAAGTGACAACGTCCTATGAAAACATTGATGAAAGGATTGCATAGGTACTTTTCTCACTCCGATCGTAACGTTACAATGATTGTAAGGAAAACTTTTTCGTGCGTGCAGCCGGCGTTCATCGATATATTAGACGCTGGCACGTCAAAATTCTCCTGTTCATTTATTTTGATTATCCTATACATTTTTCCCAACAATCGCGAAAAACTTTAAACCTGGCAATGCTATGATGTCATAGATACGCCTCTGATAGCAGTGACATATTAAGAATTAATGACATCATGTGAATACTACTAGTACATTACTAGTACTAGTTGACCAATCCGAAATTCGCGAAAAAAACAGCTGGTGAAAAGATGGTACGCAGAAATAATTTTGATGCTAACTCAATGAAACTTTACAGTTGTAGGACTTGTAGGTACTAAGCTTTGGGTGGACAACATCCGGAAAAAATCCGAAACCTTCGATCAGCAAAAAAATCAATAAGTCACATCTTCGAGGTGGAACTGCTAATTACATAGGTATATCGAAAACTAAAACCATTTTCGGCAGAGCGCTAAAACTAAAAATTCACCAAAAACTGCTCCAATTCTTAGACTAAAATAAAATGAATTTAATTTATTTTATTTTAGTATTTATAGGCTCCAATTCACCTTTTTCGGAATATTGAAAAAACATGGCCACCATAAAAAATATGGGTGCCGTACAAACTTTGAGGGTCTATCTATACCTACCACCTACCTATCTCCGAAACGATTGAATAGTGATGAAAATCCAAATGATTCAAAATGACCGCCTTTTTTCAAAATGGTCCGAGAAGGCTGATTTATTGCATCTGCGGGTTTTTGGGGCCCCTGATTCCATAATATGACGCTCTTTACATGCTCTCAAAAAAGGAGGTTAAGTTAATTTTATCCCGGAACAACAAACTGTTCCTGAGGGATAGTCTACGCGAGCGAAGCCGTGGGCAGAAGCTAGTTTGGTATGATGTGAGCAAAAGTGGAACTAAACGAACCATTTACTGTAATCTTGCAGCTTCCAAAATAAAATATAGATGGCGGTGTACAAGCTTAAAACGCGCAAGTGTTTCGCTCCGCGTTATCAGAAACTTCGGGGACTTTTGTTTGAACGGCAGAATACCAGTAATATGGTTTTTTTTTGTTCCCACTTCTGATAAAAGCAGTTTTTTGACGTTGTTAGCCCTGAGTTAACAACATTTATCACAATTATTATTACACAGAAAGGATGTGCTTAGCCGAAAAGTGTCCATTCCGTAGTACAACTTATGAACAACTTTTTCTATGGGACTAACCCGGAATTCGCGGAAAGTAATCAGCTGTTCCGTAGAAAAATGTCATGTCCATATTGTATGGAACAGCGGATTTTTTTGCCAATTCCGGTTTGATCCCATAGTAAAAGTTGTTCAAAATGACGAGTACTATGAGCCCTTTGCGGCTTAGCATACCCTTTCTGTATAGTCTTGTAGTAATTTTAACAAATTCCATCTACCATGTGATCAGTTCTGAAATCGCAAAAAATAAACAGCTGTTAAAAAATGACAATACAACATAAACATTTTGTTGGCCTAAGCGTAGCTCATCATCATCATCCACAGCCCTCTCTATCCCACTGCTGGGTATAGGCCTCTCTCCCGTTATGCCATCTACCTCGGTCAACAGCTAATCGGGTCCAGGCTCGACCCGCGACTCTATGTCGTCGACCCATCTCGTCGCCGGACGAGCGTAGCTATCATACTTTTAAATTACATATTTTGTTAGAAGGCTGTTTGTTATTTAAATAAAATAATATAGAATATTTATTTAATAAATAAAAATAGTGCCTCTTTAATTTCCATTCTAAATATTGAAATTATCTCTACCTTTCATATTTTTATGCAGCTTCCAAAAAAAAAAACATGACTGTACCTTCTTAAATCGCGCAAGCGTTTCGCTCCGCGGTTTAAACTACCTTCGTAGACTTTACAAGTTAAAATCTCAGAATACTAACAGAAGGTACTCTGAACCAGGCCTGTTATAGTATAGTTTTTGGACGTTGTTGGCCCGAGCTAACAACATTATTATGCACAAGCACATTACCTTTATATAATTTACTAACCCCCGAGGCTGACCGGGCAAACGTTCTTGACTTCTCATTCAGATTTTTTTCGAAAACATCATTAATTATATTTCCTTCTTTTTATTCAATAGTATGTTGTTAAAACATATAGTAGGAATACAAATTCAGAGTTAACACCACAAAAAAAAAACGTGAATTCTGTTTCTAGACATTTTTTGTCAAATTATACCGGGTAGACTACATAATGTAAAAAAAAAACTCAAGTCTTATTTATATCTTTATTGCGATAAAAGATAGATAAATGTATACATATACAATTACTCCATTGAATATATTTATAACATGCCAATTTTACGCATCAAAAGTATACAAAAGCTCGATTTTATAATATGATATAAATATATAATATATGTTATATAATGGAAAATGGATGGGTTTCTTTTGGTCTAAATCTAGCCTAAGGTATAAAGTATATATTTTTGTATAATTATATATTTTAAGGTTTCTACAAGCATTATTACATTTATCTTTACATGGAAAGTTCTATATTATTAGGTACTATCTATTTGTGTTTATACAAGCTGTTTAAAGTATATTTTATTAAGTGTTATAAAAGTGTATGTTATGTGTGTATAGGTACACAACTTTTTACTGATGAACATATTTTTATTAAAAAGTTGCTTTTTAAATTAAAATTGTTTTTATCAAAATCTGGCAGTAAAAAATGAAATACTATACAAACCGAATTGCGACAAATAGGTTATAATTATATTGTATATTAAAGCTGCTCTCCTGAGATTTGTGATTGACGACTTTGCCCTTTCTGTTGTAAATACAGGTTTATAAGGAAAGGGTATGCTAAGCCGAACAGGGCTCATAGTACTCATCATTATGAACAATTTTTACTATGGTACCAACCTTGAATTCGAGAAAAAAAATCAGCTTTTCCATAGATAAATGTCAATGACTACACCAATTGTATGAAACTGCTGATATTTTTGCGCGATTTCAGGGTCGGCTCCATAGTAAAAGTTGTTCATAATGATGAGTACTATGGGCCCTTTTCGGCTTAGCATACCCTTTCCTTATAACCCTGTATATCGTAGTATAAATTAAACAGCTTATTATAATGTCTATTGAGTGCTTAATATGGCATCTATAAGGTACTGAATCTTAGGACACATTTGTTATTTTACACATTCAATGGTCTTAGCGCATTGCACCAACGCAACACCGGACCGACTCAAAGAAATAAACTAAAAACAACCATGAAATTAAAATTGAACCAGACTATTGAACTCTAAAATGAACACTCTACATTTAAAAATCTTAATAAACATATTTTCAAAAACCAACTTTTATTGCATTGCCATCGGAGTTACACAGGTACACCACATTTCAGCTCAATTCGACGTAAGAAGTTCTAATTCAGTTTCCAACTGATATACATACTGACATGGCAAAATAAATAAAAGCTGGTAAAACAATACATTGGTCGTTTGGTGAACCAATCACGTACAGAATTTAATCGCACTAAATGTCAAAAACCTCACTTTTTGATCCGGTGAAGAGTTGACATAATGCGCTAGGATCTTAAATCTACGCACCGACAACACTACCTGGTTTGGGTTTTGGCTAACAAAAATGTGTGTTTATATAAATATGTATGTATATGTGTTGTTTATGTATGTGTATTAAATGTTTATAAAAGTAGTAAGTAGTAGTAATAAGTTCAGTGCTGTTGAAATAGTGTGTGAATAAAAATCTGAACAGATTATATTTTGTTACACCGATATATATTTTTTCAGTGCATTGTTTTTTACCCGACTAACTATGAAAAAAGGGTGTTTTTCGAGTATTTTCTATTCTTATGGGAAGTGTCTGTAATCTAAGGTCTTTCTTTACGTCTAAAGTGTCATAGGGTGTCAAGTTTTTTTTTATTGTGAAATTTGACTGTTATGCCAAGCCCAAACGTCGGAACGTAACTATACTCCACTCTTGTAAACGCAGTTTAAACTTAAACAGCGCTTAAAATTCCGTCTCATTTCCGCACATGACATTTCGACTGCCCCTACGAACAGTATTGAAACTAAAAATGGATTTTTTTTACAGGAGAGCAATTTAAAGTCAAAATTTGACCTAAAATAATAAGTTAAAATGTGTCGTATCAATTTTATTCGATTTAAAACACGTCAAAAACTATATTTATTTTTTAGAATTATTTATTTCTCTAAAAGTAAATTAAATATTCGTATAATTGTTACAACGAAAAAATCGTGATTTTGCAGTTTTGATATTGTACTTAGGAGCAGTCGATTTCACGTCAATGAGTTGTCAGAACATTTTAGGCAGTGATTAACTTTAAACAGCGCTTAAGCCCATGTGTTTGTGTTCAAATTAAATCTATTTCAGTAAAATACATATTTTACACGGTTATTCCGTTTGAAATTTCCTGTACATATCTGTTTTGGGTCATTTATTCATTTTCCCTGACGTATTTCATACCGCAAATATAAGATCACTAATTGGAAAAAATAACCACATAAAATAACAATTATATAGGGTATAAGGAAAGGATATCCTAAGCCGAAAGGGCTCGAAGTACTCATCATTGTAAACAACTTTGACTATGGGACCAATCTTGAAATGTCGAAAAAAATTTTCGTGTTACATGTGAATATCGCTTTGATTGCCTGGAAAATCTTGCATCGGTGGACGAGATCAACGACAGGCTAGTGGAAACTGTCCACACGGTGGGTGCTAAATATTTTAGACCCCGCCGTAAAGATAGACCTCAGAAACTATCTGACCACACCCTAAACCTCATGGCTAAACGACGCTCGCTACGGCTGCAGTCTACCACTGACGCTGAGTCATATAGGCAGCTCAATAGACGCATTCAGAAGTCCCTGCGGCACGATATACGTCTCTTTAATACTAACTGTATTAAAGAGACTATAGAGCAGAACAAGGGCTCCAAAGTGTTTGTAAGGCACAACTCTATTGGGCAAAGCCAGCTGACAAAGCTAAAGAGGGAAGATGGCAGCATAGCGTCGACAAAAGCAGAGGTGCTAGGGGAGGTCGAGAGGTTCTATGGACAGTTGTACACTTCGGTCGCAAAGCCTGTTGACGGCTTGGCCAAAGACCCTAGAGCCAAGCTGTCCCGACACTACACTGAGGATATCCCGGACATCAGCCTGTACGAGATTAGGATGGCCCTGAAACAGCTCAAGGACAACAAGGCCCCGGGCGCTGATGGAATCACGTCAGAGCTTCTGAAAGCGGGTGGTACACCGATACTTAAAGTCCTTCAGAAGCTCTTTAATTCCGTCGTGCTCGAGGGAAAATCTCCTAAAGCGTGGAACGGGGGCGAGGTGGTGCTGTTCTTCAAGAAGGGTGATAACTCCTTATTGAAGAACTACAGGCCCATTACGCTTCTGAGCCACGTTTATAAGCTGTTTGCAAGGGTCATCGCGAATCGTCTCGAACGCAGATTCGATGACTTCCAGCCTCCCGAACAAGCCGGTTTCCGAAAAGGCTTCAGTACCATAGACCACATCTACACGCTTCGGCAAATTATACAGAAGACCGAAGAGTATAATTTGCCACTATGTCTAGCGTTTGTGGACTATGAGAAAGCCTTTGATTCAGTCGAAACATGGGCGGTGCTTGAGTCCCTTCAGCGATGCCGCATCGACTATCGGTACATCGAAGTGTTGAAGTGTTTGTATAATAACGCTACTATGTCGGTGCGAGTACGGGAGCATACCTCGAAGGAGATTCCATTGGGAAGAGGCGTGAGGCAAGGAGATGTGTTATCTCCAAAACTCTTCACAGCCACAATGGAAGACGCCTTCAAGCTCCTGGAATGGCAAGGACACGGCATCAACATCAACGGCGAATACATCACTCACCTTCGGTTTGCCGACGATATCGTCTTGATGGCAGAGTCAATGGAGGAACTCGGCACGATGCTCGAAGACCTCAATCGAGTTTCGCAACGGGTGGGCCTTAAAATGAACATGGACAAGACGAAAATTATGTCTAACGCCCATGTCGTGCCCACCCCAGTATCAGTTGCAGGCTCGGTTCTTGAAGTTGTAGACTCGTACGTCTACCTAGGACAAACAGTCCAGTTAGGTAGGTCCAACTTCGAGAAAGAGGTCAATCGCCGAATCCAACTCGGATGGGCAGCGTTCGGGAAACTTCGCAACGTCTTCTCGTCCCAAATACCTCAGTGCCTAAAAACAAAAGTATATAATCAGTGTGTGTTGCCAGTGATGGCATATGGATCAGAGACGTGGTCTTTAACTATTGGCCTGATGGAAAAGCTCGCAGTCGCTCAACGAGCCATGGAGAGGGCTATGCTCGGTATTTCTCTACGAGACCGAATCAGAAATGAGGAGATCCGTAGACGAACGAGAGTAACCGACATAGCCCAGCGGATTGGCAAGTTGAAGTGGCAGTGGGCTGGCCACATAGTGCGCAGGACCGATGGCCGTTGGTGCCGGAAGGTCCTGGAATGGAGACCACGTGCCGGCAAGCGCAGCGTAGGACGTCCACCCGCGAGATGGACCGACGACCTAGTTAAGGTCGCCGGAAGACGCTGGACGCAGGCCGCTTCCAACCGGTCCCGTTGGAAATCTATGGGGGAGGCCTATGTCCAACAGTGGACGCCCTACAGGCTGGTATGATGATGTGAATATAGGGTTATAAGGAAAGGGTACGCTAAGCCGAAAAGGGCTCATGGTACTCATCGTTATGAACAACTTTTACTATGGGACCAACCCTGAAATCGGACCCTGTATGGAACAGCTGATTTCTTGCACAAATTCCGGGTTGGTCACATAGTAAAAGTTCTTCATAATGATGAGTACTATGAGCCCTTTTTGGCTTAGCAAACCCTTTCTTTATAACCCCGTACATTCCGGTCACTATAAGTATAAATAGTCTTATATTATGTTGTGTTTATATTATATAAGTATTTAAATTGTTATTTATGTGGTCTTCCCAGTAGCCCTGATACCAGCTCAAGCTATTTTCCTTCAAAACTACTCATTAATACTTTTATTTAATTTTAAACACTTACGAAATTATTAACAGTTTATTTTCTACAATATATAAAACTTCTTGCTGAAGTACACAATTTTTTGTCAATTTTCTAAAAGAAATATATATTGTCAATTAATACTCTTTGCTAAGATGTTATGGCGGCGTCTGTATTTGTCATTGTTCGCGCGAACATATGATTATGGCTGTTCGCACGAACTCGCAATACAACATACTTTTTATCGAGTGTTGTAAAAGTTCGCGCGAACAGTTCGCAAAATATTTGAAAGTGTTCGCGTGAACAATTCGCTTCGTTCAACCGTTCGATGTTCAGTTTAGACACCGCCTTAAATAATTAATAAAGAAAACAAAACAATCCACGTATTTTACATTATTTACTATAACTTTTTATTTACATCGAAGTTTAAAATAAACTATTTTTTGGAAAAAAAATGTTTAAAGTGAAAGTAAAACTTATTTTAGATTATTAATACATCACATAGTATATACGTATGGAATAATTAAATTTATTTTCTCATTTAACACTAATATTAGTAATATACATGTAAAAACTAAGAAAAAAAAAACATTTATTACAAAATATACATTATTCGATTCGGACCAAAACAAAAACAAGATTAAAAAAGTATTTTCAAATGGAACGATGACCATCCGTCAAAAAAAATGCTCGACTGTTTTTGATAAAACTTTCGCGGAGGCGGAAATAAGATCGTAGAGTGGACCAGCCAGAGTCGCCCATGGCTTAGTGGTTGGCGAGGCGTCCCCTGCGGGACACGAATGGGTTTGATTTTAGTTTCGCTCACAGATCAGCCGCCATTACTGGGTTGATCCTGAAAAAAAAAGAAAGATAATTATAAAGGGTTCTAGGACTTCTAGGTTTTATGGAAAGGGTACTAAGCCGAAAAGGGCTTGTATTATTCATAAGTATGAACAGCTTTTACTATATGACCAACACGCGGAAAACAAAAAGTCAATAACACTCGACAAAATGTATGGAACAGCTGATTTTTTTTTTCGCCGTTTTTGAGTTGATCCCATAACAAAAGTTGTTCATAATGATGAGTACTATGAGCCCTTTCCGGCCTACCGTACCGTTTCCTTCCACACGTATATAAAAACAATATCTTTAATCAAATGTTTGCTATAGATTAATCATAATTACTATGGATTATTCGTAATTATGCAATCAATTATTGATGTAAAGGTCGATTAAAAGCTTTGTACCAAATATATGTACAGACTTGGACCAATAGTATGAACCATTTTTGGAGTAGCATACCTTTTTCTCATAAACTTGTACGTATTTAGAAATTATATAGGCTATGCGGACGAAGCCTTGGGCAAAAGCTAGTTAAAGTTATAAAAGTATTATATACCTGTATTGTAGGATCTGCGCTTTTCGCAAAAGAGATCTCTTCTGTCGACTGGTTATCTGGAAAATACAGAAAATAATACGTTGAATATAATTTTTTTTGCACTATTTAATTAAGCATTCCCTAAAGATAGCAGAAGAAATCGAGGTAGACAAAATATAAGATGGGAGGATGATATTAAAAAAGTAGCGGGCCCAGCATGGAGCCAAGTTGCGAAGGACAGAGGAAAATGGAAGTCTTTAGAGGAGGCCTTTGTCGAAGGACAAGCTGTATAAGAGATAAACCGATTGCCGATGAATTAATTAAGTAAGGTTAATTTAAGATAATAGTTAGTTTCAAACTTAAATATTTACATAATTGTAAAACATTATACAGTAATAAAGGCTTATTTTATTTTTATTTTTTTTTAAA
The DNA here is from genome assembly GCA_949125135.1 of Alcis repandata. Lineage (NCBI taxonomy): Eukaryota > Metazoa > Arthropoda > Insecta > Lepidoptera > Geometridae > Alcis > Alcis repandata. The sequence goes on along the minus strand of OX421248.1, from coordinate 788,560 downwards.
GATAGCATACGTCCGGAGAAGAAATTCAACGGCGTATGTGGATCCACCAACCCGCGCTTGGCCAGCGTGGTGGAATACTGCCTAATCACCCTTCGAGGGTAGACCTGTATCCCAGCAGTGGGGGATTAAAGGTTGCATATGATGATGAAAGATATATCTCCCCCAAATTTCTCCCAACGACAATTTATTCCCTCAAATTGCGAAAATCATCATAGAACTGGCAAAACTTTAACATCACGATGACAGATTACAAAAAATAGATATAACACAAGAACATTATTTTTACAAAACAAAAAACAAAAACCGACTTCAAAAGACCGACTCTTGAGTTATTCATCTATTTGTCGCGCACGTACTTAATGCAAATTTAAGACTTATATAGTTTTCTCATGGATACCATTATCAGAACTGGACCAAATTGAAATGGGACCAAATGGGAAGCGTCAGCTTTCTAATAAAAAAAGAATCATCAAAATCGATTCACCCAGTCAAATTGTATATGTCAAAAACATAGTCGAATTGATAACCTCCTCCTTTTTTGAAGTCGGTTAAAAATAATACATCAACAGATTATAAATCTTAGATTAACAAAATTAAATGACACATCAATTATTATTGTCAGTCTTCAGTCATTCCTCGCGTTCGTTTTGGAATCGGTGGCAAAAATAACAGTTCAAAATGTCATAATGATTTGCATGTTGAACGATTATGAGCAAAAGTGTCGTTTTCAGCAGTTTTCGCTCCCAAAACGAACGCGAGGTTTGTGTTGGGGACATGGTTGGTTTGTTTCAAAACGATGCTCTTCTTCTTTGATTCTTGCTGACGTAAAATTAATAATTAATTAGTAAATTTATTTTAGTAATTATTATAATGAAATAAAATAGTAATGATATAAAAATAGTAATATTATAATGTTACGTGCGTAAACAAGACGGCTCATTTTAGGCAGTCCACGCTTAAAATTCTCGCGAAAACAGAAAAAACGCCATTTTGCCCACAATCGTTCGCACGTGTGACTTGCAATACACATGCAAACGATTATGACATTTTGAACTGTCATATTTGCCACCGACTCCAAAACGAACGCGAGTGATTATAAGAACAAAAACATCCTCCACTTTCGTATATTTTATATGAACTATCGCACAAAAGTTGCCTGGAAGAGATCGCTCTTAGTGATAAGGCCGCCAGTTGTTGCACTAGTTTTAAGTTTTATGATCCTTTTTGTCTGTAATTTTTGATGTGAACAATAAAGAGTTTTTCTATCTATCTACAGGCGGGCCGCAGTGCAAGAATGTGTATTGAAATGCCGCTGCGGTGCGGTGCGGTGCGGCCCGCCTTCATTTGTTCGAGCCTTTACCAGTAACCGAACAATTTTAAGCTCTCTGCGTTTGATAGGTAGTTTATTTAACGTGACATTAAGCCCAAGTTTGAAGGCATTTTAAGACAGATCTAAACTAACTAAAAACATATCTGTCTTTATCATTGCAAGCCATTAGACAAGGATGCCAATAGTTTTAGAAAATTTAGATCTGTCTTGAAAAGCCTTCAAACTTGGGCCTATTGGCATTGTGAAAAATCTTCACAAGAGCCACAAACAACAGTGGAAGTTAAATGATTAAGTAACTATGCAATTAATGAATAAACAAGATTACGTCGTTCCGCTAATGACAAATATAGTAAATTTCCACACGAATTAGGGGCCAATAGATAAAGGAATTATAACTAATTCGTTTATCTCCTAATTACGCGACACTTGCAATATCAGTTCCTTTTAATACATCATTAATCAGATTAAACCTTTGACACAGGCATTAAGTGAGAATGCAATAAATTCCTTCATTAAATGACCGAACGAAGCGAGGTCTCAGGCCCTTACTTAAATATACCTTAGTTACTGTTTAAAACTCTGTCTTGATTTTGTACGTGACATTTTACAATAAAGCATCGTTTTAAGCAGTCATTTAGTTAGTTTGACCAGCATACAATTGTCCCGTTTTACTACTAAAGCAGTTAGTAGTAACACGGGCAAAATAACCCATGTTACTACTGGTAGTAACACTGCTAGTAAAACGGGCAACGAAGGAAAATTTCATGAAGATCAGATCAATGGTAGTCAGCCTATTTCCGGACAAATATACAAACATTCACACAGACGCTATTCTTATTATAACCTCTTTGTTTTGCTCGGTCAGTAATTTACTTGTAGTTTGCGGCGTACTGAACCTTGCGTCTACTTTATCTCAACAACCTTTCGACCGATTTTGCTCAAATTCGAACATAAAATAAGTACGCATTGAAATGAACTACTTGCCTATTTAAGTAATACGGAAATCCGACGCAGGACAAAAGTCTCAGATGTCGGACACCGTATTATGCGATTAAATTGGCGCTGGGCAGGACACGTGGCTAGGCGTGGTGATGGCAGGTGGAGTAGAGCCCTGACGGAGTGGCTACCGAGTGCGGACAAACGTTCCGTTGGCAGACCATCAGCCTGATGGGTCGACGACATCAGACCCATCGCGGGTCATCCGTGGATGAGATTGGCCCGAGACAGGGAAGACTGGCGCAAGGGAGAGGAGGCCTATACCCAGCAGTGGGTCGATACAGGCTGACGACGATGATGATGACTTGCCTATTTTCATCAAGATCGGATCAACCGTACTCAAGTTATCGGACAGACAAACATACAAACGCCAGTCTGTTTTCCTAAACAGAGACCATACTTCACTCGTTCAAACATTTAACTAGCTGCGACAAGCGGTCTCACTTAATTTTTTTTAAAGTTAACGTTAGTTCTAATGTCACGTAAATCTGTTGAGCCGTTTCAGAGTTTAGTGGTGACAAACATACAAACTTTAATTTCGTAATATTAGTTTATTTTTTATGATAATGAGAGACGAGACGAGTAAATCGCTCGCCTAGTGGTAAACGTCACGTAGTGAGATGAGATTTAGCAAGAAGATAGAAGATAGAGAAGAAGATAGAAGACCAAAAATTACAGCCAAAAAGGATCATAAAACTTAAAACTTGCGAGAGAGTTCCACAATTTTATCGTCACAATATTTCCAAAATATCAGATTATGTAGTTGTTTTATCAATAAATGGATCATTATAATTAACAGATTCAGACATTCTTATCAATCAAAATTATATAACTAAGTTATCAGATGGTAAATAGTAAAAACCCAAATATCAAGATCTCCATAACACACTATCAGACCAATCAGTAACACAACACAAATACTCGCTTCTGCCGGCGTCATGGCCCGAGTAGCCTAAAAAAAGAGTCAATAACAAAATAGTTAAAAAAACTAAAAAACACGCATTGTCATCGGTCTTTGACAGGTGTGCAAAGTTTGAATTAAATCTGATCGTTCAAAGTAGGACAAAATCGAGCTCAAAGGAGACAAACATACATACATAGAGGTGAAACTAATAAAAGCATGTTAAAACATTCAGCTGTTCTATATTGAACTACTAGATGCGCCACGCGGTTTTGCCCGCGTTTTAGGAGACAATAAGTAGCCTGTGTTAATCCAGACCATGTACAACCTTCATTTCAGATTTCATGTTAATCCGATCAGCCGTTTTTGCGTGAAAGAGTAACAAACATACATATATCCAGACATCCACATATCCATTCATTCTTACAAACTTTCGCGTTTATATAATAATATTAGTAGGATGACTCTTGACAAAATGTATGGTACAGCTGATTTTTTTCGTGATTTCTAGGTTGGTCCCATAGTTAAAGTTGTTCATTGATAAGTACTATGAACCCTTTTCGGCTTAGCATATCCTTTCCTTATAACCCTGTATGTTTCAAACAAAAATTGTTTTTCCTAAATCATCCTGACAAGATATATTTGAAAACAGCAAAAAAATGGTAAAAAGGGACCACCCCCTTATGGACAGACTCCGGTGTATGTCTGTCAAAATGGCCTTTCTTTATTCGGGTAACAGTTTCTGAAACTATTTTTATTTAAAGTTGATTCTATATTAATTAGTCTTGAGAGATTTTATAGGCATTATGTTTTAAAAGTAACTTATCTTTTGGATTACCACCAAAATTACTTTTAAACGCTAAATTGTACGAATCCGATAAGGACGACCTAAAAAGCACTAGGCGCAGAATATTGTAATTACTTAATTAATCAACCACCACAATATTGTACAATGTATATCCGAACCGATTTTGATAAAATTTGCTATCACGGCCAAACATTTCAGTTGGTACAACATCACACGTGACTTGACGTGACACACGCTGACTGACATGTTAACACATTCACAATTACACACACACACTAACACACACACTCACACACACACAAACTTTTGCATTGATAATCTGTGTGATTATTTGATTGAACAGTAATCGATTACTTTTAGTGTTCCCAAACTTTTAGGGTTTCGTTGATAAACAGCGTAAACGGGTCCCAATTGTTAAGCCTTCGACGCCTTCCTACCATCAATTGCATTATTTTGATCTGCAATAGGTAGCTAGTAGAATTGCTATATATATGCGAAAGCCAAACGGAATCCTCGGTGCGCTAGTCCGCGCGCACTTGGCTAATATTTAGGTAAATTATAGTTATCAAAGCATCAATCAAGTAATCTGTTATTATATCTTAATCCTACTATCGTGTATTATAAATTGGAGTTAAAAGCTAGAACGTGAGTTTATCGGAAATCTCATCATGAAGTGGATCCTAGTTCTATCCGCCGCGGTGCTCGCGGTCACCGCCTTGCCGGCCAACCGCGAAATTGACTTGGGTAACTAGTTGTTTGGACCTAACTGTGACTACGCGATCCCTGTATCTTCAGAACCCCTGTATCTTAACAATCCCTGCATTTTCAAAGTCCCTTAATGCGCAATGCACACCGCCATCAACAATTTTCCCCCACTTCTGAGAACTAATCTCCTCTTCAGCCCGCCACCTTTTCCTCTCTTGAGCCAGTCTCATCCACTGCCTTTCTGCCTTTACAACGTCATCCGACCAGCGAGCCCGTTGATCGCTTTCCATTCCGCAGCCACCACTCTGTGACTGTTTTGTCCACCTCAAAGAGTATGTTTTATCTTGCGTTCCATACTATGGTTTTTTTCAGGTAGAGAAGGAGATGTCTTCTACGAGAACGCTAATTTTACGAATGCCCGTGTACCGTGGGGGCAGGCAGGCTTTGCTGCCCTAAACGGAGGCACATGGGGGGGTGAAGGAGGCGCTATTTGGACCGTCTGGGACTCATGGGCGTTGAGGGACGCCATCACTGGCAATGACCGCAGGTTTGTACTTAAGTTTCAAAATCCTGGCTGTATAAAAACACAATAAAGATCACAAAACCAGTGAAATCTGAGCTATTGTATTTTAGGCGCTTGAATTTCCCGAATTCAACTCAGAATGGTGACCTATAACAGTAAAAAAGTATTTAAAAAACTATTCCTTCTGAGACGGTCGGACGACCAACAGATATTTGAAATGTTGTAAATTCGACAGAATTATTTACGTGCGCGGACGCATCGACTTGACGCAGCTATACACGGGCTCCCCGGGCGTGTTCCCGGAGGTCGGCAGCTGGAAGACCATCGCTGGAGGAGACGCTAACGCTATGCTCTTTGGAGGAGGCCTGCGAATCCGAAACGTAACTATGTTCACAAGTCTAGTTTAATTTGCACTGTTGCAACCCTGGCTATTGTCTTTTATATGCAATGATAGTCTTGCGCTTGACCAGCATCTCGCCTGATGGTGAGCAATGATACGGTCTATGAGGAGTACGCTTGCCTAGAAGAAACCGATTACTCACGACTTGCAGACATCTAGATTCTATCTATCGGGAAACACCCACTCGGGTGTTTCCACACTCTGTTGCATTACCATTCAAACTATAAAACGACGTTCCTTTTTTTGGAGAACAGACACGCCTCGTCTTAGTCGCATTAAATTTGACCAGATTGGCATCGCCCCAATCTGAGATTACCTTAAGGTACAAGTTCATACGCTCGACCATGACTTCTCTCAGAGACTGGATTGGTGGACAGCTGGACTGTGCGTTAGAAATGTAGCTTTTTACAACAGTGCTGTTACCTGCGTACCCAAAAGATACCGGGCGAATTAACTTCAACAGTACAAAAAGTAGCATATTTGCACTATTTGTCGTGTGATTGTATTTTGTTTTGTGTAAATCAATAAATTAAAACAAGCCGTATTTCTCTTTCTTTTAGCAACAACAAGTCATCGTCACAGATCTAAGGATCCACAATGCATTATCATACGCCCCGGGCGAGCAACCGAATGGCAATGGCGGCATCATCTCCATGGTCCCGGGAGCGTACTCCTTCGTCGATAACATCGCTGTAGACAATTCACAGCAAATATGGGTGAACCATTGCGAGTTGTCCGATGATCCGTGGAACGCTGCGGCCACGCCAGAGAACCAGAGGCGGCACAACGGTCTGCTGAATATCTACAACGGAGCCAACTTTGTCTCTATTTCGAACACCATTTTCAGGTAGGTGTTCAAGACAAAGTATTGCATCGCGACACGACGTCGTCCTTGCCTTGCCTTTCCTACGATGCGACGTCATTGTGTTTATGTTTTTTGGGCATGAGCTAAAAGTAAGAAATAAGTAACCTGGAACACGCCAGAATATGGTTTGAGTTTAGTAACGCTTTTGAAACAAAAAATTAACAGCAGGGTCACAAACATGAATTTCACAAATCTCGATAGCGGAAAAACTGGTGCAGTAACGACACAAAAATGTTTTATTGTTAGGAACCACAACATGGTGATCCTGGTCGGCGCTGGTGACAACACAGGGGGAACCGACATTGGGAGACTGAAGACCACGTGGTACCTGAACTGGTTCCAGGGCACAGTCCAGCGGAACCCTCTGGTCAGATGGTCGGAGGTAAGTCATTTCGTTATTACAAGCTTTTATTTAATGCCTTGCCTTGTTAAAATGGGTCATTTTGAGCGACTTCTCGATGTCTGATTGAGCTTAAATTTGATATACTTACCTGTTTTTAAAAGAATTATTCAAATATCTTGTTCTAAAACCGATCCTAAAAGACAGATTTTTATTTCTTTCCAAATTTCCCTCAAGAAACCCAAGAGCGGTTCGATTAGTTTTGATCTCCAAACTCATTGTCTACGTTTACCAATCGGGGTTCCTTGTTTTAATTACATATTTGTCAATTATCTTTCCAATTTCTAGAACCACATCATGAGCAACCTCTACAGTGATATCAGCAGCTACGGCATCGGTGTCTGGATCGGTGCCACCATCTACTCAGAGCGGAACGCCTTCGTAAACTGCCGTCGCGCGTGGGGCTGGGCCAGTGCCCCTATTCCCAACCCCACCGGCAACTTCTTGGACGTCGGCAGTCAGATGACAAACAGTGGTTTCGACGCGGGTATCCCAAACAACGTCAACTGGCGCCCAGCCAACTACTACTCCTATGGACTCATGAACGCAGGGGAGGTGGAAGGTCATGTCAGAAGATACGCTGGACCACGATAATTCTGATCTTGTGATAATTTTGTATGCAAACGAACTGAATTAAAGTAACAGTTTGAGCAACAATTGAAACGTAAGAGGCTGTTTGTGTTTGATTTTATGCCTTGTACCATGTTTATTTAAGACTGCCAACCCTACCCTACCCTTCTGCAACTGAGGTGAAAATACTGACAACATTTGATTGAGGTGAAGTCAGACGTCAGACGTCAGTTTTAAAATGCAAATAAGATATAAATATCTTATGATATAATATTTAATAAACTGTTGTTTTCTTAAGTGTTTTATTGACCATTGATTTCTGAGACTAAAACAAAAATTAAAATGGAATTCGAAAAATTATAGATATTTCAAGAGATCATAATTTTTTTTCTCCGACAAAATAAACTTTCAAAGATTTTTTACATTTCTTTATTATCACTAATATGCATTTAAACTACCATAAAATAATCAGTAAAAATGTATGAAACGTTTGACCAGAAATAAATATGTATTAAATTTTCAAACTTCTACAATATTCTCAAAGAGGTGAGCTTTCCATACAAATAGGTTTTTACAAGCATAACAAGTGAGCCTTGTCTGTCATTTTAATCAGCTAGGGCATATTATTCATAATTTTCTTCCAGATACGTTCGAGAAATACTAAAATAAAATATATTACTAAGGTTACGTCTACGAGACACCAATAGTAATATTGAGAAAAACATATTTTTGGGAGGTGACGTCTGACAGAATCAACTCTTATTGCTGTGTGTTTTTCAGAGGGCTCTAACACCTGTTACACAGTTTTGTCACTACTTCAGGCGTCAGCCAGTTTCAAATATACAGATACATAATCACGTTATATTATTATTTTAAATAAGACAACAAATTGTGCCATCCATTTTTATTTTTATTTTTTTGATCAATGAACGTTTCATTATGTATTATTATTATTTATATTATATTGGACACCAGTTTTTCGCCACGCCACACGTGTGCACCGCGTTACCAAGTTCGACACACTGTTCATTGTTGCGAACCTTTGATGAAGGTACTGAGCGAGACAGACCTACATCACGCCATATTACAAAATGGCAACATCACACATGTTTTGCGGTGTCTGAGATACTACCACGTCAGCTGCTGAAGGCTAGCCTAGGTAACTTAGGATCCCCCCCGAATGGGTTCCCGCCTTTCCGTGGCGGGGGGGATAAGTAGCCGTGGCACTGAGCCCGGTGAAACGAAGAGGAACCCGAGGTGGGGCCTTCCGCGTGTCTCTCTGGCAGCAGAGGGCTGATTAGCAGAGGGCACAGCGGATGAGCCGGGGTCTGAGCGATGGCTCGGACCACCAGGGGGGTTTTCCTTGTGCTCCTCGCCGCGTGTGGGTCGCGGTCGGGAGTGCAAGGAAAGGAGGAGGGTCTGAGTGTGGTGGACGCCGGGGGATGCGGCGCTCCACACTTGGACGGTGGCATTGCTGCCACCGGTGACGAGTGTGGTGGACGCTGGAGGAAACGGATTTTTCCGTACCTACCCAAGTTAAAATTTAAAAAATATGTTTTAAGTTGATTCTTTCGTAAATAATAATTAGTCTTGTTACATTTCATAAACAAATTTCTTTGAAGACACTTATAAAGGCTTCTTCCGGGATTATTACTCAAACGACTTAAAAAATACAATTATTAGTAATAATCATAATCATAAGTCATAGGTTAGTAATTACGTGAACTAGACAGGAAAAATATGGAAAAGTTTCCCAATTACTTTTAAAAGCTATAATATTGTACGAATCCGTTAAAATATCGAGCAAGAAACCGCTAGGCGCAGCTAGCACATACAAACGATTTTGATAAAATTTGCTATCATGGCCACACGTTTTAGTTGGTATAAAATCACCTCACATGCGGAATGATATGATAACACATTCTTAATTACACACGTTCACACTTTTGCATTCATAATCAGTTTGATCATTTGATTGAACAATAATTATTACTTTGAGTGTTCCTTAACTTTTAGGGTTCCGTAGATAAACGGTATCAACGGGTCCCAATTGTTAAGCCTACGCCGCTGTTCTACTTTCAAGTGCATTATTTTGATCTGCAATAGGTAGTCAGTAGAACTTCTCAGATAATATATTTTGCTTTATAGCAGAAGAACAAATTATAAAATGCATAGCTAACCGTGATTCGAACTCGCGCTAAGGATCTACTATACGAAATAAACAACTCTTGTCAAATACACATCCCGAATAAATTGCGTGTTTGTGCGAAGGCTAAACGGAACCCTCGATGCGCGAGTCTGACGCGCACTTGGCTGATATATTTATCAGGAAATCAATCTCACAAACAACGTTAATCTGTTATTATATCTTAAGCCTTCAATCGTCCTACTATCGAATATTATAAAATAGGAGTGTAAAGCGAGAATAAGCGAGTGTATCATCATGAAGTGGATCCTGGTTCTATCCGCCGCGGTGCTCGCGGTCTCCGCCTTGCCGGCCTATCGTGAAGTTGACTTAAGTAAGTATTTGTTTGCAACTGTGACCACGTGACCCCTGCATCTTCACAACTCTTGTATCTTCCCAACCCCTGCATTTACAAAATCCCTTGATGCGCAATGCATCGCAATCCCTACATGTTAATGCGCAATGCACCCGCCATTAATAATTTTCCCCGACTGCTGAGAACTGGTTTCCTCTTTAGCGCGCTACCTTCTCGGTTCTGTGGCAGTCTTATCCACTGCCTACACATCGTCATCCGACCAGCGAGCCCGTTGATCGATTTCCATTCAGCAGCTCCCACTCTGTGACTGTTTTGTCTACCTCAAAAAGTATGTTTATTCTTACTATGGCTTTTTTTTTCAGGTAAAGAAGGAGATGTCTTCTACGAGAATGCTAATTTCACGAATGCCCGTGCACCGTATGGACAGGTCGGCTTTGCCACCATGAACGGAGCCACATGGGGGGGCCATAATGGCGCCACTTGGACGGTCTGGGACTCCTGGGCGTTGAGGGACGCCATCACTGGCAACGACCGCAGGTAACTTTGTTCTTAATTTTCAAAATTCCGGTGTATGAAAAACACAGACAAAATCCCAAAACCAATTTAATCGGAGCTGTTTAATTTTTTGCGTTTCGATTTTCCCGAATTCAACTAGAATGGTGACCTAAGAGTATAACAAATATTCCTTCGGCGAACGAACAACGGAGGTTTCAAATGTTGTAATTTCAGGATAGTTTCCGTGCGCGGGCGCATCGACTTGACGCAGCTATTCACGGGCTCCCCGGGCGTGTTCCCGGAGGTGGGCAGCTGGAAGACCATCACCGGAGGTGACCGTAACGCTATGCTCTTTGGAGGAGGCCTGCGAATCCGAAACGTAACTATGCTTACAAGATTTTTTTAACTTCCTGCCTAAAAGTGTGTAAAGACAGCATAATAGCATGATTTAGTATTTATATTCGGTTAATCGCCACCAATCTGTTCACTAATTTATTTAGGATAGGCTGCTTTGCTTTGAAGCCACTCGAGTAGGCATTTGTTTCATGTAACATAACGAGTGCTAAAGGTGCAGAGCTTTCGATCTCGCCTTCTCACAGTAGCAGCAGTCAGCAGGTATCCAAAGCAGGTCGGTACGCTTCGATACTTATAGCGACGTGACGAGTATTTAATTTGATACCTCGGAGATCTATGTCTTCTGTACTAGTACTATTAACCATTCAGTGCCCTGATGCACTCAAGTCGACTCTATCTACTATTATCATTTATTCGAAATATTATATGTACAGATAATATATCGTGCTAATTGTTTCTAAAATACGTGAAATGAGTTAACATTTTTTAAACATGAGCGTACTTTGTTGTAAATTAGATAGATTCTCCTTCCTTCACTGAAGCATCAGCTGTGCAGCGGTCAACAGGATAAATTAGCATGTACATGTATGTGACTGTGTTGTGTAAACAAATAAAAAATACTTTTTTCTCTTTCTTCTAGCAACAACAAGTCATCGTCGAAAACTTAAGGATCCACAATGCTTTATCATACGCCCCGGGCGAGCAACCGAACGGCAATGGCGGCATCATCTCCATGGTCCCGGGAGCGTACTCCTTCGTCGACAACGTCGCTGTAGACAATTCTCGCCAAATTTTTTTGAACCATTTGGACTTGTCCGATGATCCGTGGAACGCGGCGGCCACGCCAGAGAACCAGAGGCGACACAACGGTCTGCTGAATATCTACAACGGAGCCGACTTCGTCTCTGTCGCGAACTGCATGTTCAGGTAGGTTCGGACTAGACACGCGTAACGTCCTACGTTGCGGCGTCGTATCCACTATGTCGTATGTATGTATTTTGGGCCTTGCTCATACAGAAAAAAAGAGAAAAAGGTACGAAAATGAAAGTGACTCAGATAAAATCAAACTCGCCAGAATATGATTAGGAGTATTTTTAGTTGTATTTTCAACAACATTTTCAAACACTTTTGGATCAATAAACGTACAGCTGAGGTAAAAAATTCGAGTTTCACAAATCTCGACTGCCTCTAAGGTTTGTCTGAAACCTATTCCTTTTTCGAAAAAGAATATCAAGGAAAATACTACAGTAACACGCCGGTTTTTGATAGTTTTTCCATGTTAGGAACCACAACATGGTGATCCTCGTCGGTACTGGTGAGAACACGGGAGGCACTGACATTGGAAGACTGAGGACCTCATGGTACCTGAACTGGTTCCAAGGCACAGTCCAGCGGAACCCTCTGGTCAGGTGGTCGGAGGTAAGTCGTTTCGTTATTACAAGCTTTTATTTAACTTCCCTCGTGCGTGCGTTAATTCTTGCAACTGAATTTTGAACCACTTCCCGATGTCCGATTGAGCTTGGTTTTACTGGTGTAACTCCGATGACAATGCAATACAAGCATGTTTCAAATACCTAGTTTTGAAACCGATCCCAAAAACCTGCCACATATTCATTTACTTTAAAACCGTCTGTTTCAAGAAACCCAACTTCTTCACTTCTTCACTTCTTGGAATCTTTAACGCTGTTTGGATTCCCAATGTGATTGATTAGATTTACGATTCAGGAATTGCTGCGCAGCCAGTTTCATTCATACTTTTCAACTATTGTTCCAATTTCCAGAACCACATCTTTAACAATCTCTACACCGACGTCAGCAGCTACGGTATCGGAGTCTGGACAGGCGCCAGGATCTACTCCGAGCGGAACGCTTTCTTTAACACCCGTCGCGCGTGGGGCTGGGCCAGTGCCCCCATTCCCAACCCCATCGGAAACTTCTTGGATGTCGGCAGTCAGCTGTCCAACAGTGCCTTCGACTCGGGTATCCCCAACTCGGTGACTTGGCGCCCAGCCAACCACTACTCCTACGGGCTCCTCAACGTAGGGGAGGTGGACCGTTATGTCAGAACATACTCTGGACCAATCTAATTCTGAATGATAATTTCGTATGCAAACGAACTGAATTAAAGTTATTGTAAAGAATAATAATTGAAACTTGAGAGGCTGTTTGTTTTTATGTCTAAAACCATTTTTCCTGCCAACCTTTATTATCAAGTGTAACCTAGCCCACCCGCCTAGCATGGGCCGTGGAAAAATTTCCTTTCCACAGTTTTTATACACGCGTAGACGTGACAAAGCTAGAATATGGATATGTTTACCTCTTCCTCGTGGGATAAAAAGTAGAAGAAGTGAGCGAGAGATGAGGTTAGGTTAAGGTAGCGTTGCAACAACACGCAAAGTTTGCTTTCATCTGTACATATATTTGTTTGTGTGAATGTTTGTACTCGCGTATAGGTACGGGCTTTACAAAATAGATTTTTTGTCAGTAGCGACTTTTTGACAAGGCGTGAGGGGCGTTTCTTTCTAAAAGAGATTTGTTGGGGTCCAATTTATTCCAATTTCTATACCTCTAATATTTAGTAGAAACATTACGTACTCAATTTTAAATCAGAATTTCCAACATAAGCAAAATCAGTCAGTAGGTTGTCGAGATAAAAAGTTATGATTGTTGCAAAAAAATTGTGGTTGCGAGATCTACTGTTCGCAGAACTATTAGTCCACATAACCTAACGTACATTACCTACGGTTTCTAGCAATCATCTAGATAGTTACCGTTTCCGATCGGAAAAAATTTAAAGTCGGCATTGAAAGTTTGCCATACGATTTCTGTACTTTGCATCGGATAGTTTTGATCAGCCGCACTTCCATCGTCTGCACAGTTCATACCATTCACTTTTTCCCTTGTCTCGCTCGTAGTATTTGCGAAGAGCCGACCATTCTTCTTCCACAACTCAGCCAGACCTCACCTCAACTTAATCTCTGCCACCAGTTATAAACCCTTCATCTCTTCATGCGTCTACGACTCACCGGTAGCCCTGGCGAGGCAGTCTTTCCTGTCCTTCAGCACAGACACCTCCTCTCTCAGCGCTCATCATTCCCACTGTTCCCCCCTCCTCCCCCGCTCACTCACCGCTCGCCCTGGCCTGCACCACATCCTTCTCCCTAACCGCTGCCACCTTTCTCAGCTTCTAATCCCCCTCCTCCTCCCGCCCCACTCACCGGCAGCCTTGGCCTGCAGCACATCCTTTTTCTCCCTGACCACCGCCACTTTCTTTCTCAGTGCTCTCCTCCCCCCTGGTGCCCCCTCCTCTGCTCCCACTTACCGGCAGCCCTCGCCTCGCCCGCCGCCAGCCGCTCCCCACACCTGGCTACTCACAGTCACTGGGCTGCAGCGCATCCTTCTCGCTAACCTCTGGCAGCAGTTTCCCCAGGCACACTAGCCCCCGCACTCACCGCCGGGCCGGGCCCGCAGCGCGTCGTCCCTCTCCCGCAGCGCCGCCAGCTGCTCCCGCAGCGCGCGCGGCGGCGCCGCCCCCAGCAGGCGGCTCAGCGTGCGCTGCAGGCCGCCCGCCGCCGGGACCAGCTGCCGCGCTAGCAGCGCTGCCGACGCAGCGCCTTCTGCAATAACACATAATATTAGGAACTACTCGAAACCAGTGACGTCCACAGAGTTTATACGCAGGGTAGGCAGGAAATTTTAAAAGTTTAACTTAGCAAAACTTTGGTTTGTCCTGTTTGCAAATTCGGTGTACCGCGATCTTTTACGGTCACTTTCCTTTTTTCACCGAAAGATAGTTTTTAGACTCAGTATAAAAAAAATAATACGACAAGGAAATAATGATGCTAAAAGTAGCGCTAATTTAATGAATCAGAGCTCCCGCTTACATTATTCTATACTGAGTTACCTATCAATTATAACCAACTTAGGTTACCTATCAAGTGTAATCCTCAAAGCACCAGGTGCCATTGAGGCAGATACAAGAAGCACAGAGTGCCAATACCCATCCATTAAATTCTGGACTGAAGTACTACTTTAGGAGTAACTCGAAATATACACTGAAACAGGCGTAGAGGAAGCGAGGCACCAGGTGCCATTGGACGCAGATACAGGGAGCACATGGTGCCAATGCCCTCCATTGAACTCTGACTGAACTACTTCAGTCTGAGTAGTAGGAGTTCAGTCTTCTACTTAATTTTGATCTACATGACTACCTGAAACCTTCCCCTGAACACAGAATAAATAATTTCAAAGAATAAATAAAGCAAACATTATTTTTGAACCCTAATCTGCGTCACAACTATAATCCAACCTTGCAAGTACCACCCTACATTCCATGGGTACGTACCCAGAACATCGTCAGCGTCCAAAGCCTCGCAGTCCTGCGCCACGTCGGGCTTCTTATCCGAGGCCCAGCAGCCTACGACTTTCACTGCTATCTATGGTTCTAAGGTAATTAGCCAGAAGTCCCAGGTTCAATTCCCGGCCGGGCAGATGAATTTCAATGTCTGGTCTGGGTGTCAGATGTCCTTGTCTTTGTGTGTGTTCCTTGGCATCCCCGACACAGGGTATCCTAGTGAGGAGCTATGAGTGTTGAACGTTATTCTTTTTAAAACGTACCTAGAACATCGTCAGCGTCCAAAGCCTCGCAGTCCTGCGCCACGTCGGGCTCCGCTTCATACTCGGGCCCCAGCAGCCCCGCGAGAGGGTCGGCCTCCACCGGATCGGGGGTCAGCGGCTCCGCTGGAATCAACAACACAACAATTCAAATACCGCCTCATTCCGATAACAATTTAGAATCATTTGGAACTTAATTAATTCAACGTCAATGGCGTAGAGCATAGACGATTATTTTTCTGGAATCACAAAAGTTTGTGCTTGCGTCTACTGTTCGTAGAGCTACTCGTGGGTCGCACCGTGCCTGCCCCTTGCGCGCGCGCAGCCCCCGCAGCGCGCCCGCGCCGCCAGCGCGCCCGCCTCGTCCACCGCCAGGTGGCGCCGCACCAGCGACGTCAGCTGGTTCGCTGAGGACACACACATTCTAATTATTATTAAGCTATTGCATAGCTTCTATCGCGGGCCTTGAGCGTGGAGACCGAATCCAGAAATTCCGTAACGAAAATAACCTTACACTTTTTAGGTTTGTTGCCATCTATCGATCAATAGCAGAACTTTTAATAACTTTTTGAAATATCATGCTTGTCTCTTTAGTTCAGCCACTCGCCTCTTGGTGTCGAGTGTAAGGTTTCGATAAATAATTATAATTGCATAAGTTGATAAAAAATGCTATGCAATAGCTTTGCCGCGGCAGTCCCCGAGTGCCACACGTCTTTTTTTATTTGTACAATAACCTAATGGCTAAAAACAAGAAAAAACGATGCTACCCGCAGGAGTTAAAAAACTGTGTTCTATATAAATAAGTAGTACAAAAAGAGGGTAGTCATTACCTTGCGTGCAGGCCGCGAGTAACAGTTGCTGCATGTCTGGCTCGCTTGCCGTCTCATCTTCCTCCGTACTGTTAGAGCGAGACAGACCGCGCGCGTTGCGGAGCTCTTGCGGCACATCTGAGGAACGAGATTCATTTATAAATATACTAGCTGCGCCCCGCGGTTTCACCCGCTGTCCTGCAAGAATAGCGGAAAGCCGTTCAATTTTCTGGGGTAAAAAGTAATCTACATATTACCTAGGGCTTAAGCTACCTTCATACCAAATTTCGTCAAAATCTGTTTAGCTGTTAAATTGTTAAATCAAATTGTCATCCATACGTCCATTACATAGCTGTCATTTGCGCAAAGAGTATAATAAGTCGTTTTGTTATTCCAAGTCTGATTCTTTTTTGTTATACCTCGTTTTATAGTGACTGATGTTTTATGTCAATTCACACTTGAATGCTATCGAATTTATTTAATAGAAATAAATAGTATCCTATGTGCGTTTCCTGGCTCTAAGCTACCTCCTCACCAATTTTCAGCCATATCGGTAAAGCCGTTCTTGAGTTATAAGTAGTGTAACACGAACACGACTTTCTTTTATATATATAGATGCTTATGACTGTACTATTTTTTTATTATTTGACTAGCATTTTATAATTTAACCAGTTGAAAAATTCAAGAGGTACATTTATCTAAGTAATAAATAACTTTTTTTTTCAACGGTATTTGACAGCTCCCCGACTAAATCATCAACTTCTTACCCTTATCCCACCTACGTGGGTTCGGTACAGTATGTACACTTCTTCCATTCATCTCCATCACTCATCATATCTGAATTCACGCCCTTCTTTTTCATATCATCTTTCACACAGTTCATCCATACTTTCTTCGGCCGTCCTCTACAGCTACACTCATTCTTACTCAAGTTCATCGCCGGCTCCCCGACTATGCCGCTATACTGACCCACTTCCCCCAGTGCCTCCGCCACCGCCAGATCAGCCACGGCCCGCGCGTGCGCCGCCGGGACGTGCAGTAGCTCCCCGACTAGCGCCGCCTTCGCGGACAGAGCACGGGAAATCAGCGAGTCCAGCCGCCTCAGACGTTCTGGGGAAAGAGAGGGGAGAATGGAAGAAAAATATGTCAAATAGAATAGAAGGGGCTCCACCTTTAAAGGGTTAAAGGGTCGACCCCATTACTTATTTAAGAAACAATTAGCTCGATATAATATATTATCGATGATAAGTTGTAACAATATGAGAAAAGAAATGCGTGAAGTGGGGTAAAAATGTGTTTTAAGTACGACGACGATCGCAATTTTTTTTTTGTTAATCCATGTTTTCACATAAGTGACATTTTTCTTAAACCTAGCATTAGGACAGTGAACAATGACATGAGGCGCAGTGGCATTTCACTTCAAATTTTTGCGCTGCGGCCCGTCTGTAGTGTGCGATAGTTCATATAAAATGTCCGAAAGTGATGAGGATTTTTGAATTTTGAATTTGACTATAGAAGATTCACTCCGCAAAAACAAAGTAATATGACTCTTGTTTCGATACAATTAAGTGCAATTCGGATCGCTCAGAGTCAATATACCTACCGCAAGATTAACCTAGAAGTTCTGACGACGTTAGGGTTCTTCTATTAAAATGACGTTTCAAATAAACCTAGGCTAGGTCTTAGTAATATGTAGGTAGATCAGAAAATTATTTTATTTTTACTGTCTGCATACCATTCCATCTTGTTTAGTTTTTAGGGCTAAATACTACATTTCCATTTTTGGTACTTTAACCTAAGAAGACGTACGTTAAGGTGTTAATAAGGTGTACGTTATGTGTATTTGTGTACCTTGTTTATAAAACTGAATACCTATCTTATTTAGGTGTTTTTGTAGGTTTGTTTTCTCAAGTGTTCATCGATTTTCGCTATTAACTTTGTTATTTTTAGTTGTACGACTAAAAGTTACTCGACCAAAGTTGTAGAGAATTTTATTTACAACAAAAGATGTTTTGATATTTATTTTGTTATACCTAAAGTTTATCAGATAAACCATAAAAAAACATTTGTAGACCTTTTTCCAAGATGGCGGCTGTTAGCGACGCGTTGCAACTTGAATTTAACTTTACACTAACCCTTCCTTAATATCTAAAAAAAAAAGCCAAAAAACTAAGCCCAAAGAAACAATTGTTACATTTCAATGGACTCTAGAGGTAAGTAAGTGGGTAGGTATCCATAACGAAACAGATCGTCAATTGCAAACATCAGAATATCCTTTATTCTAATGAATTCGTTAAACAATAATAGACCGTCCTAGTATAACTAAGTTCCTACTTATTTTCGTAACCTAAACAGGTACCTAGGTACAATATATGTTATAATAATAATCACTTCAAAGTAGCTTACCTCTCATCGTCCATAGGAAGCGCAAAAAAAGATAAATTTGGATCGCGATCGCTGTTTAAGCAATTTAATACAAAACAGTTTATTTTTATTACCTTTCTCCATTTTAAAATAGCGGGCGGTTCGCGCGTGCTTTACCGCTCAATTTCGGTAATATTTATCAGAAACATTGGGTACTACTTAATTTGTAATATGAATTTAAAATATGCGCAAAACAGGTCAGGAGGGTTTCGAGACAGAAGATTGTGATTTCCCAGACCTGAGAGTGCGTGGACACAATTTTTTTATCCAACAATTGTGCTCTCGGAGTCTCAGGGTTAGGAAAGCGAGTTCTTTGTTCTGGTATTCTTTTCTTGAGGTCTTCTTTCTTCAGAACGACTAGTTCCACTATAAGTCTTTTGAATAGCAGCAAAGGGATCGTTCATAAATCACGTGAGGTTTGAGAGGGTTTAGAAAACGTCACGAAATCCATCACAAGGGATAGAGAATAATAAAATATCACATGTATCTTTTTCGTTAATTTCTGAAAATCATCACGTCAACATGCCGTCCTTACAAAAAGTGCAATAACTAGGTTAAAGCTATTTTCGAGAAAAACGCGTTACAGGATTTTAGTTTCGTTGTGTTTGTACCGTTATTATTGTCTAAAGAAAGTATATAGATCTCGTTCTGCTGATTCCGAATATGTACTAAACTCAATTTGGCCAAAACTCGAGTTATTGCACTTTCGTAAGTGTATCAGGGGGGAGGGGGGCATGACAAAGTTGCTAAAAACATCACGTGATTTATCGTAAACTAATAGGGTAACTAGAGTCTGGCTAACGAAAGTTGATACTGACAAAGCGCGGCTTTATAAAATATCAGCATGGCAGCCCTAAACTGAAGGAAAGTTGGAACAACTCACTTTGATACACTAACATTTATTAACACGCTTTTATTAGCTTCACCTGTGTGTTTGTATGTATGTTTGTAACCGACTCCTTTGGGCGCGTTTTTGACCCACTTTAAACGGTCAGATTTCTTTCAAACTTTGTAGATAATATATATCGAGGACCGATGACAATACACCAAACAAAGCGTGTTTTTTAGTTTTTTTTTACTATTAATTATTTTCGTTCTAGAGTGAGTGAGTTTCCTTTTCAGTTTAGGGCTGCCATGCTGATATTTGTTAAATTTGCCGCGCTTTGTCAATATCAACTTTCGTTAGCCAGACTCTAGTAGGGTCGACGATATAATAAAATTGGCGGATTGAACCTGGACAAGATTGGCACAGGACCGGGATGAGCGGAGGGCTGATGATGATGATTAATGAACAACCCCTATTAATATGTTTTCTGTTCTTCAGAACGACTAGTTTTACGATGTCAATCGTATGGATAGTATCTACAGGGTTACACAGAAATGGTATGCCAGTACGGTTATACAGAAAGGGACATTTCCAGTGTCATTGTCATTTTTCTATGGAACAGCTGTTTTTTTTTTCGCACATTCGGGTTGGTCCAATAGTAAAAGTTCATAAAGTTGACAAAAATAATTACAAACAGACAAAAGGAAAAATATTTACATCCAAAGATCACTAAATACCACTACACTATTATGAGCCGTTTTTTGTTTAGCATACCCTTTCTGTACAACCCCGAAGAGTAAAGCTGGTATCATACCGTGTGTGGTGTAAGCTCGCTCGGCGGTGAGCGCTCGCTGCGCGGCGGGCGGCGCCACTAGCAGAGCTCCGCAGGGCTCCAACGCCGGCGCGGGCTCCAAAGAGTGGGTTACTATGCGGCCCTCCGTCGGCCGACGCGTCCTGAAACAAAAACAAAATGGTAGTCTATAAAGTCGGTTTACGGATGATAGTTTAACGTGACAACGTCATAACAAAACATTGATGAAATGATTGCATACTGTCGTTTCGATCGTGACGTCATAATGAGCGTAACGGGACACTTTTTCGTGCGTGCAGCCGGCGTTCATCGATTTATTAGACGTTGTCACGTCAAAAGCCGTTACTGATCAACTTTGCGGGTTGGGGTCAACTCCTCTACATATAAAACTCGTCCAATGGACAGTGGCCACTTTCAAAAACGGTAGTCATCGTCCACGTCTGAAATTCGGCGTGGACCAGTCGCCCCCTACAAAAAACCTTTGGTCCTTTGGTTGACTTCACGTCAATTCTTCAATGTGCCATATAGAGGTAATTAACAATAGTGTTTTCAAATTCAAAGTACCAGGAATGCATAAACCATAAAGAAGTTTTCCCCCTCTCGGCTCTAGAGTGCGTGGAGAAGATCTCTCCATCGTTTCTACTATCCTGGTACCTGGTATCGTACGTTGTATTTTATTATATTTGCTGAACGTGCGTTTTGTAGGCGAAAAATCGATTTAGCTATGTCTAATCTCTGGTAAAACGCGGGAGAAACCGCGGGGCGCAGCTAGTATGAACTAAAACTTACTTGTGCTTCTCTTCTTTCTCAATCTCTTCTTTTTCTTCTCGAAGAATTTGTTCTTTGTCAATACTTCTCTCCTTTTCTTCCCTGTCGTTGGTGCTGTCCCGCTCCCTCTCGGCGGAGCTGCGTTCCGCGGACGTTCTGTCTCGCTCGCTCTCGTCTTCCAAAGTAGAGTGAGATTTTTCGGATTTCTCCGACGCGTCGGATGGGTTTCGAGATACATTTATACCTAAAAAATATTAAATAATAAATTGAATAACACAATACAATTAATTTACAGACACTTTTGCTTTAAGGAAATTCGTAGGGAAGTAGTTTATATCAAAAATCAGAAATATTTATTGACCTTTAAAAATATCAATGCAACATTCAATACATTGTTTACATTCGATTAGCAGAAACAGTCAAGAGGTTGTAAGCATGTAGGAGTCGCGAGGTCACAGTTCGGGGCGAACAACTAGTTATTGAGTGGAAACCTGATTTTACAGGCATTATGATTGTTTATTCGACAATAACACTCGTAAAAATTTTGATTTTGAATGAATGATTGAATTTTTGAAAAATTTAATACGGAAACTAACGTGGTTTTGACACGACAAATTTTTTACGTGAGTATTTCCGTGTTATATAACACGGACTTGAAAATTTATTGAGAATTTGTAAACAAAAAAAATTGTGTTTAAAAAAATTTGATTTAATATTTTTTTTTTGTAATTTGTAATTTGTTTTTGTAAACACAGTTCGAGGGGAACTACTAGTATTGTTGGGGAAGTGTGGAACAGTTTGCATACCTGAGTCGTCGGCCGACCGCGTGGCTTGGTGCGAGGGTGTGATAGACGACTTTAGATCGGTCACCTTGGCCAAAGGAGCGTCCTGGATGTGCTTCACCCATCTGGAATCGATAAATACAGTGAGAGCGCTTCTTTTATATGATTTATGGTTCATTTGTAATGTTTGTGAAATAGCGCCTTATTTATGTAATTTATCTTATATATAAAACTAGCGGCCCGTCCCGGCTTCGCACGGGTAGACTTTGGGATAAACGTAGAGTAAATTGAAATCGGTCCAGTCGTTCACGCGTGATGGCGTGACCAAAGGTGTTGAGAATAATTATAGGAACTCTTTGTTATAACCTCTATTCTCATGCTATTGCGTAACTATAGCAACCGTAGTTTGTTGATGCTAACTTGTCAATTTATAGTAAAAATTATCAGTATAAAACGCACACTGTTTTGATAGATATGATTGAATTTGAACTTTGTACAGAGGTATAATAAAGTGCAAATTGACTCTTGGACGTTAGGAACATACCTACATTGCTTAAACAACAGTGAGTGCTTGCAATTCAATATGAACTTTATACAATAGCAATAAAGCTCGTTTTAGTTAGAAAACGTTTGTATGGGAAAAATAAAAGGGCTGTTTTTAGGGTTTTTCAATATTTTTGAGAGATTTTCTTAATATTTTTTTCCGTAAGAACCTTCTCCTAATAATAACAAATACAACAAAAAAAGAATTAGTGAAATCGGTCCAGCCATTCACGCGTGAGGCCGTGACCAAGGAAAACGGGTTTCATTTTTATATATATAGATTCTCGTGTCACAATGTTCGTTCCCATACTCCTCCGAAACGGCTTGACCAATTTTGATGAAATTTTATATGCATATTCACTAAGTCTGAGAATCGGCTACTATCTATTTTTCATACCCCTAAGTGATAAGGGTGGTCCACCCCTAACATTTATTTTTATTTTTTGGACAATTTTTTTATTTTTTATAATGTGGCTTATGTGGCATTAAAAAATACATACAACCCTAAATTTTCACCTTTCTATCACCAACCCCTATTTTTTAATAGTCACTAGAAATAATTTATATGGCAAAACAACGTTTGCCGGGTCAGCTAGTGTATTTATGAAATGGCGCTTCTTTGTTTAACAGCGCTACTTTTTTGTAAGAGAGCTCCATTTGTCCATTAGGGCTTCATTTACGCAAAAGATCTCTTCATTTGCGAAATAGTGCTTTATTATAATCATCGTTTCATACCGATGGAAAATGGATGGATGTCCATTGAATAAGTAGCAGCTATTGTTTCGATAGTGTTGTTGTTTTTTGCAATAAGTAGCAGGAAAACGGGCCGCCTGATATAATGGTCGAATATTGTGTTAAAATCTTAAAAATAATAAGATTTATTGTCCAATAAAGTCAGTTACATAGCATATCATTATAATCATATTGGAACTGCTAATATTAGGTGTATGTATGTGTGTGTGTGTGTGTGTGTGTGTGTATGTTGTGTGTGTGTGGGTGTATATTGTGTGTGTGGGTGTGTGTGTATGTTGTGTGTGTGGGTGTGTGTGTGTGGGTGTGTGTGGGGGTGTGTGTGTGTTTGTAGGTAGTGTGAGCGGTACTCACGTGGCGTACTCCGGCGCCGTGTTGGCGGACAGCTCGTGCATCTGTATTCTGTTGATGTTCATCAGGAAGAATGTGTTGCGCACCGCCGCGTTCGGACGAAACAGGACCTTGTCCCTAGTAGCAGAAGGTTTAAATTTACCATAATTTACTCGACTAGCTTCGTATTTACAAAAATAAAGAAATGGCGTTGCAACTTGATTAACTTCGGAAATATGTCAGTAGACAGCCGAGGTTGATTGTTGTCAAATTCAAACCACCTTATTAATGTGATAAATCCAAAATAAGGGAATTAGTTAATTTGATGCCCTTTCACGCCTGCAGATAGCATGGACCGTGAATAAATTGTCTTTCCAAATAACACTTCGTCCACGGCTCGTGCTAGGTGTGCGTCCATTTCTTCGTAATATTCTTTTGTACTTTTAGACTCGAATGCGAGTAAGGCATCATTCACAAAACTTCCCCCGGCTGATCTAGCAGATCAATATTTAATTACTATCAAAATCGAATGATGCTGGTGACATTCAATACTTATGGTTACAACACTAATATTTCAAAAAAGAATACTGAGAACGTTACAGTTTCTGACAGTTTCGTTATAAGACATTGCATGCTACTACAAGGTATGCGCGAAAAGCGTTACAAGTTACATTCTATGGTCTTTCTCAAGTGTCAAAACGGGCCTATTATTGAGTGTTGAGTATAGCAGTAGTTACCACTTGATGAGCGGCGACAGGTGCTGCTGGCTGGTCTGGCTGATGGGCTTCAGCACGAAGCGCTCGCCCTCGCGGTGCAGCAGCGCCAGGTACTCTTCCAGCATCAGCGCCTGGGGCACGCGGTATATAATATATGAGAACATGTGGCTCGAAGGATCACTAAATGTAGGGTACGTAGTAGAAACAGTAATAAATGAGTTACAACAAGATACGGGTTGATTGTTTATAGCACGACTAGTGACGCGACTAATATAGAATTTTAAAAATAGGCTACGTTAAGTTGAAAAAGGCTCATGGTACTCATCATTATAAATAACTCTTACGATGGGACCAACACGGATTTCGCGAAAAGCTGTTCCATACGAAAATGTCAATGACTTTCCACAAAATGGCTATGGCCACGTGGTCCGATCAATCAGACCATAATGTATGGAACAGCTGATTTTTTTCCGCGAATTCTGCAACCGCTATTAACATATCCGCAGTACTCACGAGCACGTGTATCTTCTTGTTGGAATCGTTCTTGATGGTGAGGTCCCCCTCGTAGCGCAGCGAGTGCGGCGTGAGGTCGAAGCGGCGCAGTTCCTCCCAGTCGGCGCCGGAGGGCGCGCGAATCTCTAGCTTGCTTTGGATACTGCGGAGTCTGGGGAAATACGTAGAGAAGGTTAGTCAAAATTCTCTGACAAGTATTATACATATACTTCAATAGTTGAATAGTAATTTTTAAACATCTAACTTATAATATAACCTAACTAAATAGCACGAAACGACCGAAACCAAAGAATGAACAACTAAACCTCCATCTGTGTTCATTTCCAACGATCCAAAAAGCCTGAAAAAGATCGTTCTAAGCGACAAAGTCGTCAGTTTTTTTGCACTAGTTTCTAGCATTTTTATCCATCTACTTGTAGTTTCTTGTGCAAACAATAAAGATTATTTATCTATCTATCTATCAGAGAATGAAGTAAACCCACCTGTGTTCGTTCTCCGCGGTCCGGATCGCAGTATCAACGCTGTGCAGCACGTCCTTGGCCACGGCCAGCGCGCGCCCGAGCCGGGACACGTCTTCCGCGCTCTCGTTGTCGGACTCGGAGACTGTCTTCACCACTCCTTCCAGGAGGAGCTGGTATTTCGTTAGCCTGGAAATGGAAGATCAGACAAGATGTTAGAAAAAAATAATAAAGCAAAAACAAACGCGAAACCGGAATGCGAATGCTGAATTCGATGAAAGTTGCGAAAGTTTGTCAATATGCTTGACGCTGGACGGGATTGGATTGAAATTGGAACAGATATAGCTTTTACCCCGAAATTAGCAAGCTACTTTCTAGAATTTCCTTATCCTCGTTATCACTGTTTTTCAGAACTTCGCGGTACGCACAATGTACCCTTTGAACACACAATGCACCATTTGCAGGACGCCTGTGCGGGACCTATCCCCCCATATCGATGTATGGAACTTCGTCATTGTTGTTTAGCTTTGTTCAGGCGTTACCTCTGCCACACGCAAGCCAGCAAGTCTCTGAGCTGCAGTCGCCCGCACAGCGGCAGCTGTTCCCGGCTGGCCAGGAAGGAGTGCAGCTCCTTATTCTTGCGCCGGCGCTCGCGCAGCGCTTCAAGCGCCATGCGCTGCCCGCTGCAGAACTTGGCCAGGCACGAGGCGTAGCCGCTGTCGCCCAGCTGGAAAGAATGTGAAGAGTGAATGAGTATGAATGAACTAAAGTGAGAAGAGTGAACTAATCTGAATGAACTAAAGAACGAATGAGTTTTAAAGTTTTGTATGCAACGATCATTGATAAGTACTTTATTGTTTTAGTGTGTATTTAGTTTATTTGAATTGGATAGTCATATTTTATGGAGTGAGATGAAATATCAACTATTGCCTACAGCGTGAGTATGAAGAATTAAAGATTTAATGGTAATCAATCGTTTTTGAATTTCTAAATTGATTTGTTTTATCGATATCGGCAAACAACAAATGGTACTTCTATAATTACTCGTATTGTCAACAATTAATGTCTTTGTTTATCAATAAAACTACCAACAGTGAAACTACAGAACTTTGTCGCAATCCACAAACTGACGATAGAAATCGACTAAATAGTAATAATAATTATGTTATGACAGAAAAATTTTGTTTTTTTTTGCAATTTTTGCCTACATGCACAGTAACCCTTACCGCATTAAGCATAGCATCCGCCACCCCCCGGATGTGCACGAGCGGCGCCCCCGCGTCCCCGCGCAGCGCCTTGAGCTCCGCGTACAGGCGCGCGTGCCTCTCCTTCACGGCGGGCAGGTTGGGGAACAGCGCGCGGAGCTCCTCGGGGGGCAGGAGGGAGGGCTGCCCCTCGAGCGCGCACAGGAACACGCTGCTGAGGACTTTAAGCCAGCGGACGTGAGATCCCTCCGATACTATTAGTTCTGTAACATAAAGTTTAGTTATTATTTTCTTACCTTCATTTTAATTTGTAAATATTGTAAATTTCAGTAAATAAATAATATCGTAAACTAAATAAATTAAAAAAAATATAGACGGACAAGCTGCGCTCAGCGGTTACACTGACCACTCTTCGAGAACTGTTACTTCTTCCAAAATAAAAAGTAACACAAAACAACATAGATTATTGAGATCCGTTAGTTAAAAACTTTCAGAATTAGCTGTTGTTACCATCAAAAACATGAAATACTAGGTGCTTTCACTAGGTTCATCCGATATTCTACAGAACCATTTTTTACTTAGTTAAAAAGCGTGATAGAATAATTACGGGCGTAAGGGGTATTTTGGTTCACAACGAAGTTCTAACTCAGTTTCACAACCAGCTGTGTAAAAATAATAAAGCATCTTGCAGAATTTGAAAATAATAAAAAATTATTAATAGTAAAAATAAACTAAAAAACACGCTTTGAACGAAATCTGGCCGTTTAAAGTGGATCAAAATTGCACCCAAAAGAGTCGGTTACAAACATACAAGTGAAGCTAATAAAAAGCGTGTAAAATAAGTTACCATGTATAAGCTCCTGCCGCTTCCTGAGCCGCGCCGACAGCGCCAGCCCCTCGAGCAGGCGCGGCGAGATGGTGTCCGCCCACTGCGCCGCCAGCGGGTCCTCCTCCTCCGACCACTCCGACTGCGACGCGGCTGCAGGGGACACAAGGCGGCTCACAAGTTGGATCACTTTTGGTTATGATATAAATAACAAGCTAAAAAAGCGTCGTACCTAATGTACTGAGGATCTATGTTTCACTTTCTTATTGTTTTTATTTTATTGGATTTGATCTCGGACGTACGTTCGTCCGTCCGTCATATGGTCAGACGTTTCTGACGTCAGTGTGAGGAAGCTTTTCATAAAATCTCATTTTTTTCTTTTAATTTGCTTACAATTGTTTACTTTTAATCATCATCGTTAACCTGTATTGAACCACTGCTGAGTCTAGGCCTCTCTTTTTTCTATATTGGTCTACCCTCATAGGATGAATGGGCTGTATTCCACCACGCTGGCCAAGTGCGGATTGGTGGTCACACACGCCATTGAATTGCCAAGAACTCATTGGTACGCCGCCTCAAGAATGCGAAGCGGTTGTTCTCCCACTAAGCTACCACGGCCAGTGAGGTTTAGTAATATAACTCGTAAATTACCATGTTGCTCGGCCGGGACAGTGTTGCTCTCGTTGCTTCTAGAAGATAAGCTCGAACTGCTCGAGCTGCCAGAGGGCGCTGTCGGCGCGCCGGGCTCCAAGTCACTGGAAGAACGAAACGACAAACTGTTACGTAGGTACTGTCGAAACAACAACAAAAGATGATTATTATACTGATGATGATATCTGCTATTTTGTAGAAAAGGTAAAAATTCACAAAAAAAAACACAAGTTTTTATTATTATTTTCTATTCAAATTTAATTTTAGTTGTCATTTTGTTTTAATTATAGAACGGCTTAGGTTTCAGCGGTACGCTGTAAAAGTGATTTTTGGTAGGTCGAAAAAAAAAGAAAAAAAAAAGATTTATTATGTTTTTTTTTGCTAAATTGAAATTGAACTTGTATTTTGAAGTATCTGGTCGTAAAACCTAGCTTTAACATCAATCAATCCGGCATTACGTCGCAGACGCCTACGCATGTTATGCATCATAAAGGTCATCGCACAACAGGAAACGCAACTCCAAACACGAGGGAAGCTGTAAACCCGAATCGGTGCCCGTGTCGGTGTTGACAACACTGTCAAAAGTTTTAATGGTTTGTTGTGAGTTGAACTGTTGTTGTTTGTTGAAGAGGTTGTTAGGCCCCGACAAAAGCTGTGAACTGCTCAATTCCTCATAGTACTCATCATTATGAACAACTTTTACTACAAGACTAACCCGGAATTCGCGAAAAAAATCAGTTGTTCTATTCATTTTGCCGAGTGTCATTGACATTTTTCTACGGAACAACTGATTTTTTTTCGCGATTTCAGAGTTGGTCCCATAGTAAAAGTTGCTCATAATGATAAAGACTATATAAAACCCCTGAAACTTAGCACATCTTTTCAGAGAAAAAATTACGACCTAAAATAACTAAAACAAAGAAATTTACAAAACTAAAAATCAAAAAGTAGGTTTTGCCGTGTATATATTTTATATTCATATTTTTTTTAAACACATTATTTTCAGAATATTTAAAATCTAATTTTCTTTTTCGAAGTTGGTATCCGGCATGGCCTCTTATTATAGGCCAAGATACAATTTAGGCCGCACTCACAAACTTAGCCAGTTTCCATAAAAATATCTGAAAACTTGTCATTTTAACCAAAATAAGCTATTTATATATTCAAAGAACGTGACCTCGGCTGAAACGCCGGCTTTTTAAATAACCATTTTCGTGAGAACGTGAGCAAAATGCGGAAAGATATTTTATTGACTATATCATAGGAAAATAACCGACGAAAAAACAAATAACGTTAAGTTAAGACGGAGTTCTCGCGAAAAATTTAATGTCAAAGTTTGTGCAAAAGTAGTTAAGTTAGTTGCAATTCAATTACGTTTGGATGTTTGAAGCTCAATCACGGATAGAAAAATGTCGATGACACTCGACAAAATGTATGGAACAACTGATTTTTTTTTCACGAATACCGGGTTGGTGGGACCAAGTAGTAAAAGCTGTTCATAATGACAAGTACATACTATAACCCTTTTCGGCTTAGCATACCCTTTCCTTATAACTCTGTTTGTCGTACTAGCTTATGCCCGTGCCTAACAACCTCTCCTTTTGTCAGCCGGTTTAAAAATCTGACTAATGGAGTTGGCATGAGTCCATCGAAAGTAGATCGATCCGGCATCATTTAATTGGCAATCGATTGTTTAGAAAACATATCAGTCAAATAGGATCGGCGATTGTGCGAGAAACCCCGATCCGATGAGGTAATTATAGAAATCATAATAATAATTAATCCTGACATTTCTTTACGATCCGGCGAAAAGATAATGCACACAGTTATTATATTGTAAAAAGGTGAAAAAAGATCGCGGATTCTGACCACTTTTACTAGCTTTTTTTTTGACGTGACAACGTCTAATAAATTCATGAATGCCGGGTGCACGCACGAAAAAGTGTCCCGTTACGCTCATTGTAACGTCACGATCGGAGCGAGAACAGTATGCAATCATTTCATCAACGTTTTGTTATGACGTTGTCACGTTAAACTATCGTCCGTAAACCGACTTTACAGACAACCTATTTTATTTACCAACTTTTTGTGTGTCTACTACTCTACTCAACCTTTAATCCTCCCACTGCTGGGATACAGGTCTACCCTCGAAGGGTTATTAGGCCGTATTCCACCACGCTGGACAAGTGTGGATTGGATTCACGTACGCCATTGAATTTCTTCTTTAGACGTAATAATTAATTTCTTTATTTGTGTGTAATTTTATTATTTCCATTATCTACTAAATTAAATCACTATATTAAAATATTGTTATGTCATGATGACCATCATGATTGATTAAACAAATATTAGCTGAAGCAACATAAATACACAGTTTTAAGGAAAGGATATTCTAAGCCGAAAAGGGCTTATACATAGTATTCATCATTATGAACAACTTTTACTATGGGACCAACCACAAATTCGCAAAAAAAAATCAGCTGTTCCATGCTTACATACAGCATACACTTTCCTTATAGCCCTGTTTAGTAGGTGCTATATTAGCCCTAAAAGAAGGTTGGTACAACCAAGTAAAAGGTTTTTCAGTGTATGTAAGAGATATAATAGGACTGGCGAGCAAAAGGGTGTAAAAAGATTACCAATTATGAAATGTAAAGCTCCGACTGAAAAGTTCCACGATCTCGTTAACTTTCCATTCAATTTCCCTCGTTAACGTTTTCACAGAAAGTAATCTACGGGTCATCCAATTTGCATGTTATGTTTTGAACTCAAGGGCATTTTTACGTAAGGTTCAATTTAGGGTTGTAACGGACAGCGGTCACGGGTTCGTTTTTTTAAATATTACACCTACATTTTTTTTTATTTCTATTTTATGATTACAATAGAAATTTGTTTTATTGTTTAAATATTTTTTTTATTTAAGTATATCCTACTATCCTACTACTATTATAAAGGCGAAAGTTTGTAAGTATGGATGTATGTATGGATGTTTGTTACTCTTTCACGCAAAAACGGCTGAACGGATTTACATGAAATTTGGAAGGAAGGTTGTTCATGGTCTGGATTAACACATAGGCTACTTTTTATCCCGGAAAACGCGGGTGAAACCGCGGGGCGCAGCTAGTACTATTATAAAGGCGAAAGTTTGTAAGTATGGATGTATGTATGGATGTTTGTTACTCTTTCACGCAAATACGGCTGAACGGATTTACATGAAATTTGGAATGAAGGTTGTTCATGGTCTGGATTAACACATAGGCTACTTTTTATCCCAGAAATCGCGGGTGAAACCGCGGGGCACAGCTAGTATTATATATTTACTTATTTTTTATTTTTTTTACACTTTAAATATTACGTCACAAAACTTAGAACCCCACCCTTGTCATACAGTGTCACACTTAATCGACCCCCTCCCTCCATTTCGTGTGTCGCAATTTATAAATGTCTACTACTCAACCGGAAAAATAATATTATTCCCGCTTATCATAATGCATTTCAAGTTCAAGCCCACACGAAAAACAATAAAACAATACCCAAAAAGGATACCGAGTTCAAGGGAGAAGATAAAACGAGTTATCTATTGTACCATTATTGTGCGGTATGCGGAGATAGCGCCGTATGACCATTGACCAACTACATTAGTGTTGGTAGTACTTGGACCATAGTACTACTAGTACTACTAAGCCAAAATAATAATGACAACCTGTTTGGCTCAGCGGTAGTATAAGCCTTACAAGCAAGAGGCCCCGGGTTCGATCCCCGGCCGGCCAGATATTTTGCTGTTGTTTTTTTTTAAATTTATTTCAGTATACAGTTTTTATTATGAATTTAAATACACATCTGTTCTGGGTCTGGGTGTTAGTTGTACTTGTGTTTGTGTTCCATGGCATCCCCGACACAGAATTATCACTACATTTCTTATGTACGATATATCTTATATACGAGAATTATCACTACATTTCTTCACGTTGAATCCGCTCAATGTTCTAGTAATATTATGGGTGAATCTTTCCTTAATTATTATATTCTAAAAACTTGACAAATACAAATACATAAATAAAATACACAGCATACTAACAGATACCTTTCAGACAGGGTCCTCCTTGCCAGCATCCCAACAGTGGGCGGCTGTCGCCCAGCAGGAAGGGAAATGTTGCGAGACACGCGAGGCGCGGGGGTCGCCATTTTGATTTAAGTTCTATATTAGGCACTATAGGTAACTTTGTTCACGTTTTAACGTTTGTCACTTCTATACACTTTCACATCTTTGGCTTTAGCACATTTTCAGATATTTATTTTTCAGAATGTCAGACATTAACCACAGCCTATCCAAATAGTTCTATCAATTATAAAAAATATATTAAAAACCCTGCTCTTTTATTCAGTGACAGGCTTGCGTTTGACCGCCATCTCGCCTGATGGTAATAGAATAATTAAACGTAGCCAGTAGGTACAGTGGCAGACAATAAATGGGCTTACTCGACCGAGCAAACAAACCATGGTTCTATTGACTGTCTCGCCTCGTCAAACTGTTTATACAAACCGAGTACTCGGCCGAGGGCACTGTCTCGCCACTGTAGTCCTTACGCATCAACCCATTAGCTTCGCTGCTATGATGCTTGTCCAAGTTACTAAGTATCCTACTTCCTACTAATATTATAACCGCGAAAGTTTGTAACAATGTATGTTTGTTGCTCTTTCACGCAAAAACGGCTGATCGGATTTACATGAAATTTGATGGTCTGGATTAACACATAGGCTACTTTTTATCCCGGAAAACGCGGGTGAAACCGCGGGGCGCAGCTAGTTATAATAACATCCTGTAAGACAATATAATACCTAAGCTCTAAATAAGGCTCGCAAGGACTATGCGGAAACCTAGACATTACCATGATGGTAAGAGCTAGTTACACCAACATGGTAATACAGCTATTATACACCTTGTATTAGTAATACATATTTATAACGATTTTCTGTGATCATTTTATAAAGTTTCAAGTGTATTTATCCAGTGTTAAAGATCAGTGTTAGATCCCATAGCGCTTTTCTTTAGGTAGTTTTGTAAATTACAAATATTTACGTAATTGTCAATCAACGACCGATTTTTGTTCCACTAAGAATTCCCCAAAAAGTTTTTGTATTAATTTAAAAATGTCAACCATCAATCACAGTTCAACCGAACCAAAGCTTTTCGCTTCGAATTTTTCCACAAAATTTAATCCAGAAATATCTTCAAATCTATTGCAAAACGGTTACTCGAGAGAACGAACTCGAACCGATCTCGTAAAGCACGAGCGAGCTTTTAAGCGACCGCGGAGCAACTGGCGTCCTAGCACTGATACACAACTTCGTACCTACTCTTTATTGTTATGATCGTCTGGTACTTGCGGCGATTCTTCAGTTTTATTTTTTTAATCCAAAAGTTTTTTTTGTTGATAGATTTAAAAGGAGTAACATAACTAGGTACAAACTTACTCTTTATTGTTATGATCGCCTGGTACTTAAAAAAAAAGAAAAAGAGCGGGCTCTTTTTCCGCAACTAGGCCGGTAATCGGCCCTTTTTGCGTGACATATGCGGGTTTTTCCTCACGATGTTTTCCTTCACCGAAAAGCCAGTGGTATGTAAATTCGTACATAAGTCCTAAAGAACTCATTGGTACGAGTCGGGGTTTGAACCCGCCACCTCAAGAATGCGAGGCGTCGGTTCTCCCACTGAGCTACCACGGCTCTCGCCTGGTACTTGTGGCGATTCTTCAGATTTAATTTATGAATCTTAAGGTTTTTTTTAGTATATACTACATAACTACATACCTACTCTTTATAACTATGACCGCCTGGTATTTGTGGCGATTCTTCAGTATTATTTTATTACTTTCAAGCTAAATCTGAAGGTTTTTTTAGGTGATAGATTTAAAATTGGGCGGAGTAGCACTGATATATAACTAGGTATATGCCAACTCTTTATGGTTTTGACCGCCTGGTACTTGACTATGACCCCCTTTCGGCTCACTCCATTTCCGAATAACCCAATATTTCCTTCATCTCTGTAGTTCTCACAGTTGACTAGTTTCGTGTACGATTTTATTTCCTAAACAATAAATCAAAGTCACATTTTACAAACATTTAGTAGAACCGGAAGGCGTTTATCTGAAGAAGCTAAATAAATTAGATTTTTGGCATCTCGTGATCGCAAACATTCCTGACATACTGAGAATTGATTTATGTATGTACGAAAAGAAAATACTATCAAATAAAAAGATCTATCCGATAAAAAGCTCATCTAATCGTAGCTATTTCCTTTATTTTTTTTAGTAAATAACTTCGCCATGTTTAGTTATGTTTACAACAACCGTAATCCAATTCCGTCAATCATATCCATCTAAAGGTTTTCTAGAAGACATCGCTTTGGGCATAAAGGCCGCGTTTTTACTTCCAAATGTAATTGTAAGTCTTAGATTTTCCTTTTACTTAATTTTTGTGGTGTGTAATAAAGTTTTATTTTTCTATTTTATGTTATGTGCAAAAAAAGTATTATGTCAAGAACTGGAAAAAATTGGGTGAGACCTTTGCCCAGCAGTGAACAGCATAGGTTAAATAAAAAAAATTTGTCAAGTTATATTATATATATTATATATTATGTTATATTATGTCTGTCTGTAAAAGAAATACCATTTGATAGCCAAGACCAAGTGACATGGTACACACTAGTACATGGTACGTAAGGTACCTCTTTCTACGCGCCTAGATCTATTTCAGTACCAAAATAATCGCCCTAGGGCGTAAAGTGCCTCATATCTCTCGGCGGCAAACACGCCGGGTTATGGGCAGTCTAAGGTGGGGCTGGTCACACCCTCGGATGACGTCAGGACTATACGCGTCTTTGCTAGGGTTGGCATTGGTTTCTTTTTTACAAGCTTTTATTTCACCGTGAGCCCAAGTTTGAAGGCGTTCGTTGACACATCTAATTTGTCTAAGAGAATGACCAAAACCTCGAACGAAGCGCTTTGATTCCACCTTTATTGTGTACTGCTAGAGAGTGGAATGCTCTGCCGAGTGGGTATTTCCCGGTAGCTACTATAATCTGGGTGTCTTCAAGTCGCGAGTTTATCGGTTTCTTCTAGGCAAGCGTGCTCCATCGTAGACTGCATCATTGCTTACCATCAGGAGAGATGGCGGTCAAACATAACACACAATAAAAAAAAAACAAATTCTTTAGTTTGTACAATAACTAAACTTAATGTTAAAACAGAGAAATTATCGATTTCGAGAGATTTCGATATCAAGCAAAGTGAGTCAAGAACAAATCAGAATTTGTATGTTTGTGTGTTTGACCGAAGATAACTTGAGTGTTGATCCGATCTAGACGAAAATTTGCAAGCAGTATAGTTTATTTCAATACAATTTTCAACAAATTTTGAACAAAATCCTAAAGTTATGTAAATATAGGTGTAGCAACATCCAGTTTACCGCGAACTACTAATTTTAATTAGATTTCTTATTATTGTTCCAAGCTTTTAGCTTGCCCTATTTGTTTTGGTTTTTTGGGTCAAATCTTGCAACTATATTATGATCCTTTCCCGATGTCCGATTGAGCTGAAATTTGATGCACTGTCACTTTAATGACAATGCAATAAAAGTTTGTATTAAAAAACCCTTTTTCTTGCCTTTTTTTTTAATTAAGTTTGTTTTAATTGCTTAGTACAAGCCCTGTAACCCGAACTGACTATACAGTAGGTTCCCTGGTAATTTTCCACCTGCGAGGTCGCCAGCTCGGCAATTAGGGCTCTAATCAGGTCGAGATGTGGCAAGTGCTTTATTACTTCCCTAGGGAATTAAGTTTTACTGATGTTATAAATGTGACTTACTTGGGTTGAATCTCTTTATTTGTTTCAGATTTTAATCTTAGGATAAGTTTTTTTTTCATTTAAGACTAGATTTACTTTTGACCACAATCTCATCAAAAAATCACTCTTGTAAATTTGTAATATTAAATTATCTGTTGTTTGAATTGCTGTTATTTTGTCGGATATCTAGAGTTTTACCCGACTACCTTAGAAGAAGAGTAATGTTATTTAAGTAAACCACTCATATGTATTTCGGAGTGCGAAGTGTTGTTAAATTCGTCGTTACATCCGAAGTGTTAAAAGCTACATTTTGCGGCCGAATTTTATTATTTCTATTTAATTTTTCAAAATAATACTTGTTCCTAAATACAAAGACAAAAAAGCAAAAATTAAAAAAAAAACATAATTTTAGTTCGATAGCAAAAGCTGCTCACAACAATGTTCACTATCAGCCCCTCTCAACTAACCATACCCTTTCAAAATACCCCGTACACGACCCACATGCCAAGCTAACAGTAAAGTGGCATGGTGGTTGCATAACAGTGGGCTATTACCGTATTACCATTGTCCGGCTTCGCGACTCGTCTTACGCTTCATTTAGCTTCCTACTTATGTACTTACCTGCGTCTTTATTTTAACTTGGTATTGACATGATTCTAATTATCTAATTTACTAGCGACCTGTCCCGACTTCGCACGGGTATAAAATATAGTCTGTTACTCGCTAATGATGTAGCTTTATATTGGTGAAAGGTCCAGTAGTTTTTGAGTTTATTCGTTACAAATATGAAAAAACACAAATCTATCCTCTTTACAATATAAGTGTAGATTACTAAGAAAATTCTGTACGCCTAGCAAAATGCTGTCGAAAAAATAGTAAGAGATAATTCGGTAAATATATGTATGAGAAAAAGGACAGCGTCTCTGTTTCCATTTAGCGGACGTAAATGGCAACAGTATGCGAATTTGTTGTTAAATGTATCGAATACCTATTCGTATCGAATAGGTATTCGATACGAATTTTTTGACAGAATTTAAAATTTATAAATCGTAAAGACAGCGTTGCATGAAATACGCATTTCCAATCCCGAAATATGACATAAAAATCTAAACTTCCACTCTATTGGACACATAGAGATATAGGGGATACCTTTTCTAGTCTCAAGTTATTTTTCGGAAATAAATTAAGAAAAAACTAGAAAATCTCAGCCAAAACCACAAGTTACAGTTCAGTATGTTTTGACAAAATAGAATCGAAGAATCTGCGTAAACAGTTTCTTATGAAAACAATTTGGTTATTTTGGGTTTTCTAGGAAGTAGATTGCAAATAAATACCTACTAGCAGATGTTTTTACACCTTTGATCAATCAGAAAACATGTTTGGTTAGAAAATTTTATTTTGAATACATTCTACTGAAAGTAACTGATTGACAGATGCGAAAGTCTCAGAATGTAAGGAAAATTGGCATAATAATGCTACTAATATGTAATATAAATAAGAAAGTGTGTGTGAATGTCTGTTATCACCATCAATCAAGTATGTCCGACTTCGGTGGTTACCACATATCTCCGTAACTACTAAACCGACTTTGATAAAATTTAAAGTAGAGATAGCTGCTTATGCCCTGGATTAACACATTTGCTACTATTCACCATGACCGTTTTTCTATGCTTTTTTTATTTGTAGGTGTGTAAGTCTTGTTCATGCAAATAAATACAAATATAGTCGAGTCAGAGACCCTTTAAAAGTCCGAACTCTTCACACCAGGGCTACCCACTCAACCTACATACATACTTTCTCAATAGTCAATACAGATATTTTTTTCGTGTAAGTAAATTCGGTGACGAGGTTATTATTATAATACTAGGGGTCATAAATACATCGTGAATTCTCAATTCGGGACGAAGTAGTCGTAGTTCGCAATATTTTATTCGTAAACGATGTTAAACTAAATACAATCCGACCTACAAATATGTAAATCCATTCAAAGATGTTTGGCCGCTAAACTCGTTTCCCGCCAAGAGTGACAGCTGTCAAACATGGCCGCCATTTTGAATTGATTCAAATCTCGATTTGACCAATTTATTATAAAGTTTGCCAAATCATGGCACTAAAACTTTTTAATGCTAGACTTTTTATCCAGCTTATTTCGGTACGAGGGCGGCAAATTGACACATTTTTCATAAATTGGACGTAATTTATGAAAAAATTTTTATTTTTTGCGATTTTATTGAGACAAATAGACTTTTTAGTCTACAGTCTACACGGACTTTAATGATTGAGTGAGAGTAGAAATAGAGCGCTGTTACTATGTTTCTCTCTGTATAATCTGTATTAAAAAAGACTAAGTAGGTAACAGGAAAGTTGAAGTTCCATTTTTAGCCACGTTCAGCCTTTTCGTTCAGTCATATTGTTCACATACAGCTTGTTAGCTTTGTTCAGAATTTGCAACAGTGGCTCCACCACTCAACTATCGATATAAGTTTGTCTTAGAAATGTGTTTATACATTTTGATATATAGGTACACATTCTTGAGATGAGTCATTAGATTGTATTTTCAGAAAACAAGTGTTCTAGGTTATTTTGAGTGCTGACATTTTGTGTGGGTGGAAATGTGATGGTATTGTTTTTCGAGTGTGTATGTGTATTTATGTGGCCTTGTGGAGCTTGAATGGATAGACAGGTGTTGTAATGAGAGGTGTTAGATTCAATCTCATCTCCAGGAATCACCGTGAGCTCGTAGCGTGAGACTAGACTAGATCGCCAAGACTTTGTTGTCTGTTTTAACCCCCTTTGCAAAAGAGGGGTGATATACTCGTAGATTTAACGTAAAAATCTGTTTGTAGCATCGTAGCTCTCAAACTATTAAAATGATTTTCATTTCATTTAAAATTTTATTTAAAAAAATCAGTGAATAAGAGACTGAATCGAGAGTATTCTTTGATTCAAGAAAATCGGATATCGGATAGTCGTTTGAAGACCATCTCTGCGTCAGAACTTTTTGAAATTTCTTTTACTTGCGTTATTCTTTTAATTAAATAGTCATTAACGTTTCAGAACTCAGCACAAAACCACTTAAAAAGAAACAGTTTTTATAAGCTAGCGATAGAACCGTTTGATCTGTTGCCAATCATCCGATGGGTCAATGTAGGAGCCACCGTAAAATTATGATGTATCCTTGCTGCCTGAAATAGATCTGTTTGTAAGTCTGTGTTTTCAGGGACGGAATACAGGGTTTTAAGGAAAAGGGTTTATAGTACTCATTATAATGAACTACTTTTGCTATGGGACTAATCCGGAATCCACGAAAAACACAAACAAACATACGGTCGAATTGAGAACCGTCTCCTTTTTGGAAGTCTGTTAAAAATCAGCTGTTCCATAATAAGATGTCGATGACACTAGACAAAATGTATGGAACAGCTGATTATTTTTTCGCGAAATTCGGATTGGGAACCTGTACATTCGCTGACTGACAAAACATTTATCATCGTTCAACGGCTTCCTAATTAGCCATCATCGCTCGTACGAACATGCGTTGCGATTTTGTCGCGAGAATATTATTTTAAATATGTTGCGAACGAGAACTAGTATTTTGGTAGCTTGTCTGTCTTGTGATCAGGAGGTGCCATGATCGATTCTCAGCCGGGTAGATGTTTTGAATGATTATTTTAATTATTTGAGTCTGAGTGTTTGTTTTGTGTCATGTCTTTATGTTCCATGGTAATTGGTGTCACCAAAATAGCGAAACCTATCAGGGGGAAGGGATAAGCCTTTACCCAAGTATGTAGCATTATCAATGTAAAATAGTAAATCCTTGCTTTCTGTGAACAAAATCAACAAATAAATAAAATTAAATAAAAAACGAATTCCTAGAAACACTCACTAAGATCTTAATATATCTGTTTCCAAAATATTAGCCAGGTGGCGTATTTATCGGCATTTAAACTTTACTAATGAGACAGCTGGAATCTTCGCCGAATATTCGGCGAAGTTCCTACGAATGAAACTCGTGAAGGAAAAGAGCATTTCTTGACAGAAGGTGAAAGGATGTCCGGCTGTCAGATGTGATCCGGGTTACTGATTCCATTGCCAAAGGCCAATGGTCTAGAGGTAGTATTCTCTAATTATTATAATTTGCAATACAGGGTTATTCAAGGGTATGCAAAGCCGAAAAGGGCTCATAGTACATCATTATGAACAACTTTTACTATGGGAAAAACCCGAAATTCGAGAAAAAAATCAGCTGTTCCATAGAACAAGAACATTATTTTTACAAAACAAAAAACAAAAACCGACTTCAAAAGACCGACTATTGAGTTATTCATCTATTTGTCGCGCACGTACTTAATGCAAATTTAAGACTTATATGGTTTTCTCATGGATACCATTATCAGAACTGGACTAAATTGAAATGGGACCAAATGGGAAGCGTCACCTTTCTAATAAAAAAGAATCATCAAAATCGATTCACCCAGTCAACAAAATGTATGGAACAGCTGATGTTTTTCGCGAATTCTGGATTTGACCATTGGTGGTACTGTGGTAATATTTGGTACGGAGACAGCTTGAACCGTGGATTAGCACATAATACTTATTTATACTTTTATACTGATCTAAACAAGTCGTCAGCTTTTAGTTTATGTTTATATTGCAGAGAACGGCAAGCGTAATGGATAGATTACACGAAACGAGTACAGTGACGACTGACGAGACAGTAAATGGGCACACTCGGCCGAGCAAACAAATCATGGTTCTAATGACTGTCTCGCCTCGTCAAACTGTTTAAACAAACCGAGTCAGCCGAGGGCACTGTCTCGCCACTGTACTCGTAACGTGTAATCAACCCATTACGATTAACATAATTTGATTACACAGGGTTATACGGAAAGGGTATGCTAAGCCGAAAAGTGCTCATAGTACTTATTATTATGAACAATTTTTACTATAGGACCAAAAATCATCCGTTCCATATTATTTTGTCGAGTATCGTCATTTTTTTATGGCAAAGCCGATATTTTTTTCGCGAATCCCAGGTTGGTCCTATAGTAAAAGTTGTTCACAACGATGAGTACTATGAGCCCTATTCGGCTTAGCATACCCTTTCTGTACAACCCTGTAGACTAGTAGATACAGAGTGTCAGTTAGTATTTTTCCGCCCTGTCTATCAGTAGATATGTTTATCTCGGCTAAGTAGGTGCCTATATGAGTGATGACGCAAGCATGGCTAATTCATTTTGTTACCATGGATTTTAGATTACGTTACGGGACTTCTGAGGGAAATCCACAAGCACATTAAAACATACTCGAAAATCATTACAGTAAAATAAAAAGACCCCAACGTTAAAACGATTGAACTGATTTCAATAAAACGTGCCAAGAACCATCGCTAGAAAACCTGCTTTCAAATAAAAAAATAATAACATACCAACGACGGACACCGAAGTCTCGCCTTAAGGGTTCTTCCAAAAAGGAGGTTCAGAACTGTAAACCGCATCCAAATCAGTTCACCCGTTTCAGAGCTACAGAGCCATAGACTGCTCTCTGCGTACATAAAACGCAGACCCAAATTGCGTTCTGCCTAAATGTAACGACATAGGCAAAGGCATATTGTGATTTAGGTTCAATGATTTAGACCAAAAGCAACAAGTGAGACTTAGGTCCACTGATTTTAAGTTCAACAGCGAGATAGACCTCGTGAGACTTAGGTATAGAGTTCTAATTACGGTCAAACTTATACGACCCCCCCCCCTTTTGCGTCGGTGGTTAAAAACAGAAACCATTGCCCTCTGTACTCGGATAAAGAAACATCCAAAGCCGAGCCAAAGAATTCCTCGTAAAAATACGTCACGTGTTGCACAAAATCGAAGTTAATAAATAAGAACCGTTTATATATCTGCACATGTAAACATACAAACATACAGCGCGTCAGCGCGTTGTTTATATAATATAACAACGTGCGCAGACTTGGTTATATCATGCGGTAGATGATGCAAGTCGGTGGTTAGATGATCTTTCAACCGAATATAATCTGATAAGTTTTTTTTAATTTAATAATGGGTTTTGCGTTTGCCCGCCATCTCGCCTGATGGTATTACCATCCTTGCTTAAAGCAAGGATGCGGTCTACTCTACAGTGAAGCACGCGCGCCTAGAACAAACCGAAGTTTATGAAATCCCCATTAATATTGCATGTGAATTCTCTACATTAAATGATTACCTGGAAAAGGTGGCTGTTAGGGCTGCTAGTTATGGCACTGGTTTGCAAGTCTTTTCTGATTGTGTAACGAAGTTTTCTGCTGTACACAATAAACAGCCTTTGTCTATAATCTATCTGATACTGATATTGTGCGCTCTTTCCATTAGACGAATACATACGTCATTAATTTAAAAATTATGTTCAAAAGGTCTTAGATTCTAAAAAAATACCACTACATACACACACAAAAAATACCATACAGACAAGCAACCGGTTAGATAGCGGACAAACGCATGCCTAGTTCGATGTAAACAAGAACATTATTTTTATAAAACAAAAAACAAAAACCGACTTCAAAAGACCGACTATTGAGTTATTCATCTATTTGTCGCGCACGTACTTAATGCAAATTTAATACTTATATGGTTTTTTCATAGATACCATTATCAGAACTGGACTAAATTGAAATGGGACCAAATGGGAAGCGTCAGCTTTCTAATAAAAAAAGAATCATCAAAATCGATTCACCCAGTCAAAAGTTATGAGGTAACAAACATAAAAAAAAAAAATAAAAAAAACATACAGACGAATTGATAACCTCCTCCTTTTTTGAAGTCGGTTAAAAAATAACAGAAACAACTGCCAGAAATAAAGCTTATTAATACTTAAAAAAATTAAAACCGTCATTAAAAAACAACAACGTTTTGTTTTGAGGCGTCAATAAAGTGTTTTTGTTTTGTAACAGCGACGCCATCGCCACTTGCCTTTATTCGGACTTGCAGCAACAAGCTACGTCTATCCCCCTCGTCTGCGCAGATAATAAACCGGCGCTGGTTCCTCGATGGCTCCAACTCGCGGAAAACTACACGGTTTACTGATTTCAGTGGAATAGTGGTATTTTGGGGAAGGTCACAGATATTTTGTAAGCGCCGGCGCTCG
Organism: Alcis repandata; assembly: GCA_949125135.1. NCBI lineage: Eukaryota > Metazoa > Arthropoda > Insecta > Lepidoptera > Geometridae > Alcis > Alcis repandata. The sequence goes on along the minus strand of OX421248.1, from coordinate 745,705 downwards.
GCTTACCATTCTCGAAAATATTGTGTGATCTATAATATGGAAGAATTTATATTATGTTTCTGTTACAATATTTGAGTCAGCAATCAGACAGGGATATCTTTTGTTTTGCTAATTTTATGCGAACTTTACGAAGTTATGAATGGATTTGGAATATTTCTTTAATTTTTCATTTTCAAAGGATTTCGTAGTTTATGTAAGATATGGCTATTTCTGATTTTTTAACGCAAACGCTGTTTTACATATAGATGGTTATAAGGAAAGCAAAAAAGGGCTAAAAAAAGTCTTTATCATTATAAACGACTTTTACTATGAGACCAACCCTGAACTCGAGAAAAAAAGCTGTTTCATACATTTTGTCAACAGTCATTGACATTTTATCTATCGAACAGCTGATATTTACGCGATTACAGGATTGGTCCCATTGTGAAAGTTGTTCATAATGAAAACTACAAGCGCTTTTCAGCTCGGCATACTTTCATCAAAACGCTGTATGCGGGAACACATGTCCCAGTATCCTTAGAAACCTCGCTTCGAATCAAACTGTTTACGAATCTTCCCCAAAAACACGTGTATTCAAAAGTGCATGCAGTTAAACGCACTTTAAATGATTGCAGTTAAATGCGAGGTTGCTACCAGGCAGGTTAATCCGTATAGCTGGCGAGATGCCAACTCGCAGAGAAAAGCAGGACGTTGGATGACTTCTCTTTGAAGAACGAAACTGACGAGGTTTTGGTCAATTTTTGAATAAAAACAATAAGCAATCAGTCTTTGAATGATCTATATACATTGATAGATTTGGCAGATATACTCGTAGATATACAGGATTATACAAAAGGCTATGCTAAGCCGGTAAAGGCTCATAGTACTCTTTATGAACCACTTTTACTATGGGACAAACCCGGAATTCGCGTAAAAAAAAAGCTGATATCGTTTTGTAAATATTCGAAAGTCGTAGAGCAGAATTTTTTGGTTTCCATAGTAGAATTTGTTTGGTGAACCAAATATACCTACTTTAAAAAGTATCTCAGGCGCCCTGTGGAATGTCTTTAGTGTTTTATTTGACCCTGCTATGTGACACCTACTGAATAGTAACTATTTAGGTGCTATATTAACTCTAAAAGGTTTTTTTAACGCGAATAAGTCCGCTGTCGACCACCAACTCGCCTGATGGTGAGCGTGAGCGACGATGTGGTCATAAATGAAGTACACAGACCTAGAAAATACCTATTCAAGTTTTCAGGTTGGCACAATCTTTATGGTTTTTCAGTATTGCCTACTTCCAACCTTCTAATATATTATATGTATATTGCACACTGCATAGTGGTAGGATGACGATCATATCTCGGCCCCCAGCCTAGTTATCGACTTTATAATTACCTAGATGTTTTATTGCCAGTATACATTAGAGCTCGTAAATCTAATTCAGAAGCAGTTATTTTCGCTTTACATCTACTCTACTTATTAGTGGAGCGCTCGAAATGTTTTTACGAATTTGCAAGCTATGACAGTTATAGCATTTCGGAAAAAAACGTTATTTTTTTATCCTGGCTCGAAAACAGAAATATTTATTGGCCTTATATAACATTGAATGTTACAGATAAGTCACGTTTCCAAAGAATTGTATTTTATTAGAATTTAATTTCATAAAATTCAGTAACTTGAAAAAAATAAACAAAAGTAGTTGACAGGTTAGACGCTGACTATAGCTTATGTTATGGTAAGCGAAGTTACGGTCGAAAATAAGCACGCCGCAGCCCTGTAGCTTAATTTTCAAAATTTAAAAGTGACAAAGTTTCATGAAGATTGGATCAGCAGCACGCAGATTATCGTCGACCAAACATACATTCCGAAATCATATTATTATGTCACACACAGATGACACAAATATTCATACAAACACCGATTTGTTTCCCGTCTTTTAAAATTACATATTTAATTTCAAAAGACGCTCTTCTGTTCTTTTGTTCAGAAGAGCATTTAAGCATTCGCTTCGGTAAGTTCTAAACTTGTCTGTATGTTTATTTAAAAGTATTTAAGTTATTAATACAGGAAATAAGACTTACGAGTATTGACACTTAGTTTTTGATTTTCAATGATAACTATTTTTTACTTCGTGTTGGCTTAATACGTAAACATTCCGAAGCCAAAAGATAAAAGAGCTTCCGATTCAAAGGTTAAGAAGATAGATCCTCCATAATCCTACATAATTTCAAAACATTGTATAGAATTAGCACTTTTTCATAGAAAATCGAGATAACTTTGTCTTAATAATAATTGTATTATAATATTTCTATAATTTTGCACCAATCTATATCTCTTCAAAGTAATCCGAACAAAATTCTAAATACATACGGTTGTCAAATCCGAATTTACCAAAACCACTACGATATAGAGTAAGACGAGGTAAAATTCTCCAAAACTACCAAAACTTTTTTTGAAACACTTTAAAAAACAGTTTTTTTTTTAATTTTTAATTCGCGAAACCCGCAATGCGTCTCCGAACGCGTCGTTTTTTACACTGAAACTGAAATCTGAAAACCTGTCTGCAATCCCATTGACCAATTTAACTAGACCTCCTGAAACCACAAATAAATACCAGAAAAGAGGTCAGGTTTCACCGGACGATAAACCTCAGGGGAATATAAACATACTGGCAATTGTTTTAGAGAAGGTTTTTGATTGTATCGCTTAGAATGATCTTTTTGTATCAGTCTATTATACGCAAGGAAATATAGACTTTATTGTTAGACTATACGGACTAATTTCGATTGTTTAAGTCTAATGTTTACACAATAAAATATTACTGAAAACACAAGTAACGTAAATACTAATCATTACGAAATCGAATGTTTTGCAATCGAAAACAAAACATCTCATCTGTCCTATCTATTGTTGCACCAATTTAAGCTCTAAATCGTTTAAGTTAAAGTTGACATTCTTTTGAAAGTGAATGTAGTTAGGTCATTTTAAAGTCTGCGTTCGTGAATTTAGTACGGTCTAGGCGGAAATGGGAAAATGAGAATATTTAGACGGTATTCCGTCTGCTAACTGGGGAACGTATTTCTAACGGAATGCAAGGAATTCTAGCTTGTATTTATTTTGTTTAACACTGCCCCATTATAAATTAATTCGCTAAACGTTTCCGCGCGGAATCGGATCGGATCGGAAATTTGCGATGGTGAGAAATTGAAATGCATTTCAGAAATCTTTAATTCTGAAATCGAAGAGTAAATAAAAATCCGATTGAGAATATATTATGTCTGTAAAACGAAGCAATTCATTTTGCGTGGAAAAAGTAAGTTTGTAAACGTATCATGTATTTAGAAAAGATCTCCAAAATTTTTCATGATTGTAAGTGAAAGCATAATTTAAAGATTTGGGTTGTAGATTTTTTACCAGCACTAACGACAAAATATTGTTTAATATTGTTGTTTTAACACTTTATTTGGGAAGCTGTTTAATAAAAGGTATGTATGAGAAATGTATTTTTGTGATTCCTTATATATGTAAAATTAATTCCTGAAAAGGATCTATAAATCTTGAAAATAGCGCCATCTAGTGACATGGTACGAAACCTTTCACGACGAATGTTATGATTGTTTTATACGCCGTTCACACAGTATCCGACAGAGGGCACTTTCACAAGTCTCGACATCTTTTTCTGCAAATGCCCTGAAGGCTGAGCATCACACAGAATCAATTTTAACCTGTTTATACCTATAAATAATAATAAAAAGGTACTCACTGGTTGTTGTGCGCAGTGAGTCGGTTGGGGTCGCTCGCGTTCCGATGTTTCCCGCGGCGCGGCAACTCGCGCTCGCGTTCACGGTCGCGACAGCTCTCCGCGCGGTTCACGCCGCGTCCGCCAGATGGCACGCGCCACCTAAAACCATAACTATGCTTAACAAAAATCAGAAAAACAGTTTCTTTAACACTTTAACCGCTGCTAATAATCACATGCGTTTGTGTTTTACGCGCCTGGCGTGTGTAGCTACATTTGCGTTTCACGAAGGAAAACACAAGGTATGTGTTTTCAGCAGTTACAGTCTTAACGAGTGTTTAGGTTAATGCGAGGTAAAGCTGAACCAATAGCGTCCCTAAAAGGAGCGAAATCAATGAAAGTAAATGTATACAAGATTAAGGAAAGGGTGTGCTGAGCCGAAAAGGGCTCATAGTACTCAACTTTTACTGTGAGAGCAATCCGAAATTTGCAAAATAAAACAGCTGTGTTCGACAAAATGATGTAAAAGCCGATTTTTTTTTTTGCGATTTCAGGGTTGGACCCATGGTATACTCATCATTACGTACCACTTTTACTACTATAAACCGGTTTCGACTCAGCATACCCTTTCCATTATAGCCCCTGTTTAATAAGCGCCATCTAGCGGTGAGTAGAACTACTACATAATTTCGTCAAGAATACGAACCTTGGTCGGTTTTGAATTGGTTGGCTTAAAATTCGAAAAAAAAAATATTTTTTGTACTATGCTTTTATCACAAACAAGTCTGGTAAGATTAATTTGTTATTAGAATAATTATTAATTGTTGCTTACGTGCTATCCTTGTCTGGTTCCTTGGTGCCGGCGTCGCTGGTGTCGACGTCAGCGTCGGGCGCCGTCGGCTCATCGTTCGATCCTTCCCGTTTTGATTCTGCTGGAAGATAATACAATTTATAAGGTATTTGTTTCAATATAAAAACAATATTAATTTTTTTTTTCATGAAAAAACACTGAAATTTTATTAGCAGCGCCATCTGTCATCGAGTAGCAGAACGATTCTGGAACTAGCAAATTCAAGAAAAATAATCCTACTGCCAAAGTCCTAAAACTTGTGATTATACACAGATCCCAACGATACCATTTACATCAAAATTGGTCCAGGCAATCAGGAGACTAAAACATAAATTACTAAAATTCGAAAACAAAACCTTCAATAGATTTCTGAATATGAATGATTTCTAAAATAAATAAAACGACTCCATCTAACATTTTCTCTATTTAATCTACTGCAGCTGTAAGAGCTAGCCCTAGCGTACACCGAGCACAGCGAGTGCCAGAACCAATTATAGTCCAATGCCACGCTGATAACACTGTATCTGTGAGGAAGACGACATGCGGACACTTATTAATAGGTTTATTAATAGTTATAGTACAACTAGCTGCGCCCCGCAGTTTCACCCGCGTTTTCCGGGATAAAAAGTGGCCTATGTGTCAATTCAGACCATGAACACAACCTTCATTCCAAGTTTCATGAAAATCCGTTCAGTCATTTTTGCGTGAAAGAGTAATAAACATACATACATTGCAAACTTTCGCGTTTATAATACTAGTCGGATAGGATCATTTCTAGAAATACCTATACCACAGAATAGTAAGGTACCTATACTGATCTACTTATCCAATCCACCGACCCGCACTTGGCCAGCGTGGTGGAATACGGCCTATTCACCCTTCGAGGGTAGACCTGTATCCCAGCAGTGGGGGGATAAAGGTTGAGATTCTGAGAATGATGATGATGAAGCTACTTATACGAAGTTTTAGGGTCCTCTAAGCCAAGACAGAAGCCTTAATTAAAGCTGACACCAGGGCCAGCCACCCAGCCTATACAAACTAACTTTTTTATGAAAAGAATAATAGGTACTCATCATTATAAACAACTTTTACTACGCGAACCTTGAGATCGAGATAAAAGTCAGCTGTTCCATAGAAAAATGTCAATGACACTCGACAAATATATGGAACAGCTGCTTTTGTTTCACGATTTCAGGGTTGGTCCCGTAGTAAAAGTTGTTCATAATGATGAGTACTATGAGCCCTTTTAGGCTAAGTACACCCTTTTTTTATTCAATAACTAATAATCATCTTTAGTTATAATAAGTTATTAACTTATTATAAATGCAAAAAAGTGTTAGTTCGTTTGTCTGCATGTTTGTTTGTCTCCTGAACTAGACAACCAATCATCAACAAGTTCTGAATTAAAAATTTTGAAGAAAACCGACTAAACATAGCTAAGAACACTAATTCACCTTTCAAACAAAAAAAAAAACAAAATGTAAATTCGTTCATCCGTTCGGGAGCTACGATGCCACAGGCACGAAACTTATAACACCTCGCCTTTTTTGCGTCGGGGGTTAAAAAATTAAACAAATAATTTTCAACCCAACTTCAATATCAAGGACTCATCAAGAAATTAAATCAAATTCTACTTCAATCAAACTTCCTACAATTTCTTCTCCAAAGACATAAAACTAGTATCTTTGTGCTAGCTCCGTTATTACCATAAAAGAACTACCTTTTTCCTATTATAGTCTTCATACCATAAATTTAATATAATGATTTACCTTGTTGAGTTAGAATTATTAGATTGTTTGTTTCTTTACTTTATCCTTCATAAATTGTATGTTCCGGGATCGTAGAATATAAACACTTCGATTCACAATACAAGGTTATAAGGAAAGGGTACGGCGAAAATAGGGGTAGTACTCATCATTGTGAACAACTTTTACTACAGGTCCAACCCGAAAATCGCGAAACAAATCAGCTGTTCCATACATTTTGTCGAGTGTCAATGACATTCTATGGAACGGCTGTTTTTTTTTGCAAAATATAGCCTATTACTTCACAATCAAAATCTGTCGAGCCATCAGGCGACAGTCACACAAACAAACACACTGAAAATCTCCCTTTTTCGTAGCAGTCGGATAAAATTGCTATACTTTATAGATGCAATGCTTTAAAGCATAAAGTTCACTGACCGACCAAGGTGATGACTCCAAAGCCCGCATTGGCAAAAATCTAAAAACTATCAACACACAATTCTAAACCTTATCACTTACAAATTAAGACCTATATTCTTCAAGTCAATGATCAAAAATTCAAAAACTATCAACCTAAATTTGAACCTTATGATTAGCGCATTAGATTTGGTTTTTGTTTAGATTTGTAGCCGTTTTTTTGCAATGCCCGATTTAGAATTTAAGCCAAAACGCTTCATAGTGTGAACTGGCCTGACTTCAGTGGTCCTGGTTTCATATTTTAGGAGAAATCTAATAAAATACATGAGATGCAACTAAATGTAACTGACCACTGTGTTCTCTGAGTGTGGAATACAATACAGGGTTATAAGGAAAGGGTATGCAAAGCCGAAAAGGGCTAATAGTTAATTCGCAATAAAATAAAATCAGCTGTTCCATAATATTTTGTCGAGTGTCATTGACATTTTTCTATGGAACAGCTGATTTTTTTCGCGAATTCCGAGTTTGTTAAATGGTAAAAGTTGTTCATATAGACGAGTACTATGAGCCCTTTTCGGCTTAGTGTACCCTTTTCTTACAACCCTGTATAGACGCTACACACAAAATTATCAGTCATTGGTCGTTCGGCTGCGTGCCGACAAGAGAAGAGCTGTTAAGTGGAGGGGCGTTCCTGTTAAGATTCGATGATATTTACTCTCTTTTTTGTTCTAACAAAATATGCCGAACTTCAGTTTTATCTTTTTCATAGTAAAATAATTATTATCCTAAATTTTACGAAATCAAGTTAATTACCTAATAAAAGTTGACTTATCTGAACTGTAGAATTAACAACTTTGGTCACAAAAAACCCATAAACCGAAACATTTCCTTATCCAAGCGTTGTGTAAACACAAGGATGACCGCATGTGACCAAACGGTAGGTGATGTCATGACGCGCACTTAGTTCCAGAGGTTTTAATCATACTACTGTAATGTTATACTGTGGTAATCGAAGGTTTTTTTATGTAATTGAGTGACGAGACGAGCAAATCGCTCGCCTGATGTTAAACGTCACGTTTGCCCATAACAGGTCTGCACCACACAGAATTTTGAACTCGCAGAATTCAAGACCCTGCGCGGCACAGCACTGCGCTCGTCACCCTGAGATATAAGTTGATTAATCTCCCATTTGCCCTGTAATTTCACTGGAAACAATGCCCTTCCAACCGGAACAGGGTAATGTTGGCACATTACTGCTTGGCGGTAATGTATCGGCTAATTCGGAAGTTTGAGGATCAAACTTCAGTTGTCGTCAAAATGGGTTAGGGCAGAGTGAATCTTCTAGGTCTGCGTGCTGCATGAGCTGCATCTTTGACCACATCATCGCTTACCATCAAGCGAGTGAGTGGTCAAACGCAAAGTTATTCGCGTTAAAAAAAGAAACAGAACACGGACTACCCAAAATGTGCACCAGACTAAAAAATAGCTGATATGAATTTTTAATACATTTCATACACACACACATTCATTCATTCTTCCGGCTTCAAAACCATTAAGTTCGAAAAACTTGGGCCTGAGCGAAGCCAGATTGACCCATTTCGAATTTCATGAAGCCAGAATCGAATATCAGAAAGCTGGCCGATAGGGCTGCCGAATGAATCTCATACAGATCGTTCTTAACAATTTCTAGTGTAGGCCAAAATTAAAAACAGCTGTTTAATCATTTTAACCACACCGTTAATTTTTTAAGGCGATATCAAGGTTGACCCCATAGCAAAAATAGTTCAATGATGACAATAACCTCCTTTCGGTTAAGCACGCCGTTCCACCTAACCTTGCAAAAACAAAACCACTTGTTTATAGTAGTCAATTAACTTCTCCGCTGACCTAAAAAACAGATCGGTCATAAACAAACAAATCTAACAAAAGAAACCGAAATAACCTCAACCAGGAATCAAACAACACTGTAGCGGCATATCTAGCGTATGATTCAACGGACAAACCGATGTTTTTATATATAGACTTCCGGTGAGTAGCTCTGAATGATAATTAGGATACGGGTCTAGAAAGTAACTGATATAATCTACTTCAATATTCATACCATGGTTAGCTAAAAGAATGGTAATAAATGAATTAAATAATAGTAATAAGAGAATGTACAAAAGAAGTAAAAGTGTGAATTACAGCTGATGTTTGGGACTTCGTGCTGCTCGGTCTATTCATATGTATATTTTTTTCTTGAAAAAAATAAACTAGTTTAAGACTTAATACAACTTATATTTCCAAAACGGTACATGTACTAAAGGGAAGTAGGAAATTTAAAAAGAACTACAGACCAAAACGTCACTGTGTAGATTTTTTTTAGCTATTGTTTTATTCCAAAAACAGTTTAATCAATTTTATAACATTCATATGGGACTACCTCTGAAATATGACTTTTCAAACAAAAAAGAAAGAGGAATTGAGAATCTCTTCTTTTTAAGTCAGTTAAAGAACCTCCTCCTTTTTAAGCCGTTTAAAATATAGCCTATAGGGCCCAAGGAAAGATACTGCTTGTAAGACAAATCGTACAAAACAGCTGGAACAAACTTCACTCGAAGATAATTATAAATAGGCTAAACCGCACTTGAAAGGCCGGCCTATTGACCGACAGAAGAAAGATAAACAGACAGATACACGCACATACGATTCAGTGGCGGTAGCTTCATACAAGCCGAAAAGCCGGGCTTGCCTTACTTCAAATTCCATCCGACCGAAAACATTGACTGCCATTATTTAAATTTTCGCGCGCCAATTCTTTCTCTCGATTTATTTTTTATCTAGGAATATCCGAACGCGCCGCGCAGGTTTGCTAGCAGCGGTGTATCCGAACGCGGCGCGCTGGTTTGCGTGCATCTCGCTCACACTCAAAGGCTTGCAACGGGGCTTCGCGGGCTTATATGTCTGCACTGTTCTAACCTATGAGAAAGTGCTACGTCTATAGATATAAATAAACTGCGTTTGTATAGCAATTTGTATGGAGAAATAAGCACGGCTTTCGGAGTGAAGTTGTCTAGCTTCTACGTCCAAGAAAACTTCTCGAACGTCACTGTTGTTTACATTTCGTTTATTGAGTGAGCGAACTGGTACCTAAATTTTGCATTTTCGTTTTTAAAATCATTTTTATTTGGTTTTGATTTGATATTGAGTGCAGATTCAGATAATATTGTTCCTTGCATGGATTTGAAGTGTGTGAAAGTTTTGATAGGCGAGGAAAAGGTGAAATCTCTATCTTTCGCAGAGAAAAACAACCTGATAGCTTCGGCAAAACCTACACCGGATTTGATAATTTCGCAAACAAGTAAGTCTCATAAAAGACAGTTTAATAGATCAGTGTATAAAACTCATTGGATTGTTGGTTGCTCTCATTCCAATAAATTGTATTGTTGGTGTTGCATATTTTTTTCTAACGAGAAAACGGTTTGGAATACGTCTGGTTATGATGATTTAAATAACTTATCTGGCGCCATTAAAAGGCATCAAAATTCACAAAAACACATGAATGCGGTAATTTATTATTATTATTTTATTTTATTTTATTTTATTATCCAAGGAAAACTTACGGCTAGTTACAATTATGATAAGAATTTAAGTATGGAAGGCCAATTAAAAGTTTTCACAGATATTATACATGCACATATTGACATACACAACACAGTAGACATACGGACGAGCACAGGCGTGAGGACACTACCTATTGGTGTCTGGTTAACAAAAAGATAACATTCCAAAAAGATAGGTAAAAAAAAAAAAAAAGGAAAACAAGGAAAACAAAACTGGTTTCACAAACAAACAGAAAATAATATCAAAGAAAACAACATAAAAAGTTACTAAGTGAAGTATCGATCATTCAACAATCGTTTAATCTTAAATGCATTTTGTAATTTCGGTAAACAACGCATAGAGACATCTTTATCTCGTCAACTATCTGAGGAAATTTCAAAACACAATACACGTGTCGATCACAACTGCAGTGGTTTTCAGAGATTGGTCGACATTGTTTGTCATTTAGCACAACAAGAGTTACCTTTCAGAGGTCATGATGAGTCTAAAACTTAATTGAATAAAGGAAATTTCTTAGAGCTCGTTTCTTTGCTTTCCAAATACGACCTTGTTATGGAAAAACATTTGCAACAACAAGATAGCAAACCGGGGGGGCCTAGTTATTTATCGAATAAAATTCAAAATGATATCATTAATTCCGTAGCCGATGTACTAAAATCTCGCATTGAGTTTGAGATCAAAATTACAAAAAATGTTTCAATTATAATTGACGAAACTCCCGATGTGTGCCTGCCTGCCTGCCTCCTGATGTGTGCCGAACATGCCTTCAGTGTGCCTTGTTAAAACTTGCCGACGGAAATGAATATGAAGACTGAAGAACAAAGAGATGCAAGATTTTATAGAATTTATTAATTGTCATGAAAACTACAAAAAAAAATCGAATCTTAAACAAGAAACGTATGTCGGGCTTGCCCTGTTCTCAAGCACTAGGCACGCCACTGATACGATTGATTATTGGAATGCAATAATGTTTATCTCGAATAAAGTTGAATGGCGACCCTGGTTTTATAATTAACTCACTTTTACTATGGAAACTAAGATTTAAAATACATTTTATTATAATTAACACGGAAATACTCACGTAAAAATTAAGTCGTTTACTTTTTTTTTGTTATAAAATAAATAACTAAATAACTACGACTAGTTTCGATCACATTCGGTTTTACGTGAGTATTCCCGTGTAATAACAGAATTAACTCACTTGTTTGCTAAGTCTGAAATCTCGAAATACAAGTCAGCTGTTCCATAGAAAAATGTCAATGACACTCGACAATATTGTCGAGTGTCATGTTGTTCCATGCATATGCATGGAACAGCCTTTCTTCCTCGATTTCAAACTCTACTAATGACAAAATGATTAGAATTTTGAGTACTATGATTCCTCTTCGGCTTAGCATTATCCCCTTCTTGGCCCAAGATAAGGAAAATTGCACAAGGGAGAGGAGCCCTACATCCAACAGTGGGTCGAAACAGGCCGACGATGATGATGATAGTACCCTTTCCGTATAACCCTGTATTTTACTAGTACAATTCGCTACCCTACTTATTCCAGCCCGACATTCCTCGCTAGTGTTCGCCCGCGGCATCACGTGCCGCGTAAACCTTCGACATGATCGTTAAACCACTGTAAACTACGTTTAATGTTATTGTAAACTTCTGAAATACATAGCAACGTGACATTCCAGGCGTGAGTTAATGTCGACTAAACGTAGCGATTCGATGCGGTCAATTATGACTAAAAACATTTTAGACTAAACGCATATAACAAAATAATAAAAATAACAAGCTTTTATTTTTATTGCATTGTCATCGGAGTTACACAGGTATACCAAGTTTCACCTCAATCGGACATCGGGAAGTGGTTCAAAATTCAGTTACAAGATTTGACCCACACTAACATATTATACTAACACAGCAAGCTAAATAAAAGCTTGCAAAAAAAAAAGCTATTTTTTTGCTGTACGACTGAAAAAACATTTAAATAAGAAACAGAAAGGCTACCCACAGCTTGTTGCTAGTCGTAATAAAGAAATCGCGGAAACCTTGTTTATTTGCATAGACACAAACCATTGAAGTTTACGGGAAACCAGACTAAACAATTGGTGGGTGATTGTGGGAAACGGTACTGAAGGATGGGCTTCTTCACATTTAGGCTAACCGTATGCTGAGACGCAGAACAGCCCCCATTAGCCAAGCTACAATCTACGAGCGCACACGCCATAGAAAACTAAAACAGTATATGAAAATGAAATTCTTGTAATAAAAACCAAGCGACTTGCTCCGGCTACGCACGGATATGAAATATAGTCTACTAGCTGACTCGACAGACGTTGTCCTGTCAAAAGCCATTGCGTCAATTCTATGTCAAATGTCAAAAGTTACATTAAAAAAGTTTACATTGTCCAAAGCGCTAAAGTTAAATTATGGTTTAAGTATTTTTAAATTTTCTAATTTTTCATGTTTCTTTACTATAAATTGAGATGTGAGCTATCCTATCTCCTAAGTTAGATCGAACTGCACACGGTGTGCAAATTTGATTGAAATCGGTTAAGTAGTTTAGGAGTCTATAGCGGACAAACATTGTGACACAAGATTTATATATATTAAGATGTTACTTGTAAGAATTTAAAATCGGTCCAATAGTTTTTGAGTTTATTTATTATATTACAAACATACAAATCTTTCTCTTTATAATATTAGTGTAGAAGTGTAGAATAATCTATAAATAGATTATAGAAATGTCATTCCCATACCATACATTGTCTTAGTTTTCTGTAGGGTTTACAATTATGGAATTGCAACTTGGCTACGGGGCAGATTTTGGCAGAGCATAGCGCGCAGAGCAGGACAGACACATGTCTGCCCCGCACATGCCTACACCGCAGTACGTAGCTCTCAGTACATTCATGCATTACACAATCTGCTCTGCCCTGCGCTGCAAGGACCTGCGTCACCTGCATCTCAGCATATGCTTAGCCTTATTATAATAAAGAAGGAAGAGAGGAATATAGGTGATGGTGAGATCAATATAGCTTTTGTAGTTGTTATTATGATGATGAGTGTAGATACATTTTGTCGAGTGTCACTGAATGATACTCCATAAAAAGTTGGTACAGCTGATTTTTTTCGCGATTTCAATGATGGTTCCACAGTGAAAGTTGTTCATAATGATGAGCCCTTTATAGCAAAGGATATCCTTTCCTTTTTTCGCGTTCAGGTTTGACTCCATAGTAAAAGTTGTTCATAATGATGAGTACTACGAGCCTTTTCCAGCTTAGCATATCCTGTCCATAACCCCGCTTATGTCGAATAGCTACGCAACTTACCGTTTTGCAGGAAGCCTTCTTATAATAAGACCTATCAGTGAAAAAAATACGAACCGCGAATTCGATTGGTGCGTTTCTAAAGTTGAGCCAATAGCTAGCCCTAGTCACAATTTTTCGGCTGGAAAATAACAAATACAACCAAACAAGTCCAAGGTTAAACGTCACAGTCATAATATTGAACCAGACTCCAGCTACAGCTATACAAACAACAATGGACACATAAAGACAGACAGACAGACAGACTCATAAATCTGGAACAAAGACTCAGATGGCAGATAAGGCCGCCCAGACTCACAGATCTAAATCAGAATTTGCTATACACGGTTTTGGTTATCAACTAGCTTTACCCGCTGTTTTACTTGTTATTACCGAATTTTTAAGTAATTTATTTTTTCTTAAAGTGCAAGTTTACAGAGCAGTATTCCCAGTGGCTAGCAGAATTATTAAAACTAGTAGAATGGATACACCACCATTTGATTACCATCCTAATATAAAATAACACCTCACACCGGACACAAAAACGAATCTACGAAAACTTCGCAAATAATAGCAATTTACTAGAAAATTCTACTACAGATCACATAGGAACATATAATATAACCAAAAACTTGATATTTCTTCTAGGGCCAATCGAGTAACATTCACTTCGACTTTACAATTTACATACTTACCAACAACTAAGATCGAAATATTTGTATAGTGTATATTATTATTTTATTACCCTTTTTATTTGTTATCTTAATTAATATTTCTTTTTGTAGTATGTTTTTGGTTATTAGTAGATTGTTTATTATTTTAGTACTAGCTGACCCGGCAGACTTCGTACTGCCATACAGTACTTCTCTATGGTACTGCCTAATTAAATATAAACACTGCACAAAACACTATTTACAATTTTATACTTATATTTTATTACAATTATAGGTACGAATTTGTTTCGTGTATCAGTTGACAAAAGCAAACTCATCCATGAAAAAAAAAAAACACTGACATTGACAGTTTGTTGTTGTTTCAACTTTTTTTTAAATTTGATATGACTTGGAGTCAAATCCTTCGAAATTTTAAAACAAATGAATGAACTATTCGATTTCGTTTTCTTTTTTTTTGTTTTATCTGTGCTCCAACGCACACTGTTTTGATAGATATGATTGAATTTGAACTTTGTACAGAGGTAATAAAGTGCAAATTGACTCTTGGACGTTAGGAACATACCTACATTGCTTAAACAACAGTGAGTGCTTGCAATTCAATATGAACTTTATAAAATAGCAATAAAGCTCGTTTTAGTTAGAAAACGTTTGTATGGGAAAAAGAAAAGGGCTGTTTTTAGGGTTTTTCAATATTTCTGAGAGATTTTCTTAATATTTTTTTCCGTAAGAACATTCTCCTAATAATAACAAATACAACAAAAAAAGAATTAGTGAAATCGGTCCAGCCATTCACGCGTGATGCCGTGACCAAGGAAAACGGGTTTCATTTTTATATATATAGATAAGGTTCAATGTAAACTTTCAGAAAATAAATATTTTTGTATTGTATTTGTATTTAAATCAAACGTTTTTTTTTGTGTAAATAAATATTTTTTCATCTAAAGATTTTTTAATTGCTGTACTTAGGGTCTTACTGGGTTTCTTTGGAGTAGTCCTGGCCGCTAATATCCGTAAAAATCACGTGAATTCCAATTTTCGTTCAATAAAAACAATTTCATCACTTGTTTTCACCAATGTATTTTGACAGAGAAGAAAGTGTTGCCAGTAATCTAGGAACCAAAAACCCTAATATAACTGAACGGCATTTATGCCGGACTAGTCTATCCGTCTAACTAAAAGTGACGGAACGGCTTACTTAAACAAAGATGTAACCGTCAATGTAAAAATAGCGAATCTACATTTATCTTAGATAATTTGACATTATTAGTCATTTCGCATTTAAAAATTAGTCAAAAGTCTGTGATTGTATGTATAATACAGGGTGTAAAATTAGAGATAAATCGACGACATCTGCGTGTATGAAAATCGTTAAAATTAACGATTTAATTACGCAGCAACCTCGGAAAATCTCAAAATCTCGGGGAAAAAACAGTTTTTCCATAGAAAATTATCATTATCAAAAACTTTGTGAACGCAGCAACCTCGGAAAATCTCAAAATCTCGGGGAAAAAACAGTTTTTCCATAGAAAATTATCATTATCAAAAACTTTGTGAAGCAGCTGATTTTATAGCGACTTTCAGGCTTGATGCCATAGTTTAGTCGGTTATTGAGGTCCTATCACACAGCTGCCGACTTCTCTCATTTTACACCCTGTATAAACAACCTAAAAGAAAACATCGGCATAGCTTTCTCGAAGTTAAAACATGATTATTTGTTTTCAAAGAAATTCCATAGTAAATAGTGGGTCAGTTCAGTTGTAAAATTAAGTAAATAAATAAAACAACTGATCTGAATATTTCACTAACCTATTTACTATTCGTCTTACACGCAAACATCTGTCGCAAAAACAAACCGACTTGAATAGAAAAAAAGATGAAAAAAAAACCAAATCAAGTTTCAGGTCTAAACACCCAACAAAAGGAGACAGTTGCAAGTCAATTAATGTGCAGTAAGAGACAGTTGCAAAAATAAACTGAATGAAATTTCTGACTGACAGTAAAGAAAGAGATAGAAATATCTTAGCAACTTTATATCTCTCAGATCAGAAGCCTTGTCAGAATCAAGACCTGAATATCAGGTGTTTATTTCACAAGGATTTAAAAACAGGAAAACAATTACCTGCAAAATAATCTCAAAGATAAATTCAAACTCACCTCTGGGTCCGTTGAAAAGCCACGAATTCTGCTTAGACACGTCACTATTCTTCTTTTTGACTATTGGGGTCTGCTCCACTATGCTGGTCTGCCTACTTCGTCCCATAGAAGGTGTCTTCGCGCTCTTCTTTTTTCCCTTTTTCAAAGTCCCGCTATGCGACTTTCTTAACGTATTCACTTTCAAAGACTGACTCTTCCCTCTCACTCTGCTTTTACTTCTAGAAGTTTGTCGGCTCAGTCTTCTTCTATGCTCTGACAACTGTTTAGGAGTAGGGGCTTCGTCTTCTGTATCAGTCTCGACAGGAGTTTTTACTTGCTTTTGCCTTTGCTCTATTTCTAAAGAAGAATACCTTTGTTCTCCTTCTAGAAATAGCTTAGTGAAGTTTTGAACCTCCTCGAATGATAATTCTTTGGAAACATCCTCTGGCACGACATCCACTGGTTTGCAAGAAGTTGGAGTCTTCTTCCTCCGTAAGAAATTAAAAGAACTTACAGAAGACCCTTTGCTACTCTTTCTAGATTTAGGAGCGTCAGTGTTGCTGCTTTTCCTACTGCTACTGTTACTTTTATCTTCCTTTCTGCTGTTCTTTCTGATCTGATCTAGAAGAGTAGTAGAGCCATGGATAGAATCTCTATCCTCTTCGCTCCAAAGACTTTCTCTAGACTTCTTCTTTTCCGAGTGCTTCTCCAGTTCCTTCTTCCGAGGTTCGAACCACTCGTCGCCTAAGCTTTTGACCATTTCTAAGGGGTTGGATAGAGACATGGCTTTCCGGTGTCCCTTTCTGAACTTGGTTTCTGCTTCTTCGTCCGTGATGGCGAGTTTTAGAGACTCTTTGCTCATGGTGGGGGTTTTGCCAAGTCTGGGAATGGCGTCATCGCTGGCAGATATGGCGTCGCTGTGTCCATCAGCTGATTCGTATAGAGATTCGTCGCTTTCGTCTCTCCTTTCTGTTGAAGGCGTTTTTGTTTTAGTGTAAGGTTTGTGGTTTAGGAGTTCATTGCCATTTTCTTTAGCGTTATATTTTATAACTGTTTATTTGAAGTAATTATATTTGATAATGTGATTCATGTTAGCTATTTTTTTATGTAATACATGGTACCTATATTTATAGTTTTAAAATGAGCCGTTGGTAAGTCGTTTCAAAAATTTACCCAATAGTTAAATAAGCCAAAATTTTCTACAGCTTAAAAGTGCAACTTGCTGCAAGCTGCAAGTACTAAAGCTAGATATGAAATATAATTAAAATTGAAGTTACAATTCACCCGATGCTAATCTTACTTTAAGATTTCCGCGATATGCTATGCAGGCTAGATTTGACAGCTCGAAGTAACTTATTACAACAATCAGGTTACGTTTGCTTATCAGTAAACTTTTGCAAGTTTATTCTGCAAGTTATAGCGATGCTTTTGCGCTTCTGCTTGCGATATTACGATAATTGAATACAGTTAAGTCGACTTCTTGCAATCTAATTGTATATCTTAATGGTAATCAATTAAAGTTGACAATGGCTCGATAAAAAATTGATTGATGATTGACGACAGATGAGTCATAACAACGGTTGAGATGTGAAGTGATGCAAAAAAAGAAGGTGTTCTCATAAAGTAAACTTGTTAAGAGTAATTCTATTGATCTGATTAATTATAGAAATCAACTACTGAGAAACACTCGCTTAGTCAAACATAAAAAAAAGATCTGTCATGTTTCAGCTGACAAGGATTGTCAATGTCATAAATCGAACGTGATTTTTGTCACTTTTTAATCACTCCTTGAAAAAGATCAAATAAGTGATCGAAGTACATATAGTCGGAGTATTCGACTCAATAACACGGGTAGTTTACTAGTTTTGTGTATTTAAAACAAAAAGTAAAAAATCTGTCAACTTTTAGCTGACGTAAATTTCACAGTCGCGGAAGAAAACGATAGTTTTCTTTTAAGTTTGGCTTATCGAGTGTTTATGCATAACTCTTACAAAATATTTGTTGAACGATAACCTCTTCCTCATTACAGAACAATGTAGTTAGCACTTTCTCATTGCGCAGTGTTACATCTCAATATGGCCACTGTTATGTGTAAATGAACCGCTTGACACTACGACGGTTGTCTGGCGAAAGTTTTAGGGCCTATTTTATTGCACGCTGCGTGGTCGCTGCGGCGGATGTGCGTAGGGATTCTGTGAAGGCTTTACCAAGCGGAATTTCGTCTGGTATTTACGGGACGAAAGCATTTGTAAGAAATAAAGAAAGGACATATGAGAAAGCATTTTTAAACACGAAGGGAGTACTAATAGACGACCGATATATTCGAGGAAATTGTGAGATAAATATTTGGGATTTAATTCGCTGCCCGTGCCTTAAATATCTGACAGTCAGTTTAATCAGCGACTGTGGGCCACCTTCGTTGGTAGCTGTACTTTTCAATATAGGAAGCGAGGTATTCGTTCATTCTCCATGTATGTACATTTTGTACATATTGCAATTGTCAGCTGCTGTAGACAGGCCGGTGAATTTGCAAATAATATCAGTTATGTTGAATAGGCCCTAACACTTTCATGAACTGTACAGTTTTTGCGAATTCTTTTGTTTCCGTTTTTGTAACACTGATAGGTATTTAAATTAATTTAATTGCAGTCTTTTGGTGCCAAAAACGATGTGGAATGTTTAAATGTATAAAAAACTTGGGACAAGCGACTTTCGATTTAGTTAACATTTTATTTGCGATGTTTTAAACTTAGCAGCAATTAAAAAGTTTAGTACAATTTCGATAAAATAAGGTGTTAAGACAAAGTTTAACGAAGTTATTTTTTGGTTTTATTCAAATATGGAATACATCTGAATCAATAATAATAATATGTAGATAGTTTGGTTCAATTATAATAAAATAATATATGTCATACATTTTAACTTTTAAACTAGCAGTTGCTACTTGCTAATGCATTAAATTTAGCAGTTGTTGACTGCTAATGCTAATCATGCTAACTGCTATAATGGTTACCAAATCTAATAAAACACAATAATCTCATCTTCACTAAAGTTTCAAAATTCAAAATTCAAAATTCAAAATAATTTATTCAAATATGGGTACATCAATGTACACTTATGAATGTCAAATACAATTTTTACGAATAAATTAGTTAATACACAATAAATTAAATGTCAAAGAAAATAATATTATTAGAATGTCAAGAATTATATAAAATAATTGCAATGTCAAAATATCAATGTATAAAATAACTACAGTAGTAGGTATAATCAGTCAAGTATTATTATTACAGTCTAAATACAATTTACGTAAAGAGACTTTATCACAGATGAAGTCTTCAATTTTGTAGTAAGCCTTTTCAATTAAAAAGTCTTTTAAAATTCTTTGAAAATCTGTGTCTTTCTTATTTACTAGACTAACAGGCAACAAGTTATAAAATAGTACGCCGTTCATTACAAAAGAGTTGCCAGTTTTGGCTAATCTAATTTTAGGTAGAACAAGTTTAAACTTGTTCCTTGTTATGCTAGTATATTGACTTCGTTTGTGATATTTATGAATATTTTTACGCACATACATAATGTTCAAGAAAATATACAAACATGGTAACGTTAAAATTTTCACCTGCGCAAAAACTTGTCTAAGAGATTCTCTATAACCTAGCCTATAAATAGCCCTAACAGCGCGTTTTTGTAAAATAAAGATGCTATTTACGTCTGCTGCATTACCCCAAAGCAATAATCCATACGACATAACAGAGTGGAAGTAACTGAAATAAACAATTCTTGCAGTTTTAATGTCTGATAGTTCTCTTATTTTCCGCACTGCAAATGCTGCGGAACTCAATTTGTTAGACAGTTCCTTGATATGTGCTCCCCATTGAAGTTTGCTGTCAACGATAAGGCCAAGAAACTTAGCATCCTTCGACAAAGTAAGTTGATCGCCGTCAATAACTATACTAGGCAAGGAAGGATTATTAGTCAATGTGAATTTAATAGCTTTCGTTTTCTTGGCATTTAGCATTAAGTTATTGACGCTAAACCACCTATTAATTAAACTAAGCGACAAATTGATTTTGGATATATCGTAGTTTTTCCTATTGATTCTAAATAACAGAGATGTATCGTCGGCAAACAAAATAATTTCACAATGCTTACGCGCTAAGAAAGGTAGGTCATTGATATAGACTAGAAAGAGGAATGGGCCAAGAATTGAACCCTGAGGGACCCCGATTGAAACGTTAGCCGACTCCGATCGAACCCCATTTATGTCAACATTTTGGGTTCTACCACACAGATATGATTTCATCAACATTAACGCATCACCTGTCACACCATAGTGTGAAAGTTTACATAATAGAATTTCATGGTTCACACAATCAAACGCTTTCGACAAATCGCAAAAGATACCTAAAGAATCATGCTGAGACTCCCAAGCCTCGTAGATGCTCTCTACGAGATTCGAGGCTGCGTCCACAGTTGAACAGCCCTTAGAAAAACCAAATTGCTTATTAAATAATAAATTATTAATACAGAAGAATGAAGCTAACTGATTTAACATTATTTTTTCAAATATTTTGCTAAGACATGGTAAGATAGATATTGGTCTGAAATTACTAGGGTCTTTCTTACTACCACTTTTGAACAAAGGTATAATCTTGCTACACTTCATAAGATCGGGGAACTCATTACTGTCGACACTGCAGTTAAATATATGGGCTAAATAAGGAGCTAAGTTATATATTATTTCAGCAACGAAACAGACTGACAATCCCCAAAGATCTTCCGATTTTTTTGCTTTGATCGATTTAAATGTTTTGATAATAGTGTCACTTGAGACTTCGTGGAATTTAAATTGGTTTGGGCTGGCAGCAACATTTTCAACTAATAAATGAGCAGCTTCCGTACAATTGGTTGCCAGTGATTCAGTGGTTTTATACGGTATATCCCCAAAAAAGCCTAAAAATTGATTTGCAATATCTTTTTTATCACTAATTATTTCATTATTTTTCTTAAGCTTGAATTCCGATTCTCGACATTTGGTTTTAGCAGTTTCCGTTTTTATGATAGACCAAACAGTTTTTGAGGTATTTTTTGACTGCTTTATTTTGTTAAGTATATACAAGGTTTTTGCATATTTGCATATCTTTTTAAAAGTTTTACTGTATTTGCGAACATAATTTATCAAACGGTTATCATTACTCCCTGACTTTTGATTGTAAAGTTCATACATTTTATCTCGACTAATTCTTATACCTGGAGTTGCCCATTGATTGAAGACTAATTTTACGTCAAGTTTTTTGCAAATAATGGGGAATGTGGAATTAAAGTTTCGTATTAGAATTTGGAATAAATTATTGTAAGATTCATTTGGATTATTGCTAATTTGTAATTCAGATAAAAAGTCATGTTCTATATTATTTTGAAACTGATTAATTTTTTCTGTGGTAATATGCCTTTTACGAATTTGTATTTTAGGGTTACGTCTATTTAGCGGGACAGTAATAAATTGACCAGTATGATCCGAAGTAAGGCATTTAAAGATAGATTTGTATAATACCTTGTGTTCACAGAAAACATTGTCAATACAAGTGGCAGTTGTATTAGTAATACGCGTGGGCTCGTTAAATTGAGGAAATAAATTGTAACTTTGAAACAGGGCAAGTAAATTATCTCTACTATTTGAATCCTTCAGCAGATTTATGTTAAAGTCACCAAGTACTATAACTTGTTTTGTTTTGTTGCAAACTTTACATAATACTTCATCGGTTACAGACTCAAAAATATTATAATTACTAGAAGGTGGTCTATATAAGCTTACTATTATGTATTTATCTAATTCTACGCAGGATATTTCAGCATGACGTTCGGACGACAGACGTTCAATGTCCTTTCTTTGTTTGACTTTTAGAGATTTTTTTACTACTATCAAAGAGCCGCCATGAGTTGCAAGCTTTCTGCAGAAACTACTAACTATCTGGAAATTCTCGAAGTTCATTAACACCTGATGTTCTTTTAGAAATGTCTCGGTAATACACAATACATCAATATCGTACTTTTCCAGAAATAGGCCAATTTCCAGTTCCTTGTCTTTCATGCCTCCTTGAATGTTTTGGTGAGCTATGGAGATAGTATGATCACTTGATTGTGGTCTAAAAAATTGGTTGGACGTAACGGTATGCATTGTTCCATCATTTCGCTTTGCGCAGGTGGACCTTTGTTGACATCATGATCCATATTTGGGCTACATACTATTTCTGTAATAGTCTTAGTCCTATTCCCATTATTGGGCGAGTCAATATTCCATAACAATAAATTACACAATCTTCGAGAAAGTGAATTTGTGAAACTTTGATTTTTGTAAACATTCATGTCAAGATTATTATTTATGTCAATTAAATGTATATTTTCCCGGAGCGAAGCAAAATTATACAGATCACAATTCAATTTGTATAGGAATTGATTGTAGTTATCAGAATATTTCCGGTGGTATGGCAAAGAGCAAATTATTAGTCTCGATGTCTTGCTTAAGGCATCTAATGAGCTTAAACATTGCAAAAAATCCTTGCGCTTAACAATGGTTTTTTCACCGACTATTAAAACATAGGTATTTTCAGGTGCCGACTGAGCTACCATACATAATGATTTCACAATATGTGTCAAATGATAACCAGGTGTGCAATGATTGTAAATTTTCTTCGATGTGCCATTTTGAAGACGTGCACCTAGTCCGACTCCACAATTGTCGGAAAAAATGTGGATATATTCCCCTTCCAGCTTGGCTACTTCCCTCAATGTTTGCATTGATTTTGTATCTGCATCCAAATTTCCGGAAATTTTCTTCCCCTTTTCTACGTTATTTTCAGTAACTGCTACCATGTCATTTTCTTCTTCAATTCTGTTGTCAATAATTTTCCCAATGGTATGTAATTTCCCTTCAATAAAATTTAGTGTGTTTAAAGAATTATCCTTTTTGTGTAAGTCAGTCCTGAAAAGTTCTAGAGTCTCTAATAATTTTTCATTTAACTGTTGTTGGGACTCAATTGTCGCGTTTCTTTTTTGTAATTCGTATATAAGTAGCGTGTTTTCTTGAGACAGCAGTTCGCTATTTAGTTTAGTTATAAGATTTTGGTTTTCGGCAAGAGTAGTACAATCTTCGTTAGAAAATTTCGTTTGTTCTAGTTTGCACAGTTCTTCTTTTAAATACTTTATTTTCTTATTAAGCTTTGATATTACTTTCATTAGTCTGTTTATTGACTTATTTTTACCATGTGTACGGAATTTAATTTTGCAGTGTTTATTTTTTACTTTACTCGATTTCATAAGGTTTTCAGCAGATTGTACTAATAGGGTACTATATCTATTTTGTAGTGTGTTGTATTGGTCTTTCATATCAGCAAGTTCTTTTTTCAATGGGTTCATACTTTTCATTAATTCTGATTCGTATTCATTGTTGATACCAACTAATTCTTGGATTTTGTCTTCTAATGAATGAACGTCGGATAGTTGGTCATTTTTAAATGATTCATAGTCTGATAGTTTTTTCTTGAGTGTACTTATCTGCTTACACATATTTTCAAACTCATTAGAGTTATTTTCATGCTCTTCTGTTAATTGATCTATTAGTCGATCTTTTTCCTTTACATCTAATTTGAGGACATTAATAATTTTCTCGTATTCTTTGTTAGTTTGCTCTAAATCCCTATTTTCATGTTTGGGAAGAGATTGTATTTTTGCCGAGGCAGCCATTGCTTTTGCTCGTGTATTCATGTTGAATTTAGATTTCGATCGCTAAGGTAGTTTCTACTATAATGGTAGAATTTTAAAAGATGCTGGCAACCCTTTTGATGTCAGATTGATGCAACTGTCAGTTTCGAATTTGTTTACGATGTTGTCACTTTTGTAATGTCATTTGAGAGACGTCTGTATTATAATTTGTATAATCACGAGCAAAAATGTTAGTCTTGGTGGGAACCGAGCACGGTACCAACAGCTTGCCAGCCAGTCACTCAGACCCCTGAGCCACTCGTTCGCTATTGAGATTGATGAAAAAGTGAACTGGTAACTGGGTCTAATTGTTGGATCGCAAAGGCAGTTAGCGGTGACTCAGTTCGCCACAATTTAGCACTGTTTACGCCACACTCCGTTGATTAGTTTATGCACTTTGAGGGTGTTTAGAAAAAAGTTCAGAAATTTTAATTTGATTTTGAATCTATTTTGTTTTATTTTACAGTCTTTATCACTGTTCCCTCAATTATTCTTAATTTATTTACACACAGTACAGTTTATAGTCACAGTCACTTATATTAAAACACTATTTACCTAATATTTTTGCTACTTTATTTTGATGAATTTATAGGAAATCCAGAAATAATTTAGTTTAGAAAACACTATCACTATATTATTGCAACTAAATTTACACGTTAAGAATATGGTAATACTGCTTGTTGTTTGGATGACATAGTTTCTGTTCAAAGAAATTCACTATATTCAAACGGTTTAAGTTTAACGGTTTAAAAACAAACATTACTTAACTTTTCACCACTTATCTCAAGTTACAAAACATAAGTTAAGATAAGTTATCGCAAGTTTATATGGTTTTTTAATACCGCTATAAATAATATGCCGTTATAAGTATATCGAGTTTAACTTCAGATATTTGAAAGGGAGAGATTCCCACAGTTATTTTGTGAGAAACTTCTTTAATTTTATTTATGGGCATTGCTTTTTAATGGATTAAATATGTTTTATCGAAGTTACATAATATGCATTTGATTTCAATAGTAATTAATTTTGTTTTTATACTTCATCAAAATACTTTTCTTACTTTATTTTAATGTTTACTTTTTTATTTTCTATGAATTTTAAACTTTAGCACATCACTTTTTGACTCAACTTTGCTAAAACCTTTGTAATTTGTTACTTCTCTGGCAAAACCGTTACAAGTTTAATCGCTGATTTATTCTCACATTTAATCTTGCCTTTGTTACACACTTAATTTATTAAAACTTTACTTTGTATTACTTTGTATAAATCCTAACATTTATTTATTGTTATCAAAAGCACACGATTTAACATTCAATCGTGAATCATTTTTAATTTATTCAACACCATTTTATTTCGTTACTTTTCACAATCGCGCTATGGCAGCACAGTCCGAACTACACTTACGTTGTCATTCGAAATTATATCTACAAAGGTAGCGATCAGGTTTTTGTAATGTAAAACTTGAATGGGAGACCCCTTGCTTGCGTGACTCAGAAGCATTACGAATAATTATTACGATTCATGTGCCCAGATGGTAAAGTTTAGTTGTACGTAGGCCGACTTTTATAGATAATGAATAATAAAAAACAGTAACAAACGAATTTTCGTAGTAAGTTGTCAGAGGTTTTAGACCGTCTGAAGACTTTTTCTAGTGTATTAGCGACTTCAAAGCGCGTTGTCCCTAGATTTCTTTTGAAGATACATGGGTAGATTTACAGGCGGGCAAATACACCAAAAATTCATTTGAAATAGTTTTTCAAGATATACGATTTTGATTCTGCGAAGTTCTGCGAAGTTCTGCGAAGCTTCTATTTTAGAAGCCTTAGTTTTAAGAAGATTTGTAATTTCATACCTTGTAGTTCTCTAAAAACAATATGGTATCGATTGAAAATAAATTAATAATGAATTACCTAATTAGCGGTTGATAATAATTAAATTAGAGATAATGCTTAGAGATATTAGAGATAATGCATAAAATTTTCTTCATATCTTTTTGAGTACATAGAGTATTTATTACTACCTATTATCTATGGTACGAGTATATCTAGCTTTCGCTGCTCCATATTAACCGAGGGCAAAAAGTTCGAGATGTTAACCTCAATTTTTTAGCTATCGGTAACGGTTTCGTTTTTATTCATACCGATACTTCTTTATTACTGTCGATGACGTCACCGAGACAGCCATAGACAAGGGGCGCGCCTTGTTTGCTTTTTGAATAAAAAGTGTAAAGTTTACAGTTAACACATTACCAAGTTTTTGAAAATGCTAAAAACTTAACTATTAATACGAACACGCACGACCAGAAAATGGCAACACAAAATTGCGTGGCATAGCAAATACACAGGTGTTAATTTTTAATTATCAGATTAAATTTTGACATTAATTTCATGTTAGAAATCTGAGTCTTTTTATTTAGAGGCCTTCAAGCGGTCTAAAAACTGTGACGCCGTCTTCCCACTCGGTCTACACGAACTTTATTCTTATTTATTTGTGTTTTATTACAATTTCATTGTAAAAGTCAATTGACATGATAAAATAATAGTTTCAAAAAAATTATCTATTTCCTAATTAGTTAACTACACAGGTGCGTCCAAACAAACAGTATTATCGTACCCAAACATGCAAATGGCAAAACGGACCGGGGGTGCCTTGACCCAAATGCATTCATTTGGGGAATATTTACATCTGTCCTAATTATTTTGTACGATATTAATTGGTTTGGATTTCTTTTTTATTTGGAATTGATAGCACCTTTTTATTCTATAATAAGTATTTTTTTGAATTGATCCTTGATTTCATGATCAATATTAAATTAAATTCTACGAAATTCTTCACATCTCAGCTGTTATAAGAAAATGTTTTTTTTAATCGCTTGTAGAAAATGGCAACGAACTTTACAATATCAGTCAGTTAAAAAAATACAAACCTAGAGAAACTTTCATGTCAAGTATATCGGAGTATCTACGTCTCTCTTTATCACTCTCAGTCGATGTTTCCCTCTCGCTCGACTCCCGCGTAGGTTTCAATAGACTAGGTTTCTTTTTCCTCAACTTATTAACTACCCCATTTTCTGATTTCTCTATAGTCTTCTCAGAAACTGGCTTCGGGTCTCTTTTAAACCACATCATCTGGACTACCATTTAAATAGCACTTTTAACACGAAAATAGCAGTTTTTAACCGCTCAAGTTTTTCACATCACTGGTCAGACTTAACACACGTTCAATAAAACGCTATATGCTAAATTAGCATTAGCGTTAGCACTTCGTTTTATTTTATCCGTTGTCACTTGTCACTGTCATTACTGATTTCGCTGGTTTCACTGCACTTTGATAATCACTACTTCTCTTGATGTTGAATCTGAAACCGATACATTTCGTGACGTGGCGTTCTTGGCAAAGTTGCTGCATTACTAGTTAAATATAGATTGTCACCTAAGTACATATAAATATAATAACTCTATAAATATTTCATGCATATTTTAAAGTGACTAATATCAATAAAATAGTCGTGTCGTAGATAATGAGGAACATGTATGGCTTTGTGTAAAGATAAAAACGTATTAAATACGCTGATAAATTTACTTGGATAATGCTATATATTTCTACCTATTAGTATGTACCTAGTCGATTCGATTTAATAAATAAGAATATATCCAGAGAATTAGCATTGCTATTAAACGAGGTAACGTCGCCAGCCTCTTGGGCTTTTTACCTGCGGATTCTGACTTGAACTCTGTTTTCTAGCAACACTTTATTTTATGTTGTCGAAACAGGGGATTTTCGGAAAGATATCCTTTTAAGACGAACATGGCTTATTGTATCATTATGAACCATTTTAGACCAATCCGAAATAACCGAGACCGTAAAGGAGATCGTAGTCGCCGCTGATTCCGAGCTATCGATGTAACCTACAAAACGATATTGGTTCAATTGCGTCAAATCAGAAACAGGAAAACTCAAAAATACTGTTGTATCATACAAAGTTGACATTCAAAACGAATTCAAGGCAAACGGATAAACAAATAAATAACTAACTATTTATTTATCATTGGTATAGCTATAGGCATAATACAATTAAATGTATAGGCATCCAATACCGTTTAATTTATTGACCAATAGGCAATATAATACAAACAGCAAGGCGTATTACTAGTCAATAATACAATAAGTTTTACTAACTATTGTGTTATCGAAAACAGATAAAAGTATCGCAACTCGCGAAAACCACAAAACCTTATCACATCCCATAAACCAACCAACCTTTTAAAACAGTCAGTACAAGATTTATTTACATATTTACTAGCTTATGCTCGGAACTTCGTGCCCAGAGCCGAGCGCCGGTCAGTCTTCGCTCACAGGTTTCAGGATTTACAATAACTCATAGCCACTCAGGGATAGTGTAGCTTTCCATTAGTGAAAGAATTTTTAAAATCGGACCATTAATTGTAGAAATTACCCTCTATAAACCTGATTTTGGTTTTAAGGGAGTTGTTAATGTTAAAAAGTAATTTTAAAGAATATTTTTAAAAACAAGCTTTTATTATATTGGAATACCAAATTACAGATCAATCTGACCTTGGGTTCATAATTCAGTTGCAAGATTTGACCCAAAACAAAATCAAAGCTAAATAAACGCTTGTCAAAAAAAAATAGCGTAACTTTGCAATAAAAAAAAAACATCCATCTCAACTTTAACTACGTTATAATATTAGTAATAGTAAAGTATAGATAACAAATTGTTCGCATAATGGTAGTTATTTATCTAACCGCCCACTAGTACCACCGGAAGCACTAGCTTCCGACTCGCTGAATACTCGTATAGCTATAAAAATATATCGCAGTTGGTCTCGTGTAGGACGCCCGTCGTGTGAACGTGATCAATTACGCGTTAATAGCATGCTAATAACGTTATAGCATGCTATTATTAAGTTAAATTGCTATTTAATTTAGTTAGTAGATTTATTATCGTTTATTGATATTGAAATTACAGTTTAAAAACGTTTTCCTTACAACAAGTATTCTGCACATTTTCAGCATTAAAATATCATTTTTCGAAACACATTTCAAATATTTTAAAGCAATTATTCAAGTTTGTTTTATGCAAAGAGGTTTAATTTTATTTCTGCACCCGACGGCTTCACCCGCTATTTTTTTTTTTAACTTTTAAACCTTCTCTGAACTTCCACAAATATTTCAAGATCAAAATTAGCGAAATCGGTCTAACCATTCTCGACTTATAGCCAGCCAAACGAACAGCGATTCATTTTTAGAAATGAGAGAAGATAGGCTTGTCTTTGACCGCCATCTCGCCTGATTGTAAGCAATGCCGCGGTCTACGATGGAGCACGCTTGCCTAGAAGATACCGATTCACTCTCGACTTGAAGCCACCCACAACCATCGGGGAACACATAATCATGCAAAGCATTCCACACTGTCTGTTCGTATAATGAAGTTTTTTCTCATTTTAGCAAAAGACACAAAAGAGCTAAAAACCTTTTCAGGCCCTGACGTTTTGCTACCAACTCATTTACAGTTTTTAATGAAGAGGGCACGCCTTAAAGTGCGGAGCTCGTTGTAAACACACTTCCGTACGCAGACTGTTAACAACCCCCCTCCCCCCCAGACAGGGTGGTGCTGGTGGGGTAAACGACCTGCGCTGCGCTTCCGGAAAAAAGAGTGTGGGAATGATGAGAAATGTATAGATGGATAACTCGGTAGACTTTGTTCTGCCTGTAGTTGACTGTCCCCTTGAGTAAGTAACTGTTTTTCGGGAGTATCTACTTGGAGTTAATTCTTTATTTAGCTTAACCAACATGGTTAAAAAGTCAAAATC
The DNA here is from genome assembly GCA_949125135.1 of Alcis repandata. Classification (NCBI taxonomy): domain Eukaryota; kingdom Metazoa; phylum Arthropoda; class Insecta; order Lepidoptera; family Geometridae; genus Alcis; species Alcis repandata. Next base: position 715,662 of record OX421248.1, on the reverse strand, counting down.
AAAACTTAAGGTTTTGATCAAAAATAAATCAAAACTTGTTTGATTTTGGGTGTGATAGTTTTTTATTGTCCACACAAACCAATTAGGGTGGCATGGTCTTGTCTGGCCAAACCCTATTTAATAAATAAAGATTAAAAAAAATATATTGCCCACACACACACACGTTTAACCAAATCTCGCATGATGTTGAGTGACGCCGAAATCGAAGTTGATTAACTAGAATGAGAACTAACTGACTTTATAATTATCGCAATTTCATACAGAAAAGTTTATTGCAAAATATTTGTTACCCTTCTGTCTTTGCTACTCTGTCCCTGCACCGGAGGGTCGGTTCGAGTTTGAAATTCAATTTAGTGCAGACGCTTTTGTGTTGTTTATTTATAGATCTAGCTACTTCGGATATGTATTTTGTAAGCTTCGGCTGCGTGGCAGCCTTAGTGTCAGTTTTACTCAAACTACGGCTAACAATAACTGAATGAAAAACATAAAAATTGCCTGCAAAATAGAGCCTTTTTGGATATGAAGACGAAAAACATGTCTGGAAGAGTTCACTCTTAACTTTAAGAGTGTCTTTTGATCTTTCTGATGTACATATAACTATGAGTATCTTTTTAACGACTTTAAAAAAGGAGGTTATCCATTTTTATTTTAACACGGGAATACTCACGTGGAAATTAAGTCGTTTACTACGTTTGTATTACCATGTTAATTATAACAAAATGTGTCAAAACCACGTTAGTTTCCAAAGTAGTATCAATGGAATTGTTTGCACCCGTAAAACTTTTCAGGGCTGCCATATAAAATCACTTTCAATACTCCAAATATAACTATATCCTCTCGATATAAATAATCGTGACTGTGACGTGTCAGACAGAGACAGGTGACACGTCGCTCTCTTCTAATGTCGAACGACAGGAAGCATTTCCGTACCTATATCGGGACAGAACAAGGGCCGCTACCAGGATGTAGTTTAGTTTTAGAGTTCAATGTTTCACCCGATTCCCCAGAAGGATAATAAAATTACTCATCCTACTAATATTGTAAATGCAGAAGTTTGTGTGTGAGTGTGTTTTTTTATAGCGAATAAGTCCGCGTTGGTAAGCGACGATGTGGTCGAAGATGAAACACGCAGACGATAAACCGAAACGAGCTCATAGTACTCATGATTATAAAGAACTTTTACTGTGGGACCAACCCTGAAATCGAGAGAAACATATCAGCTGTTTGATAAGTTTTTTTTTTTTATGTAATGAGTGATGAGACGAGCAAATCGCTCGCCTGATGTTAAACGTCACGTTTGCCCATAACAGATCTGTACCACCCAGAATTTTGAACTCGCAGAATTCAAGACCCTGCGCGGCACAGCACTGCGCTCGTCACCCTGAGATATAAGTTAAGTTATGTATGATATAAGTTATGTTAAGTTCCTTTAACATTTCTTATGGAACAACTGATTTTTTCTCGATTTCAGGACTGATCCCACAGCAAAATTTATTCATAATTTTATTATGAGTACCATGAATCCTTTCCGTCTTAGCATACTCTGTCCTCACAACCCTGCATACATACAGATAGGTATCGATAATACTTACAGCATTTAAATAACTGATACAACCCAGATCATCCATCAGTAATCAATCTAAGAAGTACATGTTTACTTTAAAACCACCTAATAGAGTCGTCCATTAATAACGTTATGTTTTTTGAAACTTTTTCACCCCCCCCCCCCCCCTCTGTGATATATGGTGAGGTTATAAATTACTCCTCCCCCCGCCAATACCACGTGTATTTTTAACCGACTTCAAAAAAGGAGGAGGTTATCAATTCGTCTGTATGTTTTTTTTTTTAATGTTTGTTACCTCATAACTTTTGACTGGGTGAATCGATTTTGATGATTATTTTTTTATTAGAAAGCTGACGCTTCCCATTTGGTCCCATTTCAATTTAGTCCAGTTCTGATAATGGTATCCATGAGAAAACCATAATAATATACATAAGTCTTAAATTTCCATTAAGTACGTGCGCGACAAATAGATGAATAACTCAATAGTCGGTCTCTTGAAGTCGGTTTTTGTTTTTTGTTTTGTAAAAATAATGTTCTTGTTTTGGGACAAAATGTCTTTAAAACGAAAGAATAAATACACGTGATATTTCGTGTTTTTAAAAGCCCTCCCCCTCTTTTCGAACCTCACGTGAATGTGATTAATGGACGATCCCTATCGAACAATTACACCACACGTATTTACGGAGCTATCGCATATGGAGTCCAGAACTTCGTAGAAATATAATCGGAAACTGCATTCTGTCACGTACGAATTCACTCGAAATATATCACCAGTACGGGGTTATACGGAAAGGGTATGCTTAGCTTATAAGGGCTCATCATTATGAACAGCTTTTACTGGATTAAATCAATTTTAATATAATTCAATGAAACGAATTTAAATATAATTGTATGGATATTACCCGCGAGGTGATTTAAAACATTGATACAGGTATAATAAAAAGTGGCATAAATGTGTTAAAGTCCAGTGGTTTCAGCGTCAAAAAGTAACAAACATACAAACTTTTACATATACATATTTTTATCTTAGTATTTTGCTATAATTAAAACGAGAATACTCGCGTAAAAATTAAGTCGTTTTTTACGACTCCGAACGAATCAAAACTAGTCGTAGTAAACGACTTAATTTTTTCGTAAGTAACCCGTTTTAATTATAACAAAATGTATAAAAATAACGTTTTCATAGTATCTTAGTATCATTGTGATTTTACAATACGTTCTTATTCCAGAAAAACGCGGATAGTATAGAAAAATACAAGCCAAACCACGGGACGGCAATCTCAAAAGCCATGCTCTAATTCTAATAGATCCAATCTTCACTTTTCATACATCGAGGTCGAAACCAAATCCGCTGACACAGATTCTGACAATCGAATTTAGGCCGCACTGGGATTAGTTTACGTGTAAATGCCACAGAATACACACCAGTGCGAATTTAAAACTGTACTCCAATATTTTATACTTGACACCGGCTAAATGCACAGACGTTGCGGAGCCAAAACGAAGTAATTAATTTCATTTATTAAAAAACTCGTCTGCTGTTTCAACCCAGAATGGCAAGTCTTACAAAATTATGTGTACTGGCTGTTTACAAAATTATTAATATTGTTTTCTCATTGTTGTCTTTAAAAATTTGGCTAATGACGTTCTAGGCATTAAGAATAATCTAACGACACCTCGCATTTCAAAATCTGTCTAGCCGTTTAGGCTACAAGAGATACAGTCGTATAAGCAGACAAAGACAAACCCAGATTACCTGGAAATATGAGTCTGGCTTGTCTGGTAAATAAACAATTTTATTCGTTTCTGTTTTCTGACCTAAAGCAACAATTCGTTTCTTACGTATGACCTAAAGTTACAATTTGACTTTGACCTGTGACCTAGAGCTATCGTTCATTTCAATCTTGTGACCTAAAACACATAATACATAAAGCCTAAAGTTACAATTGGTTTCTGTTTTGTGACCTAAAGTTCCAACTAATAAATAAAATAAACGTTTCACACTCATAGCTCCCCACTAGGATACCCTGTGTCGGTGCCATAGAACACAAAGACAAGGACAACTAACATCCAGACCCAGATCAAAACTCATACTCATTTCAACTCATTTCTATCTTGTATCCTAAAGTTACAATTCCTACGAGTATATCATAATGACCTGAACTCATATTTTTTGACCTACTCGATAACGGAACCGGAAACCGAATAAGATTCAACAATAAACGTTTACTGATAACAATCTGATAACACTTGTTACAGATGGCGATACAGATAAACAAACATATCTTAAACGCTTTAATTAGGTTTAATTAAACAAAATTATAAAGGTCTTTTAGCATTAATTAATATAGCAGTTAATTAAGGTTTCAGAGCAAATAAAATATTTACTTTATGGTGTTAGCATTTTGGCCGTATTTTATTAAAACTTCCGGAATCAATTTACTTTTTTAGTGTGTAAATGTGCTAGTATGTTTGTTCCTATTTAGCTCCGTACCGACTGAACGGATTTGGATGTAATTTAATAGTCTTGTTGGGACGAAACGTGAGTTTTTCGATCGATTTTTTTTCTGGTCCATACATTTTGTCGGTTGCTATTGACATTTTTCTATAGAACAGCTGATTTTTTTTTGCGATTTCAGGGTTGGTCCCATGGTAAAAGTTGTTCATAATGATGAGTATTATGACCCCTTTTCGGCTTTGCATACCCTTTCCTTATAACCCTGTAATGACGTTAATTTTAAAACAACCATCCATCATTTTCATTCAAAAATTTTAAACTATCTTCAGACAAAAGGTTATGTTTTAAAAACATCTCACCTTCCGGTTCCTGACTTCAAAGAGTCTTGATTCTCTTTATTACCAACCAACCAATTTATCTCTACAGTCGGCTAGATGAAAAAACTAAAATTTCGCGCGATATTTCTTTTCTTTTGGTAAGAATTGCGGAGGTGGCGCCCTCATTGAGCTGTTAGTTTGGTTGGCAGCTCCGAGTAAACAGTCTCAGCACTCTAGAGTGATAGGAAACAGATGGACGACCTTTGCGGTAATGTTTGTGGGTATTTGGCGGAGAGGTTTGTATGGACCTCCTACGCCATAGACGTATCAGGCATAATGTACAATATTTCCTGTCAATACATTGGTGTAAACGAGCTTATACAAGTACGCTTTCTACCAATTAAAGACAAGTACTTAATAATTGGTAGAAAATGGTTGATAAGATTTATTGCACTCCAAACAAATTACAGAAAAAAAAATAAGACTAATTAGAATTACATTCGGTAGTACAAAGGCTGCATTATCGTCTGGAGCGATTTCTCCTAGACAACTTCCAAAAGAGAATAAGAAGAAGACTATAGTAGGTCTATAGAAAAGTAAGTCTTGGTCTTTTCAAGGTCAGGGTAAATGTATCTTCTAAGTCTGCGTGCTTCATCTTCGCCTACATCGTCTCTTAGCATCAGGCGAGTTGGTGGTGATAAAATAACCTCGTTTTTGAAGTCGGTTAAAAAACAGTTAATCGTGAAGCGCAAGAACAACAACCGAGCCATAACAGAGGCCCTAAGAGAGCCTAAAACTGACACCAGGGTCGGCCTACACGAACGTTATCTCCTTTGGGGTTGGCTTTCACCGTTTCAACCGTGAGTAGCCAAATTAAATGCGAGGGTTTTTTGTCGCGATAGCAGATGGTATACGTTAACAGCTGTTTAGTTTCAAAAGTCGTCCCAAAAAAACTTAACTCCCTGCCGTATAATGTTTATGTTTGAAGATATACTCGTACCTATGCAACTTTGTACTATGGTCCTTGTTTAACTTTTTTTTCTGTCCTCACTGAATCATAATATACACGTACACGTACTGTGAAAGGCTGGGATGGACAGACGGACGGACAGAACGATCTTATGAAGGGAGTTAATTTCTTGTTGTGGTATGGAATCCTAAAAATTCTAAATGATGTGTTGTAATTTATTTATTTATTTATTACGATACACCAACAGTAAACATATTATACATTCTTAAATTATAAAGTTATTAATATCTACAAGTGTCAGATATGTTCACCTATTATAGGCGTATACATCGTTCACCATTAAAAGTGTGAAGACATTAATACAATGTAATGACGCCAACAAGACTGAATAAATTTAGATGAGGTTTATCAAACAAATAGGTAGTATTCAGCAGTATTACGCGGGTTCATACATATTTTATACGGAGATCACGGCAGCGGAAGTTGTAATGGCAGCGCATCTTCCTTCGGAAGATTGGGTTTCGGGTTCAAATCCCAGCCGGGCAACATTTTTGAACATTTGTTCTTTCCGTTTTCTGTGCGTAAGTGTATGTTTAGTTGTGTATGGGTGTTTCATGGTATCCCCAGCAAAGCAAAACTTAGTGGGGAGCTATGACGTAATCAATTTGTCTATCCGTCCCTATCTATCACATATAAAACATTTGATCTCTCTAACCACGTCTGGCGTCAAGTACTACAAACTACCTGCAGAATCGGCCAAAAGCGAGAACTAAAGTTATCTATGGGCGGGTGTCGCGTTTGCTCAGAGACTTCGATAGTGGCTCCATCACGCGACTGCAGTTGTACTTTGGTGGCGGTATAATTGGGGGAGCTCTGTCAGTGATGAGGTCACTCCCGCGTCGCGCACCATGTGCGGTTAGGGTTGCCACTTTGGACTTACAAAAAAAGCATGCTTTAAAAATACGCAAAAGGTATGGGTTAGCAGGCACCTTACCTACGTCTAAAACTCGTCCGTCCCAAATGGACTAGTCGGCCGTTGCATACTACCACTTCAACCCAGATTTTTAAATTTTTTGTGCTTCCCGGCGTTGTTCGTACAACTAAATCACTGGAAGTCATAAAATAGAATAGAATGCAATTTATTGTTTTAAAATTATAAAGATTCAATTATGAAATAATAATTATGACTGCTTCTATTTGAACTTCTCAAGTCATTAACGATATTATTTGTAAAACAACTAATTTCAAAGTTGTAGACATTTTTCTATGAAACCATTTTCAATAGTAAAAGTTGTTCATGATGTTCTTTTTGGCTAATCATACCCTTTCTTTATAACCCTGTATTGTGAGTGAGTGTATTCTATTAATTATGTATATTACTTTTGTACAATAGGTCACATAGACCCGAGGGTGTGATGTGGATTGTCAGTAAAAAGATGTCAATTACTACGATATAACGACACGACCTCCTTTTCGGCCAGTCGGGTAAAACAGGGGCCAACCCTATCCCCGCAGTAGGCCGCCGCGCTAATTTCGGTGGTTCGTATGGGAGACATGTCTTCTTACGATGGTTTTAGCCTTTTTGGGCACCGGACGTCTAAAACCAGATTACTTAGAACTCGCAAATCAGGCTGGTTAATGAACTAAAAAAACTTCCTTACATCTTTGTGTCTTCTAAAAGTTTAAGGGGTTTTTATGTCGGTCACTCTCACTCTTATGAGTTTCGTAATGAATGGGAGAGTGACCGGGATAATGCGCACGCACGAAGAACTTAAATTATAATAACAATTATTTTTTTCGTTATTTACTTATTTGGGTAATTTATTTATTTTTTTGTTTTATATTTATTTAATGTACATTGAAAAACTTACTAGATAGATAGATAAACTCTTTATTTTTCACACCAGAAATTACAAACAAAATGATAATAATAGTTAAACTTGTAGTATTTGTTTTATAGGTATACTAACTATTAAGTTCTAACAAGTCAAACAAATACCGAAAAATCAGTACTTTTGTAATATTTTTGACTAGGTTTGTATTGAAGAATTTTGACGACTCGGGGTGACTTACTACAAAAATCGGGTTAGCAAACATTCTATTTCTTTAAGAAATAAATAATAGTTAAAAAAAACTAAAAAAACACGCTTTTTATAAAAAACCGAACTAAAAAAATAGAAAATAAAATTTTATAAATTTAAATTAAGAATAGGGTTGAAAATTTCAATAAATATAAATTAATAATAGTGTAAATAAATAAATATATGTATTTTATTTTTAAAAAGCGTGGGGTGCATGGGTCAATAAGTAGATATTATATATTTTGTAGATACATTTTGTATTGACAGACATGAGTAGAGTGATTAGCATTTTGATAATATCTTAGAAAGCACCCCACGCTTTTTTAAAAATAAAATACATATATTTATTTACTTACACTATTATTAATTTATATTTATTGAAATTTTCAACCCTATTCTTAATTTAAATTTATAAAATTTTATTTTCTATTTTTTTAGTTCGGTTTTTTATAAAAAGCGTGTTTTTTTAGTTTTTTTTAACTATTATTTATTTTTCGCTTTTTAGTTCGATTTGCTAACTATTAACCATCCTTAATATGTACAAATGTGTTGGTGTTATCCGATTTTGGCCGTCTGCTCAAGCAAATTAAAAATAAAATTGATGCATAACAAAAAATATTGAGCAAAAAGATTTGTAGCCGCGTGGTTTCGATCCTCAGACCTCATAAAATAAAATTGATGCGTAACAAAAAATATTGAGCAAAAAGATTTCTAGCGCGTGGTTTCGATCCAGGGACCTCTGGGTTATGAGCCCAGCACGCTTCCACTGCGCCACTCTGTTCTCTGACTCGAATGACGAAACTACCATTTGTAAGTTAAACGGTATTAAAAGTTAAAGAAACTATAAAGAAAAAGCGTGTTAAAAAAATTAATAGTTAAAAAAACTAAAAAACACGATTTGTTTAGTGTATTGTCATCGGTCCTCGATATATCTACAAAGTTTGAAAGAAATCTGACCGTTTAAAGTGGGTCAAAAACGCGCTCAAAGGAGTCGGTTACATACAAACATACAAACATACAAACATACAGGTGAAGCTAATAAAAGCGTGTTAAAAAAACATATTCCGGTTGATTTTCTCTTAGGTAGACCTTTTTTAAGCGACTAAACATCCTGTAGTTTCCTTTTCTTATCACTTTATTCATACAATTTAATCTTTATTTGTGATATCCTTTTATATTTTTTATTTGTACTAAAAATCTGAATACTTATCGGCCGTATCCAATCGAAAGGTCATAACTTCAAAATTTAATTTTTTGAGTTTCCGCTCCAGAACGGAACCATAACATCGGACAAAAAACAAACCACAGACCGCGAACAAAACTTGTTTCTCAAAGATTATTTGCTAACTTTTGATATTTAAGACTAGTTAATCGCGCACCAACTTCATACATATTTTATTTATAAATTAACTTAATATTCCATTTATGTAATATTGTTTGTACAAAAAATTACTGCATATAAAGATTTGCAAACCAAATAAGGAAATATTTCTTGCAAACTTATTCTACATTACCTTCGAATGACAAAAAATATCTAAAAGGCTTGGCTAAAAACTTTTTTTTGCAAGTAAGAAATGGCGTTTGTATAGTTAGTTTTTATGGTTATTATTTTCATTGAAATACAAGTTCTCCCTGTGAGGCAAGCAAGTCTCGTGCTGTTGTTAAAACAACATAAATAACTATGAGATCATGCCGGCATTGTCGACCGCCGATAGAACCACTATAACCTGACCTTTGCTACTACCACACTCATTCTAAAATAAATGCTACTGTGAAACATTCGTTGACACTTATTTCTGTAACTTTTGATTGTATTTCAAGAGTTTTGAAAAAAAATGTTTCTTAAATTTAGTAGTTGTCGTGTTTAAGGTTGGGCAATTGGAAATCAAATTGAAAGTCGTGGTTAAAGATGAGCATAGCTAGTGAGAACAGAAATAAAGTTACAGTCACTTAGACACAGGTCTCGAGAAACTGGTTAGGTCCTGATGATCACACATGCAGAATTATTAGGAACTTAAGTTGTGGTTTTATTTCTATAATGCGTCATTTGAACGTGTTTTAGCGCCTCGGTTCTGTTGGTCTTCATGTTTAGATGTCTATAACTGGATTTCTTTACTTTATTACTAAGTTCTATTTTCAGATTAGGCACAAAGTTTTCCAGGTTAGGTTAGGTTCTCAACCTCCTTTTGATACGACTGGAACACCAAGTGCAAAAAGGTTGCAAGTTAAAAACGTTCCAATTTTCTTTACGAAAAAACTACAAAGATATATTACAGTTTTCGTGTTCGGTAATTAATTAGGAAGTTTTTCCTCAAAGACAATTTAAAAAAACTTGGCCACTCAAAATGAAGAAGCAATTATCTCGAAACCAAGATCTCTTGTTTCAGCTGTCACTCATTCGAGATTAATGTGTAGCAAAATATTAGGATTTACGTACACTGGTCGTTTCCTCGATATCAAGGCCGAATGATTAATTATTTTCCTCAAACGACTAGGTATTAGGCTCAATACTACTGTAGAAAAGAACTGTAAATAATATAACTATATAAATTGTGTGAATTTATGTTAGTAATAACTGGGTTTTATGTCAACTTTGTTGTGACACATTTTGTTTTGTTTTGTCTTAAATAAACATGAGTAAATGTAGGAAATAGCAGTACGTATATGAGAGTTAATGCGTCGCTTAGCCATGAGATTGAAAACGTTAAAGTAAATTATAATCATAAGCCTCGTATATGATAACTAGTTTAATAATAAGTAAATTAGTAAAGCTTTTCCTTTGCTTGGTATCTTTCTAAAATATGTATACATAGTAAACTGAAACGAATTGTAAACGTAAAGAGCCAATGATTTTATCATGATAAGTATGAAAAATTTGGCATCAACTGAATAAAAACAACATTTATCTACAACGTTCCATGATTTAAGTTGGCTCATATTTGAAAACAACTAAGTTTAATTTTATGGAGTGCACAATAATTATCTAAATATGTTACAAAAAATAGAGTTATAACAGGAACTATATTATAAATAAATTGTTATAAAAATACCGAACCATATTTTTCGGTACCCTTAAAAGTATCTATGAATAACTTTTTCCCCTAAAGCTGCCAGTAAAAAGGAAATGTTTCCAATTGGTAGTTTACATTGCGTGCCGTTTCCTAATTTTTGTTAACTGTTTCCAATGGCGTGCGGTCATTGCTGGTATTTCTGTTAACAACTCAATTGAAGCTTTCGATGTGTATTTGTGCTGTGATGTGAACCTAAGTTTTGTTCGGTATAACATTATTTTTATCAGTTTTCCTAATAGAATGGCTAAATATAATAAATAGCTGTTATCATGGGTTTCTGACGTACTTTAGTACTATGGTGTTAACATTGAATTGTATTTCCTAGCATGTTTAATATATTTGTTGAAGTTAGTGAATTTGTTATTATCAGCAAGTAAATGAATTTTATCCTCTGTTTAACTTTTATTTACCTTGTGTCCATAAAAACTATACACAAATAGGTTTTTATTCATACTAGTTGATAACCAAATGGTTATTTTAGTTTGAATCACGATCCCAGTGTTCTAAGCCATCTTTTACGATACGAAGGTGATAAAAAGATCATTATAACGAAGAATTCACAAGGTCCCTATGAATATACACATAACATTATATATGATGTGTATATATAAAACACGTTTCAAAGGACATGACTTATTCTGTATTCGAATTATCATTGAATTGAGTTAAGTAGTTATTGGTTATTAAGAACATTACGTCATGTACAATCTATAGACGTAAGTCGGTATACTCGGTATGGTTCATGACCATCATTTACGTATTTTCAACTTAATATATTTTCCTACAGTAATTATTATATCTTTTGTTTAGTCACGTGTTTATTTAGCTGAGGGTTTCCTCGTATTTTGAAGAGGCAGCAGTATTAATATATATATTATTATTGACAACACGAAAGGTTATAAGAACAGATTTGAAAATGATGATTGAATCAGCTGATCACAAAATATTATTATTTTATGTTTTGGTAGCCCAAGGCGTAAATTAAATGGTGGTGAATAAGCTACCATGATGAAACCGCGTTATTATCCACATTGTATTTGGTATCAAACTCTTAACTACTTCTCGAAATATAAGTTCACATATGAAGCTTCTTAATTTAATATTATAAACGCGAGAGTGAGTTTGTTTATATGTATGTCACGCCTTAACTACTCAACCGATCATCATGAATTTTTAATACACGTAGTCAGGGGTACAGAAAAGGGCATAGGGTACTTTTCATAATGATAACCATCACCGGGTGAAATCGCGGGGCGCAGCTAGTGCTGTATATGTCGTTGGTTTAATACAGACAGCGGTATTTCAAAAGGAAATATAGTGGATTCCTTGCCAGTGACATTATCACCATACAAGCTTTTGTTACGAGCCACATGTGTCCTCACATATCATATTTGCTCTCGACTCCAGTCGATATTTTCAAACATTTTGAATGTGACAATGTAATAAAATGACGATAATTATGAACTTAAGAATTGTTACTCACAAGTTCAAGGAACACTGACTGGGTTTAACCGACTGTGGGAAGATAAGTAAAGGTTGTGTGCGTTTCACGGAACTAGTAGGTCAGGATTTATTTTCAATTTAAGGTATACATCATTTTAGGTTTAAGTAATGAATGTACTTTAAATAAAAACGAAACAAAATAAAATTGGGTATATTATATGTTTTTTTCTAAATTTACAGCCGAGTGTAAATGTATTTGTAATATGTGAAAAAAAAACCTAAGTTAATTTATGAGGATATATAAATTAATGTACTAAGGCGACAATCTTATACATTATCATAACAAAAAGAAAGAACCACGAACCATACCAATATGTTAACGGACCGAGCGGTCATGAATCCCAACAAAAGGACATCCAAAATAACACATAATGCCAAGAGCGTCACTTCACAATCACACTTCACTTGTTTAAACGACACTGTCATCGCTACAACCGAAAATAATTAAAAAAGCACCGAAACATCCAAAAACTTTCTAAAAAAACTTATTCGTATTTTCGAACGTGCGTCGATCGCGCGCGGCTCCGTCTCGTAGACTGACCCGCCAACGATACTATAAACAATACGGGCGACAGAGACGGCGATATTGTGCACCTGTGCACTTCAAATTGAATGATCGCAAAGCGAAACAGATATAAAACATTCTACTAATTAAAAAGAGACAAAACATCACCGAACCCTTCTGCAGTTCAGTACGAAAACGTTGTAAATGCAATATCGAGAAATTTGAGTTTGAACTTTTAAAAGTTTAAGACAGATTTGATTGTTGCATTTTAGGGAAAATGGTAGGACTAGCGGAGTGAGTCAGCCGGTTGATTGCCAGGGTCAACATATGGCAAAAAGGTACGTCTGCTGGCCAAATTCCTTAGCTTATGGAAGTACTGCGTTTTATGAATTATCGATTGTTTAAATTTAACGGCTGATTATCGAATAACCAGGTATTAGAAATTACTGTTATTTACTAAACGTGCAATTTACGTCAGTCGGTTATGAGAAATATCAGACGTCATTTTAGTTTAAGGCGAGGTTTTTCCACTTTTAAGCAACGCTCATTACAGCAGTTCGTCACTGGGGTTAATTTATTATGAATTAACATTTACTTACATAGGATTGCATTTAGCAGAGCAAAAATGTGACGGCAAGGTCGCGCGAAATCAAACTTCGATTTCTAATGTTTATATTGTATTTGTCGAAAAGTAAACAAGGAAGATAAAAGCTTTTTACAAAGGCTCTTTCCAGTGGACGTTACAATTTTATGAGTCGTAAATTAAGGATCTTTCCTTATTTATTATTTTCAATCGAACGATAGTTACCAAGCGTGTTTTGGTCTTCAACGAGATAATTGGGTTTAATTTGAAATGTTTATAAATTGATAGCAATTTTATAATTTGTCTCATATTGCATAAAAGTCGGAAAGTGGCCTTTAATTAATTATTATTTTCCTGGTCAATCAAGCACACTCGCTTTGATCTTGACCCATCAGTCGTGCCAAAACATTTCAAATTAGATTTTCACGTTATTTTAGTTGCTAGTGACGTCATGCAAGTTGCCGTAACCAATATCAACACATTGATCTTACTGCTCGATTTTTACCAAAATATTTCGACCAGGATCATACTAATTACCTCACCCTCGCAAGCGGGAGGGATGGGGGGGGGGGGGGGGTTAGCGTTAGGGTAGAACAGTGAAATTCGATGTTGACAGGTGAAAAATTACAAGCAAGGTTTTTCGATTTGGTCAGTCTAGACTGGGGGATTCGCGAATGGCATTCACAAAGGAGCGCTGATTATTTTCGAATGCTGCGTTTGACTGTATGTAGGTCCCGGTTTGTTTTTTAATAAATCGGTAGACCAGTAAGAGACTTCTCTCCAAAAAAAACCACTACGGTGTTTCTGTTAAATCAATTAAAAAATACCATGTCAGGAGCTATTTTGTTTCAATACCATAAAGATTGTATTTTTTAACATAATCGATCGCAGTGTGTTTTGTTACTAATGAACGGTCGTTCATGGTCTGGATTAACACAAGCTAGGCTACTTTTTATCCCGGAAAACGCGGGTGAAACCGCGGGGCGCAGCTAGCGTGAAATATTTTTTTATTAATAATATTATTTTGCACTAATAAAAGGAACTGTAATCTTGACGCGAAACACAATGATTAAATCGGTACTAAAAAGCAAGACTCGCGTTATGTCATCGTAATGCTAATGACTTTTTAATGGAGAAAGTTTTCCCTGAGACAGAACGTCGTGTCTTCTCTTCCCATGAACATTACATTCGTTCAGTTTATGACAGTTCCGTAGAAAACTTGGCATATCCAAATAAATACCGTGAAATGGGAAACGTAAATTAGGCCAGAATGGTTACCGAGATACCGAGATACCGAGTTACAGGGAATTTATTTGAAACTAATTTCTCGCTTGGCTGACTTATTTTATTTTACGCGAAAGTGAGCGAAAATCTTGATATAAACATTCATGATGATTAAATAAAAATAGGAAGCAGTTTTATAAAATGAAATTCTGTAGTTTAAAAGGAATCTTGCTAAACCAGAAAGCGAAATTATAAAATTCCCACGGCGCCAAAACGCCAACGCGTTCCGAGAATGTTTTAAACCGACTTCCTTCATTGAACTCCTCTCCCGAGATCGAAACTGTAAATACTGCGAATTGTTCCAGCGTTTGTCGCAAATGAAAACCTCACTTATCAATATCCTAGTAAAAGCCCTTGAGTTTAGATCCAGATTTTGGATCTCTCAGCCTATTTCATAGGTAGTTCACGTCTGCACGTCTGTCTGCATACTAAATACTATTTGACAATTATGTATTTAATTTTAAGACCTTTTCTATTATGTATTCTTGCGAATAAACGATTTTATTGATTGATTGGTATGCTCACGGCGAATTATGCGAAAAACTCTTTAATAGATAGATATAGATAAACTCTTTATTGTTCACACCATAAATTACAAACAGAAGGATTATAACACCTAAAAACTAGTGCGACAACTGGCGGCCTTATCGCTAAGAGCGATCTCTTCCAGGCAACCTTAGGATGGAGAGGATAGATAAAAAATACAGCTTCTAGACTAGACTGTACCACAGAACTGTCGTCACCGCTTTAAGGTTTTTTCCTTAGAGTATACATTTCGTAAGTATACCAACAGAATATATACTTATCCGCAATTTAAAGATACGAGGAAGTCTTCAGTTAATTTCTGCCACGTACCTGCAAATTGCAGAAAGTTCTTTACAAGATTTTCCCGGAATTGCAACTTGTGGCACCTCCAGAAGAATATAAAATAAGTACTGTTTATTACAAGTTTAAGAAACAAAAATTTAAAAAGATTACGGAATGTTTTATCATCATCATTTTCATCTACTATTTTTTACGTATAGTATTTTTCAGCGCTCTATTTTTTTCTTTCCAAAATGGATACTTTCATTTCCGTAAAACTAAAAAAAGGGTCCAAGTGAAAACAATAGATTATTCATTTAAATATTTGCAGTGGATTCCGACTTGCGTCAAACGGTACCTTAGAAACCGTGTAACTATGTATTAGCAAGATGTTTACAATCAGTTATTTCGGCGTCAAACAGCGGGTTTCTGGTGAATGGGCGTGCGTTACGTTTCGCCGAGACGTGTATACAGTACGTGTTGAAAAAATAGCAGTAGTTGGCTATGTATCATTAGATGTTGGCACAAGGTAATTAATTGCAATCTAAAAAAGCAAAAAGCTGTAACTTTTCTACGTACTTTTGTTACAGCAGTAAGACAACATTATTTTTATTTATTATATAAATACTACAATAACACTACACACACACACACAGACAGACAGACACACTACACTACACATATAGGTACACTATATATTTAGTCTGTTTGTTTGTATGTATATGTATTGTATATTGTTGCTCTAAATGAATATTTTTCTATTGTCTATAAACATTTTAGAAAAAATTAAAATAAAACTTAGAAACGTAAATATGATAAAATTAAACTGTGAGATTAGAAAAAAATACGCATATAAAATGATTATATATATACCTTTTACCCTAATCATCATCATCATCGTCGTCAGCCTGTATCGATCCACTGCTGGGTATAGGCCTCCTCTCCCTTGCGCCATTCTTCCCTGTGTCGGGCCAATCTCATCCACGGATGACCCGCGATGGGTACCGGCCCACCCACGCGTACCCTAATACTGGCTGAAATTTTCCAATATTTTGACAAAAATAACAAAATATGACTAAGCTTACCAAAATGTTTTAATAGCTTCCTAAGAAATTTAGATCACAGACAAATATGACATTTTTGATGAATTCATTTTTTTTCCAACACACTTCTTGTCCGTAGATCCGGTGACTGTACCAAACTGTTTTGTTTTAAGTATTTCAATATACATATTTTCTCTTTGTCCAACATATTGAGAATGATTTATATTTTTCCGGATTGCGGCAGTTGCGAGATTTCGCGTGGGATATCGTAAATAGAATCGAGTTTAATAATAGCCGTGATTTTGTTTATTTTGAACTTAGACTTAGACAACATTTCCATTCTAGCTCGTCGACATAACAGATCGTTGATGTAATCGTTTTTCGTCGAAAATGTAATAACGAACTTATTAAACTGCTGTGAAGTGACAGATGTCAAAGTGAAAGTTGTTGAAGTGGCATCTGTCACAGATACTTTATTTTATTAGACATTTCTACTCAAACACAAAAAAAAAAAAAACTGAAAACTTACAAAATCGCGAGGTGGTTCACATGAAAATATACAAACAAACACACATATCATCTATCACATTACTCTCATAATGTGGGAGTAAGTAGTCGATCTAAATGGGTAAATCCGTACAGACTTCTCCTACCTCTAAATCAAGTTGCTTCTCGGTAGAAGTTCAGGAAAACTCTTTCGAAAAACTGCGCGAGGTTAAATATTAATATTCAACAAGTGTAAGTAATGAGTAGGTACCTAAGTGAGTGTCGAAATACAGCAATGTCGATTGGTATGGCTTCGTTAGTACTGTGTCTGTCTTCTGAACAGGTGGCTCCGGGTTTGATTCCTGACAGGAAGATATTTGAATGCTACGATTACATCGTCGCTTCCAGCAGGCGAGTTAGTGGTTATTCGGTCTGATATCTGAATTCTAATCCTAACGTCAAATAAAGCAATAGACATTTTTTTATTTTTACTAAAACCTTTTTGATCGGTGTTACGGAATCGGGTGAACATTACCAATGACCTTCGTCGTGAAGTACATTGTCAGAGATAAGAGTTAGCCCATAGAGCCGCTGTTCTGGGTTAAGCTGTTATTTTGCGTTTGTATTAGCCACAGCATCTATGACACATCTATACTAATATTATAAAGAAGTAAAGTTTGTGTGTTTATATATTTGTTAAATTGTAAGGGGTAATCTCGGGATCTACTGAACCGATTTTAAAAATTCTTTCACCAATAGAAAGCCACATTATTGCTGAGTGTCATAGGTTATATAAAAACCCGAAAAATAAAAAGGTTTTTACGTGGTAGTCCGTTCAGCAAAGTGAATCGGAGAAAAAACGGTCTGGACGGCGCGCGATGGCTTCGGGTTTAATTAACATTATGCCCAACGAAGTGGGCACGGGTCAGCTAGTTGTAAATATTTGTGTCACTCGACAAGATGTATGAAACAGCTGTTTTTTTCCGAATGTTAATTTCGGCTTTACATACCATTTCCATATAACCCTGTATATCCCAGACGTTAATAAAATAAAGCCTTTATTGATTTTTCAAGTGTACGAGTATGCCTCAGATGTGTGCATAATGTATGCAGAACATTAATATGACATGTATGTATCATACAGTGTTGCAAACTTGCAAAACATTAATAATAAATAAATAAATTTATCTGTCTGTCAGTAAGCTGATTTCCTTCGGCTTGAGGTCAAGAGCTATCTTTTATTGCCTTTTTTTCTGAGAATTCGAGTTATTTTTTAATACATTCACTCACACATTACTTACTTTTATTTACTTATTTTTACTACATAATTAAAGATTCGAGTATCTATAATTATGTTGTATGCCCGGCGATTTAGGTCTATTCAACCCATTAATAATCCTAGTGCTGGGATAACCAGGTCTACCCTCGAGAGGTGATAAAAAAATTTAACCCTACAAAAATTAGCTTGTGGTTTTAGTTTATGACGCTAGCTGTAATTAATACTACGGGACCAACCCTGAAATCTTGAAAAAAAAACGGCTTTTCTATAGAAAAATGTCATATGAACCATTTTCGACTTGCTCCCATAGTATAAGTTATTCATAGAGAAGTTCTTTGAGCCCTTTTCGGCATGGCAATTTAATAAATAAGTATAAAACGTTTCACACTCATAGCTCCCACTAGGATACCCTGTGTCGGGATGCCATGAAACACACACAAAGTCAAAGACAACTAACACCCAGAACAGATATTTAAATTCATCATTCAAACATCTGCCCGGCTGGGAATCGCATCCGGAACCTCTGGCTTATAAGGCGGGCTTATACTACCGCTGAGCCAAACAGGTCAGGTCGTCAGGTAGCATAACCTTTCCTCCTAGCCCTGTATTGTTGCGTACATTCTGTAAGCCCAATTTACGATTATTATGAGGAGTGTATTATAGTACCGCTGTAGAATGATGAATGCCTGCCTAATTGCGCCGCGGTAAAAACAGGCTATTCCGGGAGCGCGCCGCGTTGCGTATTTTAGGATTTATTGTTTCGGTATGATCAAGTAATGCTGATTTTCTTGGTTTTAGCTATTTTGATATGTACTACTAAACCTTTAATACTCCCATTTCTGGGATACAGGTTTACCCTTGAAGGGTGATTAGGCCGTATTCCACCACGCTGGCCGAGTGCGGGTTGGTTGGTGGATTCACATACGCCATTGGATTTCTTCTCCGGACGTATGTAATTTCTTTTCTTATATTTTGATATTATTTAGTTTAAATGATTTGATATTTTGATTTGAGATTTGTAACACAATTTGTGTTCCTCAATGTCTGGAAAAGACCGCCCTTATCGATAAGACATCGTTTTGCGCATACCTAAGTCTTCTGTAATGTTTTTCTGTGTTCGTACTTCTCTTTTGTGATGCCAATAAAGTGTTATTGGATAGTTTTGTACAATATAAAATAATATACATAATAAATACAACAAAATCAAAAAATATATATCTTAATCTTAAAACCATACAAACAACATTCTGTATAGTACAACACCGGGTTTATCTCCTCAAGCGATTCCTACCACATTCCATAAGACTAAAATTAATTGTAAAACCAATAATTTTACACAGTTATTTAAATTAAGTAATTACAAGTTTTCAATCAGCACTGGTTCACCTCCACAGCTGGAAGTCTTAATGACATCACTTTAAAAACTGGATTTTACAACTTAATCGTAAAATTGAAGTAACAGCTTAATTACCCGACTGTCCTGAACGCGGGTAACGTTTTTCGGGTTTATAAAAAAGAGTATAAATATAAAGTAAATAAGGTTTAAATAAGTTTTTATTGAAATGCTCTGAAAATATTAAAATATGACTTAATTTTCACGTGAGTATACCCGTTCCCGTTTTAATTGTAACAAAATAATAAAAGTATTAAGGAATCAAACACGTTCAAACTCGGTAAGGTTCTCAAGGTCACCTTCTGACTTCATCATCAGGTGAGCTCCATGTCATTTTAATATTGCATAAAAGCTTGTAAAATGAACTTGCTACAAGCTAAGGGACTTGGTTGTGGGCTCGGGGGATCCTTTGCCCTGCCTCGGGCTTAGCATTAGCCGTGGACTATTGATCTTTCCACCATTTTCATCCCGCAAGAAATAAATATACATCCATATAGCTTTATCATATCTATAAATTACGTGACACGTAATGGGGGGCGGGGGGGGGTCGATTAAGTGTGACATTGTGAGAGGGGTTCTATATTTTGTGACGTCTCATTTAAAATCTAAAATATCAAAGTTTTAAAAGCAAAAAAAAATGCAATAATATGTGACATAATATTACAGGGGGCTCACAAATGTGACCAGCTGTGATAAGAACAATAATGTATGGATGGCACAATGTGCGTAATCAAATACGTTAAAACATCAATTTTATCGTGCGGATAAAAACGGTTGAAATATTTGACCACGACCCATGGTGGGTCTGCAGGGGGCAAAACAAGTTTTTTTAGTTAACCTTCAATGTCCCACGGCTGGGCAAAGGTCTCCCCAATTTTTCCAATTCTGTAGAGAAACAAAACACTACTAAATAATTGTGTACGTTTAGTGCATTATCATTATGACCTAGAGCCGCCCACTTCTCGCGAAATATGACATCACTTCAGAAGCTGTATGTACTCGTATATGTGCAGCTTTATATAATATCTTAGTTTGCTAGGTCTGTATACAGAGTTAATCGTAAAGGGTATGCTGGGACCAACCCGTAATTCGCAAAAAAACAATAATAAGCTGTCCCATAGAAAAATGTAAATGACCACTCGACAAGATGTATGGAACAGCTAATTTTTTTTCGCGAATTTCAAGTTGGTCCTATAGTAAAAGTTGTTCATAACGATGAGTACTATGAGCCTTTTTTGGCTTAGCTTAGCCTTTCTGAATCAACATGTATAAGGCCCTTTGCTACTAATTTTATCTGTTACTATCGCCTATACCGCAGTTTTGTTTAACAATGTTTTATAACAATTTAATTGTTGCCCCGAGCTCAATACAACAATGGCATGAACTGTTGGTAAACTGGCGGCGAATGTCATCACCCGTGCAATGGTTGTTGCCTACGCAGGGTTACTCTGAAAGGGTATGCTAGGTTAAAATGGGCTTATTGGTACGAATTCATCAGAAATAATAAATTTTGCTAGGAAATAATGATAATAACCTTTCACACTCATAACTCCCCACTAGGATACCCTGTGTCGGGGATGCCATCCAACACACAAAGACGAGAACAACTAACTCCCAGACCCAGAACAGATATTCATCATTCAAATATCTGCCCGGCCGTGAATCGAGCCCGGGACCTCTGGCTTATAAGGCGGATATATTACCGCTGAGCCAAACAGGTCGTCGTTATAGAACAGATGACGTCACTTCTCTAGATATTTTCCTCTAACCTGTGCCCATCAAAATCAGGCCAGCAGACAGCTAAATTAGACCGGCGCTATAAGTGTAATTAACCTAATAATTCAGAAAAAACAAGAAGATTTCTAATTTATAATGTGAAGTTTTAAATTCATTGCGAAATATCTAATTTCAAGATCACAGAAACTGAATGAGCACAAGCAGTTACAGTATGACGCAAGTACAGGAGTTGTAGGGATGGGACACTAATCACTATACATACATAATATACAAAACATAAATATTATTTACATAATTTATAGTGTTTTTACGTTTACATAATTACTGGATAACATTATTTAAGTTTTTAGTCTTTCAATTACTTTTGTACCTTACTTATTTAAAATAAAATACACTCAGATTTTATCGATACTTTTTTATCGACAACTAATATTGTTGTGTTTTGAACTACCTGTGCTCTGCTCTTGCACCCGCTATTCAAGAGGTATCAATATTTTCCAAGATAAAAGTAGAACGCGGAATAAATTAAGCTAATTATTTACTAAAATGCAATCGTATCTGTCTATCCGTTATTGAATGGAAACAAACAGATATAAACGCGCTTGCATCGTCTCATATAATATTAATGTAATTTCTCACCCCTAGCGTTAAATCGAAATTCACGGCCTTAACAGGAACCTAAAATTTAACCCTGTGATGTAAAACCATCAATCGAGCACAAGTATCGATATGTCGAAAAAATAACCTCTTTTCCCATCCCTATCGATCGATAAGGACGGCACAATAGTTGGAGACCCGCCAGGTACGTCACTCTCACTCGGTACATACTATTGTAATTTGGGTTGCGAATACTATGTTTGGAGAACTTATTTTAGTTCTGAGCATTTAAATATTATCTTCCACCAGCTGTGCCTCGCGGTTTCATGCGCTATCTCGCAGAAACCTTTAATTCTACAAAGCTTTTAAACAAACAAAATATTCATAATTCTGGACAAAGAAGGCCGTTAATGATGATGAGGATTAATTCTGAACCACTTTACAATGGGACCCAAAAATAATTAACTATTCCATAGAAACATTTCAATGACTCTCGACAATACGTATGGAACAGCCGATTTTTATTTCGCGAAATCCCGGTCGGTCCCAAAGTAAAAGTAGTTCATAATGATGAGTACTACGAGCTTTTATCGGCTTAGCAAACCCTTTCCTTACAACCCTGTTTACTCGTGTTTCTGTTGTTCAAAAACATAATTGTAACAAGTTATATTCGTGCACCAGCTTTGCTATCCCCAGCTCCAAAAGAAGCGGCGCACGGCACGCATCTGTCGAAAACATCTGCATCTGCTAAATATATCCACACACCTGCTTCCTACAGATTTGCAGGATTTATGCAGCCTTGTACAGAAAAAAAAATGCGGACAGATACACAACTACTGACAAGACAAAATAACAAATAACCAAACAGACTAAAAGGAAGGATATACAGAACTAGACAGGAAGATACCTAACTGTCGTTTTTCAAGAGTCTACGGTCTACGATGGATCACGCTTAGAAGAAACCGATTCACTCTCCATTTTAAATAAAGACACCCAGTTTATAATTATACTAGCTGTTCTCCCTGCCACGCTTTACTGTGGATAAAAAAAAAATTAAAAAAAAAATAGCCTCTATGTTACTTTGGGATAATGTAGCATTCGAATGGTGAAAGAATTTTTGAAATCGGTCCAGTAGTTTTTGAGTTTATTCCACACAAACATCCAAAAATACAGAAATACAAATCTTTCCTCTTTAAAATATTAAGTATAGATAATAGATAGATAAACTCATTGTTGTATTTTGTTATTTCTTTATTGTTGTTGTTGTTTATCTATCGGCGAACAACTCATGCACACTCTTTGTACACACTCTGGCGCTTCGCAAAATATCAGTTTCACCGTAGTTGACCATCTGATATTTTTTATGTATTCTGTGTTTACGTCGAAGAAATATTGAGGGTTTCTGATGTTTGGAGGTGGGTCGTCGACCTGAGGTTTGGGGAAATATGTCTAGACTACAAGAACTCTGGTTACTTCCTGGACTTACGGATATTTATTCCTGGAATCAACACTACACGACTTCACTGCTCTCCTAGTACTTATATTTAAATTATCCTGAAGAAATCGTTATTTTTTCGGGATATAATGTAGCCTGAGTAAATCTAGGATAATAAGCTACCTTTACAGGGTTATAAGGAAAGGGTATGTTAAATCAAAAAGGGCTTATAGTACTCATCATTATGAACAACTTCTAACATATTATGGACCAACTCGGAATTCGAGAAAAATAACAATCAGCTGTTTCATTGTTGAGTAGCATTGACAATTTTCTATGGAACAGCTGATATTATTTTCGTGTACGAGTATTCCGCTTTAGTTCCATAGTAACAAGAACATTATTTTTACAAAACAAAAAACAAAAACCGACTTCAAAAGACCGACTATTGAGTTATTCATCTATTTGTCGCGCACGTACCTAATGCAAATTTAAGACTTATATAGTTTTCTCATGGATACCATTATCAGAACTGGACTAAATTGGAAATGGGACCAAATGGGAAGCGTCAGCTTTCTAATAAAAAAAGAATCATCAAAATCGATTCACCCAGTCAAAAGTTATGAGGTAACAAACATAAAAAAAAAAAAATACAGTCGAATTGATAACCTCCTCCTATTTTGAAGTCGGTTTAAAAACATAACGATGAGTACCATGAGCCTTTTTCGGTTTAGCATTCTCTTGCCTTATAAACCTCTATACCAAATTTCGTCCACATCCATTGTCGGTTTTGCGTGATTCTTACAAACTTTACCATTTATAACCTTAGTATTTTAGATATCTTAATTTTCTTAGCAATTAGCATATTTTAGGTAGGTAAATACACAATGTCCTCCATTGAGTACAGCAACATTGAACGGAGCGAACTAATCTATTCCATAATTGCTTCATCTGTACGGAATTCGTCTAGGACACTTCTTGATCAGTTTTTCGTGTTTCTTTCCTTACTGTACGAGACCCTAAAGTAACCAAATTTTTAAGTGTTTTATTCTTCCTTATTGTGCGGAACCCTAAATGAGCTCGAGTACGTGACCGGGGTCATTTCAATACGCAAGGTGCGATGACGTCACAACCTGAATCACCTGCAGTGAATGGTTCCGTCGGATTTACTCGTATTCAGTAGTTAGGTACGATTTAGCGTCTACATTGATAAATAACTGTTTTCATTTTTTTTGGCTACTAAGAGTTAACTATTAATAACTATTATGTACAATATTTACGTCTTAAATTAAAATTAACTATTAACAATGTAATTAAAAAAACTAAAAATCTAAAAGCATTTGTTCTTGTGTATTATTCATTGTCTTACTGGTTTCAAATGTATTTTTAGTATGTTTGTTTGTCTTCAACGAAAAAAGGCGGAAATACACTAGAAATACATTATTGAAAACAGTTATTTGAATGTGAACTTCCGCGAAGTAACGCCTGACTCAATAAATCGTCGAGATTTATGTTTTTATTATAATAAATACTACTTCTTACTTATATTATAAATGCGAAAGTGTGTATTTGTGTATGAATGCTTCATATGAAACCGATTTTAATAAAATTTAGAATAGAGGAAGCAGAGGAACAATATTTCTAACAAAATTTGGTAGAAATCAAACTCAGCTGTGTAATAAAGAAGGCTATAAAAGACGATGATTTCTGAATAAGACGATTATTAATTTTATTTTAGGGTCTTATCTCATAAACCCTGCTTAAACTAAATCACTGCTAAGTGCTAATGCTTGAAGAAATTCTCACTAACGCGAAATGTTTTGTGCGAAAACAAAATGGAAAATTTTAAGCAGCATTTATAAGTAAGACCCTTTCGACAAACTGGTGATTACGTAAACTATAGTATAAGAATGATTGTTAGACATGACGTTAACTCGTTAACTTTAAAACATGAATGAACCTACGTCAAGCTCTTTTAATTTTAGACACCGACGAATGTATGAGACACTGTCCAGTGACACCGCGAAACATTATTCATCGAACGATGCTGCAAAAACATTATAATTGTCTACTATTTATAGGTAAATGATGTAATTATTCTTTCAGGGAACAAACCTTGAGGAAGACTAGTATTGTAAAACTGACAGCTCGGCCATCTAGCGACGAGTAGCGGAAACATCAAATATTGAACTTCCATCGCATAATTTTTATGTCGAACTGATCTTATTAGATTACGAATAAAATACATTCCGCAGCAAAACATTATTAATAAAAATGCGTCAGTTTCATAAATAATATAAATAAATACATACAGATATTTTTATGGAAGTAAAAATGTATTGAAGACCAGCAATTGTACGCCACCTAGCGTCAAGTAGCAAAACTACAACCTTTTACGAAGTACGGCAAGTCCAAATCTAGCGATGCTAGTAGTTCAGGTAAACAATGACAGATGGCGCTGATAATTTTATTTAAGTTTTATTACAGAGCAATTTCTTACCTGTAGCGTAGGAAAAGCAATTTCTTTATATTTTTTTAATATGTATTATTTTCCCAGCTGTACACATAAAATGATCGCTCTGTACGTTACGTATCAATACTTTTACCATTAATTATATTATATTTTACATTACCGTGTAGGCAGACTGTTGATGCGTTGAAGAAACTTACCTAAAACAAAAATACATAAATTAGTACATGAAATAAATAACACAGTGTATTAAAAAACGTCTAAATACGCCTACTTCAACTAAATATACTTGATTTTGTTCTCACTGGTGAAATTTCTCGACATTTTATTTTCTCATGTTTTAAATTTAAACCATTATTAGGACTCATTAATTAAATTATTTTACAAACAAAAATTAAATTAATCTCCCAATGCAAAACAGCATCATTTTAAGCAACTGCCTTTAACTTTACCCAATTCATTCGAAAGCCATTTTCACACATAATCTAAAAGTTAACTTCACGAATTCATCAAACGCATTTCACAATCCTGAAATCTGAAATCGGAAACCAATCAATCAGGGGCTATTCTTAGGCGCTCGAGATTATCTCCGTCACTCTTACTCTCATGACATTTCTAATGAGTGCGACAGAGACCGAGATAATATCTCACTGGCCAGAATGGGGTCTTAGTTCGGGAATCTGAATAGCGTGGCAGGTAGAGGTACCGTGACCTCTTAGCCTAGCTGGCACTAGCTTGCCTCTCGCTCCGTTAGCTGGAGAAAGAACGAGACAGCCAACGCGACCAGTTCAGGGTCGCACTAAGCGTCCCCGAAGGTAAATCTCCCCCAAGGGTCCCGTTTTCTCTTTCTCAATGTCGTTTTCGATAGGGAAGGTTCTCGAATGAATTAGAACTAGTCGTTTGACCTGAACTCTCGAATGACACCGAGATGAAAACTGTTGTGGTTTTGACACATTTGTTATGGTTTGAGCATTTACAATTTGCTACCAAAAAATATAACAGACATACCATGTAATAAACAGTTCAAAATTAATCTGAAGAAGTGGCTATTAAATAACGTATTTTATGACTTGAATGAATTTGTGAATAGAGATAGATCTACGGAAATTACATTATTAAATAAACAATTCAAAATTTGACATTTCATAAGGAAATGACATGATATTATCTTAATTGAATACTATCGAATTAAAATTATTTGACATATGCATAGAATTTAAAATAGAATTGGAAAAATTATTATTATTTTTTAAAAACTACTAAAACTATTTGACTGTGTACATATTGAACGCCCGATGTGGGTAAACTGACAATTTCAACTAATGCACTAACATCTAGCTTATAAATTACAATGTATCAGTTGTTCAATAAATACTCGTATTACTGAATCTGAATCTATATATATAAAAGAAAGTCGTGTTATGTTACACTACTTATAACTCAAGAACGGCTTTACCGATATGGCTGAAAATTGGTGAGGAGGTAGCTTAGAGCCAGGAAACGCACATAGGATACTATTTATTCCTATTATACTATTTATTCCTATTATACTATTTATTTCTGTTAAATAAATTCGATAGCATTCAAGTGTGAATTGACATGAAACATCAGTCACTATCAAACGAGGTATAACAAATAATAGTTAAAAAAAAACTAAAAAAACACGCTTTTTATAAAAAACCGAACTAAAAAAATAGAAAATAAAATTTTATAAATTTAAATTAAGAATAGGGTTGAAAATTTCAATAAATATAAATTAATAATAGTGTAAATAAATAAATATATGTATTTTATTTTTAAAAAGCGTGGGGTGCATGGGTCAATAGATATTATATATTTTGTAGATACATTTTGTATTGACAGACATGAGTAGAGTGATTAGCATTTTGATAATATCTTAGAAAGCACCCCACGCTTTTTTAAAAATAAAATACGTATATTTATTTATTTACACTATTATTAATTTATATTTATTGAAATTTTCAACCCTATTCTTAATTTAAATTTATAAAATTTTATTTTCTATTTTTTTAGTTCGGTTTTTTATAAAAAGCGTGTTTTTTTAGTTTTTTTTTAACTATTATTTATTTTTCGCTTTTTAGTTCGATTTGCTAACTACTTATTAACCATTACTAATATGTACAAATGTGTTGGTGTTATCCGATTTTGGCCGTCTGCTCAAGCAAATTAAAAATAAAATTGATGCGTAACAAAAAATATTGAGCAAAAAGATTTGTAGCCGCGTGGTTTCGATCCTCAGACCTCATAAAATAAAATTGATGCGTAACAAAAAAATGTTGAGCAAAAAGATTTCTAGCGCGTGGTTTCGATCCAGGGACCTCTAGGTTATGAGCCCAGCACGCTTCCACTACGCTACTCTGTTCTCTGAAACGAATGACGAAATTACCATTTGTAAGTTAAACGGTATTAAAAGTTAAAGAAACTATATAGAAAAAGCGTGTTAAACAAATTAATAGTTAAAAAAACTAAAAAACACGATTTGTTTAGTGTATTGTCATCGGTCCTTGATATATCTACAAAGTTTGAAAGAAATCTGACCGTTTAAAGTGGGTCAAAAACGCGCTCAAAGGAGTCGGTTACATACAAACATACAAACATACAAACATACAAACATACAAACATACAAACATACAGGTGAAGCTAATAAAAGCGTGTTAAAAAGAATCAGACTTGGAATAACAAAACGACTTATTATACTCTTTGCGCAAATGACAGCTATGTAATGGACGTATGGATGACAATTTAACAGCTAAACAGATTTTGACGAAATTTGGTATGAAGGTAGCTTAAGCCCTAGGTAATATGTAGATTACTTTTTACCCCAGAAAATTGAACGGCTTTCCGCTATTCTTGCAGGACAGCGGGTGAAACCGAGGGGCGCAGCTAGTCTGTTATAAATGCATGGGATTACTCTCACGTATGATCGAATCGGATAAGGGGTGCCCTATTTATTAAATATTTCGACATTTTTATTGATTTTTTATTAAAAAAAATAAAAATAAAAGCAACATTGATTGGTGACTATGGTGACATTAAATATAGACTATCTATTAATTTTATATCTTACTAGCTGTTCCCTGCCACGCTTCGCTGTGGATAAAAAAAAATATATTATAGCCTATGTTACTTTGGGATAATGTAGCATTCGAATGGTGAACGAATTTTTAAAATCGGTCCAGTAGTTTTTGAGTTTATTCCACACAAACATACAAAAATACAGATCTTTCCTCTTTATAATATTAGTATAGACTAGCTGCACCCGGCGGTGTCAACCGCTGTTTTTTTTTACTTTTAAACCTTCCCTGTATTAAAGCGAACAAAACAAAAAAAGAAATACTCAAATTGGCCTAGCTGGTCTCGAATTTTAGCAAAACAAACGAACAGCGATTCATTTTTTAAGCAGAAGAACATGAAGATTTTATTTATCTGAGACAGACTCGCTTCGCTAAAACAAACCAGAAGCTGCTTCCGAACTCCTACCCGACAAGCAACAACGTCATTTACTAGACAATAGAGGAGGTTCTATTGATACAGTCAACATCGCACATAGAGTCGGCACAGAAACGGAGGCTATTGTCTACACCTGGGCTCTGGAAGAGAAACGGTGTCAACTCACTGGTGTCTTCGGGGGTACTACGAGTCCTCGATCGTCGAACAATCTACAATGTAGCTAACTATTTAGTTCTAACTCGAACTAATTAACTCTGACGGCGAGTAGGTATATATTTCAGGGCAAGTGTGAGATTAAGCATCTCATATCTCAGGGTGACGAGCGCAGTGCTGTGCGGACTGTGCCGCGCAGGGGCTTGAATTCCGCAAGTTCAAAATTGTGGGTGGCGCAGACCTGTTATGGGCAAACGTGATGTTTAACAACAAGCGAGCGATTTGCTTGTTTCGTCATTCAATTACAAAAAAATAAATAAAAATTTTGCGAGCAAGATAGAGCTTTATTTCTTAGCAATACGTATTTCAAAATATTTTTCACACTGCCTAGATGTCGTGTATTCTTATGCGAAGAAAGTCAATGGAGTATGTGAATCTACCCCGCACTTGGCCAGCGTGGTGAAATACGGCCTAATCACCCTTCGAGGATAGGCCTGTATCCCAGCAGTGGGAGGATAAAAAATTGAGTAGTAGTAGTGAGAAGTTGAGTATTGTAACATTTTGTACACGGCGGCGCGCGGCGGATTTAGATATCTTTAGGATTGGCTCGGCTAGACATTTACAG
The DNA here is from genome assembly GCA_949125135.1 of Alcis repandata. Lineage (NCBI taxonomy): Eukaryota > Metazoa > Arthropoda > Insecta > Lepidoptera > Geometridae > Alcis > Alcis repandata. The sequence continues at coordinate 685,833 of OX421248.1, read as the reverse complement.
GGAAATTCCTATGCAGAGCGTAAATTCAGGACTCATCGCCCCATTTCGAATAAGAATGTTCCTAAAGCGTATAGTAGCCCCCTGGTACCACAATAGCCCCGTCTGAATGGCAGACTCAATTAAACGAGGCTGCTGGACCGACACAAGCTGATCGATCCATTCCGCGCCGACCGCCCCGTGGAGACCCCTCGCGAAGGGCGAGCGTATGCTAAATCACTAACAGTAACAACGTAAATAACGTTTCACACTCATAGCTCCCCACTAGGATACTGTGTCGAGGATGCCATTGAACATAATGGAAGGACAACTAACACCCAGAGGACCCAGACCCAGAACAGATATTTGAATTCATCGTTCAATCGAATCCGTGAGGATCTGGCTTGTAAGGCGGATATACTACCGCTGAGCTGAACAGGTCGTCAAGTACTATTTAGATGGTATTTACCCTTGAATCAATAAAGAAGTGCATTTCATATTCTGCTACGTATTTAAATTAGGAAGTCCTCATCCTATAAAGTGCTCGGTCCTGGAAGTGAGAGTTATGAGAAATACACGTTTTGGATAAAGTATAGCACGCAGCAGAAATGCACGTTTTAGTGCTCATTTTAGGTGGACAATTTCATCACACTAACCTGCCCCTTCCAGTCGACACATTAGCACAAAAAGAGCATAAATAAACTCTGATCATCAATAACACGGCAGTATCGACGTGACCTTGAGCCATCGATCTAGTATAATCCGACTTCGGTGCCTTGAGCGGACCATCCAGTTCCACCCCAGCCAACTCAGCTGGTCTGAATTGCTTAAACTTCGATGGATTGTCTATCTTTAGGGTATGAAGTCGATGATTTGTCGTTTTAAAATTAGATTTGAGGAGAAATTAGATCTACGTATTGACCTATAAAACGTGGCGACGTTGAAAATTAATTCTAACTAACATTATAAATGCGACAGTAATTTTTTTTGTTCGTTATGCTTTTAAGCCTTAACAGTTAAGGCTCTATACAACCGATCGTTGTGAGATTTTACATACACATTTTCGATGGTATTGAAAAAGACTGACAACTTTTCATCATTAGTTTTTCATCACCAAGTTGTTAAAACCGCTGGGTGTGGTTAAATATAATTAACGGTGAACGGTGACAAGCAATCTCACTTTTACATTAATAATATTTTACACGGTTATAAGGAAAGGCCGAAAAAGGCTCGTAGTACTCATCATTATGACCAACTTTTACTATGGGACCATCCCGGAATACGCGCAAAAATAATCAGCTGTTCCATAGAAAATATGTCAATGACGAGACAAAATGTATGGAACGGCTGATTATTTTTCGCGAATTCAGTTTTCCGTTTTTGGCTTAGCATACATTTTTAACCGACTTCAAAAAAGGAGGAGGTTATCAATTCGTCTGTATGTTTATGTTTGTTACCTCATAGCTTTTGACTGGGTGAATCGATTTTGATAATTATTTTTTTGTTAGAAAGCTGACGCTTCCCATTTAGTCCCATTTCAATTTAGTCCAGTTCTGATAATGGTATCCATGAGAAAACCATATATGTCTTAAAATTGCATTAAGTACGTGCGCGACAAATAGATGAATAACTCAATAGTCGGTCTTTTGAAGTCGGTTTTTGTTTTTTGTTTTGTAAAAATAATGTTCTTGTCCTTATATCAAGAAGTACTGTTCATAAAATCTTAACTACAGGTAAGATTTGTTCAAGTTTCAAGATTAAGTTAGATTTTTGAAATGACGATTTTTTTGGCCCAAATCTTAGTTCAGTATTGAGGATATCGAATACAATGACGAAACAACTAGAATCGATGCATTGGTGCCGGATGGGTAAAACAGATCGGCTAAATATAACTTAGAAGTGATGCCCACTCAATCAGATCTATGTACAATGCCGCTGAGAATTAGTGCGATATGAACTGATTTCTATTCAATACTCGATCGCTGTTAGCGATAAGACCGCCAGTTACGCTAGTTTTTAGCGTTGTTTTTAGGGTTCCCTACCCAAAGGGTAAAACGGGACCCTATTACTAAGACTCCGCTGTCCGTCCGTCCGTCTGTCACCAGGCTATATCTCTTGAACCATGATAGTTAGACAGTTGAAATTTTCATAGAAAAAAACAATAAAATAAATACTTAAGGGGGCTCCCATACCATAGACATGATTTTTTGCCGTTTTTATAGATAATGGTACGGAACCTTTCGTGCGCGAGTCCGACTCGCACTTGGCCTGTTTTTTTACCTGTTTGTAGCTTATCCGCGGTAAGGCTCCGCAACAGCCGCTTGATGCTGCGGCGGCGCCGCACGCCGCACTCTTCCCCGCTCATCGCTGACATGCCAGCGCCATCTCTTGACACTACCACAACACTAACATTTCGAGATTTCCTTGAAAACTTTATGGAAGTAAAGAGTTAAAAGTCATAGACTTCTTTTGTATTTGAGTAGATGGTATTCGATTTTTATCGGTTAAAACATATAATATTATGCTGTTAAACAAGTTCACTGTGAGTACCTACCAAATGTAAAAGTATATTTTTTTGTGATCATAATAAAGTACAGAAACTCCTCAAAAAAATTATCGTATATTTAGTTGTAATGAAGCCGCGGGCCCTCATTGCATAACCCTGGTAGCATCTGTCATCAGGTGCCATCCCGCTCGCGCCAACTCACTCGCGTCACACGACAGAGCAGGACGACACACGATTACCATCCTCACTACAGTTCCACAATAAAGTCCACGGGTAGAGTTAAAATATCACGTAATACATGAAGTGAGTCGGTACTCCGGTAGTAATATAATTGAAGTAGGCTGTGAGCCGTCACGTAGGGTTCCGCAGAGATTGCACCCCTTGAACATCAATCACGGGGGATTACGCGCCCCTGCGACCCTCGCGGCTTACTGGCTGATTGTTTGCATGGTATGCTATTGGAGGTTCAATGTCAAGAGTAACGCTTGCTTCTAAGGCCGTGTAAGTTGCTCGGATAGTCGTAAAGCCAGTGTTTACGTCGGCAAAGGCTTTTGATAAAGCTTTAGTTGTTGTTACATGACAAACTAGCTGTTCGTTGGTTTAACCCCGTACACTGAGAAAGATGTAATTTTTGGATAATCTTATAATATCGTGATATTGGTCTAAATGTGTTGTCTTAAAATTAGGAGTTAATAGGTAAATATCACTCTATAATTGCAAAGTGTGAAGATGTAATCGAATTGTTTAGGAAATAAGGCCATATGATAGTCGTCACCGTAAAAACTGGTGCTAAGCATCGTACTTTTTGGTAATATCAGTATGCTCCGTACTTTAAGTGAATTCATCATATTTAAAGCGGAATTAAGACGGCCATTTTTCTCAGTCTATCCTGCGAGGATCTTTGTTTTTCTCGACAATAATCCAGTGCTTTCCCGTGGTACACCTATTTTTGTCCACCTGGTGGACCACGGGTAAACATATTCTTCCGTGGTCCACCAGGTGAACTAAGGTGAACCATAGGAAATTATTATTTAACCGTGGTCCACCCTTGAGCACACAATCTTTTTTCATAGGTAATTTTACTTTCCCATGGCACTACTTCTCTAGACTACTTTCTTTTCTTCTTCTACTTCTTCTAGGTTTTGATTAATAACCTAACTTTTTTCGCTTCTTGGCTTTCTAGCACTTCGCCGGCCGCTGCCGCGGCACGCTCGCTACGCTCGCTCGGCTCGTGCGTTGTTTTTCATGTTCTAACATAACCTAACCTATTGATCGTTTCCCGTGATCTACTTAGTTACCCGTGGCACTACCGACTAATCACTACCACTTAATCTAGCCAATGAAAAGAGGTGGACAATAGGCAATATATTTCAATAAAAATAATTTACGAGAGTTTAAGGTGGACCACGGAAGAATATGTTTACCCGTGGTCCACCAGGTGGACAAAAATAGGTGTACCACGGGAAAGAACCTCAATAATCAGTGTTAATAAACACAAGCTGTTTCTTTTCCACATTTGAAATCCGTTGAGTCGTATCAGCGTGAACAAGAAACAAAGCAAATTCACTCGCAAACTTTCCTATCTATAAAATTAGTCGTCCAACCGGGACCTACAATTGATCCCAGCATTTCCCAGCTAACAAACCTTGGATTGTATTTTTCAGATTACCAATTTTCTATTTGTAACTTATTTTTACTTATTCATTCTGTGCTAAAATCTATTGCCCAGTTATGTAGTTAAATCGGTCTCCAGTGGGCATAATATAATATCATTCTTCAAAATGTCAGAGAAAGGTTAGGGCGACATTTTTAGAACGAGGCCTTCTTTTATACTTATTTAGGAAAATATGGTGAATATCTAAAGGTATATATGTTGACAGGGATGTGAATCGAGTTGTTTTAAAGACTAAGAATAATCAGTGTGGCTGTGTCATACTCGTAGATACTTTCGTGTGTTTAATGAATTATTTGATCTAATTTGTTTGAACACAAAAACATGACATCTGCCCGGCCCGGAATCGAATCTGGGACCAACTTAGCTATAAAGGTCGTCAACAAGGTATCTGACTAGCTCTCTAGGCTTTAGTTGACAGCTCAAAACCACTCAAAGCTGTCTTTGTCATTGCGGTCCGTTAGACAAGGACACCAACAGTTTTAGTCAATTTAAATCTGTCTACTAAAGCTTTTATCACCGAATCTTTTTATACAAAAGACCCAAAATCTAAATATTGGGCGAAAAGTCGCATTATGTTACTTCTCTGATCAAAAAAAAACTTTCTTAAAAAATTGGCAGTTTTTTTAACCGACTTCAAAAAGACGGTTCTCAATTAGAATGTTTCTATTTAAACACATGTTTGGTTTATTTTGCTATATGCCCTTCCCTATTGACCATGGAAAGTGTTACCAGTTAAAACCGACGTCTCCCCAGAGGCTTTTCAAATCGCTGAGTGTTGCCGTTTTTTTTCGCACGATAGAATGCCCACTTTGATGTCCCCCGGTCGGCCTACCCTTGTCCCCGGGTGCAATGACCTCCAGGTAATAAATAGGTATCAAGGTACAAGTACAAAGTAGATTGTGCATCTATTTCACACAATTTAATCGAGTCAGAAATAAAGTGGTCTATTTTCATCTTGTGATATACCGACGCGGAATCGTAAAACTTCGTTTGTTCGTAAACATTGTCATTTATACGTTAGTGTTGAATTCTCGACAAATGAATGAATTTGAATACACAACAATATTATCATAAAAGCATCTACGTCTCTCAGTGTGTATGTAATAATTTTAATTCGCCACCTTCTCTTGGGTTGAATAAACGTAACGACACGACGTAACTTAATTTTTACGTGAGTATTCCCGTGTTTAATTATAACAAAAACACGTAACGAGTACAGTAGCGAGACAGGGACTTTGGCCGAGTACTCGGTTGGTAAAAACATTTTGAAGAAGCGAGACAGTCACTAGAACCATTGTCTGTTTGCTTGACCGAGTATCCCCATTTACTGTCTCGCCGCTGTACTCGTTACGTGTAATCGACCCATAAGATTCTGAGAGAAGATCCTGTGAAAAACCGGAGCCGTTTTAGCATACCGCTAAGATCTCCGCAGCTGTGTCTTGTATGAAAATTAGAACTAGAATTGGAATAAAATGAACCCCTATTTTGACCACATTTCAACGCCGGAAAATTATTACCCCTAAACATTTAAATCTGGAAAATGTCAGGTGAAACAGTGCGCAGCAGTTAGCAACGATCATAATTTACAATGAAACGTGGGCGAGAACGCGGAATCGTATAATATTAAATAGTTTAGGTATGTGCCAACAGAGAGAAATTAAGCCGTTTGTCAAACATTTTACAATCAAAACAAAATTCTCCCCGGAACTGGGTAATTTAAGTTCTGTCGTTTACATGTTTTCAATTTGTTTTATTTAATAGGCTCGCGTTTAACCGCCATCTTCCCTGATGGTGAGCAATCATGCGGTCTAGGATCTAATTAAATTGATCAATTTCGTGTCAGAGTCGTAATAATAAATATTTAATACATTTTAGTCACATTAAATGAAATAATTTTACAAATTGGTCTAATAAAAATTTCCCTATTCCACTTTCATTTTTAAATGGTTAAACTTGGTCGGTCAAACGCGTGTCGTAACTCGCTTTGGGTTCCGTAGCTGTGTCAAAATATATGTTCAGCATTATGTTCCGATAAACCAATGAATTGTGGCTTTTAAAATCAAAAGAGCTAATATACTTTTATTATATTAATATTTCAAAGCGTAATATTAAGTTATTAGAACAAAGTTGATACAAAATAACTAAATCGACCTTCATTTCAGTTCCAGGACAAATCTAAGCAAACACAAGTTGAAAGTTAAATAAATAAAGTCAGAATATAACTTTCAAATAATAACATTAAAGTTTGAAATTATATTTGCTTTGTCTTACTCCGTTTGCCTGAAGTTTCGAAAATAACCAGTTCTGCGTAGAAACATGAACCGACGCAACGCAATTTGTAATATCATTAAGTTTTAAAGGAAACGATTTTATTTTTGCATCTTCATCTCAAAAATAAAACTTAAGACCAAACCTTGGTTAGACTAGTTTATAAATTTTTTTTTAGAACTAAAATACAAATAAAAGTAATAAACCATACTTAGGTACTTCAAAAAAGGAAATCATAGTGTCGTAGAGTTAAAATAATCTATTATATAAAGCGTTTCCCAATCGCAACTTCCCAAAATACAATGATTTTGAACTTCCGAAATGACTCCTGTTTGGGTTCCATACCAAAATGGTAAAAAGAAACCCTTATGACTCCGAGTCTACCCGTCCGTCTGTTTGTCACGGCATTTTTTTTTTTCATATGGGTGGCATATAAGGCATTTATTTAGCCTGATAGTAAGCAAATCCCACCTACATACACTACAGCTAAGACCGATAGGTCTCATAATAAAAAGCTAGTTTTCCCTCATAAAGTAATATAATACGTGAGGAGCTATAAAATGATACGTTATTTATTAGATCTCGATATAACAATAAACTAATCAACGGCAACGCTGGGGTTACGTAGTTCCGCTGGCTTCCCGCCAAAGATAGTTACATCCGGAATGTATTATTCGGTATTATTTATCCTGTTTTCTGTCCGTATTCATGTTGTTGCGGTTATTGATGTTGCTTACTGTATTTATTCGAACAACGACTAGATATAGACTATAATTGAAGACTAAAGACTATAGGTAAACTGTAGACTATAGCACAGAAGAAATATTAGACTGTAGTTTAAACATTACATTTAACTGCAAATGCTAACATTCCAGACAAGTTTCTGATTCTGACGTATCGCGGTAGGATACTGAATCATGATTGGTCCGGTCAAGGTCACGACGTCAATACTCGCGTGCCATTGGTCGATGGAGTGTTTTTGTGGGCTGTTTTGTGCCAATGCGTTGGCCGACAGTGATCGCCGTATGCCAGGTGTCTATAAGGTGGGAAGTTTATGGACATTCAAGTCATACGAGAGTTGGTAAAGTAACTCAGTCTCTGCCTGTTTTAACTACTAAGCAGCTAAACTGGTAATGACGAAAATTTGGCAAGATAATAGTATCCGTTCCAAAGTTTTGACACTAGTTTTTCATTTGCCAATATTTTAGAAGTATATTCTGCAGATTGTAAGGCAATCCGCGAATCGCAGCTAGTTTATATTAGTGTAATTCCACAATGTATGTGTTTACAGATGTCGACAAGAGTGGTGACCTTGGTAGGTTGGCGCGCCGCCAGGTGGCGCCTCCGGTCCGGTGCATTGTATGCGTTCGATGCGACAATAAAACAGGGAAATGCGCGCCAAAATGTTATAATTCTATATTATTTACAGAGCTATTTGGGCGCTTGAGATGACTTACCATTTGAACAAGTTGGACGTTGGACGGTTTAGCGGAATACTAGCAGAGCCCAGCTCTGACGCAGCACGAGATCTGTTCAACTGTGTGAGTCAACTCAAGTGATCATCTTTCCTTTCTTTTTTGTTTGTTCACTAGCTTTTACCATCTTTTTTTAATTCAAGGGGACTGTCATGTATTTATAAAAGTCCCAAACCAAAAATAGAAATAAAAAAAATAAAAAATACAGAGCTATTTAATTTACATTGTTTTGGAAACAAACGGATAGACGGACAAGAAAGTGATCCTATATAGATTCCGTTTTTCTTTTGAGGTACGGAACCCTGAAGCACGTGCGTAATAAAGAAATAAATAAATAAGTGAACGCGGAAAATTTAGATGTACCTACAGCCTTTTTTATCTCTTTTTTATATGAAACACGAGCGATCGCGATAATTTTAAAGTTTGCATAACAGGGCTATTAACATTTTTGATAAATGAAAAGGAACCTAGTAAAACGCGAGCGAAGCGAGCATAGTTTTTAAAATGTATGTATTAGAGAGATAAAAGGGGCCCGCTGTGAGGCGGTCACATCGCGGGCTGCACAAAAACAAGCCACGGGCCGTATTTTAAACAGCCCTGTTCTAAAATAGCAATACTCCCCCGATTAGCCTGCAGGCCTACCATAACAAAACCATAGGCACTCTTTGCTTGTTTCCATATCTCATTGTCTCTCGTCTAGACTAGACTATGGAGGGGCGATCCCCTGCTTTCATGGCGCGTGGCGTGAAGCAGGACACTGAAGCTGTATACATTTTATTGACGCGAGGGGCGGCAGTGTTGCTGTAACATTCTTTGTATAGGGGACCGCTTCTGCCAGTTATCTTACCACATTTTCTACGTTCTTAAAACTATTGCGTGGGAAATAAGGTTACGATGATTATCTATCTGCAGGTAAACATTACAAAGGACTGAAAGCCATTTTCATATTGTTTTTTTATACTTGTATTGGCGAAAAAAAACTCAAAAGTTCACAAATCCCTTTTTAAAAGCTTTTATTTCATTTGCAATGTATGTATGTAAAGTATGTATCTAACTATGTTTGTGAGGGTGAAATTTTGCAACTGAATTTTGAAGCACTTCCCGATGTCCGATTGACCTGAAATTTGGTATACGTGTGTAGCTCCGATGACAATGCCATAAAACCTATTTTTAAACTTACTAATTTTTACAGATAGCTAGATCAGAAAGCGAGCTTTTAATTTATTAATTTGCAATGAATTCGAAGCTCATAAAAACTGCAAAAATAAATTGATAAGAAAACTTGCACATGTGTTATATTCAAGAGAAATGTTGTTTGTCCTAACAAGAACAACCGTCCAGCCTTGTCACAGACCATCAGGCGGCCTAAAAACTGCCACCAGACCTATTCACTCGGCCACGTACTAACAAGAAAAACGTCCCAGCTCATCTCAGTGTATAAAACTGTCAAAGCGAGTTTACGCAACGACTGTCTCGAGCAGACTTGGACTAAATAATGGGGGCGCGGTGCCAACTGAGTCACAGGGAACCCTCTGAGTCAGCCCAGGGTCGGGAGCTGACACGGACGAGATAAGTTATGAAGCGGTTGCGTCTAGCGCAAACATTCTCAGAAAGAAAAGTCTAAGCAAGAAAAGGCTGGGATTTCGGAGGTATAAATTGCTGGAGGACTGGACTGAATTAATAGCAAGAAGACTGAAATAGGCTGAAGTTGTCAGCATTTAAAAAACGTGTCGAATCGCAATAGCTACTGAAGCACTTACTTCTAAAGTTAATTTATAAGTAAACTGTATAAGGCGAGTAGCTAGCCCTGGTGTCAGATGTATGAAGTGATGTATGATGTGTATGAAGATGGCTTAACTTGAGATAATGCGTGGAATAAAAAAAAACAATTGTCATCAAGTGTGAAATTACCTTTTTTCACTTCAAAAAAGGAGGAGTTTATCAATTCGACTGTGTTTTTTTTTTTATTAATTTTTTTTTTATGTTTGTTACCTCATAACTTTTGACTGGGTGAATCGATTTTGATGATTCTTTTTTTATTAGAAAGCTGACGCTTCCCATTTGGTCCCATTTCAATTTAGTCCAGTTCTGATAATGGTATCCATGAGAAAATCATATAAGTCTTAAAGGATGATGGGCACTTCGTCCCCGGTGTTGTATCAAGTCATGACATGTGTCATTCGAAAGAGCATAACAACAGCATTATTTAATTATATGACACCAACCCTGAATGACGTGCAGGGAAAAAGATATGACGGTTTTTAGATTCTAAAAAGTGCTGTTTTTTTTCGTTTTAAAAACTATTTTATCGAATTTTATTATCGTGTATGCATTTCCTGTGACTATTTTATCACTTCCTTATAACAATTAGATAATAATACCTAGTTTGTTTATAAACGTTTATATAGTTGTAATTATTTTGATTTTATACTGGCACTTGCCATAATCCTTACATTGCTGATTATCGACAGTTTTTCTCTGAATAATGCCATAATATGATATCGATTTATTACCATTATCAATATTTGAAAAATTAAGCGAACTTACCTGTAAGTGAAGTCTGATTAAGATTATAAGTTGTCTTGTCGAAGGGTTAAAAGCCCGAACCTTTCGTCAAACTAGTTTGTTTTTTTCAATTATCTCTCCCTTTACCAAGACACTATAAAAGCGAGCGAGATGAACTTTAAATAATGGTTACAGATAAGAGTAAAGGCATAGAGCAGAGAGTAATCATAGACTAAATGCAGAGAGGTTTACTTTTCAAATGCTTTTGACTTTAAAAATAGTGGTCAATTAGGCCTTCTTTGCAGAGCCAGCCATGAATTTGGCTCAAAACGTCACAATACTGCTAACTGTGTGAGGTACTATCGATAAAATCGGCTTGTTTCGACATTATTGATGTTCTAGAAAATAATTAAGAAATCTTATTGAGAACCGTATTTATTGAGAAGGGTAGTCGTGCTGAATCTGACTACATGCCTATCCCGATCATATTCATACTCTGCAAGACAACATACTATGGAACAAGCTCCTGGCGTACCGAGAAGCTAATGACCTCGTAAGTGACTGGCAGTATGGATTTTGCTGAAACTGGTCTACTGGTGATCTTACCACTCACATCTAAGAGACTATCGAAAACATGATGAAGCGCTCATATCACCACCGACAGAGGATGGTAACATAGGTAGTTTTAGTAGGTATAACCCCACAAAAATCCCCTTGACCCGGTTGCCCCCCAACGCAGCCGGTTATTTTCTTAAGGTTTCCCCCAGTCTCAAAAAAACCTATCCATAATAGACTATCCATCTGTAAGGGTGTTACCAGACCAATCGATCAATTGTCGATCGACGGTATCGATCGAAGTTGATCAACTGGTCTAGTAACTTTAATTGATCGACAGATACTGTTCGACTAACCAATCGATCGATTGCCGGTCGATGGCAACGATCAACGTCGATCGATGTTGATCGACTGGTCTGGTAACTTTAATTGATCAACAGATACTGTTCGACTACTGGCACCGGTCGACGTTGATCGATTAACTCCGGCTATATTCTATCAGTTTCTTTCAAAATGTATTCACAAGAGGACGCGTTGTTGTTGGCCAGTACGATGTTGCTCGTACTATGTATACGATATACGATGTCGCTTGGCGCGGCTAATCAAGCAGCTCGATCGACGACGACTATTCCATTCTACCATCGATCGATGCCGTCGATCGACGATCGATCGATTGGTCTGGTAGAAACTATCGATCGACGTCGACTATTCCACTCTACCATCGATCGATGCCGTTGATCGACAATCGATCGATTGGTCTGGTAACACCCTAACACTACTTTCGAACGTGTATCTTATACTATACCGATTGCAAAAACTCGTGTTTTTACTGTAAGTATTGCTTTATTATTCAATAAAATGTCATAGTGCGCATCAAACTTAACCAGGTTAGTACCGCCTCAATCGAAAACTGCCAAGAGACAAGCTTATGCGCTTGACCATGGCTTCTCTCGGAGGCTAGATTTTTCATCCGCTGAACCGCGCGTCGGATATGCAACGGCAACGGTTTGTCGTCTGCGTACCCAAAAACACCAGGCTTTAGCAGATAATTATAGTGAACAAGGAAAAGCGTTGTGGAGAGCACCGACCCCTGGAGAACACCAGCCTTGATTTCTTTTAAATCAGATAAAGAACCACCGATGACCACTACTCGAATCAAATAATCCCGCAGGAAGTTCGATATCCATGCAACAAACCAAGTGAACAAGCCAAACAAAGGGAGCTTGCTTATAAGGCTTTTATGCCAAACCCTGGTGAAAGCTTTGTAGGTGTTAATGGAAACGACTAGCTTTTTCATATGTTTTTCAGAGAGGGCATATTCAGCTACTGGATACATAGCGACTGACATAAAATGCCTTTTATCAGACAGCACTCTTAATACTCTTTATTTTTTGCAAACTATTGTCAAAATGACTTCTACATGTTCCATACATTTTGTCGAGTGTCATTGACATTTTTCTATGGAACAAGTGAATTTTTGCCGAATTTCGGGTTGGTCCCATAGTAAAAGTTGTTCATAATGAAAATAATGCCTACTATGAGCCCTTTTCGGCTTAGCGTACCCTTTATGAATAACCCTGGATTCAATAATAAAAGTAATTTTTGACATAGATGTTAATAAAATTCCTTATAATAGCTTTAGAGAGCAAAAATTCAGCAATTTTTAAAAATCTAAAACCGATCATATCTTTTTCCCTGCACGTCATACAAGGTTGAGTCATACAATTAAATAAAGCTAATATTATCATCTTTCAAATGACATATGCCACGACTTGATACAACACAGGGACGGCGCCCATACAAAAGTGCCCATTCTCCTTTGCATTAAGTACGTGCGCGACAAATAGATGAATAACTCAATAGTCGGTCTTTTGAAGTCGGTTTTTGTTTTTTGTTTTGTAAAAATAATGTTCTTTTTTAGGGTTCGTTCCATAATCAATTATCTTTCTTTATCGCGATTTTCAGCGAGTCCAAAGCAGCCACGCTTACAATACTTGTTCCTACTAACCCGGTATTGTGATGAGCTCTAGCGGATCACAGTAACCTACTTCTGTATTTATAGTTCAAAACAGCGCCTCATATGTCTTAATTCTCCGCTTTTATATCGTAAATAAGTATGGCCACGTGTTTTTATAATACCTTCGGAGATGTACAGACAGCAGAATAATACAACAATAAAATACAATAACACAACAACAACAATAATTAAAATTTACGCGTTTATTGGCATTTATAATTTAATTTCGAAGTAAGGGAATCAATACATGGAATCCTTCTAATTTTATGTTGAAAGTTAAATGTTGAAAGTTGGTAGGTTTACGGTTTGTTTGCTCTCGGAAACGACCGGACAGAATTACGAGAGCATGGTATAGCTAGAATTTTGTTTTTCATATCAAAATGTATGGTATGTTTTTGCGACGTTTTGGACTCGGCGTAGGGGTATTTGTCCATTTTCCCACTATCTTTTTTTCTTCATACCTTCGTGAATTTTTTTTTCGCTAGGCTTAGGATTGCCAATAATCGCCATTTAAAACTAAAAACGGGGCCTTATAATAAACTTTGCTTAAAGTTAAATTGTATTGTTTCCCTGCCGGGCAATTGCAAATGATGAATTTAAATAGGTATATGTTTCGGGTCAGGGTGTTAGTTGTCCTCGTCTTTGTGTGTTCCATGGCATCCCCGACACAGGGTATCCTAGTGAAGCTGAGAGTGAAACGTTATTAGTTAGTATTACGCACTACATTTTTAAATAGTCCACAAGTTAAATGACATTTGTCAATCTGAGTAATTGATAAGCTACGTTTATAACTAACTCCCTAAGTCTGTATAATTTAGTTTCCAAACAAGTGCCAACTTCTCTGCTATCTGTACCCCGTCACAATGGTTTCACAACCGCGCACGTCCGCGGCGACTGTCCGATTACAAACAACACTATTTTTGGTTCAGCTTTCGACATCCATCAATTCAGACGGGCAATGAGCGCGGAAAAACGAAATTTAAATTATCTCAGATAAATCTTCGGTTTCGACTAATTGGATTTACGAACCTACATTGAGCTCACACTCTGAAAAACAGTATTGTTAAAGTAAAGTAAGTTTAGTCATTAAAAACATAGATACATTTAGTTATTAAGAACATTTAACATGGTTATTAAGAATCGATAATATATATTTATAACTATTTTACACGCTTTTAATTAGCTTCACTTGTATGTTTCTACGTTTGTAACCGACTCTTTCTTTCTCTCTTCGAAAAAATATTTTGCCGTGACAGGACATTGGACACTCACCATACGGGTTTCTTTTACCAATTTGTATGGAACCCTAAAACAAGGACTAAATTATAGACAATAGTTAACGACCGGTCATGTAAAATACTAAATATTTTTTATTTTTTTGCGTCGCCAGTGTCGCCCAATTCACCCAAATCTAATAAATACTTAATATTGTGGCAAAAAAGATTCCGTTAAGAATAAGCTCGCTTATTAAATCGAGTAACAAACATTGGCCAGCTGATTCCCTTGATTGAAACGAAGCGGGGGCAGTTTTATTCCGCCGTAAACGGTTTATGGACACCCTGACCTAGATCGATCGGAATTCGGGGGGAATTTCACTTCCATGTATAATAAGGATGGAATTATCCACAGAATTCAGCCCATTACTTATACCCTTCACGGTGATAGACCAGCCTAGACGCCGGATTGTGATTCTCGAGTCTCTTGGGTATTTAGCTTTCGAGGGAATGGTAAAACGGTATTTGGATTCCAAATGATTGGTCCGATGATGGATTAACAACAAGCTACTTTTTATCTCAGAAAACTCATGTTAACTTTTTGACCGCGGGTGAAACCGCGGAGCGCAGCTAGTCAATAATAAGACTATCATCAGTAATAAGATTATCTTCCCACCTTTTAACTTAGCAGAAGAAATACCTAGTCCTTGAGATGGTGATATTCAATATTCCGGAATAGTAGGACCTTGCAGTCATCGAGTTAGAATTACCTTTCAACGAGAACCTTGGTGTCGCCGCCGGGACTAAAGAGGCCACGACCAGAATATTTATAAAAAGGAATCAATATTTTCTGACATTGATGTCTTATTATTAAAATGCTCTACTCTGCCACTAAGCCAAGTTGCAATCGCCAAGTTATAGAAAACTAGGACAATGTATGGGAATGACATTTCTATAATCTACTAACTGCATCCGGCGGTTTAACCCGCTGTTTTTTTTACTTTTAAATCTTCCCTGTATTAGAACGAACAAAACAAATAAAATATTCAAATCGGTCCAGCCGGTTTCGAGTTTTAGCCAGACAAACGAACAGCGATTCATTTTTATATATAAGAGAAGAAGATTACTAATATGTAATTATCGTAAATTGTCTTAGTTTTCAGTAGCATTTGCGATTATGGAATTGCAACTTGGCTATGGGTGCAGATTCCACCACCGCCAAGCAATGTCAGGGTTTCAGAGGACCTAAAAAGTCTGAGACCAGGACTAGTACCTCGGCCCATACGAACTTGCTTAGTTTTAACAACACACTTTGAACTATCAAACCTCAATCGAGTCTGCCACAGCCACGGAGATTTACAAGATGACAAAGCATGTTTTGTAAACACGAAATGACTGTGGCAGATTGCATAATTGGAGAGAGAGACAGAACGAGACCTACTGAGCAGTTAGACAATAACGACTGTGATGATGATGATTAGGCAAAGCTTGATTTTAAGGACACAAAAATAGAAACTGTTGAAATAAGTTAATTTTAAAAATATTTTGAAAACAAGCTTTTATTGCATTGTCATCGGAGTTACACACGTCTACCAAATTTCAGCTCAATCGGACATCGGAAACTGGTTCAAAATTGAGTTGCAAGATTCCATCCGAACAAACATGGTTACATAGTTGCATACATATTACGATTATGTACATTGCAAGTTTAATAAAAGCTTTTATAAAAACCGTTTCCAAGTACCTACACCGGAACTGAGAAAAGTTTATTAGGTTGGCAATACTGTTATTGATCAGGCTTTCCAATACCCGTAGTTTCCGGCCTGGTGACTTCCGGTCCGGGAAATTGCGTTTTATGGGATGGTGCGACGTAAATATGGTACTTATCGGAGAGGGAGACCTTCCAGTCAAGGTCATGATAGGGGAAAATAAAATGGTATTAAAACCAGCCAAGCTTAGCCAAGTTGTTATTAAGTCTGACTTGAGTTGGTTCCAAATTCGATTCTCGGCCGGACAGATCCTAAGGTTGCTTGGAAGAGATCACTCTTAGCGATAAGGTGGTCATAGCACTCATCATAATGAACAACTTTTACCATAGAACTAACCCGTAATTTCCGAAAAAAAAAATCCGCTGTTCTATAGAAAAATGTCAATGACACTCGACAAAATGTATGGAACAGTTTTTTTGCAAATTCCGAGTTGGTCCCATAGTAAAAGTTGTTCATGATGATAAGTGCTATAAGCCCTTTTCAGCTTAGCATACCTTTTCGTCATAGCCCTGTATTAGATAAATACGTGGAAACTCTTTACTTACTTGTTTCTTTTATAACTTCTTGAAAAACTTTGGTAGTTTAAAAAAAATCCTAAATGGCTTCGCAGAAGATGATTCATACATTATCGTACAACAAGAGACCTGTTTACAGAACCTTCGCTACAAACACGTGCCCTAACGTTTACAATATCTATTTTTACGGGACAAACGTATCCTACTGCCGGCGACGAGATAGCGGTAGACGCGACATAAGCAAATGGCTTGGAAAAAAAATTACATGTCAATATCATATGGATTTGTTGTTCATGTTGACATGATCTTTGTAATTTTTTATTTTTGTGTTAAAAGATCTTTATTATAATTTTAGTCTTTACTCTAAGTCCACCAAACGTTAATATACGAGTCCTCAGAGGTAGGCAAGTAGGCAACGCACTGAAGATACGATTGGCCGTACTTGTTATGGTGTCAAATAAATATGTTTCTTCATATTTTGCTTAGTAGCAGTAGTAATTAGCTAAGTGTGCATCAAAAGTAAACTTGAAATGCCTAAAATAAATATTAACATTTTACCATAGGTAAAAAGTATTTCTAATAGAGTAATAGTCTCCAAACTCTATACTAAATTTTAATGCAAACTATTTCGGCTCAATCATTGTACTGGTGAATGATCAAAAATTCGATGCCAAGTCTATCCACAAGTGATCCATGGCTGGCTTTTACGTTACCGATTTTATTTGATTTTTATTTATCTGCCGTAAAGTCTAGTAGCCGATCTGGAGTGTGTTCACGTCCAACTAATGGAAACTAGCCGGTGTATGTTTGCATGTTGATGGCTGTGGAATATCTCTGATGTTGTGTGAGAGGTCAGTGGTTAGCGCGGTTGGATTCCATGACGAAAGCTGTGGCAGGTTTGATCTGCCAGTACAGGTATAAACCTACATAGTTCCCAGCTGATTTCAGCCATGGTGACCACCGTTTCTGTCAAGAATTAAGATACATTGAGGCTTCGTTCGTGTAATTTCATGTGGCTATACCCTATTTCGGCCTTGAAAGTCCGCAAACAAATGCTGCACGTCAGGTAAACATGTAGGTAGGTACCTTCTAAGTCTGCGTGCTTCTTTGACTACATCGTGTTCAGTCGAGTTGGTGGTCAGACGCGGACTTATTTAAGATAAGAAAAACGTTACAAAACCCCAAGAAACCATAGCATGGTGGTGCTTTCGAGTGCTCGACTGACGAGTTCAGTTGTAAATATGTGGTCAAACACCTAATGATGATGTATTTGGGCAATCATACTCTTGAGTAGTTAAACCAAAACATGGCTGCAAAATGTATCCTATGACAATTACTGCCATTAATTGCTGTTTATTTCAAATCAAGGACATTGCTTGAAACTAATCTTATGACATCTCAGTCAAATCGGTCAAGCCGTTAACGTTACAGGAGGACACATAGAAATAATTGGCTGTGTCATTCAGACAGACATCGAAGTCTCACCTTAATGGTTCTTCTCCAGAACCCTAAAAAACATACATATTAAGTCTAAGGCTGCCTGTCCATTGACGCGGAGAGAGGCAGCGGAGAGGAGAAACGAAGAAATATTAACCAATAGGATTGCATGAAATCTCCTCTCCGCTGGTTAATATTTCTTCGTTTCTCCTCTCCGCTGCCTCTCTCCGCGTCAATGGACAGGCAGCCTAACACTTGAAATCAGTACTCCTTTTCTCTTTCTAAAGCCGGGTAAAAATATCCGCGTCCCTGAATTATTTGAGTCACAAAGAAGTGTATCGTATCTCCTAGTGACACATAGACGAATGCACGCGGCGAAAATAGAAAACAGTTCTTTGCAACATTCTTTAAACATGACTTCCAGACTATGTTGGAGCTCGTAAAGTGTAGCGACTTGTTCACATGTGTTTTCTATTTCTGTATGTTGTTACCAATATTTTTTCCTGCAATTTTATGAATGTGTGTTTGTGCTGGTAACTAGGCGTTACTTTCCATGCAATAACATACAATTCATAAAACGTGTTTCTCGAATTGTATTAACTCCCGGCGCGAAAAAGAAAGGTGTTGTAAGAAGGTGTAAATCTGAAGATCTTTTATCATATAATAAACTTTGTAATCTAGGTAATCAACTTTGGTCCTTAAGCATATTAAAATGAATTTTGAATTTTATGTATAAGGTTTGTATCTGTGTGTTTGCGTGTCTGCCTGTGGCATCGTAGTTCCGAAAAGGTTGAATCGATCGAGATTTTTCTTATTTATGTATGATTCACAAAAAGTTCCGCTTAAAAATTGTCAGCTCTTTTCTAGTCGATGTTTTGTAAAATATTAACAAGTATGAACTAACAACCAAAAGTTAAATGATTTCTCGTAGGCGCACACAGGCCATTACAATGACAACTATTTTTTATAAAGTAAGTTTAATTCTAGAGTATACTCAATTCAATTCAATTTCAATTTTTGTTAAATGGCTTCTGCGGGGTTGCCACAATTTAGCCAATGTCAAGTGGATAGAGTAGATAGGTATGCCACAGTAAAGTAGTGGAGACTTTACTAGAGGCTTATATGGAGTTTTGGAAGCAACACGAAATGACACGATTCACTGCATTTTATGATTTGCCCACACTCGTGCAAGTCCTCAAGCTACTTACTTAAAAAGCGAAAAATAAATAATAGTTAAAAAAAACTAAAAAAACACGCTTTTTATAAAAAACCGAACTAAAAAAATAGAAAATAAAATTTTATAAATTTAAATTAAGAATAGGGTTGAAAATTTCAATAAATATAAATTAATAATAGTGTAAATAAATAAATATATGTATTTTATTTTTAAAAAGCGTGGGGTGCATGGGTCAATAGATATTATATATTTTGTAGATACATTTTGTATTGACAGACATGAGTAGAGTGATTAGCATTTTGATAATATCTTAGAAAGCACCCCACGCTTTTTTAATAATAAAATACATATATTTATTTATTTACACTATTATTAATTTATATTTATTGAAATTTTCAACCCTATTCTTAATTTAAATTTATAAAATTTTATTTTCTATTTTTTTAGTTCGGTTTTTTATAAAAAGCGTGTTTTTTTAGTTTTTTTTAACTATTATTTATTTTTCGCTTTTTAGTTCGATTTGCTAACTATTAACCATTATTAATATGTACAAATGTGTTGGTGTTATCCGATTTTGGCCGTCTGCTCAAGCAAATTAAAAATAAAATTGATGCGTAACAAAAAATATTGAGCAAAAAGATTTGTAGCCGCGTGGTTTCGATCCTCAGACCTCATAAAATAAAATTGATGCGTAACAAAAAAATATTGAGCAAAAAGATTTCAAGCGCGTGGTTTCGATCCAGGGACCTCTGGGTTATGAGCCCAGCACGCTTCCACTGCGCCACTCTGTTCTCTGACACGAATGACGAAATTACCATTTGTAAGTTAAACGGTATTAAAAGTTAAAGAAACTTTATAGAAAAAGCGTGTTAAACAAATTAATAGTTAAAAAAACTAAAAAACACGATTTGTTTAGTGTATTGTCATCGGTCCTCGATTTATCTACAAAGTTTGAAAGAAATCTGACCGTTTAAAGTGGGTCAAAAACGCGCTCAAAGGAGTCGGTTACATACAAACAAACATACAAACATACAAACATACAGGTGAAGCTAATAAAAGCGTGTTAAAAAGAAGAGATAGGCTTGCGTTTGACCGCCATTTTGCCTGATGGGAAGCATTGATGTTGTCTACGATGGAGCACGCTTGTCTAAAGTTAAGAGTAGTATTATCTATACGAGTATGATTCCATACAATGTGCCGCGTCCTTACATTCTTGTAGTAACTCTGGAACGCATACCCGGAAACGCGCGAATGGTCGAGTTATAGTGCTAGTCACTGCTCCCGGACGTGCTCGGCTGAGCTTAATGCAGTTCCAGGGAATCAACTTCATACTTTGTAACATGACGTTAAACTTTGTAATGCAAATAATTTCAAAAAATATTTACTATAACATGCTTTTATAGCAATGCCATTGTAGTTGCTAGCTGAATCATCGGACATCGGGAAGTGGTTCAAAATTCAGTTGCAAGATTTGACCCAAAAAACCAAAACAGCAAACAGGGCAAGCTAAATAAAAGCTTGTAATAAAAAGGCATATCGTTGCTTGCGTATAGGCGAGTTGATGGTCAAACGCCTCACTTGTACTTACTACACTGAGAAAAATGGCCATCAACAAGAACATTATTTTTAACAGACTTCAAAAAAGGAGGAGGTTATCAATTCGTCTGTATGTTTTTTTTTTATGTTTGTTACCTCATAACTTTTGACTGGGTGAATCGATTTTGATAATTCTTTTTTTATTAGAAAGCTGACGCTTCCCATTTGGTCCCATTTCAATTTAGTCCAGTTCTGATAATGGTATCCATGAGAAAACCATATAAGTCTTAAATTTGCATTAAGTACGTGCGCGACAAATAGATGAATAACTCAATAGTCGGTCTTTTGAAGTCGGTTTTTGTTTTTTGTTTTGTAAACATACAGACGAATTGATAACCTCCACCTTTTTTGAAGTCGGTTAAAAACCAGTTGTCACTCAAACTACTAGCACTAGTTTTTGATGAATTTTGATGGCCATTTTTCTAAGTGTATCCTAACTAGTATTTGATATGTGAAAGTGATTTATTTGTTACGCTTTCACGCTTTGTCTACTCAACCGATCATCACGAAATTTAGCATACCTACGCGATGTCAGGGATACAGAAAAGGACATAAGTTACTCTTCATCATCGTGCGGGTAAACCTGCAGGGCTCCGCTAGAAAAAAATGCCGACGCCTAAATGTCCAACTCACTGCATTCATTGATCAATAGAAGGTAGATCTCCGCCCGCCCCGTATCTAAATGAGGTTCTGGCGAAGGGCGGCTGGGGCGGGTTACAGCCGCCTAATGAGTTCCCAGCAGACAACGTGTCTGACCAACGGTTTTATTAGTATTTGTAGAATCCCTTGTTTAGAGTTAGTAAAAGAGTATGAAAATAAGTACATAGTCATCTATAACGTTTTTTATTTCCCATTAATTTATCTTTATTTACAAAAATCAATCGCCGTGCGTTAGCTTCGCAAAAACTCAAAAGTTTACCGATTTTTAGAGATCCGTATGCAAAGTGAAAAACGGGACGCAAATACTAAGACTTCGCTGTCCGCCTGTCTGTCTGTCTGTCAGCGTCTCTCATGAAAATGTTACGTACAATGGCAACTGATTTTAATAATGCACAAGATTGCATAAACTTATTCAAAACTTCCCCACCCAAGGGATCTGTTAGTACAATTTTCATTAAGTTACATTGGACTTTAGAAGATAAAAGTTATTAATTAACGAGGGTTTTTACATTAATAAATGAAAGAGGGCTTTGGTTCGAAGAAGTTGAGAAAGAAAAATGCGATTGCAAGGTTTTTAGTCCACTAGTCCACTAATATTATATGAAGTTTGTCTGTTTCAATATTTGTTACTAGATCACGCAAAAGTGGCTGAGCGGATATTGGTGTCAATAGATCTCTATATACGCTACTTTTTATCCAAGAAAAAATAAGGGATCCTGTAAAACAGCGAGTGAAATCACGGGGCACAAACAGGTATTTAGTTAAAATGTAAAAGTACTTTCACCCAAAAAACCTGACTACCCTTTCCAGATAGTCGGGTAAGGTACAGTAGTTCATTAACGGTGGCGTTCTGCCCAATTACCACCGACCTTGGCCCTGCTGACTGCGACATATGAGGGGTTATATTCTCAAATCCACACGGCGGTGCTATATTCTCAGGGCAGTATATAAAGTTGCTTCGAAAACTGGAGATTTCAGCAAGATAATTAATAGTCTTCAAACAGATGAACTTTTCTTGAATTATAGTTTAAAAACTGCCTTTTCGCAGTGCTCTTGTCCTCTGTCCTCTTTAGGGGGTTCACGGACACGCACTAAAATACATCTCAATTTGTTTTTCACTCAAATAATTCAAGTAGATATTTTGATTTAAAAAAGCAACTTTTTAATTTTCTTTTTACAGTGTTACAGTATATTTTTCAACAATAATTGTCTTAAAACCCCAGTCTGGTTTGTCTAGGCAATAGGTTCTCATTAACAATGTATTTATGCAATGGTGTTTGCGATCTGCTACGAGCGGTACCTATTCAATAACACAGTCCGACTACTACTCAATTACTCATATAACAAACCTTAAGATTACCTAGGAAACCTGCACTACATTTGACTTTATTGATCTTTTGTGCGTACGGACAAAAAATCAATAAAGTCAACTGTACTAGAAAGGGAGCTAAAGTTCTGTTCTCCATTGCACGCGATCTCAAGGCAGGGCGGGAGAGAATAGCAGCCACTCTAGAAATGCCTAGTAACGCTTTGTACACAGAATAGAAAAGAACAGAGAGATTATTACAATTTCTTAATTATCTTTTTTTATTGGTTGCCTATTGGATAAGTTCCCAATGCAGCAACTCAACAAAAACCCTAAGAGCAACGCGTTGGAATGTAGACCTTATATTTTGTCATGTACATAATAATTTCAACGAACGTCGAGTGTACAACGCATCGACTACGCGTCGAGTACGCGCTTGTGGTGATAAAGATGCCCGTATTTTTGTTATTTTAATAAAATAGTGTTTTGTATTGATTATTATGCTTGAGTATTCTACGGTGAAGTTAGATGTATTTTTTTAAAGACTCACGCTCTATTTTGTTACAATATTATACACGGGAATACTCACGTAAAACTAAGTCGTTTATTTCGACTCATGCCCTACATAATCCTATTTTACAGAGTCACTTCTAGCTGTCAAACCGCAGCCCCCCGAAATTTTAGCGGCGGGCAGGTGTGAGTGACATCTACAGGTGCGTCGATAGAAAATGGAGTTCTACATCTGCACCTACTTCATCTGTTCTTTGGACCATTGTTAGACAAAGCAAGTGGCGGTGAGGAGGCTGGGTTAGTTAGTTCGTCAGGTGTGGCCTTGTTACATGTGGGAAATACGTGAAGTCCGAAGAATACAAGGCTTTGCTTGAAGAGCTGCTGTAGAAGTATTTGCTGTAAACATTAATTTTACTAATGAAAACTATTTTAATAGAAACAATAAGAAAAGAGTTATTGGCCTTGATCGATGTATTGGACACATTCTTAGTAAATAGTTAACTAGTTTAAGTTAGATTTAAATTACTTACTAGGCTAGATTGTAATTTCATTAAGAAATTATTTTCAAGCGTTTCTTTAAAAAGAAACTTATGAAAACTACAATGAATGTGAATTAAGAGATAAAATAAAACGTAAAGAAAATAAAAACAAAAAATATATAATTTGTGAATCCTGTAAGCTTTTGGTGTTCTAAGCAGGAAACACGTCAAAACACTCATACTTTTATGATAGGAGCAACCCTGAAAACGCGATAATAAAATCTGCTGTTCCATACATTTTGTTCTGTACATTACAGCTGATTTTTTATCGTGATTTCAGGGTTACCATATAGTAAAAGTTAGTCAATTATGAGTCGGATACACATGGTTATAAGGAAAGGGTATGCTAAAGCGAAGAAGGCTGTATTACGTATCTTCGTCTTCGTACCCCATGCTTATAACCCTGCAAAGATCCTGGTTTCACCTTGGTCGCCTGTCGACTACGATGTGGTACAAAATGCACCTATTATATATCAGTCGGGATTATCGATCTAGTATGGTCGGGATATACCTTTTATATGTACGTTGGTCGTAGATAGATGGAATAGAAAACTTCAAAAACCGCTTCGATCGACTTTTATTATTATTTATTCTGCTTAAGTATACGATATCTTATTTATTACTGATGTCTCAACTTCGTGCTCGGCGCGGTTCTGCTCGGCCTTCGGTCTCGCAGGTTTAGGGCTCGGAGCCAAGCTGTGACCTTCGGCCTCGCAAATACAGAGGTTCAAGAAAATCTGCGAATAACTAGTATAAATACATTATTGCAGCCGAGACTCACAATGCAGGCATTTTAAACCAGACAAATAAGAACGAAAAAACAAAAAGTTTTTGTTTATATCTAATCATGAGCTTGCGTTTGACCGCCATCTTGTCTGATGGGAAGCAAGTGTGTTAAAACAAGTTATTATTCCAATAGCTTGAATTTAAGCATTTCTAAAAAAACTTGATAGCGTTCACACTATAATGTTTCAACCTCCCAAACATTTTCTCAGTAAACTCGACACCAATTTCACATTCGTGTTTTTGTTGGGCTGTTTACCGACCTATCAATTTCGTGGTTTATCTTTTGTCAGTTGTTTTAATTAACATAACATTTTAATAATTGTAACCAAATAGGGGAATAATTACCTAGAAACAGAATATAACTTCAGCATAATAGATATTAATAACAAACATGGCACGAGCAATAACATGCTCCCTGATTTAATTACGGAAGGTTCAAGGTGAAACTTGTAAACTCAGAGAAACTAATTAATTATTAATTACTAGTAGTTAGCTCGAACCGTGACCGTGACCCATTTATCTCCGCCACCCCTTGACCGAGCTCGCACTCGAACTTGAAAATTTGCATGAACTATTTACTTGTTTGCAAAGATCGGATCACCGGAGCTCAGGCTGTCATCGGAATAATTTACCTCTAATATACAAAGTAGATTTGTTATGGCAAAGTTGCTTCTAAACAATCGGGCCATTAGAAAAGTCGATTTGTTCTAGTAGTTTCTTATGACTCTGAACTCTTCTTTCCTCTTCTTCGCTGTATGAGATCTTTTGTTCGTTACTTCTTCACGCTGATATGGCTTATCAAATTCAAATTCAAAATAATTTATTCAAATATGGGTACATCAATGTACACTTATGAATGTCAGTGTAGGATTTGAATAAAACGTGGAAGTAACAGATACCCTGGATAAACACATAAGCTACTTTTTATCCATTATCCATAAATCAATTCGAATATGATCTGTCTTTCGATTCCAAAATTATCTAAAATTAATCGAAATGATAGTGTAAAGTACCTAAGTTAAAAGTGTGTATAACGAAACGATACAAGTATATTTGCCTGCGAAATGTGCGGTGCCATTGTCTATATCACATCCTGTAGCGATACACCGTATCATCCATTATTGTATTACAACAATTCAATAATAGTAAGTCATCATTATTTTTATTCCTAAGAGACGTAATAAGCCATTTCAAGGCCAGAATCGTTCTTCTAGGTTAGAAGACTTACGAGTAGAAGTATGCCTTATAAAGGAGGTAAGGAGGAGGTTAGGTTATATAATACTTTAGTTAAATGTAAATAAACTATATTAAAAAATGTTTTGAATTTTCTCAAAAAATGCGAAGGAACTTTTTTTTTTATAATAAATACGGGAACACTGTCGTAAAATAGAGTCAGTTTAACAAAACACTTTAAAACCACGTAAGTTTCCATGTGAAAAGAAAATTGTCGCTCGATCATAATACTACGTTTTCTTAAGGCTACGCAGGCGAAGCTGGGGGCAGAAACTAGTGATAATACAAAACGATAGCAGCGGTTTTTCAAGTTATTAATGATATAAGTTCACGGCGCCCACTTCCCTCGGGCGGCCTCGCCGCGCCCGCGTCTTGTGCCGTCACGGCGCGCCCTTCGTGTTACGGCGGCGTGCCAATAGGGTAGACTGCCGCTTGATTTATTAAAACTATGAGTGGAAAATATAATTAAATATAATATTGTCTTACTTATAAACTCCGCTCACTTAATCACTGCTTAAAATAGTCTCGCTTTTCAATGACATGAAATTTCACGTGCGAAAACAAAACTGAGAATTTTAATACTTTTTTATAATTCTATAAGCAGAGGATTTATATAAGCAAGATCCAATACACACACTAAAGAAATTATTAAGA
Source organism: Alcis repandata (assembly GCA_949125135.1). Classification (NCBI taxonomy): domain Eukaryota; kingdom Metazoa; phylum Arthropoda; class Insecta; order Lepidoptera; family Geometridae; genus Alcis; species Alcis repandata. The sequence continues at coordinate 659,460 of OX421248.1, read as the reverse complement.
TCAGCTAGTAATGTTCTGAGATATAAGAGTAAGTTGTTAATCAAGATTTGTTCGGAAAATTTGTAAAAACGAGTTTTCTCGGAGATGAGACCTAGGTAAATCAATTTTCCCAAAAACGACCATATAGCAAATTTTATCTAAATCATTAGAGCCAGTTTTCAAGACCTAATTATATTTTTTAAATATGTAAAAAAATGCTTGGATAATTGGATAGTGAGGGAATATTCTGTTTCTAACATGAAATTAAATTGCTTACAATTTCCTAATTTTAAAACAATTTTAATACCGTTGATCAGCTTTATTCGTAGCTTTATGACGAGATAAAAACCAGTCAACTTGTCTATGACTAAACTGATAAATAAAAGATTTATTCTACGATCACTATTTAAATCTCTTTCCATAATGAGATTACCTATCAAAGTCAATATGCTCACCCGCCCACCGCTCTCGCCTTACCGCTAAGAGCATTAAAAGAGCTTTATGAACGCACTAAATTAATTAAGTTATAATTTGACAGCGCATTTTTTTTATTGTATGAAATTAGTATTTTCTACAGATTTTTAATGCAATTGCGTTTTTTTATTAAATGATTTTTGGCCTCTGACGCTGGCCTCATTATGATTTACTCGTATGTTATACAATGATGCAGTCTAGAATAAACTATAATATTACTTATTAACAAACCGGGCTTCACTTAATTCTACCGAAATTATGAAAAATAAAAAAAATATTATTATTTTTACAAACTTTCAAATGACAAATAAAACCAAAGAAACCATATACTTGACTATTACTAACTAGAATTTTCTGTTTTTAATCATTTATTTTAAGCCTATATTTCAGTAAAACGGATCGTTAGTGGATGAACTTGACCCGAGACAGAAAAATGGCACAAGAGAGTCTACCCAACAGCGGATCGAAACTGTCTCACGATAATGATAATTTAAATAAACCACCAGACAAACAAACAAGCAATAACAGTCCCCATTATCCCTAGTTCACTATCTATAGTTCTACCAAATATCCGCAGATTACATCACCACAAAGTGCTCCGAGTTCAATGTCAAACAAAATGAGGGGAGGGAGAGACTTTCACAACAAAATGCCAGTAAAGTGGCCGACACAAATAACACTGTCACACTTAACGAACTTACTTTTGTCATACTTATTTTCGAGCGAGTTTGTTTTGAAGATTCTACAAAATGGCAAGATGCAAAATTTGGTGTCAGTCTGTCTATTTGTCACAGTCATTTTTTTTTTTTAAATTATTATAATGACTCATTATTAATGAGACAGTTTGTATGTTTAGATGTTTGTAACTCCAAGTAAAAACAGCTAAAGCGATTTGAATGTAATTAGGTATGAAAATATTTTTTTTCATAAAGAATAAATCCGCGTTTGGCCACCAGCTCGCCTGTTAATAAGCGACGATATGGTCGAACATGCTTTATGCTCAACTTAAAAGATACTCACTCTGGCCTTGAAAATTTCTAGATTATGTCTCTCAGAAAACAAGAAAGACGTCGGTTTTACTCTAGATTTACACAGGCTACTTTTATCTCGAAAAATCAACGGTTCCTATAAAAAAAGCGGGCGAAACCGCGTGTCACAGCCCGTTCGCAAACATCGCGTAAACTGAGTTTCCTAGAGATGGGACCTAAAGGTTACGTACAGAATATATTACTCGAATAAGAAGTTTAATGTCAACACAATTACTTGTGTATCGAAACTAGTGGGTGGTACAAACAGACAGTAGTTACGTAAGCAATTGTATTTGTGAAGGAATTGTTTCTTTATGTGAGTAGGTAATTTGTTATTCTGAAATGGAAATTTCGATCCCTATATGTTCTTTTCATCTCGGGTTTTTGTGTGGGCGTTTTTGGACTCAGGCGTTAGATGTCCTTCGAAGATAACTGTTAACTGTTGTTACTATGCCTAGGTATAGTCAGTTTTTATTACAAGCTTTTATTATTGCAATGTATGTTTGTCAGTTTAAGTCTTTTGCAACTAAATTATGAACAGCTTTACGATATCCGATTGAGGTGTTTGGTATACCTACCTGTGTAACTCCGATGACAATGTAATAATTAGAAAAGCTTGTTTTTAAAAGATATTTTTGTGTATCTTGTTATTAATAAGTTATGTAAAACAAGGCGTTTTTCAACAATGACATCGCTGAATTTCGTCGCTAGTCATTTATCATCGGTTGCGTGAAGTAAGCATGAGTTTCTCTCCAAAAATATATAGCGAGTATTCGAAGGATGAATGCTGAGGATAAATGTATAGAAATGCCGCAACGCCTCTCCCGGCACAAATGGAAACATTTTTTTTCTATATTCGCTACTGTCTCGATAAGTTTAGAGCATTTTAGAGGCAACTTTAGAAGGGTATAAAAAAAGAAGCCTAATAGAATTAGTCATAAACTTTTCCGACTTTCAAAACAAGGTTTTCTACTATTTGCTACGAATTTTTGACAGAAATTCATGCTAGGGCTAGTCATGGTGCTAGACGCCCCAGAGAAGGTGAATCTCGTAAACAAAGTCCCACCGGCTACACTTCCCCAGAGGTCAAGTACGTTGTTTTCTTTACTAGCGGGGTTATATACTTTTGTTATAGTATGTCAGTTGTGCGAACCATAGAGTTACTACAAAGAGGAGACGGCAACATTTAAAAAATGAAGATGCTAGCGATTTTTCTGAAGTGCGTCGTGATTCCAGGGCCGGATTTTGTTATAGCTTGAAATAATCATATCGTGGATGAGCGCTACCATGATTCATAGTTTTTAATTGGTAGGTACCAAAAATGCTATATGTCAAGTGAAATTATATCTGGAATACATGTAGGCTCCTGTTGTTTGCCAAATTAGTAAGGCGGCCTAAAACCTGTGACACCAGAGCTACCCTAAGTAATTAGCTGTCTTTATACCATTTGTCCAAAACCGTTGAGCCGTTTTTAGGTGATTGAGCAACAAAGATCCAAACTTATAAACTTTTGACATTTATTATATTAGATCATTTATTGAGTCAGGCGTTACTTCGCGGAAGTTTATCTTTATAACTGAAACTGCGATTTGAAGGCGGAAATACATTTGAAAACAGTTATTTATAATATAATATAAGTAACAAGAATAGTGATAGTCTAACGAAATGCCATCTCCTCTCGATACCAGCTCCGCCCCGCCCTTGCCGACTTGACATTGGACCTGTTTTCCGTACGATTGTTACCTCGAAAGGGGGATGTTTATTCTGCCGTGCAGGCCCTAAAACGCAGTAAGCGACATTTTGGCGATTTTGAGTTAAATATTGAACCGTAATGGGCACGCCATAAGAAATCGAATGATATCATTGGTTTTTCATTATTTTAACTGCAAGATAGAAAAAAACAAATGCCTCAACGCAGTAACTAAGCATATTTTATGCAAACTGTAACGTAAGACTATCTAAAATGCAGTAATAGCAATAACGTCTAACACGACCCCGGGTAAATTACAATAAATCCCAGGTAAATTGCAGTAAAAACTGATAAAACTGTCCTTTATTTATATCATAGGTTACATATTATTGTCAATGTTACTAGTTAAATTGCAGTATTCGGGTTATTTACTGCAGTATAATCGATAACATCTAACTCTTAAACAATAACATTTACAGCCTAAATTGCAGTAAGATTAGTAGTTACTGCATTTTAGTTGGCAATTTGAATCAAATTGTTATATTCCACTGCTTTTGTGAAGTAGTTTACTGCGTTCTACGCGGACGGCACTACAAGTAAAAGTATCGGGAATGGAATATTTCCACTGTTCCTGTCATATTTAAATCTTTTTAATTGAAAACTCCTTAGTTTTAAAAAATCTAATACCTACCATTTATTTATTTTAAAAAAGATTCGCGGTCTTGTCACAAGGTCTTGACAAACTTGTTTAGTCGTTGAGAAAATGAAATTGACTCGAGAAAATTCAAGAGCGATGATTTATTATGGCTTTCGAAATGGTTTAACACAAAAACAGTGTGTTGATCGGATGGTTTCTGCATTTGGTGATGAAGCCTCATTCAAAACCACAATTTAACGCTGGTTTGCTGAATTTCAACGTGGACGTGTCAAGCTCAATGATGATCCCCGTCAAGGTCGTCCAAAAACTGCAGTCACCCAAGAAAACGTTGATGTTGTGCGTAAGCTGATTGAGGAAGATCGACATGTGACATACCGCGGAATTCAGGCAACTTTAGACATTGGCATGAGTTAAATACAAATAATCTTGTATAAGGTGTAAAAAAGTTGTTTTCGCGATGGATACCGCATTCGCTCTGTGAAGAGCAAAAAGCGGCTCGCGTTACTTGGTGCGTCAGAACTCTCGAAAGATTCCACGCAGGATCCTCAAATGCTGTATATAACATCGTATCAGGTGACGAATCCTGGATATATGCGTACGAATCCGAAACAAAAAAGCAGTCACGAGTTTGGGTGTTCGAAAATGAGTTAAAGCCAACAAAAGTTCGTTCACGGAGTATTGCAAAGGTGGTGGTAAGGTGGCCACGTTTGTCTCCAAAACCGGCCATGTTGCGACTATTCCTCTTCAGGGACAAAGAACGGTTAATGCAGAATGGTATGCTAGCATTTGTTTGCCACAGGTCGTTTCTGAACTCCGTAAAGAGAACTGCAACCGCCGCATCATCCTCCATCACGACAATGCGAGTTCTCACACCGCGCACGGAACAAGAGTTTTTGGAGCAAGAAAACATAGAATTATTAGACCATCCGCCGTACAGCCCCGACCTAAGCCCTAATGATTTCTATACTTTCCCTAAAATAAAGAATAAATTGCGTGGTAAGAGATTTTCATCACCTGAAGAAGCTGTGGACGCCTACAAAACGGTCATTTTGGAGACCCCAACTTCCGAATGGAATGGTTGCTTCAATGATTGGTTCCATCGTATGGAAAAATGTGTCAAGATAAATTGTGGTTTTGGATGGGGCTTCATCACCAAATGCAGAAACCATCCGATCAACACACTGTTTTTGTGTTAAACCATTTCGAAAGCCATAATAAATCATCGCTCTTGAATTTTCTCGAGTCAATTCCATTTTCTCAACGACTAAACAAGTTTGTCAAGACCTTGTGACAAGACCGAGAATCTTTTTTAAAATAAATAAATGGTATTCAATTTTTAAAACCAAGGAGTTTTCAATTAAAAAGATTTAAATATGACAGGAACAGTGGAAATATTCCATTCCCAATACTTTTAGTGCCGCCCTCGTAAATGTTTAAAGTTTAAAATACTATTACAGTACTGGAAAGGCTGATAAGTGTTAATTTCGTACTTAATATTTAATAAAAATGATACTCATAAACATTCTCTATTTTACTCCATAAAATAAGTAACTAATGTATAATTAAGCCAATAATTATTCACATACTGCACCTACACTTTATTAAAGACACACATTAAAATGCAGTAAAATATAACTGATACTGCGTTTTAAACAGCAAAATAGTACATGACACGCATAATTTTGCAGTACTAACTCAAATTACTGCATTTTAGTCTGTTTGTGCGTACTTTCTGACTAAATTTTAAGTGTCGTAACGGCTCAGATTTTTCAATATTTTTTTCAAAATAGTTTTTAAATATAAAATAATAACCTAAGGGCGTATTTTCTTTTGTAAAGTCATTCTTCGAATTCCGGTGCGCCCGATGGCCATCAAAACATCCGTCAAAAAACCTTGTAACATAAAAAAAAAACAAATCAAAAAGTTTTTCGCTGTTTTCTCGAAACCGCGTTTTTGCTCATACTGCGTTTTAGGGCCTGCACGGCAGTATTGTCATTTAATTAAAGTTTCTTTTTTACGCTTCGTGTTTTGCATCTTTGTATTTTGAAAACTTTTTGTTTACTTGCGTCGCAATAACCCGAGATTCAGATATTTGATATACCTACAGTTTAAAACCCTTTATAACGTCGTTCGTTAGAACGAAAAACTTTCTATAAAGCAGAAATTAGTTCAATTTGGTTGGTTTACCACAAAACCTTTACATTAATTCTTCCCTCCGTATAACGAAAAAGAACTCTTTACAACGAAAAAAAAGCTCGGTCCCTTGAAATTCGTTATAAAGAGTTTACAGTTTTTTTATCACTGCCTCAAATGCAAAATGATTATGGTAACTAAAATTTGCATGAACTACTTGCCTACGCAGACTTTGACGAGCAAGTTTTTTCTGTTTTAGCGATTTTATTGAATAAAGTCAAGGTTCGTCACCAACTTTTGCCCTTCGCCTTACTTCCACAGTTACTTAGTTTTCTATCCGCTGTCACATAACATTGGGACTGTTTCTGAGTAGAGGTACTAAGTTATGACTCTTGTTCGAAAGTAGAGTTAATAGTTGGTACGATCAGTTACAGTTAGTATTTAGGTACTAGCTATCCGGGTATTCGTGGCTGGTCTTGCCTCAGGGACAGTGTAGGCTTCCATTATTTTTTAGGGTTCCGTACAAAAAGGGTAAAACGGGACCTTATTGCTAAGACTTCGCTGTCCGTCCGTCTATCACCAGGCTGTATGCTATGAACCGTGATGGTTAGACAGTAAAAATTTTCACAGATGATATATTTCTAAAAATACTTTAAAACCGAATAAAATAAATATTGAATTTTTGCCGTTTTTATTGGTTGTACGGAACCCTTCTTGCGCGAGTCCGACTCGAAATTGGCAGGTTTTTAAATATAAGTGGCAAACCTGCTGGTAAGTGTTCACCTCCAATTTGTATAATAATGTGTGTAATTTTCAGTGACAAGAATAACTAAGAGGTCTTTATTAACCCTTCGTTTAAAGCGGTAACCGTTAAAGTAACCATTTAACGGTTCCTATAGTTTAGCGGATGAAACCGCAGGACGAAAGTAGCACGTAAGTTATAAGATGAGAAATCTCTTTATGCTAATTTCACTGGAAACAAAACCCTTTAATACGGAAGAGTACGAGTAATACAACAATACAGTGTAATTAAGCGTATCGTGTGTAGATGAGTTATTAAGAAATGGTATAATAAGCCAGGGCTTCATTATACCCATTATTATGAGATTTTACTAGAAATTGCAACAAAAACAGCTGCTCTATGATCTACCTACATTTCGTAGCATGTGAACGATACCTATTTTCTCCAGAGTGTAAATTATATTCTCCTGTAAAACAGCTGATTCTCTCAATTTCAGGGTGACAAAGAATTTCAGGGGAAGGGTATTTCAAAGGTACAATGAGCTCCTTTACCGTACCCTTCCTAGCTAGCCGGTATTACGTCCATTATCCCAAATTCAAGGTCAAAGCAAAATCATTCCTTTTGCTTTATTACTTTACGACTAGAAAATAAAATCTTAATAATTATGATCACAAAAAAAACCTCAAAAGTCAAAAATTTAAAAAAATAAACTATAACTTCGCTGTTTACCAATCAGCTAATCTCTTTCCAATTTAAATCGAATACCGACAACACGGAAAAGTCAATCACTACACTTAAAATCGATTCGCAATCACTATTTAAAAACACTCAAAATTTGAACTCCGAACACGAAAGCTCACTTTTTAATTTGGCAACAAAAAAAAACGCACCAACAAAAAAATAAACACGTCCAAAAACTAAACTTTCAAAATTCGAACACCAACCAGTGACTGAAACTGTCAGCGAGAAAAACAGAACTGTCAGTGAGAAAGTTAACCTTCTTAGTCCATTTCGTATTTGGATCGCGATTTTGTTTTATGTTGTGTGGAAAGCGCGCGAAACGTCCGCCGCGGGCGGATTCTGCCTACACTTGTGCTTTCAGCTTTCAGGGCGCTACTGCGGACCGAGCTATCTCCGCTTATCGATGCGTTGTTCGCTGATTGTAGACTCGAAACCGATCCTACTCAAATGAAGTAAGCTCGTATAGACCGATCGGGGAACTGGTGTCAGGATATTTAAATCCCCTGAAAAGTCGACGTTTATAGTCGTCACAAAATAAGAAAGACCGTAGAATGTAACTTGGAACGCTTTTCGCGCATACTTTATGGTAGCATGTAATGTCAAATTATAACGAAACTCTCAAAAACAGTTACGTTCTCTTACTTTACGTTACATTACTTTTCTGTAAACTCACATCAAGTAGAAAGACAGATAGAGTCCCGTATTAGATACAGGTGAAACCAAAAAAACTACCCTACTGCCCGAGTACGTATACTTCAAGCACATAAATTGACGCATAAAAACTATTAAAAAATCTGTAACCAGATTAACATCGTTACAACATAAGCATCTAGATCGATTTATAACTCGACTCGTAAACTCGATTATCAAAAATCCGGTCAACGTCAAAAACTTTACTCTCGCTATCTCTAAAATCTCCGAACGAACTTATCACAAACTGAAGTTTGACAGCTAAAAGATTCATCATAAAAATAGCTGACAGTGACACTGGGGTCGATTCACAGTAGCCCCAGCGAGGGCGCCCTCCCCGTAGGGCGGGACGGCCAGTCTACTGGAACGAACACTTTACCGCTCAATTTGACGCTCATATTGTATTTAGCAAAGCCTAATTATGAATCTACAACTTCTAGCGTTTACGTAGATAAGGATCGAGGGAAGGTCTTAGATCAGACTCTACGGGACAAATCAATTGTCCTTTATGTAAGAAATACCATTGATCGGTACCTTTTTTAACACGCTTTTATTAGCTTCACCTGTATGTTTGTATGTATGTTTGTCACCGACTGCTTTGAGCGCGTTTTTGACCCACTTTGAACGGTCAGATTTCATTCAAACTTTGTAGATATATCGAGGAGCGATGACAATACACTAAACAAATCGTGTTTTTTAGTTTTTTTAACTAATATTTTTAATTATATTGAAGGTACTTACACATATTTATGTCACTTCACTAGTACCATTAATAATAGTACCAGCGACGCAGCTGTTATTCCTGTACCAAATTTACGTTTATATGTATGTAACTTTTCTCTCCGAATGTGTATTCCACATAGTGGTGGGGTCGGCCTTTCTAACTTTTCAGCTCTATCCTAGACACTATTTTCAGAAATCTCATTCGAAGGTGTCACAAAAATGGATCGTTAAGAAGTTAAGGTTTATCAAATTAATCGCGCAACTCAATTTTTCGATTTCGGGCTTCATTTCGTAGTTAATTCGATAGCTATTATCTACTGTCCTCTATCGCTTCACTACCGCATTAAAAACCCTGTAATTTATTTTTTTTACCCACAAATATCCAGCCTCAATATTCGAGACTTCGTCGAAATGTTTCCAAAAATAAAACAACAAAATACCTTTCGAGAGTTCGTTCCAAGAATTCATTAAAATATTCGTTTGAGCAAAAATTTTACAAATTCATTGAAATGCCATGAAAATTACGAGCCTAGAAAAACATTTTCAAATATGAATAATACATTTAATTCAGGCACTTACGTGTAAAAAAATACGGTTGCGATCCGATTTCTGTAACATGCAGCTTTGAAATGTTAAACTTTTTCCTCGCGCACATCCGCGGAGATTTTATTCGTAGGGTGAGGGCGGCGGGCAGGTGAACATTTTGACGCTGACAGGGTCTGACAGGGACATGGATTTCCGGGATTTATTCCAAAAAACAAGTTACTACAGTAATACACGAGCAAATTGATTGAAGTATTGTATATTAGGATAGAAATGGAACTTTATTCTGGAGTAAGTTTTTTCAATTTAACATTCAAGAGTATAATAATATTTCATTGAATAAATCGTATAAAATCCCACTTTTAAAGCTAAACTTTTGATTGTAAAGTTGCAGTCATCTCTTTCTTACTCACTGAAATAAAATAGGCTGCATAGATAATTTTATTCCAGTAACATTTATTTTGTAGAACTAACACTACAAAATCCACGGAATTACATACAGAAGACAGCAGTTAAAAACTAATGTAGCACCTAGCGGTCTAATCGCTAACAGCAACATCTTCAATGCAACTTTTAGGTGGCGAGGGATCACAAGAAAGGTGGGATATCTTGAGGATAATGTAGGATCAGGAACAGGATCAAGGAATCTGAAAAGGAACGAGGACGCTTTGAGTAAGTTACTCGTATATAGTTGCATTTTACAAGTAGTGCCAATATTGAGGTTTATTAGAATCCCGTAATCGCCTAAACTAGCCTAAGGCTATCTGAGCCAAGTTTTAGCATCAACGACACTTTAGTTATTTTATTCTGAAACTTACGGAAACTTTTCACGGTCGGTTATTTTTGGTGGACCAAAATCTATCTACACAATCCAACAAGACATAGTAATAAGTACAGTGTCGAGACAGTGCCCTCGGCCGAGTACTCGGTTTGTATAAACAGTTTGACGAGGCGAGACAGTCACCAGAACCATGATTTGTTTGATCGGCCGAGTGTGCCCATTTACTGTTTTGCCACTTGTTTTTATTATTTTTTTTCTGTATGTTTAGCTATTATTCCTCCGGCAAAGGTCGGAAACATTATTCAGCAAAACACAGTTGTATAACACGGACACGGTCACATTATCTCGAGACCTAGCGTTGATGACGTCACGTCGCGTCGGCGCTCTGATATGGTGCGCAAAACAAGCATCCTCTAGTAGGATATTATTATAACCAATAAGATTTCCAACAAAACAAATATTGTGTCAATTAATTTTATGTAGGTAATATTATTATAATGTTATGATTAAAATGATGAAAAATAAATGAAACAATCTTGGTTAAGTGGGTACAAGAAGTGTTTAAAACTTAACAAAAATGTCCTACGTTGCAACAAAAACAATATTTTAACGTAACAGCAATAACAAAATAACAATAAAAGTCCAAACGTAACAATGAAATGTTTAAAAATATACCACGAATAAACAAATCGACGCGTATCGGCAACGAAAGTGCTAATCGTACTGACGCGCCCGCGCCGGGGCGAGCGCGGGGAGGTGAAAGGAGAACGGGGCGGGAGGTTCGCATTCCAGCGAGGTCTCAAGATAATGTGACCGGGTTGTATATCATCTCAAGATTTTACACACCATTGACCTATAATCTATGACAATGCGCACATGCAGGAAGCATTGTGGTATGTTTTTGTTTTTGAGGGTAGTTTTTTTTAAGCGTTGTGAATGCTACTTTGCATACTGTCTCGCCACTGTACTCGTTACTAAACCAACTCATTCCAGACACTGCAGCCCTTTCCTGCGTAGTTGTGTACAAATAGCCAGTCGATCTGTTCGCGTCCTACGTCACTCGTGACGTCAAACTTTATATAATAGTACGTCAACGGCACGAGTTGTATTCAATACGGTGTACAGGGTGGAAAGTTTATTTGGTAGCACTTTAGACGGTATGGCTTAATTCAATTTTTGTGAAGGCTGTTTACGGAATTTGTGATATTTTGATTGGTGTTTACAATGTAAAAACTTATTTTTTGACGTGATAACGTCTAATAAATGGATGAACGCCGGCTGCACGCACGATTAAGTGACCCGTTACGCTCATTGTAACGTCACGATCGGAGCGAGAACAGTAGTATGCAATCATTTCATCAATGTTTTGTTATGACGTTGTCACGACTATCGTCCGTAAACCGACTTTACAGACAACCAATTTTTTTGAACTTGAAAATTAGCAACATACAGTACACTTTAGAACGTTCCATAAATTATAGTACACTTTGGTACACATATTAGTACGAAATTGACAGTTTTTTTTAGATTTTCTATTTTTTTTTTAATTCTCGTAGGGAGACTTTCTCACCATTAGGACATTAGCATCATAAAAATAATAGTCCAATATTTCTTAGACACGTGAACAGCCTCTAGTTTTTTATAACTCTTATGCAACTACAACGGTTACGATATTACCGTCTCAAGTATTTTCTCCACCCTGTACTATTACGTAGGCACCCGAGAATACCTGCGCAAGGAAGTGACGTCGGAACCCCGGTTACAACTGAATCTGTGAACGTGACGCTCGCGTAGGTTGACGGTAATAAAGGCTGCAGGTGAAGCTTGGTAACTACTTACTCAAATCGTAACGATGTAACAACGAACTTTGACCTTTATTAACTTATTGACCGCCATACTCGTAGTTGCGTATACTTGATTAGCGCTAACGGGTTGGGCGCCAACAACTTCTATCGTTGACAAAAACCACACTACAAAAATATTGAATAATTCATGTTTAAACATTTTTACGAGTATTTTAAACTAAACCTCTTTTGGGGGCCTTAAGGCGAGACTTCGGTTCTGTCTAACTCGATACTTGATCGGTAGGTTCAAGGAGTTAGTTGGGTAATTATTCCCTACGTGTTTTTTGATAATAAAACATATTTTAGTAAATTGTACGTAAGGAGAGAGACTTCCTAAAATAATAATAAAACAATGCGTCAAAACCATGTCAGATTTCCTAGTAACGTTTCATACGAGTATGTTGGCCTTCGACATACGATTTCATTTCGCTATGAGAAAATCCCTTTAATCTCTATGAATGATAAAAATTAGGGTTGGGTCAAGGGTCAAAGGTCAGAAATACTAAACGCCTATGTGATATGGCCTACGTGGCCTATCAGATACATAATCTTAGGTCCGGCGTGCATTTTCAGGAAATTCCCCACTCTGCCAGCCCGAGTCACACTGCCGGGGCATATTTGTCTATGTTTTATATTGACAAAAATGTTTACAAACAAAAAAAAACCTAAAATATTTTGTTAAAATTAACAGGCGCATTGTAACAAAATAGTAACAACGCGTCAAAATGTCAAAACCACGTCAGTTTCTATAGTAAAATCCCTGAAATTGTAATAAAATGTTGTATAATATAAGCACTCACCTATCGCGGAGTCAGGTTTGAGCGTCTGGTCCCACGGCTCGTCTTCAGCCTTGCGAAAGCTCCGCTCCACTGGAAACAAATAAGTTATTAGTAGTTCGCCCCGGACTGTGCCCTCACCTGTGAACTCGTGACCTCTTGTGTTTTTACAATTTCACAGTAGTCCTCAGAGATGGCAGCGCAGTGAATATACTTCGAGTATTAAAGGTGTCTATTTTAACATTGCATTTGGATGAACTAATTAACCCTAAAATATCCCACAATTTGAAAGCGACACTCACTGTTAAGAAAGTTCGCCGCGCCCGACGCCTTCCGCGATTTCTTCTCGGTCGAGTCTTGAGCTGTAAAACAAACGTTTCATATTTATAACTCGTTTTTTGTCAAGCTGACTGATAAGTCGAGTAACTCACCAGTGAGGTTGTTCTGGCGTATGCTCACGAGTACTCACTAATGAGGTCAGTTATATCTTATTATATTATGCAAAAGCAAGGTATTTATAATAAGATCTGCATGTTCAACAAGCTACCGCTCAGTGTCACGAACCTACATGCTCTAGAATTCAAAAGAAAAATAAAACAATTCTTCGAGTCCAACCCTTTTTACTCCCCGAATGAGTTTATGAGACTGCGTCTAACTGAATCTTCATTCTTGTGTTAGTTAGAAGTATTGAAATTATTTTATATAACTTTATGACTACCTATTGTTAATTTTTCTTCTTTTAATATTTTATTTTATGATTAATTTGTACTATGTGTAATGACTTGCCCAGTGTAACATTCTGTTATAAGGCCAATAAATCACTTTACTTTACTATCGTATGGCCAGGATTACTCGCGCCTTACGTTAGCTAAGTTTAGTGCGTATACCCGTGAGGTTGTTGTGGTGTATCCTCTCCATGAACCGCGATATCCTGTTGTTGTGGTGCTCCCCGTCCAGACAGCAGCCCTCCTCCACGGCGCGCGCGCAGGCCCGGTGCACGCGCAGCTTGCAGTCTGCGAACGTACACTCTGAACTAAATTAGTTCGTAAGGTCGAGTGGCTGTATAGGCCGAGTAACCAGTGTCAAAGTTTTTGGGCCGCCTGAAGGCCTCGGACACCCTTTTACTACACAAATAAGTTTTTTTATTAAAGGATGATTATTATTTATTACTTACTGCGCTTAGCGGTTTTACCCGAATTTTCAGAGGTAATCCCGACACTGGGTATGCTAGTCAGCTATGAGTGTGAAACTTTTTACCTGTGCAGACGTAGGCCTGCGGCGCGAGTCCCCAGATGACGTGGTCGCAGCGGTGGCAGTGCCCGACTGACGTCAGCGCTTGTAGCTGTAAGTGGTGGCCACGGACTACGAACTGCAACAAAAATAAAGGAGGGTTCGTGAAGGTCGGTGGTAGCCAAATGCAGATTTATTCATTAAAAAAAATAAAAATAATACTGGTAAAATCTGGTAATATCTAAGTGTGACGAAGACACATGTACTGCTGCTAGTAATATAAATCGTCTTCGGTTGATACCCTTTCATAATTGGGATCAAACTTCAAGGTAAGTTTCGTTTGATTCAAAAATATACTTTGAACTACTAGAATTAAACAGGGTCTATGAAAGGGTTTGCAAAGCCGAAAAGTAGTTCTCTACTACTAGCTCGTAGTACTCATTATTATGAACAACTTTTACTACGAGACCAATCCGGGTACGCGACAAAAAAAAACCAGCTGTTCCGTAGAAAAATGTCGTTGACACTCGACAAAATGTATGGAACAGCTGATTTTTCTTTCGCAAACTCCGGGTTGGTCCCATAGTAAAAGTTGTTCATAATGATGAGTACTATGTGTTAGAAACATAAAATTATATAATGGCAACATTCTGATTTGCTGGGTTTTTTAGAATCCAAGGCACGGCAACATTAGTTTTGACACTTCCTCTTCACAATTTGCTCTTTAAGAATAAGCAACGAATAAACGAATTAAACAAAATTTTAATAGTTTTTATGGAATTTCATCCATAAATTGGTGCCGAAACCCTAAGCAAACGAACAATAAAACCTTCGAGCGTATCACCGGCAAGTTGAAAGGCGGTTTTGCAAGAAAATCGAGAGATAGCACGTGCCGGCCGGAGACTACTCGCGTGGCGGCCTTTTCAACGTAGGCGTAGAAGATACGACCAGTCAAGCAAGCCTAAAAATACAAATCAATCCGCAAAATGGAGCAACAAAAACAATTCGATGCAGCGGCCTCGACGAAAATGCGGCGCTTAAAGGTCCAAATCGCCCAATTCAAAGGGCAGATAACACGTGCCGTCAAATTTGCAGAAGAGCAACGTGCACAGGTGTTAATAGATTCCGAAGGGATCACACTTCGAATAAGGACGCTACACGAGGCGCTAATGGTTTACCGTGAAAACCATTTGAACCTGCTGATGCTGCAAGACACGTGCGCGGACGGCGATTTTGAGCACGACGACGTCGAAGACATGTGCCTGAAGGTCATAAGCGACCTCCAACGTCCCCTTACCGGAGCAGCAGCGACGTCAGCAAGTCCAGTCGACGACGATCCTGTGGTGCGGCCAGCAGACAACGTGGCAAGAAGGCTGCCGCAACTGGACGTGCCGACTTTCGACGGGCAGAGCGTCGTGGAATACAAAAGCTTCATCGACATGTTCACAGCCGTTATAGGTACCGATAAGCTGTTAGCGCCAGTTCAAAAATTATTTTATTTGAGAAAGTATCTCAAAGGTGATGCGCTAAGAATGATAGAAGGATTACCTTTAGTTAACGAGTCTTATACTCAAGCGCTTAGCTTATTAAGAAATAGGTATGATAACAAGTGTATTTTGATAACACATCACATAAATTTATTGCTCGACATCCAGCCAATATCAAGAGGTACAGCTCAAAATTTGAGATGCTTAGTATCACAAGCTCGACAACAACTAGGAGCATTGAAAGGGCTAGGTCAATCAACAGAACATTGGGATATGGTGATTGGAACAATTTTAATGCGAAAGCTCGATGCCTACACTTCCAGAGAGTATTTCACTAATAGGGATCAAGACAAGCTGCCAACCCTCAATGAATTGTTCGAGTTTGTGGAGAGACGAGCAACAGCCTTTGAAGAAAGTCACTTCACAGTCAATGCACCACACCAAACCCAGGGTAAGTTCACCAAACCTCAACATGTCAATAATCATGTAAATGCAGTCCCTGTAACTTCCAAATGTAGGTTTTGTGAAGCGTCTGATCACAAGTTGTACTCTTGCAAGAAATTTCAGTCAGTTAATATTAGCGAAAAATTAGCATTTGTGAACAAAAATAAATTATGTAAAATTTGCCTTAACTTTCACAATAATCAATGCAAGTACTTTTTCAAATGTGGGGTGTGCAAAAGTAAACAACATAACACGGTTCTTCATGAAGAGCGAAGCGATAATCAAGCCGTAACTTGTCAAAATAGCACAACCTCCACCGAAGTTTTATTACCTACCGTTAAAGTCAAGATTATGAGTCGAGATGGCTCCTACGTTGTAGCAAAGGGCCTCCTAGACAGCGGAAGCCAAACGAATTTTATTACCTCCGAACTAATGTGTAGGCTTTCATTGCCCACATTCAAACATGAGGTCAAAATATCAGCCTTAGGTCAAAAAGAGAAATTACTCACCAAGGCTACAAATATTATGTTAAACTCATTGCATGACAATTATAACTGCAATGCGTTGTTTTCTGTGGTAGACAACATCACATCTTTTCTGCCACAGAACAAATTTAACACCACAAAAATAAATATACCAGACAACATTCAGCTAGCCGACGATCAATTTAATATACCAAGCCAAATTTCATTTTTGCTCTCTTCTGAAGTATTCTTTAAAATAATGCTGCCAGACAAAATAGAGTTAAATGACAGTATGTGCTTGTTATCAACAAAATTCGGCTATGTTCTCTCTGGTAAAATTATTAGAGACAACATTTGTCTCTCGAGTGTTGAGGACAACAAGGTTGTCTTGCATGCTATCACCAGTTCAGATGACAATGTAGATCTCCTCCTTCAAAAATTTTGGGAAGAACAACACACACCTGAAATTCATAAGGAGGAAATATTAAAGCAAGATGTCTGTGAAGCCGAATTTAAAAGGTCGGTACAGTTAGTCGACAACCGCTTTCAAGTTACACTCCCTCTTAAAATGCCGGCCGATGATTTAAGGTTAGGCAACTCATTTGACATAGCATTGCAACGACTCAACAATTTAACAAAAAGATTTAATAAAGATTTCAAGCTAAAAGAGTCTTACTCTAATTTTATACAAGAATATATCAATTTAAATCATGCCAAGGTTATCAACTTAGCATCAGCAGATATTGATCGATATTACTTCATGCCGCATCACCCAGTATTGAGAGAAGATAGTAAAACCACCAAGCTAAGGGTGGTATTTGATGCCAGTGCCAAAACAAAATCAAATGTGAGTCTCAATGATGTCCTACACAATGGCCCTGTGGTACAAAATAGCCTCTTTGATATTCTGGTGTTGTTCCGGTCATTTGAAGTCATAGCCTTGTGCGATATTCGTCAGATGTACAGACAAATTAGAACCGATCCCTCTCAAAACCACTTGCAGAATATATTGTGGAGAAACGATATTAATGACTCATTAATGTGTTTACAGCTGCAGACTGTCACGTACGGCGTTAAAAGCTCCAGTTTTCTTGCTACACGATGCCTTGTAGAACTGGCTAAGAGGTATGGATCTCAATATCCCAAGGCAGCACACGTGTTGCTGAACAACACATATGTGGATGACTGCATCTACGGAGCCCAGAGTGTCTCCTTATTAAAAGAGGTATGTGACCAACTCATAAATTTATTGAGGTTAGGCAGCTTTGAACTACATAAGTGGAGCTCTAGTAACCAAGAAGTCTTATCCAATGTTCCACAGGAAAAACAAGTATTTGGCATAGCCCATGAATTCAGTAACGGCTCTGTATTAAAAGCGTTAGGCTTGTTTTTAGATGTTGAAAGCGATACTTTCAAAATTTGTAAGCCGCCTGGGAATATTCCCACACAGTGGACTAAGCGTACCGTTTTGAGTTGTATAGGATCCTTTTTCGACCCCTTGGGATTGGCTGGTCCTATTGTCACAAGAGCTAAAGAATTAATGCAAAAATTGTGGAAAGAACATTTACAATGGGATTCTCCTCTTTGTGGTGGTCTATTAATTGAGTGGAACGATTTCTTTGCTGATTTAATGAATATGGAGCCAATAATAGTAAACAGAAATTTAAAAATATGTAATGCGGATTATGTGGATTTGGTTGGATACTGTGACGCATCGACTATTGCATATGGTTGCTGCATTTATGTAACAGCTATACATGGAAAGGAAGTACATGTATCCTTAGTTTGCAGCAAGTCTAGAGTTGCTCCAGTAACCACTAAGTTGACGATCCCTAAGCTTGAATTAAATGGTGCAGTTTTACTCGCCAAGTTATTTAACAAAGTAGAGTCAATATTCAAAGATGTTAATTTTAGGCATATGTATCTATTTACTGATTCTCAAATTGTGTTATATTGGTTGAAGTCTGTAAAAAACCCACAATATATCCAACACCGGGTAAATACTATCAATGATTTAACTACTGAATGTAAATGGTTTCATGTCTCTGGTCAAAACAATGCAGCTGATGTGCTGTCGAGAGGGTTAAACCCTACTCAATTGTCCTCTCATAACATTTGGTGGCGTGGGCCACAAGAACTTTATGATGTAAACTTTATTCGTAAGGAAATAAACATAGATAAGGTCATAGTACCTAGAAATTATATTGTTGAAATTGTCAGTTGCAATGTGCAGCAAGAAATGTTGCCAATTTCAAATATATCGTCTATTGGTAAACTACAGCGAGTATTCGCATATGTATTAAGATTCATAAGCAATTGCAGAGTCAGCCTGCATGAACGTAGTATTAAGAATTTAACTGTAATTGAAATCAAAGATGCAACATCATTTTTAATTAAATATATCCAACAGGTGCATTTTCCTGAGGAGATAAAATGTATTAAAAAGGGAGCTCCAATAAAGACCAATCTCAAGTCACTCAGTCCATTTATGGACAATTTTGGAGTTATGAGAGTAGCAGGCAGAATACAAAATGCCAATGTGCCATATAACCAAAAACACCCAATTATTTTGCCTGGCAAATGTCATTTTACCACTCTCATCATCCGCAATGAGCATTTGTCTTTATTGCACTCTGGACTAAAATTAACCCATGCCGGACTAATCCAAAGATATTATATTGTAAGTGCGGTAAGGGAAATAAAGAAAGTTATACACAGGTGTATCACCTGCTTTAAATTTAGAGCGGAAAAGGCTTCCCAGTTAATGGGAGCTCTACCCTACTCTCGTGTAAATCAAGATAGGCCATTCAATAAAATCGGGATTGATTATTGTGGGCCCTTTAAAATCAAGCAGTCTACAATGCGCAGATCAATTATAACAAAGGGATATGTACTAGTCATAGTTTGCTTTTCAACCAAAGTTTTGCATTTGGAACTGGTTTCCGATTTAACTACAGAATGCTTCCTCGCAGCTTTTAAGAGGTTCTGTTCTAGACGAGGACTCCCTGCCATTGTAAATTGTGACAATTGTTCAACTTTCAAAGGCGCCAATAATCAATTACGACAGCTATATCTATTGAATAAGTCTGAAACTCACAAAAACATTATTCAATCTTATTGTACCACTAAGGGTATCGAGTTCAGGTTCTCACCATGCTACAGCCCGACCCACGGAGGCCTATGGGAAAGTGCTGTAAAAAGCTTCAAACACCATTTCAAACGGGTCGTGGGAGACCTCTCCCTCACCTACGAACAATTTAATACAGTAATGGTTGACATTGAAGGAATTTTGAACTCGAGACCCTTAACACCGTTATCAGGTGATGTAACAGATTTTACTTATTTAACTCCGGGACACTTTGTATGTGGAGCCCCCATAAACCAACCTCCTGAGCCAGATCTCACCTCCACAAACATAAATTCCTTAAAGTTTTGGAGAAAATGTACAAAAGTAAAGCAAGATTTCTGGAAATCATGGCAAAGGACTTACCTGTCACAACTTCTAAAGCGTCCTAAATGGACTCAAAGCTCTAAAAATATATTGATTGGGGACCTAGTGTTACTGATAGATGAAAAAACAGCCCCATTGCATTGGCCTTTAGCTAGAGTTGTGCAGGTATGTCCTGGTGCTGATGGTAGAGTGAGGGTTGTGGAGGTGAAGATTGCCTCAGGGGGGACTCACCGGAGGGCTATAAACAAGGTAGCAGTGCTGCCTATTTATGATGATAGTTCTTAAGCAGATCTATCATCATGCAATATTGTTAATGCATGTTGTCAATAACAACAAATAAGCTTGTATAAATTAAATAAATCACTTATTGATAATTAATGAGTTGCCTTGCCAAAATTTATATCAAATGTAGTTTCCAGATTCAAAATTTGCAAGTTGTTGCCTTTATTATGTACATGTAAAATATTAAATTCATGATTTTTACATTGTTTTTTGATCTTATCTAATATTGTATAATCATCATCGGCTGGAGCTAAAAATAGAATCAATTGGCCTCGCCAATTTATGTTAGAAACATAAAATTATATAATGGCAACATTCTGATTTGCTGGGTTTTTTAGAATCCAAGGCACGGCAACATTAGTTTTGACACTTCCTCTTCACAATTTGCTCTTTAAGAATAAGCAACGAATAAACGAATTAAACAAAATTTTAATAGTTTTTATGGAATTTCATCCACTATGATAACCTAGAATATCTCAAGTGTCTAATCAGCCACCCTGTATAGTTGGCCCAAGAAGGGTTTTAGTTGACGGATCAAATTTTCCTAAAAGTATTTATGTCCTTGTCGAATAGGTTACAATGATCCACATCATTAGAGTTTTTTTCGTTGGTTTAGAAATGACAAAGAAAGTCTTCAAACTTGGGCCCAATTTGGTCATATTTTCTTCAACAATTATATTATTAAAAAACTAAAATAAAACCGTGGGGCAAGAAAACCGTGGGACGTGCCCCACGGTTTTATTTTAGTCTAGTCTATGCATTATGTTTATAATTCCCACGACTGTATCTATTTTATTATTTTTTGGTTTTTAGTACATTTTTTTTTATCTTCTATATCTATATATATAAAAGTGAAGGTCGTGACTGACTGACAGATCAACGCACAGCCTAAACCGCTTAAGCTACAAACGTCAATTTTGGACAAAAGTTTTATATCAAAAAGCGGACGCACACTAAGAAAGGAATTTGCCCAATTCAACCCTTAAGAGGGTGAAAAGGGGTGTTTAAGTTTGTATGAAAAAATTTTTTTTCTTTATGCTACGATTATCAAACTTTGGGAATATACTAAAGTTAAAAAAATAATTGACACCTATTTCAACATTTCTTAAAAATCAACCCCTAAAGGGGTGAAACGGAGCAATAAAGTTTGTATGAAGATTTTTTTTTTAATGCTGTGGTTATGAAACTTTGCAAATATACTAAGCTTAAGAAAATAATTGACACTTATTTTTTTGTTTTTTGAAAATCAACCCCTAAAGGGGTGAAACGGAGTATTGAAGTTTGTATGGAGTTTTTTTTTTTGATACTGTGGCTACGAAACTTTGCAGATATACTAAGCTAAAAAAAATAATTGACACTTATTTTTTTGTTTTCTGAAAATCAACCCCTAAAGGGGTTAAACGGAGTGTTGAAGTTTGTATAAAATTATTTTTTTCCTAATACTTCGATTATTTAACTTTGCTATTGTAATAAGCTAAAAAAAATATTAGATACCTGTTTCATTATTTTTTGAAAATCCACCCCTGAAAGGGTTAAACAGAGTGTTGAATCAACGCATCAACATTAACAGATCAACGCACAGCCTAAACCGCTTAAGCTACAAACGTCAAATTTGGACAAAAGTTTTATAACAAAAAGCGGACGCACGCTAAGAAAGGAATTTGTCCAATTCAACCCCTAAGAGGGTGAAAAGGGGTGTTTAAGTTTGTATGAAAAAAATATTTTTCTTAATGCTACGATTATCAAACTTTGCAAATATACTAAAGTTAAAAAAATAATTGACACCTGTTTCATCATTTTTCAAAAATCAACCTCTAAAGGGGTGAAACGGAGCAATGAAGTTTGTATGGAGATTTTTTTTTAATGCTGTGGTTATGAAACTTTGCAAATATACTAAGCTAAAGAAAATATTAGACACTTATTTTTTTGTTTTTTGAAAATCAACCCCTAAAGGGGTGAAACGGAGTGTTGAAGTTTGTATGGAGTTTTTTTGATGCTATGGTAACGAAACTTTGCAAATATACTAAGCTAAAAAAAAAAATTGACACTTATTTTTTTGTTTTTTGAAAATCAACCCCTAAAGGGGTTAAACGGAGTGTTGAAGTTTGTTTAAAAATATTTTTTTCCTAATACTACGATTATTTGACTTTGCAATTGTACTAAGCTAAAAAAAATATTAGATACCTGTTTCATTATTTTTTGAAAATCAACCCCTGAAAGGGTTAAACAGAGTGTTGAATCAACGCATCAACATCAACAGATCAACGCACAGCCTAAACCGCTTAAGCTACAAACGTCAAATTTGGACAAAAGTTTTACACCAAAAAGCGAACGCACACTAAGAAAGGAATTTGCCCAATTCAACCCTTAAGAGGGTGAAAAGGGGTGTTTAAGTTTGTATGAAAAAAATATTTTTCTTAGTGCTACGATTATCAAATTTTGCGAATATACTAACGGTAAATAAATAATTGACACCTATTTCATCATTTTTGAAAAATCAACCCCTAAAAGGGTGAAACGGAGTATTGAAGTTTGTATGGAGAATTTTTTTTTGGTGCTGTTGTTACGAAACTTTGCCAATATACTAAGCTAAAAAAAAAAATTGACACTTATTTTTTTGGTTTTTGAAAATCAACCCCCGAAGGGGTTAAATGGAGTGTTGAAGTTTGTGTAAAATATTTTTTCCCAATGCTATGATCATTTAATTTTGCAGATGTACTAAGCTAAAAAAAATAATAGATACCTGTTTCATTATTTTTGGACAGTCAACCCTAAAAGGGGTGAAACGGGGTATTAAAGTTTGTATGGAAATATTTTTTTTAATGCTACGATTATTTAACTTGGCAAAGATTAAATAAATTATTAAATTATTAAACTTAAACTAAGCTAAAAAAATAATAGATACCGGTTTCATTATTTTTGGAAAATCAACCCCTAAAGGGGCGAAATGGCGTGGTAAATGTTGTACGGAGAGAGAATTGTAATGACTCACTGACAGACCAAACCACTGGTCGTAGAAATTAGAAATATGGAAGGTGTGTTTGTCTTGATGAGTAAACGTGTACCAAGAAAGGATTTTTTGAAATTCAACCTCTAAAGGGGTGAAATAGGGTGTTAAAGTTAGGATGGAGAAGCATTGTTTTTGACGTCACGGTATTGAAACTTTACAATATACGAAGCTTAACAAAATAACGAACACCTATTTCACCATTTTTGGAAAATCAACCCCTGTGGGGGTGAAATGGCGTGGTAAAGATAGTACGGTGAAAGAATTTGTTTTGATGCTAACTCAATGAAACTTTACAGATGTACTAAACTTAAGGCGGGTAAACAACATCAGGAAAAAATCCAAAACCTTCGAAAAGTCATATCCTCGAGGTGGAACTGCTAATTATCTCGAAAATTAAAAACATTTTTACCCAAGCGCTGAGACTAAAAAGTCACCAAAATCTCGGACCTTTTTGGAGCCATTAAAAATAACATAGTCGCCTCAAAAACATGGCCTCCATATAAACTTTGAGGGTCTATATCTCTGAAACGGTTGAAGATGGGCGAGTGTTTGACTAAATGTCATAGGAGTTAACAAGGGCTACTTGATGGTGGTGGCGAAAATCCGAACGATTCAAAATGATTCGAGGGGGCTGACTTATTGCATCCAGGGGTTTTTGGAGTCCCCGCTTCCATTGTATGACACTTTTTACATGCTCTCAAAAAAGAGGGTTAAATTACGGAAAAATTTTCGGTTCCCGAGGTATAGTCCACGCGGGCGAAGCCGTGGGCGGAAGCTAGTCTATCTATATATATAAAAGTGAAGGTCGTGACTGACTGACACATGTACGCACAGCCTAAACCGCTTAAGCTACAAACGTGAAATTTGGACAAAAGTTTTATATCAAAAAGCGGACGCACACTAAGAAAGGAATTTGCCCAATTCAACCCTTAAGAGGGTGAAAAGGGGTGTTTAAGTTTGTATGAAAAAATTTTTTTTTCTTTATGCTACGATTATCAAACTTTGCGAATATACTAAAGTTAAAAAAATAATTGACACCTATTTCAACATTTTTTAAAAATCAACCCCTAAAGGGGTGAAACGGAGCAACAAAGTTTGTATGAAGATTTTTTTTTTAATGCTGTGGTTATGAAACTTTGCAAATATACTAAGCTTAAAAAAATAATAGACACTTATTTTTTTGTTTTTTGAAAATCAACCCCCGAAGGGGTGAAACGGAGTATTGAAGTTTGTATGGAGATTTTTTTTTATACTGTGGCTACGAAACTTTGCAGATATACTAAGCTAAAAAAAATAATTGACACTTATTTTTTTGTTTTCTGAAAATCAACCCCTAAAGGGGTTAAACGGAGTGTTGAAGTTTGTATAAAATTATTTTTTTCCTAATACTTCGATTATTTAACTTTGCTATTGTAATAAGCTAAAAAAAATATTAGATACCTGTTTCATTATTTTTTGAAAATCCACCCCTGAAAGGGTTAAACAGAGTGTTGAATCAACGCATCAACATTAACAGATCAACGCACAGCCTAAACCGCTTAAGCTACAAACGTCAAATTTGGACAAAAGTTTTATACCAAAAAGCGGACTCACACTGAGAAAGGAATTTTCCCAATTCAACCCCTAAGGGGGTGAAAAGTGGTGTTTAAGTTTGTATGAAAAAAATATTTTTCTTAATGCTACGATTATCAAACTTTGCGAATTTACTAACGTTAAAAAAATAATTGACACCTGTTTCATTATTTTCGAAAAATCAACCCCTAAAGGGGTGAAACGGAGCATTGAATTTTGTATGAAGAATTTTTTTTGGTGCTGTGGTTTCGAAACTTTGCCAATATACTAAGCTAAAAGAAATAATAGACACTTATTTTTTTGTTTTTTGAAAATAAACGGAGTGTTGAAGTTTGTATAAAAATATTTTTTTCCTCATACTACGATTTTTTGACTTCGCAATTGTACTAAACTAAAAAAAATATAAGATACCTGTTTCATTATTTTTTTTAAATCAACCCCTGAAAGGGTTAAAAAGAGTGTTGAATCAACGCATCAACATCAACAGATCAACGCACAGCCTAAACCGCTTAAGCTATAAACGTCAAATTTGGACAAAAGTTTTATACCAAAAAGCGGACGCACATTAAGAAAGAAATTTTCCCAATTCAACCCTTAAGGGGGTGAAAAGGGGTGTTTAAGTTTGTATGAAAAAAATATTTTTCTTAATGCTACGATTATCAAACTTTGCGAATATACTAACGTTAAAAAAATAATTGACACCTGTTTCATCATTTTCGAAAAATCAACCCCTAAAGGGGTGAAACGGAGCATTGAATTTTGTATGAAGAATTTTTTTTGGTGCTGTGGTTTCGAAACTTTTCCAATATACTAAGCTAAAAGAAATAATAGACACTTATTTTTTTGGTTTTTAAAATCAACCCCCGAAGGGGTTAAATGGAGTGTTGAAGTTTGTATAAAATATTTTTTCCCAATGCTCTATGATCATTTCATTTTGCAGATGTACTAAGCTAAAAAAAATAATAGATACCTGTTTCATTATTTTTGGACAGTCAACCCTAAAAGGGGTGAAACGGGGTATTAAAGTTTGTATGGAAATATATTTTTTGATGCTACGATTATTTAACTTTGCAAATTTCCTAAGCTCAAAAAAATAATAGATACCGGTTTCATTATTTTAGGAAAATCAACCCCTAAAGGGGTGAAATGGCGTGGTAAATATAGTACGGAGAGAGAATTGTAATGACTTACTGACAATATTTAACAACGCACAGCCTAAACCGCTGGTCATAGAAATTTGAAATATGGAAGGTGTGTTTGTCTTGATGAGTAAACGTGTACCAAGAAAGGATTTTTTGAAATTCAACCTCTAAAGGGGTGAAATAGGGTGTTAAAGTTAGTATGGAGAAGCATTGTTTTTGACGCCACGGTATTGAAATCCTTACAAATATACGAATCTTAAAAAAATAACGAACACTTATTTCACCATTTTTGGAAAATCAACTTCAGTGGGGGTGAAAGGGCGTGGTAAAGATAGTACGGGGAAAAATTGTTTTGATGCTAACTCAATAAAACTTTACAGATGTACTAAACTTAAGGCGGGTTAACAACATCCGGAAAAAATCCAAAACCTTCGAAAAGTCACATCCTCGAGGTGGAACTGCTAATTATCTCGAAAACTAAAAACATTTTTACCAAAGCGCTGAGACTAAAAAGTCATTAAAACCTCGGACCTTTTTGGAGCCATTAAAAATAACATAGTCGCCTCAAACACATGGCCTCCATATAAACTTTGAGGGTCTTTATCTCCGAAACGGTTGAAGATGGGTGGGTGTTTGACTAAATGTCATAGGAGTTAACAAGGGCTACTTGATGGTGGTGGCGAAAATCCGAACGATTCAAAATGATTCGAGGGGGCTGACTTATTGCATCCAGGGGTTTTTGGGGAGCGGGGACGCTTCCATTGTATGACACTTTTTACATGCTCTCAAAAAAGAGGGTTAAATTAATTTCATCCCGGAAAATTTTTCGGTTCCCGAGGTATAGTCCACGCGGGCGAAGCCGTGGGCGGAAGCTAGTTGTTTTATAAAACCGTTTAACTTAAAATTTTTTTTTACCTATTTTTATTTTCTAGTTTTTAGTTTTTATTTTATATAGTACATTGTATTATACTGGTTGAGCACTTTCATTTGATACCCATATTGATGGGATCGATAAAACCTACGTTATCCGCCATTTTGTAGCGGCCGCCATCTTGTATTTCAATTTTTTATAGTGTATTGTATTCTGCTTGTTGAGCCCTTTCATTTGATACCCATATTGATGGGATCGATAAAACCTACGTTATCCGCCATTTTGTAGCGGCCGCCATCTTGAATTTCAATTTTTTATAGTATATTGTATTCTGCTTGTTGAGCCCTTTCATTTGATACCCATATTGATGGGATTGATAAAACCTACGTTATCCGCCATTTTGTAGCGGCGGCCATCTTGAATTTATAATGATAATGAATAAACATAATTGTATTGTCACCAAAATCCAAAGTGTATACAAAATTTCAGATAAATCGGTTGACAGGAAGAGGGTGAAATTTGAATTACTAAATTTGACCCAAGAAAAAAGAAACGTGAGCTAAATAAAACCGTTTAAAAACTAGCTGTTCCTTAGAAAAATGTGTTGTGAAAAAATACTGTGTTTATACTCGTAATTACGTCACGAAAAGTGAGTACGTGATAAGGTTAGGTTAGTGAATGAAGGTTCCTCACCGGCTGCGGATGCTGTTTGGTGAGCTGCTTGACTCGCTGCTTGTACAGCTTGTCTCGCTGCAGGAAGGAGCCGCGGCCCGCGCCCGCCGCCGCCACGCTCGCAGGCCTACGGACAAATATTACATAGATAGATAAAGTCTTTATTGTTCACACGAGAAATTATAAACAAAAGGATTACGACACTTAAAACTGTGGGGCTAGCACAACTTTGACGTAAAAATACGTAGCGAGTTTTCGATGGAAAAGTGTACGCCATTTACGCCTGTCAAGTGTGCTCCTGACGGGTGTAAATGGCGTACACTTTTCTATCGAATACACGCTACGTGTTTTTACGTCAAAGTTGTGCTAGGCCCACTGTGTACTATACTTGAATATTACTAAGTAGAAGAAATTCGTATCAGACTTCGAGGGTAGACTTGTATCCCAGCTGTGGGACGATTAAAGGTGGAGTAGTAGTAGTAAGTACGTAAGTCAATAAGCTGGTATAGAGCAAGTGGCTAGCCCTAGAGTCAGAGTTTTTAGGCCGCCTGAAGGTACAATATTATTTTACATCTACACATAATATCTGCTCGCTGCTTTGACCGTGGTAGCCCTCAATGAAATAGTGTAATAAACACACTTCGCAGGGGTAGTTTTGTGAAAAAAAAAGTTTTAATTATTTTCTAGTTTTTGAAAACCGAGTTTTAAAGAATTGAAGCAAGTAATATTTTTTCCATAGAAACTTTACCACCAACCAACTGTGTAACCAAACCCCTTGTTTTGTCCCTTGGGGTTTATATAATATATTCAAAAAATTGTTATTTCATATTGTTTTAAAACCTTACTTCGGCTTAGTGATCTTGTTCTGTTCGACTATCTTCTTCTGATCTAGTTTCTTCTTCTTCGCCGACTTGGGGGACTGCCACCATTTCCTTCTCACTTCGAGAGCATCCGTATCGCTTATTTCGTTTAGTATGTTCACCATTTTTTATAAAAAGTAACTTTTTTTTTTAATTTAATAAAATAAATAAAGTTGATATTAAAGGTTAATTGTGACAGAAAAGTCTATAGAAACTCTCAAGCCCGCAGTGCAAGACAAGTGTAATCACTCCTGGAAAAAGATCACCAGCTGTAATCGAAACTTAAGGTAGAGTGTCCGAGTCCTGTGAGTATACGTGATGTTTACAAAATATGTCAAAACCACTCAGTTTTCATAGTACAATAAACTTAATAGGCAATTAGTAATAAGTTAACCTTGTCTAATTAACTGAAATGAAGATTTTTTAACTACGTCATAACTATCTGTCACGCAAAACCTTTAAAATCAAAACTTTATTAGAGATAATAAGCTATACAGTGTTGTCTTCCATCTCAACAACCCATAGACACATCTCAAGGAGTGAAAAGGACAAAAAACCGCATCGTTTAAGGATATCTAAAACCACGTTTACTCCAAAGACAAGAGGTTATAAACATTTGAAATTCACACTCGAACCAGCATAGATTGTTCAAAACGAAAAACACGAAAATAATCACAAACACCGAAACAATTGATCACATAACAAGAACTACACAATAAAGTATACAATTTAAAATCAAATAACACAATGTTAGGGAATGTCAGACAGTCAGTTGTGTCCGTTTTAACATGAGTTTTCCTCAAACACACGACTTCCCCGGCTTTGTAAGGCTAGTGTCACAAACGTACAGAGTATAATTTTATAATTTCATACTAGCTGTGCCCTGCGGTTTCGCCGTATGGACAATCCTGAACCGACTTTTTAGGGTTCTAAACCTTCCTCGGGGAAGAACCCTTGAGGCGAGGCTTCGGTGTCTGTCTGGCTGTATGTCACAAACTTACTAACAAACTTTCACACTAATAAACAAAAAATAAAAAACCATATAGGCCGAGCGGTGTCCCTGGTGTCAGAGTGTTTAGGCCGCCTGAAAGCCTCTGACATGGCTTGTCGGTTATTGCTATAGGACCAACACAACAACAAATAAATATAACTAAAATCAATAAAAGAAACAAAATATCAAAATCATTTTTTAACAAATTAATTAATTAATTAATTTAATTTTATCATTTTTTTTTAAAACAGTAGGTACACTCCGTCTATCATTTTATATAGCGAATATAATTGATATGAATATGACCCCCGCAAAGACAGATACGAGTATCTCGATGCTCACTAACAGGGCAGTACGATCTTGCATCATTAGCTATTTAAAAATAGCACTCCGTTATCGGTGAATCATCTTTTCATGCTACAAATATATTTCACTGATGAATGAAGATAATTGATAGACATTTAGAACGCTGCAATTGCTGAACTACCCACTCACTTTATATTGAATTTACAAATAATTGCCTGTGACATACAGACAGACAGACGCACGAGTCTCGCCTTAAGAGTTCTTCCACGAAGGAGGTTCAGAACTCTAAAAATAAAAATGGGAGTATTTTGGCGCCAAAGTTTATCTTTTATACGTTTATTTAGTTTATTTAGTCGACAGATGATTGTGAAATATTGAAATAATATCGCTAAATAAAACTTTAAAAAAATATATATTAAGAAATTTGTTTTGTTTATTGGATTCTACATAGTTGCATAATTTTAATCGTAGTACTGAATGTGACTAACATTTTATATTAATAATATTTTAAAAAGGTAGTGTAAATTATCCTTAATGTAAATCAAATTGAGTAAGCGATATTTATAAATAATCTACAGGAAATTAATAAAGGAAAAAGCTAACGTTTAGGAATTTACCTCTAACTGAAATTTATTCACGTTTCGTTTTCAGTGCAAATGACAATATCGATTTCTTTTTTCTTATTCTGAAATGTATAAAGGTTCATCGGTCATCTTTCAATACTATTTAAAAATACGTAAGGTTTGTATGTATTTCTGTAGAGAGTATTCGCCGGAACTAACTGGTCCGATTAAGGAAAAATATTTCACCAATGTTAAGCTATACTATCCCTGAGTGCTGTAGGCTCAAGGAAGCACCGGGCACTAAGAACTGAATGTCATCAGTAAAAAATGTGCGAAAGGGGTAGCATTAATCACGTGATCGTTCACGTGAAAAACAAAAAAAAAGTGATGTTTTTAGTAATTTTTCAACCCTCGCCCCTCCCTCGCTCCTCCCTGGTGATACATGGTGAGGTTACTTACCTCCGGTGAGGTTGGCGAGGTTTCAGAATTTAAAGAAAAAAATACACTTGCTATTTTCTCTATACTCCGTCTTTATCCCTCGTAATATTTCGTGATGTTTCCCGAACACCCTCCACCCTCTTCTCGAGCCTCACATGATTACTGCACGATCACAAAGAGCTCACCACCCTCCGTCTCCCGCTTACCCCCATTTCCCCAGCTACGAGTATATGCGTGTACCTGCAGAGCAGCGCGGCGGCGGCGGCGCTGAGCGCGGCCAGCAGCGTGGCGCCGGAGTCCCCGCCCCCCCCGCCGCCCCCCCCGCCGCACGGCGCCGCGGCCCCGCCCCCGCTCATGTTACGGACCAGCTCCGACATCACACGCTCCACTACTAGTTGCTCCTGGAACGAAATACAATTTATAACTAGCTGTCATAGATATTTATGAAGATATTAAACAACATTGGGTTCTTCAAGAGGGCTGTTAATATTCTTTAAAAGTCGGCAGCGTAACCGTGACGCTTCCAGTGTTACAGATATCCATAAGCGACGGTGATCGCTTACCATCGGACGGCCCGTATGCTTGTTTGCCCCTAGGGCATATATTTTTTTCTTTCCTCACCTGCACCTTATCCACGTGGCACCTGAGTATGACGTCATCCTCGGGCCCGTACAGCGTGCCGAGCCCCACTTGCCGCTTCACCTGGAACTCGCTGAGCTGAACAGTCAACTCCTCTTTAGCTTTCTGCCTCGCTTTGCGGAACACGTTACGTAGTAGTTCTTCCTTGTCGAATTCTAAAATGGAACAGAAATTAAGTGGCATTACTACTCAACCTTTAACCCTCCCACTCCTTCACAGGTTTTACAGGTCTACCGTAGAATATAAAAACATTCAGACTGACTCACCGTTTACTAAAACATGTTCTATTTCATTCGCCATGTTTTCGTCGACGCCGTTCAGTTGCAGCACCTGGAAACAAACAAAAATAAATAAAATACTGCGACAGAATTCGACAGAAGGACGGACACAAATGTTTTATAAGAGTTCCTTAGAGTGCTCCAACCCTAATAAAATTATCACTCAGTTTTCCTAGCCTACTGAAGTACTCTCAACCATCTGTCTCAAACGTGTCCTTGAGTATTTCGGTCACATTGCTAGAAAACAAGGCGACAACCTGGAGAAGCTGATGGTGACAGGGAAAGTCGACGGCAAGAGGTCACGAGGACGCAGCCCGATACGTTGGTCTGATCAGATTCGCACCACTCTCGACACCTCAGTCTACGAAGCACTTCACATTGCTCGGGATAGGAAACGCTGGCAAAACATCGTTAGAAAGAGGCTACTTGGAGGTGGTTGCTATTTGCTGTTTGCTATTGAAACACTCCCTAGTTTCACCATACCCTGCCCAACTGATCTTCTCGTCTCTCTGCTGTTCCTATCCCCCT
Source organism: Alcis repandata (assembly GCA_949125135.1). Classification (NCBI taxonomy): domain Eukaryota; kingdom Metazoa; phylum Arthropoda; class Insecta; order Lepidoptera; family Geometridae; genus Alcis; species Alcis repandata. The sequence continues at coordinate 627,430 of OX421248.1, read as the reverse complement.
TTCAGTTTGACCATTCTCTGCCCAACTGACCCCGGCAAGTAGTAGTATAATCACAGCGTGCGGCATGAGGAAAGCCGAGGGTATCTTATAAGCCCAGTGGAGTAGAATGGCTACTTACTACTTAAGGAAATAAATAGATTTGAAAATCAATTTGTGGTCCGATTGATCGAACTACGCAGTAGACGTGGCCATAGCCAATTTACAGTGGCAATTTTTAAAGTCGAGCACTGCTTAACCTCTCGTCTCTTTGCTATTTAAACACTCCCTAGTTTCACCATACCTTATCTCACTGATCTTCTCGTCTCTCTACTGCTTAAATCTGTCTTTTAATTTCACCATCCCCTGCCCCGCGACCCCGGCAAGCAGCACTATACTCACCGCGTGCGGCATCAGGAAGGCGGAGTGTATCTCGTACGCCCAGCGGCGCAGCGTGTGCCCCGCGACGCCGCTCGCCGCTCGGTACGCGTCCGTCAGGATCAGCAGCAGGCAGGCGCACGCGCAGCTGTACGTACAAACCGACCAGTCACTTAAGCATTCATGTAGAAAATGTATGAAAATGTAATAAATAAGTACAGTAATACCCCCACTTGCGCTACCCTATTTTACGCGAATTCGGAGATACGCGGTTTTTTATTTTGATCGCAGCGCCCACTCCGCCTTGTCAATATTCGGTTTACGATAGGTTCGAAGTCGAACGTGTTACTATACGCGTGGAATTTTTTACGTACGCAGTGCACATTATTGATTATCTTTAATTATGTCACCCAGGAGACAAAAAAAAATAAGTTTATTTTATATGCAAAGTTGAACCCCGACTTTCGCGAATTCGACTTACACTGTTATCGCTTGGTCCCACCTATCACGTAAGTCCGGGGTATTACTGTAATGTATAGGGATAGTGGCTTAGCTCGACTATAACCATGGCAAGTCAATACAAAAAGTTTATGTTGACAAAAAACAGAAAACAGTGAGCAGAAAGTACCTCTGTACCTTCGGATCAAAAACCAATTCTAACTCAGCATAAATATACCCATATATAATATTCTGTTGGGGCCGCCAGACGTCACATAAGTGCATTAGCGCGCGCGACCATCGGATGGAAATTATCGCCGAACAAACGAACATACAAAAGCTGATTAATTCCCTTGGCCTCTGAGACCTTCGCTTTGCTCGTAAAAAAACACCCATCGGTCCTTAGAGATCCTTCCCCGAAGGAGGTTCAGGATCCTAATAGGAAAAGTATTTTTGTATTATGTTGTGTAATGCAGTTAGATAACTCACCGCCTCTCCGCCAGTAACCAGTTGAGCAGCACAGCGGTGCGCGCCTTTGAGTCGCGCACCGAGCGCAGGTTCGAGAATAACCCCGAATATGGGGAGTTTTCCTACAAAAAAATATTTGGTATAGACACAGTACACACTTCAAATTTCAAATATAATGTGAACATTATACAGATTTATAAGGAAAAGGTAGACTAAGCCGAAAAGGGCTCATGGTACTCATCATTATAAACTAGTAGGTACATCAGACGTGCCATTTGCTCGTCACTTCTCTCAATAGTGTAAAAAAAACTTATAGTAAGAGATTGTAAAAAAGGCTGATTTACATATTTGACTTTTACATGCATACATTCATTATAATAGATCCAACCGTTTATTTTCTTTTTGACAGCACCAATATAACGTAACTGCGTCATGTTACGCAAAAGTTCACTTTTAAATGCAAGGTTTTAAAAATATGACAACTGCCTAAGTTTGCTCCTTGATCCCGTATAATAATCAGTAGTTTTTTTATAAATTACATAAAATAACAAACGTTTTTAAAAATTTACGTTCTATGGCTATCAACATAGTGATGTTACGATTGAGATATCGATATTGTTTATTAGCTATTTTTATACGGGTATAATGTAGCATTCTAATCTATATGTATAAAAATGAAACCCGTTTTCCTTGGTCACGGCCTCACGCGTGAATGGCTGGACCGATTTCACTAATTCTTTTTTGTTGTATTTGTTATTATTAGGAGAAGGTTCTTACGGAAAAAAATATTAAGAAAATCTCTCAGAAATATTGAAAAACCCTAAAAACAGCCCTTTTATTTTTCCCATACAAACGTTTTCTAACTAAAACGAGCTTTATTGCTATTGTATAAAGTTCATATTGAATTGCAAGCACTCACTGTTGTTTAAGCAATGTAGGTATGTTCCTAACGTCCAAGAGTCAATTTGCACTTTATTACCTCTGTACAAAGTTCAAATTCAATCATATCTATCAAAACAGTGTGCGTTTTATACTGATAATTTTTACTATAAATTGACAAGTTAGCATCAACAAACTACGGTTGCTATAGTTACGCAATAGCATGAGAATAGAGGTTATAACAAAGAGTTCCTATAATTATTCTCAACACCTTTGGTCACGCCATCACGCGTGAACGACTGGACCGATTTCAATTTACTCTACGTTTATCCCAAAGTCTACCCGTGCGAAGCCGGGACGGGCCGCTAGTGTAGTATAAATATAGATTGGTAGATAGATTGATTTTAGGAAGATTACTCGTATTATTACGTGTCAATGTAACAAAAGTGATAATAGAATTACGTTCTACTACTTACTAGCGCCATTCCTACGACTGTTCTCTTTCCGCACAGACTCGATAGAAAAATGAATCGATATCGTGTCCACTATAATCACTTGGTCACAACACTATAACTGTCAAATTAGATCTGTCAAATAGAAAATAAACGGTTGGATCTATCATAATGATGCCTTTATTGGTTACAAAATAAATGTAGTAATTTGAGGGTAGTTGCGAACTTACAGACGCAGGAGAATCGTCCTCCTCCATTGATATGATGGCTCTTTGTGGGTCTGCGCACGGCTGAAACATAAACATATTTTTAATTTTATTTATTTTCGAAAACTAATGCTACAGGCTACAGGACTTTTTACTGTCTTTTTAACGAGTTTACTTTCCCGTTGCAAATAGGTTTTTGTGCAAACTAGAGACGTCAGGGTATTGTTACCTGCATATTTTGTAGTAACCTGCGAATTACTGCTATTGCCCGCCTGTTTCTACAGTTACCTACATGTTACTAGTCTGTGGGCTAGCACAACTTTGACGTAATAATACGTAGCGAGTATTCCATGGATAAATAATAAAACAAAAACCGACTTCAAGAGACCGACTATTGAGTTATTCATCTATTTGTCGCGCACGTACTTAATGCAAATTTAGGACTTATATGGTTTTCTCATGGATACCATTATCAGAACTGGACTAAATTGAAATTGGACCACATGGGAAGCGTCAGCTTTCTAATAAAAAAAGAATCATCAAAATCGATTCACCCAGTCAAAAGTTATGAGGTAGCAAACATTAAAAAAACATACAGTCGAATTGATAACCTCCTCCTTTTTTGAAGTCGGTTAAAAAGTGCACGCTGTTCGGTTAATTCCGAACACATCAGCGTTTTGGCTTAAGTAGGTCGCACGCGCCGCTAGCAGCGGCCCGCGCGACTTACTCAAACCAGTGCACCAGCAACCGCCGCATTAATCGCACTCATAGCATCAGCGATCATTACCGAATATAGCAGTTTATTAGACAAGCGTCTTTTATTTATCTCGCGTCGGTAGTGATCTATCAGCAGCAGTAGGAATCTAATCCTACATAGTGGTCCTTCGAGCCGGATTTGCATTTGCACCTGTCAAGGGCGCGCCTGACGGGCGTAAATGGCGTACCATGTTACTTGTCCGGTTACCTGTACAATACTATAGTTACCTGCATATTTTTACAGTTACCTGCATGTCTCTACAGTTACCTGCATGTCTCTACAGTTACCTGCATGTCTCTACAGTTACCTGCATGTCTCTACAGTTACCTGCATGTCTCTACAGTTACCTGCATGTCTCTACAGTTACCTGCATGTCTCTACAGTTACCTGCATGTCTCTACAGTTACCTGCATGTCTCTACAGTTACCTGCATGTCTCTACAGTTACCTGCATGTCTCTACAGTTACCTGCATGTTTCTAGTTACCTGCGTATTAGTGTGGTAGGGCGGCGGCGGCGTGCCGGGGGGCGGAGTATCTCTCGCGGCCCACTCGGGGGCGGGGGCGGGGGCGGGGGCGGGGGCGGGGGCGTGGGCGGGGGCGGACATCAGGAGCGTCGCTGCTAGAAACATACAATACATAATGTTAATAATACAAGTCTTTCATTGACAGATGAAGGTGTCAAACATATTTTACGGACATATGGCATAAACTTAGAGTATCAGGGTCCCATTGAATTTTCCTCATCAAATGAAGTTCCTCATGTCTTAGGATTGTGACCTCCAAATATTCTTTCTCCAACGATCTTGCTTTTCTCTTTCTGAACTATCTCCCTTATCTTTTTTTTTCGCTTTCTTTTTTTTAGGTATAAGGTTAAAAATTGTGCTTCTCTATGTATTAAAAACTATTTCTATAACCCCTATAAAAAGAGCATGAAAGCCTATAACAACACTGTAAAAAGAGAAGAGACGACTTACATTTAGACAAGTCATGATCCAGCTGCTCCGGCGACGAGCGACTCCTCACGTGCAACACCGGCACGCCGGTCCTGTTGTCTGTCTGTACGTACAAAGCTCTACATTACTACATTTGTTTGTATGTATTTGTATCTATTGGTTGGCGAAAGAATATCTGCTTGATTGATAACGTCTAGACTGTCGGGTTAGCTCTGTCTCTTTTTATTTAAATGTTTAAGTAGGTTCTATCCCTTTTCAAGATAACAAGAAGTCAAGAGCGAACAGCGATCTAGCCATCTTTTATAAAGTAACAAAAGACTGAAAGCCAGTTGACCGCTTTGACCTTACAAAATTCAAACTTTCAGACATGAAATCACAGAACTTAAACCACTGTAAATGCTAATTTGTAAAGTTTAGATTGTTTTTAGTTTATTAATAAATAATTAGATCGTTATTATTTTAATTGAACTTTAATAGTCTGAATATGTGAATAGAAGTAAATTGATTTCATCAAGTGAAGCAGGTCTTCTTTCCCCACGAGGAGGCTATATTCATGATAATTATTTATATATGAACACATAAAGAACAGAAAGTTAGTCACATTCGGAAGAAGTTAACACAAAGACGGTTCCCTCGAAACCTTTCAAGAACGCCACAGGAAGCGGAACCTTCAATAGTTACCTTTAAAATATTTTCTTAAATAGGCACTTTTTGTGCCAATGTGTTGTCTGAAAGGACTTGCCCTATGCTAGGTGTCTACCGTGTAGAATGGCGTTGGAGCAGATGGTCGTGACAGTTTTTTCCTCTTATTTTTTTTTTTTTATTCTTACTACTATATAATTCACAGATCAACACAAACATTCACGTCGATTTCGTAGCATCGTTATTTAAACTGAATTTGACAGATCTAAAATTATTGCTATCTTTTTCTCACGTACTGAAAAGAAAAGAGATGCAGATAACTTTAGTCCTGTCAGTTCAGATTTAATACTAGCGCCACAGAATCGTCGGTATTATATTTATTGTAATAAATCCATCGGACACCCCTGAAAACACATAACCCGGTAATTTTCGAAGGACCAACCCACCATACATTTGTGAACATCGCGCGCCTTCGTAAATTACCCGGATAATACAATCTAGGGTTGTCCCATACAACAATCTATACCTACTCTTACATTTCAACACCGATACAGAAGCGAAATGATCAAAATTACGATGAGCAGCGTGAATTAAACTAAATATCGAACAAGCTACGGTATTATCCAACTATTTACTAAAATAAGTTTGTGTAATTCGGTGTGATGCTGAGAGCTCAGCGCAAAGCGGTGTACCAGGAGCCAGTATACGGGTAAATTTAATGTTTGGTTGAGTTGTTAGAATGGAAAATTAAAAAAATATATTTTTGTAATTATTATTTTTTGGTCCAAATATACAGTGTTACATGGAAACGGTGGTACTGAGCCGAAAGGAGATCACTGAATCTTCACCATATGATTACGGCGCCAACCTAGTAAGCATGACAAATAAATCAGCTGTTCTATTGAAAAATACAGAACTCTTGATTATTTTTTGAGATTTAAAAGTTGTGCGCATGGTGAAAGTTGTTCATAATGATGAGTCCAATCACGTCCTTTTAGCTTAGCACCACATTTCCATGCAACCCTGTAGCTCCTAACCAAGACCGTTCCTTGAGGCGACGTCTGTTTATCTAGACTGTACATCGGGTCGTCTCGCCGCGATCGTACCGCTATAAGAGTACCAAGTCATCATCTAACAAGTGAACCGCGGACTCACCAGCAGCGGCGGCGGCGGCGCGTTCACCAGCGGGTAGCTCATCTGCAGAGCGAGCGAGTTGGGCTGCGGGCCGTCCAGCGAGCCGTCGAGGGAGTGAGACGACCGACGCAGCTGTCTCTCTTGCCGCTCCTCCTTGTACATCGACTGGTGCATCGTCCCCGGCTTATCCGGCAGCCGCTTGTTGTAGTACTTCGAGGCCGTCGACTGCCCCGGGACGGGCTTCGGGAGCGGACCGAACGGGGCCGGGTTGACGGGCGACGTCGGACTCAGCGGGTTGCGTTTGGGGCGCTCGATCGAACGCGGCGGCAGGGGAGGGGGGGAGACGTTGTCCAGGCAGGTCGTGGGAACCATTGGGACGGTGTTGTTGTGCACGTGGCGCCGCTTGGTGTTGGACTCGTCCGAGTTTTGCCTCACGAGCGGCGGCTGGTTCTCCTGCTGGTTCTTCTGCCTCGCCTGCCTCAGGTTGCGCAAGCTCTGCCCCGTGAGGTTGGAGAGGGAGCGCGGCAGGCCGCTGAGGAAGCCCGAGTTGACGGGAGTCGTCGGTTTCTCGATGACGGTCTTGGTTCGCGTGTTCCGCGGCGTCGACGGCAATTGGCGGATTTCGACGGGCTAAAAGCGGGTTATTGAAGCGTCACTCCCCATACCGTCGAGGCGAAAGTTACGTGTTTCGTGCCTGGTTCTATGCATTGGTACCGTTGATACATGGATTGATGTCCCGACCGCGCGAATTTTGTGCACCTTTTTGTGGAGCCGAATGGTTGTCGCTCGTGTATTCGTAGTGCAGATAAAAAATGTGTGTGTGTGCATTTGCCTATTTTATTGACGTAATAAACTGTACAATAAAGTACCAAAAAAATAGAAACACCAATTGACACGTCACAAAAAAGAAAAACAGATAACTAGGTCGAGCTAGGTTGAACCGATGCGCCCCCCATGACGTCACAGACATGCACAGAAGCAGACAAAAAAACATGAACGTTATACCCACGGCCGGCCCGTGTTAGACTGTTAGTGATTACGAACGTTTAATGAATGAAGTGAACGACTCGGCCACTTTCGCCTCTTATACTGTTGCGACTCGGGAAATGGGTAAAATAAAGCTAAATTAGGCTTTATTTCTAACGCTGGGTACCAATTTATCGTTAAAAACGTTACCTTATCTGAACAGTCGAGTAAACAAAACAAATTAGATGACTTTAAAAATTTTCATATGGCAACAATATGACTGTAATTTAAGAGTTTAAAAATTGTCATATGGCAACAATATGACAAAAATATGACTATAATTTATACACAATTTGATAAACTTGTAACATATTATGTAATGACAAAATAATTGTGTCTGTGACAATGACATGTGCGTCTAATTTTATTGCCTGTCTATAAAACTGGACATACAAGGCCTGCCGATTACAGTCTTATGTCCGATGCATTTTGAATTACAATTAGATAGGAACTCATTTCTTTCGCCTCACTTTTATTTATTCATCCAAATAAGTTACCAACGGATATCGGATAAATTACTGAACTGTTTAAAATAAAATTAAAATTAATACTTTAGGTTACTGAAGTAGAAGGTATTTAAATTTTTTTCTAGGTATTTTGGAATCAAAAGTTTTTTAAAATGTGTACTCTGCATTTTTAAATATAAACAGCTTTTTTTAAGTACCCATTTACCGAGCCGCCATAGTCAAACTTAATAACATAATACAAGAATACAGTGAAAGAACACATCGAAAACTGTAAATCAAAAAATACAGCAAAATAGTAAAACTTGCTTCAGTTGCTTCGCAAATAATACAATGTGCGGAATGAACGCTTTACTGTGGTTACACCTAATAATGGAGAATGAATTTAATTTAAAATGAACTAACGGAGCATCCTGATTGGTCATCGGTCGGTCGAACGATAGCCAATTAGGAGCCGCCAAAGTATTTGAAATATCTAAAACTACCTACAATAAAAAATGTATGATATTGCTGATGCGATATGTTTTGATTTCAAATCAAAAAACTTTTACACATAAAAAAAGTTTATGTAATTAGTCGAAATACGATATAATAATACAAGGGACATTATACAAGGAACCTTCCGGAGGCCTAAAGACTTTATAAGTATGGCTGGCCATTCAGCCAAAATTAAATGTCTTTAAGGGCAATAACCAATTTAATTTCTCAAAAAACATCCCATCAACAATCTCAGTCTTTCAACTACATCCCTTATTGCTAGCAGCATAGAGTATATAATCACCTGGCCGGCCATGATGCCGTCGATCTGATGCTGGAGCGTGGAGCACCTCTGTTCCGCGGACTCCAGCTCGGCCTGCTTTCTCACGTCTGGCACTTTTAGAAGCTCATCTGGAAGTGTGGAGGTGGATATTTTATTATGCTGGTAAAGAATATAGTCAGCACTATATAGTCGGGCACTAGATTTCGCTCTTTTCGGTGCTTTTACCTCATTGTGCGATGAGAGCTTGCTTCACTTTTACCTGGTCTACCTGTTCCACTTGTCTTTCAGGAAATTATTACCATACGACTTTTTTTATAAAACCACTTGAAATATTACAAAACTTCTGATCAGCAAAACCTTCAACTACTCAAAATCTGTTTCAAAATAGCAGGTGCTGTGGCGAAAGATCTAGATTACATGTCACTTCGACATCACCTAGATTTTCTCTTAATCTTTTGTACCTACCACTTTGTCAACCTATCAATTTGACACCAGCCAATCTGACACTAGTCACCATTACCACCTGTTAATTTGATAAGCGATTTATAGAGCTGCGGCGCTTAAAATAGGCCTGTTTGTACTTTATTTTCTAATTTGCACAATAAAGAATATCCATTATTCTACCTACAACTTTTACATCAGTTGTTTAATAAGTAGATGTCATCATCTTCATTCTCAACCTTTCGATCCTCCCACTGCCGGGATACAGGTCTACCCTCGAAGGATAATCAGGCCGTATTCCACCACGCTGGCCAAGTGCGGGTTGGTGGATTCACATACGCCATTGAATTTCTTCTCCGGACGTATGCAGGTTTCCTCACGATGTTTTCCTTCACCGAAAAGCCAGTGGTGTGTAAATTCGTACCTAAGTTCGAAAGAAAGTAGATGTATTATTACCTATTTGAATGTAGTAATTACTCACTTCTTAAGTCTCTGATGTACTTTTGTTCCTGTTCCAACATCAGTCTTATCGTTTTCACCTTGGACGCTTCGAACTGCCGCTGCTTTTCCAGCTAGAAACATTTTACATAATAGATAGATAGATCACACCATAAATTACAAACAAAAGAATTATAACACATAAAACTAGTGCGACAACTGGCGGCCTTATCGCTAAGAGCGATCTCTTCCAGGCAACCTTAGGATGGAGAGGATGGACAAAAAAATAGAAAAACGGGGTGTGCAATATTGAGAATAAAAAGATATACTAAAATAATACTATAGAATTCTGTTATAACGACGTCGGTTATGATATGATATGTAAAAATCTAATTAAGATCTTTTTTATGAGGGATCTGAAACTCTTTCGGGGGAAAAACCCTTAAGGCGAGACTCTAGTGTCTGTCTGTATGTGACCCTAAATATTAAAAAGGTTTTATTATTACTTGATAAAACTTTTTTTAACGAAATAAGTAGCAAACAAGCGACAGGCCACCTATCATAGACACCTCTAATTCCAAAACCATTTTCAATGTGTTCCCTACCTCATACACAGACAGTCACAACTCTGATAACAACACATCTTTTTGGGTAAATCGCGCAAAAATACAATCACAGACCTTGGACAATATCGAGCAACTGTGCAAACCGAGTCGCAGTGTTAAGGTCACGTCATCACACGAGTACACCTGCACACTACTACCTATATAATAATATGAAATGACACAAAGAAGTATAGGAGCCGCTCTACTGAACATAGACCTGAACAGGAAGTCAATCACATGTCGACTGGCCCTACGACCACTATCGAAACCGCAAATGGCCGATCTCGAACGGCCCAGAGTACTCCGACTATTTGACGACCTGCTTGGCTCAGCGGTAGTATATCCACTTTATAAGCCCAAGGTGTCGGGTTCGATTCCCGGCCAGGCAGACGTTTGAATGATGAATTTAAATATCTGTTCTGGGTCTGCGTGTTAGTTGTCCTTGTCTTTGTGTGTGTTCCATGGCATCCGACACAGGTTGTCCTAGTGGGGAGCTATGAGTGTGAAACGTTATTTCCACCTATTTGAAGCAAAGTAACCCTTCGTACTGTTTTAGAAACGAGGGATACTCGATACTAATAGCTTCGGTCGCTCGTGAAGCGAAGTGCTCTCAACCGTAGCTTGTATCAAGGTAAGTGGCTATTCAGTAGTCTGTGGTAATGTTGGTATGAAGTACACTGTGGGCTAAGTAAATCATATCGTATGTTACCGAGTAACCAGATCGACCCTCCACATGAACTACAAGCGAATGAGGTGTGCTTGTTGGTACGTTTGTCCTTCTTTTACGCAGCAATATACTCGTAGCTACAAATTGACGTGTTTTTAGGGTTCCATGCTCAAAGGGTAAAACGGGACCCTATTACTAAGACTTCGCTATCCGTCCGTCTGTCTGTCTGTCCGTCTGTCACCAGGTTGTATCTCATGAGCCGTGAAAGTTACAGTTGACATTTTCGCAAAGATGTATTTCTGTTGCCGCTATAACAACCAATACTAAAAAACAGAATAAAATAAAAATTTAAGGAGGCTCCCATCCAACAATCGTGATTTTTTTGCCGTTTTCCCTTCGAACCCTTCGTGAGCGAGTCGGACTCGCACTTGGCCGGTTTTTTACAGTGCGAAAGGCGAATTCATAGGATATACAATTGGACAGTTCCAGTGAGAATCAACGTGAGTAAAGTCACGGGATGCAGCTAGTAAAGGATAAACTTACGTTAGCGGGTACGGGTGCGGTGATGGGCGTTTTTAACCTGGACGTGTTCTGTTGTACAGTCAGCACAGTGGTCGGGGTTGCTGGAACACGGGAAGTAATCAATGAGCATTTAAACTACAAATAAGTGTGGGTATAACCTGTCATTGTTCGTGAAAATGTATGAGCTATGCCAACAACAGGGGGCGAACCGCCACATCATCGTAATAATTGGTAGTGCTGATTCAACATCGTGCTACCGAATTTGTTGAAATCGGTCACTAACCACTGCAGCATATTGAACACTAGAATGCTATTGGGTCTGTTAACTCTCATTTCTTGTCACCTTCAACGACATCAAGTTATCATCGCTTTGGTCATAAGTCTCTAGAGCGCAGGCTGACTGTCAACGTACTCCGCCAGTTTGCGGAGCGTATACGTGAGTTATGACTTATTCTACCTCAAGCGCATTTTCTAAAGCTCATACTATATCCACTATAGCTCGTACTCCGAATCCCATGGCCGTAGTGGCGCAGTGAGTTTCCAGACCGTAGGAAGGGCAGCGAGTTTCCTGAAGCTTATAGGATACGTCTGATACTCCAAGTTGCTTGGACATGGCGGCAGTAGAGCAATGATCGCACGTACCTCTGATCATATGCACGACTTGCTGGTGCGAGTGGTGCTCGACGGGCACGTTGTCGACGCGCAGGATGCGGTCCCCGGAGCGCAGCCCAGCGCGCCACGCCGCGCCGTGCTCCTTCACCGACTGCACGTATACCGGGTTGTCGCCTGGAACGTACGCGATAACACCATTACATCATACAGGTCAATACAGCTATAGTACCCATACGTACAGGCCAATAAAGCCTACTGGATAGTTGCGCCTTCCTAAGGTGTCTTCGGAATGAAACGTCTTGATTTTGATATGAGTGGACTGTATTTCAGGTTTAACAACGTGTCAATTAAATATACGATGATTTTATATAAAGGTAGTTTTGTCCCGATTCTTTCCCGTGAAGTGAAATGGAGTCTCGACTCCCGTCTCGATGTAGCGAGAAGATTGAAAGAGAAGGATTTCCGTGTACACTCGTGTTATATATCCGCTTGATGTGTTCGACGTGGTGACAGCGCGACTTGTCAATGTCGCACTCGTGCGCAGCTGTCAAACGGGCAGGACTCTGGCCGTCGGGGGCATTTAGCCGTGTAGCGTGTGGCGACTGTCAATGTCACACGGATGCGAGTGCGCAGTTGTAGGTGGGCTACGCTCGTGTCCTTAAGGGTATTCAGCCGTGGAGCATATGTGACGAGCGGTCGCGTATGCTTCGGCGTTAACAAGTTGCCACCTCGCCGGAGATCGATTGGGTCGCAGTCGCAGGCTCGTGTGCTGCTTCTCGTAGCTCTGGGGTGGCTGGTTGTCTGGCTGGCTGGTGGCGCGCTGCTGTCGTGCTGCTGGCGCGCCCTGCTCCGGAACTGGTTGGCTGACGTGTTCTGCTGGCACCTCGCTCAGGAACTGGCTGGCTGGCGGGTTCTGCTGGCACCTCGCTCAGGAACTGGCTCGTTGCCGGTTGGCCTGCACCGGCTGGTTTGTGACTGGCAGTGAGCACAATCGTTTGTAAGCTCGTGCGTCATCTCTGCCCTTTTTGGAGTTCTGAAATGCATTCTTCATAAACTCTGTCCCAGAAATGCGGTTTCAGTTGCTGCAGTCTCATCGTGAGAACGTGCTCATCTGATTGGCATTTGTACCTAAAGAGAAGGCAAAATCGTTAATGTTCGTCCAATCAGAAAATAAACAAGGGTTGGGGACTGAAAGATCTGAAAGATCTGAAGACATAAGAGAGAAAGGGCGAGAATTCAAAATCGGCCTTCATTGTGTGAGAGCTGTATTCATTTATTCGTAAGTAAAGTTACCAAGACCAAATGCTCTCCTTAAATGCGTTAATTAATGTAAATAAAAATGTAAAATGTTAAAATGTTGATTTTACTGCACCTTCCACAACGCCATTAAAAACTGGGGAAAATTAAATAATTATTAGACAACTTTATGGACAACTCTGCTGCATAAGATTGTAAATATTTTGACTTTGACTGCATAAATTAAATTACTATGGTATGAGCCCCAAAAATACGCAAGGCGTTGTCCGACAAGGGCTGACCGTGTCCCTCTGTGGGCAATAAGTCTGCTGAAGGCAGTAATGCATTGTGCTGGCAGGTCGGGTCACCTGCAAGCCGAGTATCAACTCTGGTCGCTGCACACACGAACATTAGAGCATAGGCCGTTATAAGTGTGATGCCTCTGCCTTTGCGGTTCAAATCGTTGTGGGACCTGGATAGAACAGTTGAGTATGAAAGTACCTCAGGATGAGTACTGTGAGATAGTGTGATGTGTGTAACAAACATGAGTGTTTGAATTTAACTTATAATGTGAATTTAACAATCTGCCTCTGACTCTCAGACTACCATCATCATCTATGAATGGAGTTATGAATTTAACTTATAATGTGAATTTAACAATCTGCCTCTGACTCTCAGACTACCATCATCATCTATGAATGGAGTTAGCTTGAGTAGGTTGTTCTAGGACGGCAACTGTTCTTTGTTTTTAGTAATTGTATTCTATTGGGAAACTTTCTAACTGTGACATATTACATAAGGTGATTTTACATATTGAGATATTTCATTTGTTGTTAATGAACCAATACCATGTCTGGTCTGTGGATGGACCACCGTTGTGGTTAAATTTAAGTATGTATGCGGTGACTTGCCGGAGTTGGCTAAAGTTTGAAAAACGTGGAATGAACTCAACTGATTCTGTTTCTGCAACATTTAAATGAGTAATGAATGAGTCGTCATTTTAACTCTGGTCACTTGTGCTATATTTGAAATAATTGTGTGTTTCGTAATATGTTCATGTTGAGGAATGTTGATTTGAATTTGAATTTGTATGTTTTAATGAATTTTGTGTGTGGTGTACAAGTGGGCTCGGATATTGACCATCCGAGTTTAGATTTGTTTAGCGTAGGCTTGCATGGGCCTAGAGAAATGGTTTGTATAGAGTGGTCGACTGCTACTGTCCGTGACATCTGTGTGTTGCACGGAGCAGTAGAGCACCTGGTTTGTGTGGAGCGGTCGACTGTCATTGTCGGTGACCTCTCTGTGTCACACTGAACAATACAGCACCTAGTGTGGTCGACTGTCGTTGCCGGTAACCTCTCCGTGTTACACTGAACAATACAGCACCTAGTGTGGTCGACTGTCATTGCCGGTAACCTCTCCGTGTTACACTGAGCAATACAGCACCTAATGCGGTCGACTGTCATTGCCGGTAACCTCTCCGTGTTACACTGAACAATACAGCACCTAGTGTGGTCGACTGTCATTGCCGGTAACCTCTCCGTGTTACACTGAGCAATACAGCACCTAATGCGGTCGACTGTCATTGCCGGTAACCTCTCCGTGTTACACTGAGCAATACAGCACCTAATGCGGTCGACTGTCATTGCCGGTAACCTCTCCGTGTTACACTGAGCAATACAGCACCTAATGCGGTCGACTGTCATTGCCGGTAACCTCTCCGTGTCACACTGAGCAATACAGCACCTAATGCGGTCGACTGTCATTGCCGGTGACCTCTCTGTGTCACTCTGAGCAATACAGCACCTAATATTCGTCACAAATGGATTGTGGGTAGTGAAAGAGGTCGGGCCTAGATGCTCCGATGCCTCAGGTAAATTATAGTTTGCGGAATGATCACACAGTAATGTGTTGTGAGATTTCCTACATGTTTGGCATGAACCTTTAAATTGAAACCTTAGACATGCAACTGACCGCTGCTCTGAAAGCGGCGCCAGCGATGGAATGAATGAATTTTGCCTGTTGTGTGTAGTGTCGCTGTGTCTCTGACGGAGATTTGTGTTGTGTGTCTGCTCTAACCAAGTGTGTGTTTGACCCGCAAAGACAGGACGGTCTATTGAGGGTAGTTTTGGGTGTGGCCCACCTGCATATCCAGAGTCGGTACCCGTATTTGCAGATGACCCGATGACTGCAGCTGGGGTGCTCTGCTTGGTGGTCAGCACGTGCCGGCCAAGCGCGACTGCTCGGAAGTACTGGATCTCAAAGATCTCACGTTCTTGGTACTGCTCATCTGGAATTTCGCAAACACATTCTATTTCACTTTGGGTGCAATCAAATTCAGAATATAAATCTTCAATCCTATTTAGCCGGACCATGAGTTTGTTTAATTGCAATGAACTGAGTTGCGGACAACTTTGAACCATGTCTAAATATGCTTTAAATTGTGTTAATCTAGCCTTGTGGCTTCTTCGCTTTTCGATAAGAACCTTAAACTCCATGATAACTTAGTGGTTCACCACAGAAGTTGTCTGGAAAAATGACCTTGATTAGGTTGAAGGTTAGACACGTGCACTGACGCGGAAATTAAGTCAAAATGTACTTAAATTTGATTTAATGGCGCTGTGAAGGTGCCGCACACGATTGCGGGCAAGCATGGTCAGTTGTCAACCCGCACGACCACGAGGTATGTATGCCACGCGGCGCGGTGCAACGTGACCGAAGCGCTGGAATGCGAAAATGCACAAATTAATTTTAATGAATTAGCTACACACAATGGAGGCGATTATGAGAGCTCGACACCTGAAGCATGGCTGATGGCGCATGACAAAAAGCACATGTTGTGTGCGCATATAAAAAACGTCACTGCGTCGCGCAGTGGTGGTGTGAGCGCTTGAAAATAGGCAAGCATGTATTAATGAAGGTGTGATAAGGTTATGCAAAATGATTGCCACGCAGTGGCATCGTAAGCGCGCTTATGAACTGCGGGCGTGGCGACTAGCACATGGACTAGGCCTGAAACATGCCGCAAAACGCATGGTAAGCTGCATGATTTTGCGGAGACGAAATGGCGTTAATGAATTGACTTTACGAATTGAAAATTGACACGCCACAACGTGACGACGTTGTTGGGCGTGGACTTCACACGGAAAACGGGAAAAAAACACAAAACGGAAGCTAAGGAGGATGATTGGAACGAACTCACGGTTTTCCTGCCTCCTCCTGTCGGTACTTAGCTTCAGAGGTTCACGCTTCGATGCACAGGGACATGTGTTTTATGACATGGCGGGCGGCTCCCCGGTGATGATCGATTCTTGTTCTTGAATCCGGCTCGAAAAGGACCAAAACTGGATAGTTGCGCCTTCCTAAGGTGTCTTCGGAATGAAACGTCTTGATTTTGATATGAGTGGACTGTATTTCAGGTTTAACAACGTGTCAATTAAATATACGATGATTTTATATAAAGGTAGTTTTGTCCCGATTCTTTCCCGTGAAATGGAGTCTCGACTCCCGTCTCGATGTAGCGAGAAGATTGAAAGAGAAGGATTTCCGTGTACACTCGTGTTATATATCCGCTTGATGTGTTCGACGTGGTGACAGCGCGACTTGTCAATGTCGCACTCGTGCGCAGCTGTCAAACGGGCAGGACTCTGGCCGTCGGGGGCATTTAGCCGTGTAGCGTGTGGCGACTGTCAATGTCACACGGATGCGAGTGCGCAGTTGTAGGTGGGCTACGCTCGTGTCCTTAAGGGTATTCAGCCGTGGAGCATATGTGACGAGCGGTCGCGTATGCTTCGGCGTTAACACCTACTTTAGTCTCGTAAAGACACACGAACGGAGCTAACAGAAATCGGTAGTCAGAGTAGTCACCATGTCTGAAATCAGCTGGGAACCACACACCATACATAACATCATGTCGTCATCATCTGGAGTCTCTCCACGGCTGGAAGGTTGGCCGTGAGCTTAGCGAATTAGTCCTTATCCTGAACCAAGTGGAAATGCGATTCGACGCTGGCAATGCTTGGCCACTCTCGGATTACATCAAGTAACAATACTACAAGATCATGAAACGTAGAACAACAGGAACAGTAAGAATGTAATTCCAGTACTGATAAAGTAATTAAATTTTTATTGAAATAGTGGTGCGCCAAAGCCAGAGTTCTGAGGCTTCCCTAACGACTTCTAACATGGCTTTTGGACAGGCCATTTTGGAGGCCTTAGGAGTTGAGATCTCTACCAAAAGGGTCATGATCCCGAGCGCTGCAGTCCAGCCATAAGTGATATCCTCACCTGAGACCTTCATCCCGTATCCATGCTCGTCCCTGACCACGGTGACTGTGAGCAGGTCGTCGCCCCCGGGCGACGCTGCCCCGCCCAACATCACCTGGAACAAGCAAACATTTCATTAGCACCAATGAATGCCTTCAAATATAATAGAGTAAACACTGTAAAAAGGTTTGACTTCGGTAAGCTTACTTCATCTCATCTTAGACCACATTAGGCAAAATGTGGACAAACGCAAATGCACTACGAACTTAAAAAATACTGTTACGTCTGTCGCTATTACGCACGAATCAGATAAAGTACCTAGCTTTTCGGTTGACATGTCGAAAACAGTCCGATGTAAACGTAAACTTTAACGTGACAGAACGTTGTCTCTGTCATAAAATGCACTATAACCTACAACTATTTACAAGTCTGATATCTCGAGCACTTAAAATCCCTTTTTCTGTCTGATACTTTCGCCCGGGTTTTTGCTTTATTCAATTTTCAGCACGACCCACAATCAAACTACCCAATACAGAGTTGTTAAAACAGCATCAGCCCTCAAACCAGCAGAGAGATGACCGTGACAGTTATCTAATAGAGCGAGCGTGCGAGGAAGGAAGTAGTGAAGCAGATAAAGTGGTGATATCACCCGCGTCTGCGCGCCCGCCGGCCTGATCAATAGCCGCTACAGCTCGCAGGTTGAATTAGTGCTTGAACACGTTGACTCGCGGGCGCGGGCGCGGGCGCGGTCACGAAATATCAAACATACAGCATACTATGCAAGTGTTCACGTACAAAACGCAGGTGCGGCGAAAGTAGCGGGCCAGCTAGCGATTCGCGCGCGCGGCGCGCGCGGCTATATCAAACGAGTGAGACGTTTGTGTGTGTTCACGTCGAACTAGCGGCGGAGCGCGCGATTCACTCGCGACGCCAAGTAAGTTCAACCAGTTTGAAACGTCAACTCGCGCAAACGCCTGGCGGCCAATGTGAACACGAGTTCGCCACTTCTCCGCGCCCGCGCCCGCGCCCGCGCCCGCGCCCGCGCCCGCGCCCGCGCCCGCGCCTTCCAACGTGGACAAGCACTTAAACTTACTACGGGCACAGAATAAGTCATAGTGCTTACTACAAGTAGAGAGGAGTCGCTGACATGATCCTACTAACATTGGAAATGTGAAAGTTTCTTTGTTTGTTATTAGATGTTTGAAAGGGCTCATCATTATGAACAATTTTTACTATGGCTCCAAACCTGAAATCGCGAAAAGAAATTAGCTGTTCTATACATACGATGTCGAGCATCATTCAACATTGTTCTATGGAACAGCTGATTCCTTTTCACGGTTTATAAGAAGTCATAGAAAAAATTATAATGATGAGCCTTTTTTCTTTAACATACTCTTTCCTCCTAACCCTGTATAGGGAATCAAGTCGTTGCTATGGAAACCTCCAGCTTGGTCTAAATCGTGGATAACCTAATGGAAAGGGTCAGAGCTACTTTGCGAACTACTACTAGATACTTTGATCTGTTTTCCTATATAACTCGGGCATAGCGGCCGTTTTAGAAAACAATTTCCTTCTTTTAGCAAACGAAAAACGACCTATTTAGTACGCAATAGCATTAAGTTTGCAATAATCCCTGATTCCATATAATCAGTTTGGTATCATTTCAGTTTGCCATTGTAAATGACAGGAAACTGATTGTATACGCATAGAGTGCAAGTTCGTAGTGGCTAACCCTGGCGGACGACTGGGTTATTTGGAAAAAGGTGTTAATGCATAAAGAGCTTACTGAACTTATCATTATGGAAATTACCGAAGGTCCCAACACTGAACGCGATTCGGGTAATTCAGAAACAGTTGCTAAAATAAAAGGGTTTATTGAACTAATTATTATGAAAAACTTAACTGAAGGAGCAACCCTCAAATCACGATTAAGAAACAGCTGTTCTATATAAAAGGTCATTCACCCACGAATAGTATGAAACCGATTTGCTATTTTATCGCGATGATATCAGGGTCCCACAGCAAACGTCTTTTATAATTATAAATTAGACATTCAAATCTAAACCCGCTCCTTCCTTGCTTTCAACGAGAAGGCCGCCACTTCTGGCACAAGTTAGTAGTCTTTTCCGTTTGTATCTTCAATTTCTTTATTTACAACAACAACTTTATATCTATCACAGTGAGTACAACGAGCCCCTTTCGTCAGCATACATTTTCCGCATATCTGCAGCACAATAATTCACAACCCGCGCTGTATTCACGTCGACATCGCTGATCGCTGCGCATCGTCGCGTCCTCGATAAATAAATCCAAAGGCCACGTTAGCATGTGGGATTGTCTATCACGATAATGGGCCCAAGTTTGAAGGCATTTTAAGACAGATCTAAACTAACTAAAAATATATCTGTCTTTATCATTGCAAGCCATTAGACAAGGATGCCAATAGTTTTAGAAAATTTAGATTTGTCTTATAAAGCCTTCAAACTTGGGCCTAATGTCGTCTATACAGGGTTATAACGAAACGGTATGCTAAGCCGAAAAGGACTCGTAGTACTAATCGTAATAAACAACTTTTGCTACGGGACGAACCCGGAATTCGCTAAAAAAAATCAGCTGATCCATACATTTTGTCGAGTGTCTGACATTTTCTATAGCACAGCTAATTTTTTTGCTAATTTCGAGTTGGTCCCATAGTAAAAGTTGTTCATAATGATGAGTACTATGAGCATTTTTCAGCTCAGCATACCCTTTCTTTATAACCTTGTATGTTAATAATAAAAATGTTCTGTCGACAAAACCTTCGTGTGCTGGTGATGCAATTTCTGTGTTGCCTCATCGGTGTGTTTTTAGCTAAGTATTCAAATGAATACCGCCAAGACGACAAATTACTCCACCGACAAACGCAACGCTCGTAAGTTTTGAATGAATTGATATCTTCCTTCTTACTCATATTATAAAGGCACTCGTAAGTATGTATAATATGCTTGTTATTAATGAACGCTGTAACGGCTGAACGGATTTACTTACATGAAACTTGGAATGAAGGTTGTTCATGGTCTGGATTAACACATAGGCTACTTTTTATACCGGAAAACGCGGGTGAAACCGCGGGGCGCAGCTAGTTAATAATAAAATTATATTTAAGTTTATAAAAAAACTAGCGGCTCGTCCCGGCTTCGCACGGGTGGACACTATTGAAGTTTTAGTAAGGATCCCTAATTTTTTCAGGTAATAAATATAGCCTATGTCACTTTGTGATAATGTAGCATTCGAATGGTGAAAGAATTATTGAAATCGGTCCAGTAGTTTTTGAGTTTATTCCACACAAACATCCAAAAATACAAAAATACAAATCTTTCCTCTTTATAATATTAGTATAGAAAAGTCTCATTAGATATAAGGGCTGTACAGTATAAACTTACTCACTTTTACTCTGTACAGGACTACAGAGTCAACTATATAACACTGAAGGAACACTGACTGACTGAACTGACTTCTACAGGCAGAAATTCTGAGATGCTTGAACCAAACAACTTTTTGTTCTTCGAAAGTTCATTGACCTTTGATGAAATGTATGGAACAGCTGGTTTTTTTTGTGATATTTCAAAGTCGTAGTACGAAAATTACTTGGATTAATGCATCGAAAAAACATGCAAATGGTCTACAATTGACTCTGTATACTTTAGCTCCAAATCAAAGCAGTCACTAACTACCAATGCAGGGTCCCTACTGCTATCATAAACTATTTGATTTGATTATTTTTTTCATTATCATCTTCGTTATTCTCTCCCAAGAGATCACACTCGACATAATCTCGACCGCTCCAGACTCCCCACAGCACTCGGACGTATACCAGGTTTCGACGACTGAAATACCAGCGCGTATGAATGAACGTGTGAATCCCAAACACGCTCTAAACTAGGTACATGTTCAAAGCGGGTTTGTAAACAGGAAACGTGTGTTACTGTAGGAAATAAAACTGTACTAAAAATATACCTTCGCTAGGTTTAGGATCGATTCACATTGCAGCTGGGGCTTTTTGTGGAAGCGGGATGGGGTACGTAGTAAGGTAACATTTTCATCGTTATGATCATTAACTTTTTCACTCATTGATGAGTATGGGTCTCCTCGTCGAATGAAATTGTAAAGGCGGCAGGAATGCTAGTGGATGAGACTGGCACACGGAAAAGAAAAATAGCTCGAAAAAAAGATGGACGAGTTGAAGAGGAGATTTTTTTTTAACTAACTAGGGGATAAAGTTTTTTTAAGAACGCGCTCGTGTATTTAATATGCGTGCGAAAGAACATTACAACTTGCACGCGAACTATGCGCTAACCGTTCGGAAACATGTCTAAAGGGATCCAATTGTCCATACTATTATGTTTCAAGTATGCACGAACCGCACTTTTCGTGCGCGTACTGCAGATGTGGACCCGCCTTAATCATTCGATAAGCAAAGCACTCTAACGATACCACTTACATCAAAATCACTCTAGACGTTCAAAAGTTTTGTCAAAATTAAGAAACCCACATACATTCATACATATAATACATGAATCTTAAAAACAAACCATAACACTCTTTTTTGGGTAAAAAACGTAGTTTTACAATCCAGTCAATTCTGAACACTGTTGACAGATCTAAATTGACCAAAAGTGGTGATATTGTATATTATAGACCGCAATGACAAAGACAGCTACATTTTAGTAAGTTTCGATCTATCATATCATCGAAAGTCTTTTCGCTGAACTACAACATGGGGCGTTTTAAAATGAGAGTCTACAAGCACCTCTCCGGGCTGGCAAAGCGTCATCAACGATGCTCTAGTGTTGCAGGTTCATAGGCGGCTGTTTTGCTTACCATCAGGCTAAACGTCTGGTTGTTTGCCACCGCTATTTTATAAAATCTGTCAACTAAGTAAGTAAAGCTTTCAGAATTGCCTGTAAGATAAATAGGTACGAGTATGTATTTGTATGTTCCGCCAAATAACCCGCTCGATTCCAATGTAACGATTTCAGATAAACTTAGAAAAAAGATGGAGCATTAATTTTTGAAAGAGGCCAAGTACTTTTTTATGTTAGTGAGTGAGTGACGAGACGAGCAAATTGCTCGCCTGATGGTAAACGTCACGACACTTGAGCGCATACGTACACACGTACACGCGCGCACCGTCCAGGTATGATGAGCGAGTGGAGAAGTACTGCGGTGCGTCTTGTATATGTACGCGCGAAAGTAGAGGAGTTCTTAGCTTCACCCAAATGTAAGGCAGTGCTTCATCTTTCTCTAGGTTTATCCGAGGTACCGATAAACATAATTCTGACTTTGTTTGTTGATGCAGATCAGAATCGTAATACCCCGATGAGTTATGTATCGTATATCTCGACTCGACGGAGAATTAGCTTTCGTTTCGAGATAATAATATTAAAAATTATGAAACTTTATTGTATTGCATTGGCGTTCAAACGTTTTATGTTTCAAATGTTTGAGATTGCTTTGTAGAGGTCGAATTTGGCGATTAGGTCGCTCGATTTGCGAACTCCACTTTTTCGTTTTGGAGCGCTACGATGGTAAGAACAAGTAAAAATTTGAAAACCCGACTGTAGAAAAAAATATTTCAAGGACTCCCGACTTTTACATTATAACACTCGTCATATTGATTTTGTTGGTATAATATGTAGCTTGTCGCCCGGACCGTAACAATGAATCGATTGACCTCATTCATCAACATCGAATGAATAGTTTAGACGCTAAGCAATTTTGTTTCAATATTTTATGGGGAATTTAGTAATTGGCCTTATTTATTTAAATATTTATCTGTACCATAAACCTAGCTGTAAGATTCCCAGACTTATTAAAATAAACTACTAAAAACAACCCTTCCTTTTCGCTTTGCCGTAATCGGCTAAAAACTGATTAACGACGCGACGCGACGCGTCGTAACAAATCGCCCGCAATCAAACCCATCAACCACTTCATTCCTCGCATAACGGCCGCAACAAAACAACGCGATTCCCGGTAAACTTTTATAGGCGCGAGAATTAGTAAAACATAAATAAATGTCCGCGACGACTGTAAAGAGACCGCATGCTAGGAAGCCCACGGCGGATGTTTTATGGCCCATCAAATTGAACAAACTGGGCGGAATGCGCGAAATGTGAGGCGGTAGTTCGGATAAAGCTAGAGAAAGATGGAACACTGCGTGAGATTTGGGTAGCCAAGAACAGCCAAAGCCTAGAACACCCCTACTTTGATGAACTTTGACGACCCGTATAGCGGTAGTATATCTGCCTTATAAGCCAGAGATCCCAGGTTCGATTCCCGGCCGGGCAGATATTTGAATGATGAATTTAAATATAATATTCTGGGCCTGGGTGTTGGTTGTCCTTGTCTTCGTATGCATACGCGCAAAGGTAGAGCAGTTCACGGCTTCACCCAAATCTAACGCAGTGCTCCATCTTTCTCTCTACGTTTATCTGAGGGTAGTTGAGGGAAAATTCGTCTGTGATTTTGCACTGATAAAGCTCTGCTCGAATACATTGTATGTATATGCGTTGTTAACAAGCAAACGGCCGCTTGATGGTAAACACGATACTTTCGCCTTGTAACACCAGAAGCGCTCCAAACTTCTGCCTTGTTTGAACGATGCCAGCAACTATGATGCTTTAGGTGGCAAACAAGCATAGGGGCGCATGATGGTAAGCGATCACCATCGCCTAGAATATCTGTAACACCAGAGGCATCACAAATACGTTGCCGAGAATGCCGACCTTTTTAAGACTATCTATGATTCTCTATCTCTATGTTTATAGTCTATTTCTACGAACATTAGCAGACTTATGACACAAATCCCAGAAGCAATAAGGCCAAGAATCCAAGTCACTTGTCGAGTCTAGATCTATCTAGTCCACTGCCAAGAATTTACATAACAAAATGTTTCCAGGAATGGCGTATTTGGCAAGGGGAAGGCGTGAAGTCACGGCTCCTTTGTAAAGGACTTGAACCACGGGCGACGAGACATGGCCCGGTACGTTTGGTTTTTACTTGACTGCCTATAAAGGGAGCCTTTTGTTTGGGTTACACTTTAAAACCGAGAGGACTTTAAAACAAGCATACGAATCAATCAATGCATTGATCGATTGTTGTTTATCGGAAACCGAGTAACCTTATTACTATCGAACTGCTAAAAATAAACCTCTTTTGTATGATCTCAAATCAAATTAAACTCAAACTGCAGTCACCACGTGCGAGGGCAACACGTGGCAAATTATATTATTGGCGGCGATATGAAATTATTTTTCATACCACCGCGTGATTGTATTATTTTCAAATATGTCACAGTTCCAGTATATTTGGCACTGGGCCAGAGATAGTGTTGCCAAGTAACGATTTTTTTCAAGCCTCCCGGTATTTCGGGATGTGATTTCTAATTGGTAAATATCACAAACCTAAGAAGTCTAGAGGAAGAGATTGCAAGCAAGAGCGTTTGAGGAATATTAGTAGGAAGCATTAAGTGTTTAAAATTAGCTTTGTCTCGTTTTCGCAGGAGACTATTTTCGTCACTGAGAAGTGGACAGCTATATTTAGCATATATAATACTAGGAGGATGGTGCAATTGGCTTATCGTATGTTTATAAATAAAGAGGTGCAAATTCTGCCGCCCTGGCTGTACACTTTCGCCGCGATTCCCAGAGATCATCCAGTCCGGAATTTAATAGAGCGCCACCCTACGTTTTAATATGGCGCGTGCCTTCGTAAATTGCCGGACTGTACGACTCACCAGCTCGGTGAACAAACCTGGACAAGTTTGATAAAGAACCGGGACGAGCAGGATAAAAGAAAAATTTAAAATTATTTTTGTTAAATTCCTTAGATTCATAATAGAGGACTGCTCACCAGTGGGCGATACCTGGCTAAAAACTATGAGACTACGATCGCCTCCAAGCGAGAGTGTAAACCCGGAGTTTATTTCCGTGTTCCTAGATATCTGGCAACACTGTACGAACGGACACATCACCAGGAGATTACTCCGCTCAAATTATAGTCGACAGGAGACGCAAGTGACGAAACGTAGGGGCAACGTAAACATGTCAAAATATTTTACTTTCAATGATATACCTATTTCAGGCGGTGACGGTGACCGCTTTTTGCCTGTTTTGATGCCAAATTTATAAAAAAGCGAGTAGTTTATTTAGAGTTACAGATCTATTTTGAAAAGGTATTCAGAACTGGAAGAGGATCATAGTCCACACCTTTAGTAGTATATCCGCCTTTTAAGCTAGAGGTCCCGGGTTCGATTCCCGGCCGGGCAGTTTGAATAATGAATTTTAAATATCTACTCGTCTGGATGTTAGTTGTCCTTGTCTTTGTGTTCCATGGCATCCCCGACACAGGGTATCCTAGTGAGGAGCTATGATTGTGAAACGTTTTTTATTTAACACAGAAAACAGGAACCAATCAACTGTTCCATAGAAACAAGTCATTCACAACTCGATTTTATTAACCACTTGACTCGTTTTCATTACGATTTCACGGTTAAAACATGTTCACCATGATGTAAAACAAACCCCAACCGGCTTATCGATCCCTATAATAATAACCCTCTAGTCGCTCTTCTGATGCTGCTGCTCTGTTCTGCACGATCGGCTTCTAATCCATCCCTCCCGCACTGCACATTAATTGACCTAAATAAAAGTACGCTTATAGACGCCCCTACTTATTCAGGTCAGAGAATATCGAGCTAGGAAACTCTGAAGGGGATTATGTATGTCGACAGCAACCTATAGCATACCACTGCTGAAAACTAAACTCTTTACGCACACCACTGAGGCTCGTGTTCACCAAAATTATACTTGACGATTATTTATTTAATTGTCCATTTTTGACATTTAAATTATTGAAGAATTGTCAAAAAGGGTTGGTTATTTAAAGGCCGTGTTAAATGTTGGTAACCATGGGTCTTAGACCAGGATTTCGGGTCAAGGACGCTGTTTTAAACTTTAATCACAGCTTAAAATCTTTTCACTGATGCTCTGACAACTTCTATTCTATCTAACGTGAAATATGCTAAAAAAGACGGATGAAAAGTGTATGCGGATGAACGGAAGAAGTGTACATACTGTACCGACCCCACGTAAGTGGGATAAAGGTAGGCAGATGTTGATGATGACTGAAAGAACAAGAGATTCCTTCAAAGATTCAGATTTGTCACATAACGTACTTCCGAAAACGCCCGATGTCATAACCACGATCTCCGTACCTACAAACTTCCATGTGGCAACAAAGTATTACTTACCTAGTATAAAAATAAACAAGCCCATTTTATTTTGAATCCATTAAACGTGTGAATCACGAGTGCTCAGTATCAGCGATTCACCATCGTAAAAGTGATAATATAAAAAAACATAAATGTCTACGATACGAGGGCACTTATGTTGAAAGGGATCAACAAACGCTCCCATGCCCTTTAAGTACTGTAATGTAATCCTTTGGCACATAAAGTCGAGTAGTACCTAATATTTTACCCCTTTAGACCAGCTGCATGTAAATCCACCAACCCGCACTTGGCCAGCGAGGTGGAATACGGCCTGCGAGGGTAGACCTGTATCCCAGCAGTGGGAGCATTAAAGGTTGCATTGGAGACCAGCTGCGCCCCTTGGTTTTATTAATCATAATTATCAGCCTGGTATCGCCCACTGCTAAGCACAGGCCTCTCTTCTTGTACGTAACTCATCCCGGTCCTTTTTTTTTTTTTTTTTTTTTTTTTTTGACGCGGGGTAATGCACTTACGCATCCCCCACCCGCCGGGGGAGACGAGTGGGGGTATGTCGGACTCGACACCGGTGAAGATGGTGGGTACCGGTGCCCATACCGACTAAAACCCCCGCGGTGAGCAGTCCGCCGCCATTGTGGAGCGAGATGGGGGCGCTTTAGCAATCTCCATCTCGCGCCACGGCGGCAGGCCCGGATCGGAACCGGGCCCCAGTCGCCGAGGGAGGGACGGCCTTGCTCACCAAGGCCGCCCCCCAGACGTGTGGAGCCGGTGCAAGCCGGCGGAGAGTCCCCCGACCCTCCGCCAGTGGCCCCACTACGGAGAGTGAAGGAGGCGAGCGAATCGCCCCCTCCTCCCTCCCCGTCGTCTGCGTCGGAGCGGATCAGAGCGGGGATCGTCCTCCCTGATCCGCTCCGCGGCCTCCTTCTGCGACATTACCGCCTCGCAGAAGGAGGCCACGGCCTGCCACGATCTCTCGTTGCGGAGCATCGCCCTAACAACGCTCGGCAACGAGAGATCTCCGCCCACGATTGCTGTAAGCGTGTGCCGCTGCGGGCCCCATGCGGCACACGCCTCCAGCGTGTGGAGCGCCGTATCCTCCGGCGCTCCACACTCGTGGCAGGCCGGCGTCGCCTCCCGTCTCGCGATCTCGTGCAGGTACTTTCCGAAGCACCCGTGCCCGGAAAGCACCTGCACAAGTCGGAACGACAGCGACCCGAACCGCCGCCGCATCCACCCCCGGAGGACCGGTCGAATGGCCTCCACCGTCCGCTTCCCTGGGACCGGTGGAGCCAGGTCCTCCGTCCACCGCCTCAACATGGTGGCCTGCGCCTGCCTCCGCATGCGCTTCACCTCCTCCCACGCTGGGGGCTCCCCGCGGGATCTCCTCGCCGCTACGAAGTGGTACACTTCGGCGAGGATCTCCGCTTGGAGCTCCCAGGGGGGATCCCCGGCTAGGACGCATGCGGCCGTCCAGGACACCGTCCGGTACCCGCGTATCGCCCTCGTCGCGATGACCCGCTGCGGACGTC
The DNA here is from genome assembly GCA_949125135.1 of Alcis repandata. NCBI lineage: Eukaryota > Metazoa > Arthropoda > Insecta > Lepidoptera > Geometridae > Alcis > Alcis repandata. Next base: position 599,310 of record OX421248.1, on the reverse strand, counting down.
GCAGCAGGGCCTTATTAGCACGACCGAGGGCGTCCGCCCAGACCGGTGCCCCGTACATGGCCATACTCCGGATGACCCCGGAGTACAGCCGACGGCATATGGCGCTAGGGCCACCCACGTTGGGCAGCAGCCTCCCCAAAGCGGCGGCGGCTCCCAGGACTTTTGGGGCAAGCTGGACGAAATGTGCCCCAAAAGTCCACCTCCCGTCCAGGACGAGGCCCAGGTACTTCATCTGGGCCCCGACCCGGACCGAGACCCCGTCCAGGTTTACCCGCGTACCTGGAGGGGGTCCTCCCCGAGGCCCGTGGAACAACAGGGCCTCGGTCTTGGAGAGGGCGACCTCCAGTCCCAGGGCACGGATACGGTCGACCACCAGGGCTGTTCCCATCGTGGCCAACCGCACCGTTTCCCCGAGGTCCCTCCCCTTGGCTACGACGAGGGTGTCGTCGGCGTAGCACGCGACCCTGATGTTGGCGGGAAGCGTGCCACGGAGCACCCAGTCGTAGCCCACGTTCCACAGGAGCGGTCCCAGCACCGACCCCTGTGGAACCCCGCAGGAGACGCGATGGCGCCTCAAGCCGTCGCGTCCCTCCACCAGGACCTCGCGGTCCTGGAGGTAGTCGGCCAGCAGCCTCCGCAGATACAGGGGCACTCCGTGGTACCGGAGCGCCTCCTGTATTGTTCCATGCGGGAGGCTGTTGAAGGCGTTGGCGATGTCCAGCGAGACGGCCAACGCCTTACCGCCCTGGCCGACTGCATCCTGCGTCCACTCCTTGAGCCAGAGCAGGGCGTCTATTGTCGACCGCCCTGCCCTGAACCCATACTGGGCCTCGGATAAACCGGGCCCAGTCCTCTCCAGGTGCCGGATGACACGGGAAGCCACGACTCTCTCCAGCAGCTTTCCCGTGTCATCCAGCAGCACGATTGGCCTGTATGCGGAAGGCGACTCAACGGCACGTCCCTCCTTCCGCAACAGGCACAATCGGCCGTCCTTCCACAGCTTCGGGAACTGTCCTGACGTGAGGCACGCGTCGAACAGCTCCCGAAGCCGACCGCCCAACTCCCTGAGGGCGATCCTCAGGACCCGTCCCGGGATCCCGTCCGGACCCGGGGCCGTCTTGCCGCGCAAGTGGCCGACGGCAACCTCCATCTCCGCTTCCGACACAGGCGGGATGGAGGCCGGGTCCAACTCTTCCGTGGAGGACGGCTGCGCCATCGCCGGCGGGGTGTGGAGAGGGGGATCAGGAAATAGCCCCTCCAGCACCCTGCCTAGGAGCTCCGGCTCCAGGGACTCCGCGACTGGGGGCGTCTGGCCCCGGAACTTTTTCCGGGCCGCCAGGTACGGACGCCCCCACGGGTCCCTGTCGAGGCCCTCCAGGGCCTCCCCCCAGGCCTGGGACTTGGCCCGTCCTATGGCCAGCTGCAGCTCTTTCTTCGCAGCGCGGTACTGGCCATAGAGACGGGCCTCGACAGCCAGCGCCTCCGGCGACATCTGGTCGTCCGTCCGACCGTGCCGCCGCCTCCTGCAGCGGGCGTACGGCCGTCGCGCGCGCATGCAGGCCGCTCGGAGATCGGCAATCTCCGAGCTCCACCAGTAGACCTGGCGGCGACCACCGGGACGGCGACGGGACCGCGGCATGGCCGCGTCGCATACGGCCGTTACCGCCGCCCGAAGGTGACCCGCTGCGACGTCCACCTCCGGGTGCGCGGGGCCGGCAAACCACAGCTGGACGATGGCCGCCTCTTCAGCCAACTCGGCGTCGAGGCGACCGATCGTCCAGCGCGGGAAATCCCCCCGCACCACGCGCCGCGGCCCTCCCTGGATGTCGGAGGGGACGATCTCGAACCTAATATATTTGTGGTCCGAGAGCGTCTCCACCTCCGACATCACCCTCCAGGCCCGGACACGTGCGGCGACAGCTGGGGTGGCGAACGTCACGTCCACCACGGACCCCCCACGCTGTCGCACGCACGTGTGGGCTGACCCTCTGTTTAATAGGGTAAGCCCTGAGGCAACCGCCCACTCCCCGACTATCTCCCCGCGAGAGTCAGTGGAGGGGTTGCCCCATTCCCGGGCCTTGGCGTTCAGGTCCCCCATTAGGAGGACCTGACGTGGTGCCTGCCGTCTCACCGCCGCGGCCAGGAGGTCCATGAAGGCCTCCAGCTCCGCGGCGGTTCTGTTGGGGGAGAAGTACGCGCCGATCACCGCGTACTCCTCCCACTTGGCCACCACGTACCCCGAACCCCTCTCCTCGACTGAGAGGGGGGGGCCGCCACCCGACTTTCCCACAATGGCCACGGAACCGTTCAGGTCCCCAGCCCAGTAGGGATGGAGGGGAACGTAATACGGCTCCGTGGCGACCGCCAGATCAATGTCCCACTGCGCCAGGGTCTGTATGAGCAGATCTTGTGCCCTGGCGCAGTGGTTCAGGTTCGTCTGGAGGAGGTTGCGATGTCTGACCTGATCCATTAGTCAGACTCAGACATCACAACCACCTCCTCGCTTGCCGGCTGGCCTGCGGCCTCTGGAGCGGCACTATTTGCTACCGCGGGGGCGGCCGTGGTCCCAGCGGCCTTCCTCTTCGTCTTGGGGGGGGCGCAGTTGCGTCCCCCCATTATGTGCCCGGAAGGCCTCCCCAACTCGGCGCATATTGCGCAGCGCGGGGCAGACCTTCCGCAGCTCGCCGCCTTGTGACCTGTGCTCCCACACCGGAAGCACAGGTCCCCCCTGTCGGCCGACGCCGGACACTGTGGGCGAGTGTGCCCCAACCCCATGCACTTATAGCAGCGCATGGGGCGCTCCCCCAGGGCCACGACGCGTGCCGAGATCCACCCGACCAACAGCCTGCCGTTTCCAGCTAGCACCTTGGCTGCCGGGATCGGGCAGGACACGATGGTGGCGCCGGCGCCGTTAGGGCCGAGGCGTACCTCCCCGGCCTTTACGAGCTGCACGTCGCAGCCCCCCGCTCTTGCGACCGCCGCCGCCACTGCCTCTTTCGTGGCCGCATCGTCCAGGCCCGTAATCCTGAGGTCCGCGGATTTGACGGGCCTGGCGACGCTGGCCACTTCGGACAGGACCTCGCGGAGCTTTTCCGCGAGCCTGTCCGCCCTTTCGCCTTGTTGGGAGCCAGGGATTTCCAGCATCCTGGCTCCCGTCGCCGTCTGGCGGAAGCGGATCTGGCCGGCGACCCCCAGCTCCTCCACGTTTATCCTCTCCTGCGCCGACCTTATTATGTCGGCGTAGGTGACCCCCCGCTCTGCGGCCTCGGGACGCAGCGACAGAACGACTGCCGCAGACCTTGGGGGCCTCAGCGCCGTTTTCTTTGCCTTAGCGGCAGTGACGGCGCGAGGAGCAGGCGCAGCTGCCGACGCAGCATTAGGAAGGGAAGATTTTCCCTTCCCTTTGCCCTTCCCTTTGGGCTTCCTAGCCACCGTCGCCCAGGACTCAGCCTGAGGGGTGGCCGAGGTGGTGGCCTCATTCGCCCTGGAAGGGCCTGCAGTTGGTGCCGGAGAAGGGGCGGCGGCAGGCGTCGGGGCGGCGGCAGGAGTCGGGGCCTGGCCGGCCCGCTTGCCCGATTTAGTAACGGGAATGCGGACCGGCGTCGGTATCGGCTTGGGAGCAGCGGCGGCTGCCGCCGCTTTCTTGGCCGCCTGTAGGGGCGGGCGGACAGTCGGGGCAGGCGGGAGACGCTCCTCAACAGCCGCGAGTCGGGCATTTAACATCTGCCCGAACGTAACTGTCAAGGAGCGCTTCAGCTCCTCCACCAAACCCGCCATTGGCAGGAGGGCGGGAGCCACCGGCGTCTCGGCGCTGGCGACAGCGACAGCGGCAGCGGCAGTGGCGGCGGCGGTGTTTGCCGCGGCGGCCTCCGTTTTCGCCTCAGCGAAGCCGCGACGCAGCGCCTTCACCTGCGCCTTTAGGGAGTCAACCTCCATGCGCAGGCAGCCATTATTCGCGCGGAGACGCCTTGTCTCCTCCGCCTCGCTTCGGCTGGTCAAGGCCTCGACCACCTCCCTGATTGTCGACGCCGACCTTTTCAGGCGGCCGACAAATTCCCCCTTGAGGTTGCCAGATTTCCTGGCAACCTCCAAAATAGAGGCAAGCTGCTGGCCCGCCTGCGCCCTCAACTCCTGCGCGTTTAATGCGCTGAAGTCGTTGACCATCGAGGACGCTTCGGACTCACTCCCAGCGTCCGTCTCGAGGTCAACGACCACGGCAGCAGCAGCAGCAGTGCCTGCCGGCTTTTTCTTGAGGGTCCTGGCTCGCAGGACACCCTCAAGTTCGCCATCCGATGGCGCCGGCGACGACATTGGCGATGCCACTGGAGTCGGCTTCCTAAAGCCGGCTGCAGGATTCGCCCTTATGTCTCGCCCTCGGGCTCTCCCTCTCGCGGAGGTTGCCACCTTGGCGGCCGCCGTCCCCTCGGTCGGCGTGACCGAGCCCGATTGCCCGGGCACTGCGAGCGAGGAAGCCGGGCGCTTCCGGAGGCCACCTCTCACGCCCGCACCAGCCGGTGACCCCGTCACCATTCCCTCTCTTGAGGAGTCTGACTCCCCACCGTCTACAGGGCCAAGCCCTCTCCCTTCATCGTACAAATTTTGGTTTTTAATTGGTTCCATATTAGTTCCCACGAGTAGAGACGAAATATAGGTCGACCCCCGGGTGACGCTCATTCCGGGGGCAAGGGTACGTACTGCGGAGGTCCCCAGGTAAACTCATCCCGGTCCTGTGCCAATCTTGTCCAGGTTCGACCTGCGATTTTTATGATATCGTCGACCCAACGAGCTGGGGGACGACCAACGCCTCGTGTCCCGGTACGCGGCCACCAATCCGTCAACGTTTTGGTCCACCTGCCATCACTCTGCCTGGCAACGTGTCCTGCGTCATGCGGTTTTATTCACTATCCTAAAAAAACGTTAAATTTTCCGAGATACAAAGTAGCCTATGTGTAATCCAAAGTATAAGCTAGCAAACCAATTTTTTTCCTAATTCAAACATCATCATCATCATCAAACCGATTTCTCGTGATTTAGCAACAAACATCCAAGTCTCTACATGAAAACTTACACGCCTATTATATTAATAGGATATAGAAAAACATTTCAATGCTCACATTCGAAGTTACAAACAGAAAGGACAACCACGCAAACTACTGCAGCAAGTCCTTATCACCAGCCAGTCGACAGGACAGCTTGAAAAGCTCGCCAGGAAGCCAAACATGGCCGCGGCGCCGGGACTCGGCGGTGCGCAGTAGAGTTCAGTAGACAATCGATTCGCCGCAGACGGGCCGTTGCCGGATACCCGCTAAATAAAGATGTTATCCAACTGCCGCAGTCTGGTTGCCATTCCGCAGTACAGTACTGCAGTAACTGGTGCAATGGCTCGATAATTTATTTGTGATAGACGTTACACTAAAATTAGCCGCAATGTAGCTGTTGGGTTATGAAGAGCGCTATGCAAAATGCTAATGAATACATTAATCCATAATACTATGGACAAAATGATACAGGACATGATACTGATTGGTTCAAGGTCACGATATCGACACTGGCATTTCACTGGTAGGCGGAGTATTTTTAGCACAATTTGTGCTAATGTTTTGACTGAAATTACTCGCCATATGAGATGTCTATGGGGTGGGGAACTGTGGAGCCGTTTCTAAATACTTAGCCAGTTCATTTTTGGGTATTTCAAAAACAAAATGCGAATAATCGACCTGTCCACTATCCTTACTCTGGAATATTTAATATTAGACCAGAGGTAGCCATATTGCGTTAAATTAAAATTCTGATGGAAATAATATGCTGCCACATTTTTTCACGCCATAACCCGTGCCAAGTTCGTCAGCTTTCGGCGACAGAATATTATTGTAGCTATGATCGATGTGGTGCTGAGAATTTGAATGAGAACGTATGGGTTAGTAGCGATGTCCCGCGGTTTCACGCGGTTTCACCTATCATTTCTCTGCGTTGTTGGTCCGTCTACTTTGGAAGTGGGAAATGGATAAGTTAGGATGGACGAGATTAGAGGACGAATCAAAAGGGCGTTTAGAATAGAATAATTTATTGGCGTTATAACTACTATGTTGTTACGTTACACGAGGCACGTCAAAGGCACGGCATTTTGGAAATCGTCAAGTTAGGACGCCGACAATTTGGAAGTGGACAATATTGAAATGGACAAGTTAGTCATGTTATGATGACCATAACATGAAGTTTGATTCAACAAAAACTGTTAAAGCAACATAAATAAATAAATATGTATTAATAGGTGCTGCTAAGTGGAATGGGGTATGCCAGCGATCCCAGGCCTTCGTAATTTTAGGGGAGCTCGGCTGGTTTGGGTAAGCTGGAAGTTGGGGGGCAATGCACAATACACCCCAAGGAAGACGTCGTCGGTGCAAGTCATATCACCCCCACTTAGAGTTACAATTAGAAATTATAGTAGTAATTACTCTTAAAAGTAGGTTGGCACAATCTATAGGGTTTTTCAGTGTTGATAGTGGCCAAAGTCGATCGGAGAGCTTGTAACTCATTCTATCTTCTTATCAAATTTCCTAGTCTAGCCATTTAGTCGTACATACATTAACAGAATTACACAACAACATTAGCGTGATGCATCTAACAGTTGCAACAACAAAGGTTATGCACAAACTATTACTTATTCTGCGCTATGGGCGATATTATTTTGAATTCTTTCACGTTCTAGCTAACGTTTGACCCCTTTTACTGCAAGTCGTGGCGAACTTTCATTATGTTTGTATGATATACGTAACTTACTATAGTATGTACATAACATATAGCAACATGATTACAATATGAATGTCGATGACGGCGCTAACGTACGATGGATCCGTTACTGTTTTTGCCTCTTTTTAACACTAAAGTGTAAATATCTACTATTATATGTACGTAAATGACAATTATATGGTTGATGCTCATATCTTATTTTTTATGATAAGACAATGTAATTTCATCCAATAAATACAATTATTATTCTTATTCTTATTCTTATAATAAGATTTATTTATAACACAAATGATAACATCATAACAATATTGCTTAACCAAGTCGGTGGTGCGCTTCCTCAATCTAAAGATACAGTATCAAAAATTAAAGTTAAATTAGAAAATAAATTAAACTAATTAATTAACAAGTTTAATTGGCCGTTTCACAGAGTATGCGAGCTGCCCTTGATAATGCTAGATTTAGTTCCATTATCATCTATCGATAGATTGGTAAAATATAATCTCCCATTGTATCTTCATTTTGCACTGCCAGGACCACCACCAGTGTAGAGTGTAGACGTAATCCTGGCACTCCATTATGGTTTTACACTTTTGCATCTATGCAGGCTGCATCGCTGCGTCCCTTTTTAATATTTGGCAAATACACTAAACACAAATAGCCATGTGAAATACCATTCATCATATTCATAATACTAAACGTAATTTTATCGATCTACAAAGTTCCATACTAACTGCTAATGCCACTACGTTGCACTACTTGGAACAAGAACATTATTTTTACAAAACACAAGAACATTATTTTTACAAAACAAAAAACAAAAACCGACTTCAAAAGACCGACTATTGAGTTATTCATCTATTTGTCGCGCACGTACTTAATGCTAATTTAATACTTACATATATGGTTTTCTCATGGATTAACCGGGGCAATTTAGACATCTGAGCTTACATTAATTCCCACCCAGCTGAAAATTGGTAGGATTGTTCAGAACACCATCATAAATGAAACCTGAAAAGTCCTCATCGATCCGATACGTGCAAAAATTTTTACTCCGGGTAGAAGGTCACCAAAACGGGTATTTCATGATTTTCTCAAAAACGGTACAAGCTACGAGGATACTGTTCAAGACAAGTATGTTCACTATAACATTTTCTACAGTATTGCTCTTAAACGCATGTTGGTAGAACTTAATATGGTTTTCGAGATATGTCGATATTCATTTCAGACCAGACCAAAAAATTCAATTTCTCTTAAGATGCCTCAGTCAGCAGTAGATCATATAACAAGTTTGTTAATAAGTTTTCCCGAAGTTTTAAACATTGTTGAATCCGACAATCTCAAGAAACACTTTGAAAAATGACTCCTTGTATCTCAAATCGGATAAATGATGATGATGGTTGACGGAAAATTGAACCCCTCGTATCTCGGAAACGGAAAGAGATAGAGGGGTACACTTGACTTTTAAAATTTAGATCAAGTATGGACCTTTCTAGGGAAATGATAAAAAAAGATAGCCGCCATACAAAAAAGTTTGACAGTCATACAAATAAACAAAAAAAAAGGAAATGCTCATAGCTGTGGAACCGCTGTAGATGGATGGTGTGTGCTCGAAGAAATATTATAGAGATTCATAACGACAATCGAGATTCAGCAACAAAAATCCAAGATGTCGGATTTCATATTTCCGTCAAATTTCAATGGATCTTCTAAATTTTAAAGTGATCCTAGGCAGGTGTTATTTTGGATCTGGAGGCTCTTAAGGTCCTTAAATCCATTGCTGAAATGATTTTTTTGGTTCGGCCATTTTTCAAAATGGCTGCCATACAAAAGAAAAGGAGTGAAGTTACAATACTTCGCACCCAGCTGAAAATCAGTAGGATTGTTCAAAACATCATCACAAATGAAATCTAAAAAGTCCTCATTGATCCGATACGTGCAAAAAAAATCACTCCGGGTAAAAGGTCACAAAAACTAGTTTTTCAGTAAATTTTATCATACAATTAGCCATACCAAATTTTAGATCAGATAATTATCTACAAAATATAAAAATTCTTTTTTTTCCTAAGAGCCACCGTTTTTGAAATATAACGATTCAAAAAGTTGAAAGAGTTGTAATCGGATTTTTTTTGCACGTATCGGATCAATGAGGACTTTTTAGATTTCATTTGTGATGATGTTTTGAACAATCCTACTGATTTTCAGCTGGGTGCGAAGTATTTTACCTTCACTCCTTTTCTTTTGTATGGCAGCCATTTTGAAAAATGGCCGAACCAAAAAAATCATTTCAGCAATGGATTTAAGGACCTTAAGAGCCTCCAGATCCAAAATAACACCTGCCTAGGATCACTTTAAAATTTAGAAGATCCATTGAAATTTGACGGAAATATGAAATCCGACATCTTGGATTTTTGTTGCTGAATCTCGATTGTCGTTATGAATCTCTATAATATTTCTTCGAGCACACTCCATCCATCTACAGCGGTTCCACAGCTATGAGCATTTCCTTTTTTTTTGTTTATTTGTATGACTGTCAAACTTTTTTGTATGGCGGCTATCTTTTTTTATCATTTCCCTAGAAAGGTCCATACTTGATCTAAATTTTAAAAGTCAAGTGTACCCCTCTATCTCTTTCCGTTTCCGAGATACGAGGGGTTCAATTTTCCGTCAACCATCATCATCATTTATCCGATTTGAGATACAAGGAGTCATTTTTCAAAGTGTTTCTTGAGATTGTCGGATTCAACAATGTTTAAAACTTCGGGAAAACTTATTAACAAACTTGTTATATGATCTACTGCTGACTGAGGCATCTTAAGAGAAATTGAATTTTTTGGTCTGGTCTGAAATGAATATCGACATATCTCGAAAACCATAAGTTCTACCAACATGCGTTTAAGAGCAATACTGTAGAAAATGTTATAGTGAACATACTTGTCTTGAACAGTATCCTCGTAGCTTGTACCGTTTTTGAGAAAATCACGAAACACCCGTTTTGGTGACCTTCTACCCGGAGTAAAAATTTTTGCACGTATCGGATCGATGAGGACTTTTTAGGTTTCATTTATGATGGTGTTCTGAACAATCCTACCAATTTTCAGCTGGGTGGGAATTAATGTAAGCTTACTCCTATTTTTTGGTCTAATTTGCCCCGATTAGATACCATTATCAGAACTGGACTAAATTTAAATGGGACCAAATGGGAAGCGTCAGCTTTCTAATAAAAAAAGAATCATCAAAATTGATTCACCCAGTCAAAAGTTATGAGGTAACAAACATAATAAAAAAAAAAAAAAAAAAAAAAAAACATACAGACGAATTGATAACCTCCTCCTTTTTTGAAGTCGGTTAAAAAGTGTAAAAATGATAAAACTATTTAATTCAAACGAACTCCTGTTACATTATTTTCATTTCCTCAACTGTCGACGCGCGACGTTACATTAAATAGCCGTTGACATTTCCTACTGAATATTATAAAACATACGTATTCATAAGCCGTAAGTATATTTTGATTTTATATTGCTAAGCGTAATAAAAAATAATATCATATATCTTGGCAACGTGTTGCGCGTGGGCTGAGCACTTTTACCAACTGCGGACTTCATTCTGCCGCTTGACTATTTTGGTCTCGCTCACTCTCATGACTTTGCTAAGGCGTGGGAAAGTGACCGAGATGATCTCGAGCCTGCCAGAATAGCTCCTGGTCCAATTAGAGCATATGACACTAATCTCCTACTTTCATCGGTGCTGTAATAGCTTCACGTAAAGATTTGGACGTTCGAGTATTGACTTGTGCTAAGAAATTCTTGTTTTTGAGTGCAAATGTTTCGCATAGGTCACCGGCTAGGAGTTTGACTGTAGCTTTGCTGACACTTGAGCTGGTTCTCCAGTGAGGCTGCCAACGCACCAATAGATACTTAGCGACAAATTTTCAATTTTGGGAGGTTTCTTCACGTTTAGCCAAAACATTTAGTCTATGACATCTCGTTCCCGCCATTTCCCGCTCTTTGACCGGAACAAGTCACCAATCAATGGCATAGCCCTTGGTAGCACTCAAGGACCCAATATTATCTGTCACCGTTTTTATGATCTCGGGCGGTGAAGTTCAGTACAGAGTCCAGCTGGTCCCATTCAATGGCTTAATTACCGTTTATTAACTATGTTATTGTCTCGTTTTTTATTGACGCGTTTGTGTAGGGGTGTCAAGACAATGTGACACAAAATTCTAAATTACATATCTAGCTATCAACTGTCTGCATTCAGCTTTTATCAGCTGGCAAGCTGGAGTGAAACACTAAGTTTCCTAAAAGCATTGTTTTTTTTCTTAAAATTATTTATTCAAGTCGATGAAACTTGATATAACTTATAAGCAAAACTCACGTTTTTAACATTGGCAAAACTTTTTTTTTTTTGACAAAAGCAAGCAAAAGTAACTTCAATACAGAAATAAAACAATTAAAATTACAGAACATACTAAAATTACTATTTGCATTTTGATTTTCAAAAACTATCAAAGCAAAGCAAAGAACCCGCCTAACCCTAGATTACACTTAATAACTGCCTACATTATTGTTACCATTTCTCACTTATCGTCTCTTTTTAACCGTTGCCTTATTCGTAACCGTCATGAATGAGAACGACGCTGGAAAGTGAATCTAAAAGCGAAGCTAGTCGCCGGAGCCTCACGTTTGTATTCTCAGTTGTAAACTCAACCTCCACTCAACCTTAACACTTAACCATTAATTACAAACTGTTACGATGCAGCAGTGCTATGGTACTTTATCGATCGACAAATTGACGTTTGAACTCGACTAAATCGTAAAAGCGTAAAACTTTCATAATTTAAAAATTATTAATTTTGTCTGTGGTCGAAAAAAAATGTTTACTATGGGACAATCCCAGAATTTGCGAATAAAAAATCAGTCGGTTCCATAGATTGTCTAGTGTCGCTGACATTTTTCTATGGAAGAGCTGATTTTATTTCGCGGATTATAAGTATTTTTCGGCTTAGCGTACCCCTTTCTTATAACCTGTATTCAGGCAAACAGTCTCTGTGGCCACGGGATAAAGGACTGACACGGACCTACCTTTAAGCTTGAGTTGAGGTAAATTTCAGACCTCAGAATACGGGCCTCACTTGCTAATAGCGTAATACTTATAAAAATTCATTAGCAGTTTACGCTCCAACGACGTACGATAGTAAATCACTATTCCTAATAGTAATGGTAAACGATAGCGTAGCGGTGGCAGGAAACGTAAATAACTCTAATTGATTTATTTTAATCATTTCTGGTTGAGCCCAGATTTAATATCAACTTCGAATCTAAAATAAGCTTGTCGATGTGTTTTTGGCGACTAGTTTAGAACCTAAAATCGTGAAAAAACCAGATATGCCATAGAAAAATGACACGCTGCAAAATGTATGGAACAGCTGATATTTGTTTTCGCAATTTCAGAGTTGGTTCCATAATAAAAGTTTTTTGTAATCGTTTTATGAGCTCTTTTTCGCTTAGCACACTCTTTCCCTATAACCCTTATAACCCTGTAAAATAGCGTGTAAACGCGCTAGTTAAAAAAAAATAAGGAGACAGTTGTAATATTGAAAATTGAGTCACCAAACAGATTAAGTAACAGTTCCCAGTAAAGGACAATGACCCTGACTGTTCGTCGGCAGGCGGCAGTGATACGGTTTGTTGACAAATTGTACCATTGCTCGATCGATACTTGGGAGAGAAGAACAAGGATGGTAAGACGTCGATATCATCGTTAAGGCGGACAATAAATACATAATAGATTATAACAGTACAAGTAGTTAAGGCGAAGGTGAACTATTCACACTATCTCTTTCACGCATTGACGATATATAAAATAATTGAGCAGAGATAAAAAAAATATGGGATAAAATCATCTAAAAAAAAAAATGTAAAAAAAAATCGTTTTGTTATCTTCAAATGCTGAAGGAGCTTAAAGAAAACTATTTTTTTCTTTTTTTTAATCCCTTTGTTACCATTCTTAAACACTTAAACTTTTGTTAAAATGCATAAAGAGATAGCTGACAACATTTTATCTCCCCCTTATACAGAACGTAACTCGACTCGACTGGACTTTGCTCGATATGACGTTGCCAGAGGCGAACATAATGAACTTAACCTCGAAAACATGCTAAACGCCACTCGTATCTGTTTGTTAAACACTGAAGAAATTACTTATTATAACATCTTTCTAATACATGCATGATAATATATGTAAATGATATATGATGTATTAGAAAAATTACAAGCATAAAAAAATAAGCATAAAAACAATATAATTTTATAGACTGGAATGTGCCTGCACGCTGCGTTCGCGTCGTTTGGGTGGTCTGATCCTCGATTTGTCCTTTTTGTGCACATTCTGTAATCATCACCAGCTGCAGACGTTTCAATGTTCCCACATTTCCCTAAATAAAAGTAAGTTAAGTTCGTCCTCTAATTGTCAAACTGTCGTCTAGTCAAACTATTTCCTCGTTTTTTCAAGAGCGTTATGAATTCATGAAATGAGAATAAAGAGACAGACACACGCTACACAGAATGACAATGCCGAAGCCTAATTCATGGCATGAATTTGGCGTACGTAGGGGCTTATGAGGTTGCGAATTTGTTGACATTGACATTTGCATCAAAATATTTAACAGTTCATCATACTACGAAACTTTACGTCGTTTCGTTCTTAAAATGCAACAAGCAAGCACAGATACAAACAGAGAGACACAGTGTTTGCAATAACTTTATTTTACGTGTGATATCAGAAATCAGAAGTAAAAGTATCTTTCGTGTGTACGTAAACCATGACACCGACCCGACTTAGACGGTGATGTCATACTGATACTATTTAGGTACTCTCCTGCATGCCAATTCGCCCTAGTACCTGAATCAAGTTATTTAAAACAAAACAAAACCGAAATGATGACTCAGAGGCATTCTCTCCCACAGCGTATCATCGAGTCCATTTAACATTCTCGCATCTTTTATGGGCCTTTCACACATGCTTCACGAAATTTACCGTACTGTTGTCACTGGAGCAAGACCTCGTGGCCGGCCACGGCGATGGCTGGACGCGAGAGATGACTGGGCCGAACAACTCGCTACGTAACAAGATAATGATCGAACAAAGTGGTGGAAACACAAAAGCAGACTACGGCTCGAGCGGGAAGACTGCCTGATTAACGGAAGGGCCGTTATTGTTACAGTGGTACAATGTCACCGTGCCAGACTGCGCGCTGCCTTATCTCCCACATTATGCTAATCACCGACAGTCGGCGCCTACAAAGCTGTGAGAAATAAAAACAAATCATTATCGCGATAACCCGGTAAACGTCCAACTGGAACGAGACGTTCGTCCACGATGACTCATCTCGCGAGAATGACAAATATCACGCAAATACAGTTTATCTTTTCTAATATTTTTCTTTTTTAAGAGCATTTGAGCAAGGTCGCCGCGGCTACATGGGTTTGACGTAACTCCCGTGCACGAATGTAGCGATGTGGTCAGAGTAACCTCGGCGGGGTTACACAAACATGTCGTTTGTTCGCCGCCAGTTTACTGCGTTCTAGTTGAGGGGTAATTGATTTAATGATTATTGTTTGGGGTCGGAGTGGCACTGCGTCGCTGCATTTGAATTTGCACGTTTCCTCCAGTCACGCCCATTCGCCAATAACGCTTGATCTTTAACTCGGCATTTGTGGTGCGATACGTGTCTAAACATTCGTTGTGAAATGGAATAGCAAACCTTTGAAAGCGATACTCCAAGAGAGTCAAATTGATCTTCACGATTCATGAAAACCAAGAGCAAAACTGTCTCGTATCACGAAAATTATGCAAAAGAAAGGTCAGAATAGTCTACTATCTAATGCCCATTTGAATCGGAATCTAAGCCATTCAAATAATATAACGCTAGATTACGTGAGCATACTACAAACAGTCGTAATTATACTCATTAAAGACATTACCTACGTGCTCTTAAATAACCAACTGGTAGCGATTCGTGTCAAAGGAACTAAAATATAGGTCAAACAAATTTAACACCGTATGAATATTAATGAAGCAAACAGAGTACTTTCGTATGTTTGTTTTGATCAAGGTAATCAATCAAACGATTAGAATGTCCAAAATGTTACTTGCAAGTCGATGACTAAACTATTATGTCATCCGTGTACACAGACACTATCAGGCAAGTCGTATATTAGATACGATCTTATTACTTATTGATAAGAGTCAGATTAGTTGTTTTAAACTGTGTTATCGTACAACAGGCACTCCTTGCGCGAAATATGACATACAGTACACAATTCACTTAACACAAGTTAATGCGAAAGTGGGTTACGGTAGCATGCGGTACGCTCCGCACTCGCACAGGTCGAGACTAGGAAAGCGTGCATAATTTTAGTTGGCATTAGCAGTCCAATAAATATAGAATGCTCCGTTATTGTAATTGATTTTTAGAAACTCGTAAAAATGTAATAAAACCTGTGAGTAAATGGCGACTGCCAGTAATCAATGTCGACTTGGAAAAGGCGTGAGATCAGCATTGGAAATAAGTCATGAATAGAAAAACGACAAAGCAACAGTTGATCTAAAGTTATGGAAAATAATAAATCATGTTGTCAATTAACCTTTCACACAAGTATTTCCGAACAAATTCCATCGAACACACCGACAAAAAAATATAATTACAAAACCAAGATTACGTGTCGCCAAAAAAAGGCAATCTAAAATACAGTTTTAAAAACTGGTCCCAACTCCCAAGTATTCGACCCATCGCAAAATAATCGACATGACCAAACCACTTTAGGCTTCTGGGAATACCGAAAGCCTACCAATTAGACTTTCTGTAGAGTTATCATTCCCGGCTTATTATAGCTCATTTTACTGTCACCGTCCAAAAATAACAGCGAAGCAGACAGACAAGAATTCCAGACATCTTTAAAGTATCCTAAATCTCTATTTTCTTTAAAAATAATCATCGTGAACTTGATTTATTGTACGAAAGCATATCAATTTTGTTTCTTACCTAAAGATAAAGGTAGGTAACCTATTGCTTACGCGAAAAATGGCTTACCTACTTTACAGTTTTCTTATTAACTACCTAGAGAAACTTTCATATACGTAATCTTAGCAATAATGTAAGACAATGTAGGACACTTTAAAACATTTAAGATAAAAAAAAAGTATAAATTCTCTTTAGCGTAATTTTAAGTAATTGCCGGATATATGATTGGAACTGGAATGCCACAGCATTGGCTACAAGCAACAAAGCTGTCACTTCGCTCACTAAAGTCCTTGTACATTCTAATACTTCCAAAGTTAAAAGCGCCATTTATCATGGACTAGGTAAACTGTTTTACGTTTTCTTAACGGGTATTTATATAACAAGCGGTGATTTAAACGATTTCAAAGGAAGACAATGCAATGACGCTCCTGAGATATAGCACGATAGAACAATACTGATGCTGAACTGTGAGTTGTCTCAGGCAATGGGCTAACAAAATTGAGATACCCTTTGTCAAGCGTAGAGGCAGGTCACTGAAACACTTTTAATGGGTGCAATTCTACAGGGTTATAAGGAAAGGGTATGCTAAGCCGAAAAGGGCTCATAGTACTAAAAAAAAATCAGAAGTATTTTGTCGACAGTATTTGACATTTTTCTATGGGACAGCGGTTTTTTTTTCGCGAATTCCGGGTTGGTGCCATAGTAAAAGTCATTCACAATGATGAGCACTTACTATGACCTTTTTTCGGCTTAGCATACCCTTTCCTTATAACCCTGTATAATAAATAATAATAAATCTGTTTATTGGGAACAAAAATAACAAAAATAACAAGTAACATTGAGAATCGACGATGTATATATGTATAGCCCCGTTACAAAAATATGGGTACACTAAATTGCAGTGGACAACATACTGCCTCAATTTCTCCACACCCAATTTTCACCTGTACGAGAAATTTCTCAATGAAGGCATCACGATCGACCTGAATCGAGCTGACCGAGAAGCCGCTGGTAAACCCGTTTTTCTTGCAAATGCAGTTACTAATTACCTTTTGATTTTAGTTTCAAACTTATGTAGAGAATATTTCACACACACATTTCGGTTTTTGAACTCGAATAACGAAAAGGAGCATGTTTTTCGGGTGTATGTCTTAACAAGCATTCTTAGAATAATGACTGATTGGAACATGAGCAAAAAAGATGTGAAGAAAGATCTGGAGACCTGCAATCAGCAGTTGACGTAAAATGTATGAAATAACCTGCTTTTTGACGGTAGTTTTGCACTTACTTTTTAAAATGACTAAGACTTATGGCTCTTTTCGAAATGTCCACTTCTCGAAATCGTTGCTGCAGTCCTGCCGCATCAGCACCGGTGTCAATTAATTTGACCTCACGGACTGCGATATTTGCAAGTGATCTCTTGCAGTTTTTAATTTACCTAATTGATGACTGGGACTGCAATCGGAATGACGGTTATGCTAAAGCCGGTAGTATTTTGGATAATTATTTTTTTTCCCGACTGTGTCTGTGAGCCAGTTTTTCGGCTGCATTATGTAGTATATGATTTGTATGTTATTCTGTTTAAAACCTCCTATAGCCCAAACAGCCCAAACAGCTTGACTTACGTTACATTCTTGAAGTCTTTTTTTTGACTCCGTTTTTTTTTTTCAATAATACATACTTGTAAAAGTGGTGAACGCAAAAGGTTGTTAGCATTTTTATCATACGTAGAGTTCCTATCTTAATTATCGTGATAAGGATCGTGATACGTTACAGACAGGAAAGCAGCAGAGAGACTAGCCAGAGTCAGTCTAGGCAGATAATGATACTCAGAGCAAAAGTAAATTAGGTACTTAGGTAACAAACGCAACATTAAATACTTCCTTTCCTCGGCTCACGTGAGACGTACGTTTCCGTCAGTTACGTGTAGTAAACGACAGTACACGTCAGTTTTTACCACCATCTGTAAACGAGCTGCAGATCAGTTTGTACATCCGTACGTTTCTTTCATTGTTTAGTAATATACGCTGTACATTGTACAACGCATACATTACTGATTGACTAGACTGTTGACTGAAAATCAGCTGTTCTATACAACTGATTCTGTTTTGAACACCGAGCGGCTGAGGCCGAACAAAAAACAAAAAATTAATTATGTTGAAAATCTAGGGTTATTTCAGTCACCAACTAAAAGTTTTGTGGTAACCCTAAACCCAAACCAAAACCGTAATCAATTAGCAACAGAAATAACAGATACAAGCATTCTTAACTTGACCTAAAATTTGTTGATCAAACGCCAGTTAATTTCCACGTTTACCAATCGGTTACTCTACTGATGCAAACATCAAACGGGATCACAGAATAAGTAATAGTACGTAGAATAAGTAGTAGTGCGGATCTGCGATAGACACTCGCGCCTAATCTGTGCCCTATTGAAATATTACTAGAGTTTTAGGGAGTTAATTGATAGGTACAACTAAAAAACATCAATCAAGAATGGATTGCAACTAGGTAACTACGAGTATGTACGTCAGGCCGACCCTGGTGACCGAGGCAATATAATACGTCATCTCGCGGTAACCCCTTCCTCTAGAAAGAACAGCTACTTAAAAGTTATCTTCAGACTCGCTTTTACTATGTGTGACTCGGACTCGGGAAGTTGGAATTGGAGCAATTTTTTTTTCAAAATATGTTTGAAATTAGAAAATCACAAGCAAAACTGCTCTATCGTTCGATGCAGTAAACTGCTAATTCGTTTCTGTAATCTGTCACAAGATTAGCGCCCCTTTGCCTTGACGTTATCGACACGCTCTGTTTCCCGGTAAAGTTCCGATAAAGTTTATGATTAAATCCTAGCTGCAGATAAATCGGAGCTGCTTTCAATGGATATTATGGATATAACTCGAGTTTTATAATGGAAATAACTGGATTCAGGTAGAGCAGACTGAGTATTCAGTAGTTAAAAAAACACTGCATGGGATCGCAAAAAGATTAGTCTATTGACCTCCAAACTTCATTATGACGAATTGACGATGGTGCATTGGAGCATCAATGGAGCAGTTACGCCAGTGGTCCAAAGCCTCGCTCTATTATTTCCAGAAGCTGCGGTGGGCTCGGGTGACCGCTGGTAAGTGGACGCACAAAGCGCTTCTTACGGGACCTATCATCGCTCCCATACCGAATTAGAATAAGAATGAACACGTTGATTGGTGGTCTTACAAATGTGTTCTTACGAATAAAAGATTATGATTTGATATGGAGCTGTGAGTTCACGTGATGCGTTAACAAGAACATTATTTTTACAAAACAAAACACAAAAACCGACTTCAAAAGACCGACTATTGAGTTATTCATCTATTTGTCGCGCACGTACTTAATGCAAATTTAATACTTACATAGGTACCTATATGGTTTTCTCATGGATACCATTATCAGAACTGGACTAAATTGAAATGGGACCAAATGGGAAGCGTCAGCTTTCTAATAAAAAAAGAATCATCAAAATCGATTCACCCAGTCAAAAGTTATGAGGTAACAAACATAAAAAAAAAATTAAAAAAAAATTAAAAAAAAAAACATACAGACGAATTGATAACCTTCTCCTTTTTTGAAGTCGGTTAAAAACATGCCGTCGTCGATCAGCTTAGCTCATCGAACAGACCGGTTCTGAGCCTCCCGTGACATTTGTTTACTATTGCCGTGCTCTGAACAAACAGTAACACAAGTACTATTGCCTCGCTACTTGCCCCTGAAACATGTAAGATCTAACCACGAAAACATCGAATTTTGCTTTGAACAAACAAGTAAGTTATTTTAAAAAACCCGACAAAAGAGTCTTCAAATAAAACCTCAAAAACCGCAAACCACGAGCTGAAAACCTTCAAACATCTGAACAGACTTCCTTGATCATAGCTAAGATAAGAACAGTCGATCTTGTCACTTTTCAAACAAAACTAACGAAATCGGTTCTGCCGTTTACAGCTACAATGCCCGACACAGATGCAGAAACTTTTTATTAGAATGACTAAATGCTGTTGGTCACTGAGGCCTCTACAGCGTACCGGGTGGACCCAGACACAGAACCATACTTACAACTAACACCCCTATTTGCATCCGGGTTTAAAAAACCGTGTTGCACCGACCCGTTTCTATTTGGTGACATCATTAGCTGAATCGTTTCGCCAAATTGCTTCACCTGGCTTATTAGATCACGGCACACATCCGACAAATCGTTTGTTACTCCGAAGGCGATCGGCTCGTCGTTTGCATCTAGTTAATGCCACATGTGGATTGCGAAGGATTTCGGTTTGCTGTGTTACAGGTGTCACGCACTGCGTTCGATCCTGCACTTAGACTAACTCTTGGGAAGATAAACTTGTGCTTCATAACTTCGCTGATGTCTCGTGGTAGTGCATCAAGCATTTTAGTTAGCTAATGATCTCCGAGATAGGCTGTGTAAATATTTTGCGATAATCGTTCGTGTTCGACAGCGACTTGGCGATTACTTTACGTGGCTTTTTTATTGTCGAATTATCTACGAGTAGTCTACTACTAACTAAGTAACTACTAGTAGACTACATAATAGACATTATAACAGAAATGGGAGTACATTTTGAAGCCTTCGAAGTTAATAACCTCTACAGAATCGGTAAAAAAGAACACGATAAAAACCGCCCTGTTGTAGTCTCACTCACAACTACATGGAAAAAACATATGATTCTGCGAAACAGAGCTAACCTACAAGAAGGTATAAATATCAAAGAGGACTACCCTAAAGAAATAATAGAAAAACGCAAACAACTGCAGCTGCAAGTTGAAGAGGAAAAGAAAAAGGGGAATATAGCGTTCATAAAATACGATAAACTCATAATAAAGAAAACATATGAAAGCAACAGAGAAAAGAGGAAAAGAGAGTCTTCAGGATCACCGAAAATACCATCACAAAAGAAAGCCAACGCATCTAATACCCAAAGCTCACCGACAAACTTGAACAACGCCTCCTCTAAAACTGCATCAAAGGAAATAATCAGACCAAATATACTGAACTATGTAGAGCGCGGGAGATCAGCCTCACTATCAAATCTCTCAAAAAACTAATTTGCGACACCCGGATCCAAACAACCCCAACAACCACATCACCAAACACAACACTCATAAATCGCACCCCAAGCCGGCTTGTCACCGTGGGGGAAGAAGACAAACACCCTCCATCCAAATCAAAACAGTATAATTCGAAACACTCAAAAGAAAACCAATCTACAAAAAACAAGCACAAGAAGAATACAATAAAAATAAAACAAGGTAAAAAGAACTCTGAACATATATATGTCAGCACACTGAATACTAGGACACTAAGAACAGAAGAGAGCCTAAAAGAACTAGAAATAGCCATATCTAACTTAAAATGGGACATAATGGGCATCAGCGAGATGAGAAGACCAGGAGAAGGGATAGCAGAGAAGAACGGCTATATCATGTTTCATAAAGGTGAACACACCGGACAAAGAGGAGTGGGTTTCCTTATTAAATCTAAATGGAAGAAGAACATTACGGGATTTGAAGGAGTTTCGGACAGAATTGCGGTAGTACATTTAAAATTCCCGGGGTACAAGAAAAACTGGGCCATCTTTCAAATTTACGCCCCAACAGAACAAGCGGAGAGACCAGACATAGAATATTTCTATGAGAGTATCTCGGAAGCAATAAAACTGCATTACAGCAGCAACATAATAATCATGGGCGACTTCAACGCACAGGTTGGAGAAAGGCAAATAGGAGAAGAACCCACAATAGGGAAGTTCGGGCATGGAAAAAGAAGCCAAAATGGACAGAAACTAGTAGAATTCATGATGGAAAATAACCTTATGTTAATGAACTCCTGTTTTTACAAAAACCCTAAAAGCAAATGGACGTGGTCCTCCCCAGGTGCAAAATACAAAACTGAAATTGACTTTATTATAACCAACAAAGCAAGCGCGTTCACAGATACTAACATAGTTAAAAATCTCAACTTTAACACAGACCACCGCATGGTAAGAAGCTGCCTAAGCTTAAATCAAGCCAAAAGATCCAGGAAAAACCTAAACAATAAGAAGCTGTATCAAATATCAGAACACAATCATCCCACTGAACCCCGCAAAATAGAATCACTCACCGAAATTATTACCTCTGACGTAGAAACTGGGACTAAATACAGGAGACTACAAAACAAATTGAAAGAGATGCTAGTCAGCAAACCTAGAAGTAAAGAGAGCTATATAAGCAAAGAAACACTAGAACTACTAGAGGAAAGAAGAACACTAATATCAAATAAAGGGGATAAAGAAAGACGGCAAAAAATTACAAACCTTAGCAAGAAAATCAAAGAAAATATGAGGAAAGACCGTAAGGAGAAAAGAAATAGAGTTTTGGAAGAAAATATAACAAGAACAGGAGGAACAAAAAAGGCTATGAAACAACTAAGCGAACATGGCAAAGAATGGATACCGAAACTAAAGCAACGCGAATCTTACCTAACAAATCGTCTCTCAATACAAAAACTAGCTACGGACTATTACCGCTTACTGTACTCTGATAAATTCGACTCAGGGCTGGCCCCAATTCAGGAAGAAACCAAAGCAATAGACAACAAAGTAGATGAGGTGCCAGAAATCCTCGCCTCAGAGGTATTCAAGGCAATAAAATCTCAAAAACTTGAGAAGGCCCCAGGGCCGGACAAGATACCTAATGAAATGCTCAAGGGAACCATAGAGGAAATCAGCCCTGTGCTAGCAAAACTTTTCAACGAAATTTTACAAACAAGGCAAATTCCAGAAGAATGGACAGAGTGCCACATAATTCTACTGCACAAAAAAGGCCCTAGAGACGAGATTGGGAACTATAGGCCAATTTCTTTAATATCAAACATATACAAAGTATTCGCTAAAGTGATCCTGGAAAGAATATCACTAGTACTAAACGAAAACCAACCCATAGAACAGGCAGGATTCAGAAAAGGCTTCAGCACAATAGATCATATTCATACAATAAAACAGTTGTTGCAGAAATATAACGAATACAATAAACAAATCTACTTGGCGTTTATCGATTACTCAAAGGCATTCGACAGTCTCAGGCACCAACACATATGGTGGAGTCTTGAACGACAGGGGGTCCAGAGCAACTACATAGAAATACTTAAAAGTATATACAAGTCCAGCAAGGCCAGTATCAAAATTGAAACAACAGGAGAATCATTCCCAATCAAAAAGGGTGTACGCCAAGGCGATCCTCTCTCTCCTACGCTATTTAACACCGTACTCGAGCACATTTTTAGACAATTGAACTGGGACCACTTAGGTCTGAACATTAATGGAGCCCGCCTAAACCATTTAAGATTTGCCGATGATTTGGTGCTTCTTGAAGAGGACCCAGCAGCAATAGAACAAATGATGCAGAGCCTAGCAAGTAAAAGTAGAGAAGTTGGTCTGGAAATCAATGCCAGTAAAACAAAATTAATAACAAATTCAAGGGAAGCAGACATTATGGTAGATGGCAACAAGATCGAGTATGTCAAAGAATATATTTACTTAGGACAGATAATATCACCTTCAAATGAAACGACTCAGGAAATAAACAGGCGAATAGCCCAAGGTTGGAGAAAATACTGGTCACTGAAAGAAATTATGAAAAGTAAGGATTTAGGCAATCACATAAAAAAGAAAACATTTGAGACCTGTATTCTACCAGCTCTTACTTACGGCTGTGAAACTTGGTCGTTAACACTTCATCACAGGGAAAGGCTAGCAAAGTGTCAACGTGCCATGGAAAGAAGCATGCTAGGGTTAAAAATCAAAGACAGAGTCAGGAACATAGACATAAGAACAAGAACGAAACTCACAGATATCCTTACCCGGATAGATGTCCAAAAATGGAGATGGACTGGACACATGCTGCGCCACCCCATCGACAAATGGAGCAAACAAGTTACCCTCTGGCAACCAAGAGTTGGCAAAAGAAGTAGAGGTCGTCAAGTCAGGAGATGGGAAGATGGCTTGAAACAGACAGCGGGACCACTCTGGTTGAGAGTGGCAAGGGATAGGACCCATTGGAAGGAACTGGAGGAGGCCTATGCCAGAAGGCAAACCGAACTTAGGGACCTCTTGTAACCCTATGTTCAGGAATAAAAAGGCTATTATTATTATATTATTATTATTATATCTACGAGTGTCCCGAAGCGTGTTCTTTTTTGGTTTTTATTGTTTGCAATCTACCGCGAGTAGTGGAGATTACGGGGCAGATATTCCTAGGAAGGCCGCGGTCTTAGGTTGCAGAAAATCACGTCGCTAGATCGGGTTGGCGACTTGACGAGCAGATCGGATCGGGCGCTGTGGGCGAAGGACTGTTTTCGGTAACAACTATGTTTAGAACATTATTTTGGTCCGCATGCGTTGGCATAGATAAATACACGATGATTTGGTGATATCTGATTTTCATTTCCGCATAGGACCACCCACTTATTCGGTTCGAGATGAAAAGGTAAAATAATTACAATTTTGTTTTCATCAAGTGGTTACATTTTATTTTTGGTACAAATAAGTTCGAAACCAAAGGTGGCTCCAAAGAGATCCTCCAAGAAATAAGAGCGCCTTTACACTTAATGGACTAATTACACGTAACGAGTACAGTGGCGAGACAGTGCCCTAGGGCGAGTACTCGGTTTATAAAACAGTTTGACGAGGCGAGGCAGTCATTAGAACCATGATTTGTTTGCTCGGCCGAGTCCGCCCATTTACTTTCTCGCCACTGTACTCGTTACGTGTAATCGACCCATAACATACAATGGCGTGGCAAGTACATCAGGCAGGTTTTGCGAAATTTTAAAGCCCTACACACGGAATAATATGACACTTGATTTGTTATTATGCGACAAGGAAAACATAGACAAAAATCTACAAAGAGCAAAACAAGATAAATGGGATGTTTTCAAATTGGCTTCATTTACTTCAATGAAATTCATGCCATGTCTAGCTATGACACGTGACATGACCAGGTGACAAATCGTACAGTCTGTTATACATGGCCTATTATATTTTTCTTTGCATTCAACTAGGCAAACTTTTGACCACAATCTCACCTGATGGGAAGCGACGATGCAGAGACCTCTGAAGTACTTTAGTTTATTCAAACTTGGAAAAACTAAGCAAAAACTTTTTTGAATAAAATGAAGAATGATTTTTTTTAAGTTTTACCGAGATAAAATCATTCCAAATAACATAATCAACCTAAATGCTGTCCAAGGCTATCCAAGTCACCTATTTAGGCCAATTTCCAGTTGTATCCGTGTTAATTATAACATACAAATTGGTAGAGGTCACAAATTGGTCCAGTTAACTAATATTACTGTTCCACAGGTTTATAAGCAAAGGGTATAGAAAAGGGCTCATAATACTCATTAGTTTCATACATTTTGTTGAGTCTCATTGACATTTTTCTATGGAACATTAGATAATTTTTTCGCAAATTCCAGCTTGGTCTCATAGCAAATGATGTTCATAATGATGGGTACTATGAACCTTTTTTGGCTTATCAATCTTTCCTGCACAATCTTGTACAATAGCAAAACAGAAGCAACTGATATTTTGTTATAATTATACAAAACGGGAACACTCACATTAAAAAAAGTGCATGATTTAAAACCACATTACTTTTCATAGTAAAAAGCAAATAATGTTTGTAAATTCACAGTGGCATGTACACAAAGACGCGCGCCACAGGACCGTGAAGGGCGCGGGGAACTGGTCCCTGTCTGCTAGACCTAACTGTATCTCATTGTCCTCCAACTCAACTAGTAATTCGCTTCCAAACGAGACCTTGCAGCCCTATTATGTTCACGAACAACCCCTTCCAATTCTAAGTGGGGGTGATATGACTTGCACCAAGTGCCGCTTGGGGTGTATTGTGCATTGTCCCGCTAGCTACAGCTGGCTTACCCAAACCAGCCGAGCTCCCTAAAATAACGGAGCACAGCCTGGAATCGCTGGCAGACCTCAAATACTTTTATTGCGGACTTTAGGTGTACAAACAACCCCTTCACCTCTTTGTGGCACGGCCCGTTTTTTCTATGTATTCTCTCCATCCTAAGGTTGCATGGAAAAGATCGCTCTTAGCGTTAAAGCCACCAGTTCTTGCACTAGTTAAAAGTGTTATGATCTTGCTAGTAATTCCTGGAGTAAAATAAAGAGTTCATCTATCTTAACTGATGGGACTAATGGGAATAGGACTAAGACTATTACAGAAATAGTATGTAGCCCAAATATGGATTATGATGTCAACAAAGGTCCACCTGCGCAAAGCGAAATGATGGAACAATGCATACCGTTACGTCCAACCAATTTTTTAGACCACAATCAAGTGATCATACTATCTCCATAGCTCACCAAAACATTCAAGGAGGCATGAAGGACAAGGAACTGGAAATTGGCCTATTTCTGGAAAAGTACGATATTGATGTATTGTGTATTACCGAGACATTTCTAAAAGAACATCAGGTGTTAATGAACTTCGAGAATTTCCAGATAGTTAGTAGTTTCTGCAGAAAGCTTGCAACTCATGGCGGCTCTTTGATAGTAGTAAAAAAATCTCTAAAAGTCAAACAAAGAAAGGACATTGAACGTCTATCCTCCGAACGTCATGCTGAAATATCCTGCATAGAATTAGATAAATACATAATAGTAAGCTTATATAGACCACCTTCTAGTAATTATAATATTTTTGAGTCTGTAACCGATGAAGTATTAAGTAAAGTTTGCAACAAAACAAAACAAGTTATAGTACTTGGTGACTTTAACATAAATCTGCTGAAGGATTCAAATAGTAGAGATAATTTACTTGCCCTGTTTCAAAGTTACAATTTATTTCCTCAATTTAACGAGCCCACGCGTATTACTAATACAACTGCCACTTGTATTGACAATGTTTTCTGTGAACACAAGGTATTATACAAATCTATCTTTAAATGCCTCACTTCGGATCATACTGGTCAATTTATTACTGTCCCGCTAAATAGACGTAACCCTAAAATACAAATTCGTAAAAGGCATATTACCACAGAAAAAATTAATCAGTTTCAAAATAATATAGAACATGACTTTTTATCTGAATTACAAATTAGCAATAATCCAAATGAATCTTACAATAATTTATTCCAAATTCTAATACGAAACTTTAATTCCACATTCCCCATTATTTGCAAAAAACTTGACGTAAAATTAGTCTTCAATCAATGGGCAACTCCAGGTATAAGAATTAGTCGAGATAAAATGTATGAACTTTACAATCAAAAGTCAGGGAGTAATGATAACCGTTTGATAAATTATGTTCGCAAATACAGTAAAACTTTTAAAAAGATATGCAAATATGCAAAAACCTTGTATATACTTAACAAAATAAAGCAGTCAAAAAATACCTCAAAAACTGTTTGGTCTATCATAAAAACGGAAACTGCTAAAACCAAATGTCGAGAATCGGAATTCAAGCTTAAGAAAAATAATGAAATAATTAGTGATAAAAAAGATATTGCAAATCAATTTTTAGGCTTTTTTGGGGATATACCTTATAAAACCACTGAATCACTGGCAACCAATTGTACGGAAGCTGCTCATTTATTAGTTGAAAATGTTGCTGCCAGCCCAAACCAATTTAAATTCCACGAAGTCTCAAGTGACACTATTATCAAAACATTTAAATCGATCAAAGCAAAAAAATCGGAAGATCTCTGGGGATTGTCAGTCTGTTTCGTTGCTGAAATAATATATAACTTAGCTCCTTATTTAGCCCATATATTTAACTGCAGTGTCGACAGTAATAAGTTCCCCGATCTTATGAAGTGTAGCAAGATTATACCTTTGTTCAAAAGTGGTAGTAAGAAAGACCCTAGTAATTTCAGACCAATATCTATCTTACCATGTCTTAGCAAAATATTTGAAAAAATAATGTTAAATCAGTTAGCTTCATTCTTCTGTATTAATAATTTATTATTTAATAAGCAATTTGGTTTTTCTAAGGGCTGTTCAACTGTGGACGCAGCCTCGAATCTCGTAGAGAGCATCTACGAGGCTTGGGAGTCTCAGCATGATTCTTTAGGTATCTTTTGCGATTTGTCGAAAGCGTTTGATTGTGTGAACCATGAAATTCTATTATGTAAACTTTCACACTATGGTGTGACAGGTGATGCGTTAATGTTGATGAAATCATATCTGTGTAGTAGAACCCAAAATGTTGACATAAATGGGGTTCGATCGGAGTCGGCTAACGTTTCAATCGGGGTCCCTCAGGGTTCAATTCTTGGCCCATTCCTCTTTCTAGTCTATATCAATGACCTGCCTTTCTTAGCGCGTAAGCATTGTGAAATTATTTTGTTTGCCGACGATACATCTCTGTTATTTAGAATCAATAGGAAAAACTACGATATATCCAAAATCAATTTGTCGCTTAGTTTAATTAATAGGTGGTTTAGCGTCAATAACTTAATGCTAAATGCCAAGAAAACGAAAGCTATTAAATTCACATTGACTAATAATCCTTCCTTGCCTAGTATAGTTATTGACGGCGATCAACTTACTTTGTCGAAGGATGCTAAGTTTCTTGGCCTTATCGTTGACAGCAAACTTCAATGGGGAGCACATATCAAGGAACTGTCTAACAAATTGAGTTCCGCAGCATTTGCAGTGCGGAAAATAAGAGAACTATCAGACATTAAAACTGCAAGAATTGTTTATTTCAGTTACTTCCACTCTGTTATGTCGTATGGATTATTGCTTTGGGGTAATGCAGCAGACGTAAATAGCATCTTTATTTTACAAAAACGCGCTGTTAGGGCTATTTATAGGCTAGGTTATAGAGAATCTCTTAGACAAGTTTTTGCGCAGGTGAAAATTTTAACGTTACCATGTTTGTATATTTTCTTGAACATTATGTATGTGCGTAAAAATATTCATAAATATCACAAACGAAGTCAATATACTAGCATAACAAGGAACAAGTTTAAACTTGTTCTACCTAAAATTAGATTAGCCAAAACTGGCAACTCTTTTGTAATGAACGGCGTACTATTTTATAACTTGTTGCCTGTTACTCTAGTAAATAAGAAAGACACAGATTTTCAAAGAATTTTAAAAGACTTTTTAATTGAAAAGGCTTACTACAAAATTGAAGACTTCATCTGTGATAAAGTCTCTTTACGTAAATTGTATTTAGACTGTAATAATAATACTTGACTGATTATACCTACTATTGTAGTTATTTTATACATTGATATTTTGACATTGCAATTATTTTATATAATTTTTGACATTCTAATAATATTATTTTCTTTGACATTTAATTTATTGTGTATTAATTTATTCGTAAAAATTGTATTTGACATTCATAAGTGTACATTGATGTACCCATATTTGAATAAATTATTTTGAATTTTGAATTTTGAATTTTGATTTTGCTCATATACCAACGTTAGGAACTCAAAAACCGCATTTCATTGGCTCATGATTTGTAGAAGATTACCATTTTAACAGTATACAAAAGACAATTTTTAGTAGTAATACACCCTTTAAAACAATGCGCAGAAACCTGCTCATTTTTGAAAGTAATCATTCTAAGAAGTGCCCATTCTCAGAAGTGCTTATTGTGAGAATGCATGTTTTCAGAAGAGCTCATTTTGGTCCAGTGTACAATTTTGGGGATTTGTTTGTGTTTTTTGTGCATTCTGAACCTTATCCAAAATTTTGTTAAATTTAATTTTTCACCAACCCACATACACCTATAATATTTATCCTTCTAGCCTTGATTTTTAGCTTGTCTCTTTGATTTCTTAAACATTAGTATACTTTAAATGGGTACCTCACTCACAGCTCTAAAATCCATAGAGAATATTTAAATAGCAAATTACAACTTTTCTGTCTGACGAGTCCTTTTTAAAACCCCTGGTCAAGTGGAAAGTTACTACCCATTATTATTTAAAAAAATTGTATGGCAATGGACATTCTTATAAAATTAAATGACGGATCAAATGGTTCGAGCATACAAATACATACACAAACATACACAAAAACCCTTAATTTGTTTCCTTTATTAAGTCAACAACTTTTTACAGTCAAATTTCAAACATTGCATACTTAGTTACAATCCATCCTTTATTAATAATGTATTATGTAAGAAAGCATTGGCACGCTGCCTAACCACACATCCCGAGTGGCAATAACAAACAATTACAGTTTATTACTGCAAATACACTGACCATTATGTACTAGGAAAAGTAAGTTCAGTATTTAGTACTCAGTAGACATTTTGGGAAAAAGAGTGGAAGTATACTCACTACCTTCTGAACATACTGGGTTATTCATAAATTGTATGCTAAGCCAAAAAGGGCTCATAGTACTTATCATTATGAACAACTTTTACCAAACCAAACCGAAATTCACAAATAAAAAATCAGCTGTGTAAAAAATGCCAATGACACTCGACAAAATGTATGGTACAGCTGATTTTTTTTCGCGAATTCTGGGGTGGTCCCATAGTAAAAGTTGTTCATAATGATGAATACTATGAGGCCTTTTCAGTTTAGCATACCCTTGAATAACCCTGTATGTCTGACTAAACTTGGTTTTATGAAATTTTATGGATGGACCTTAAATACTTCTGGTCATCTCTATCACTCGAATTCAGATATGACGAGTGATAGAGATGAATGGAAGAAGTGTACATGTATACTGTACCGACCCCACATAGGTGGGATAAGGGTAGGCAGATGATAGATAGTTGGACATTGAATACTTCTTGTTTTAATAACTGTGGGGAAACTGGAAAGTTCCGGGATTAACTTCTGGGCCCCAAATCTAAATTAGTAGTCTGAGTTTTGTGGGAGTAAGAAAACTTTGTTAAACTTCTGTACCAAGTAATTTCTCAAGGAGTTAAATTGTCTGTGATCTAATCTTCTTATGAAATGGGTAGCACTAAAAATAATGCAGCCACACAATATAGCACGGCTAGGCACTGATTCTGTGATACATTTTTACAGACTACTCACCCTACAAACAATAAAAAATACGAGATTTAGCAAATATGATGTCACTAAATGCCTCCCACGCGACTGCGTGAATAAATATAATTACTACGGCCAGCAGTCATTACGTCGTAGGCATTTGATATAGAAATCACATAGGTATTTCGTAATGGGAATGGGTCAGCATTTACCTATCACCAAAACATCATGGCATACTTTCTGGTTTCCAAGGAGCTTTGGCGAGTGGAACTATACACTATCTCTGTCACACGTACGGTAAAACCACTATTTGGAAAGGGACGGGAATGTTTAAAAACTTTACGATGGGCCACAATACACGCAGCGCCTAAGTTTAAAACTATTTTATAACGCTATAGTAAAGGCAAGGACGTTGACTTACCGTAATCAAGTGTTCATAAATCCAAAAAACCCAGTCTCGACACGGTTGTTAGCGAAAACACGACACAATAACACTCACTAAACACCTTTATTTGTAAACTTATGATAGAAACTCTAGCACTTTTGCTAACACACAATGCACTGGCATAGGACACTAGCGGGATCACGGCACTAACGTAGATTTGTTTATTTACAACGAAAAACACCCGACATTACGAGAAACAGACGAGACGTCCAGCGTATCACAAATCACAATGAACTTCGGCCATTTTGGTTATTTATTGTATTTGTCGAAAAAAAAGTGACGTGAGTGTTACCAAGTAAAAATACAAGAAAGAACTACACAAACAAGCATGCTTTAGGGCGATTTTTATTTCAAAAAAATAGTTTGTAATTTATTAGATAGCGTAAAAAGCACAAAAAATATTCTGTCAAATCGATCACGTTTGGTAACCGGTTTGGTTTGGTAGGTATTCTCCATTCTTTGGGAAAAAAATTGACCGTTATTATTAAGTACACAAACTTTTGTTGTAAAATTGCCGTAATTAGGAAAGTACATTCACTTTAAGAAAACATTATCGTAGTCTTTCATTCGATACAAATAGAAGACAAAGATAACATTAGTTTTAGAGCTGTTATACTAGGTGACTAATGTAAAACTTTAATAAGAGGGTGTGTTTCAGTTGATACGCGATATTGACGACACTGATCTTAATACTTTTTGGAAATCAGGTTTATTTTATTACAAATAATTACAGGAAAAAAAATGATTTGAACATCACTCATCATCATCTTCCTACCCTTACCTACGTAGGGTCAGTACAATACGGACACTTCTTTCTTTCATCTCTATCATTCCCTTCTTTTTCATATCATCTTTCACACAGTTCATCCATACTTTATTTGGTCGTCCTCTACAACTAGGTAGACCCATTTACATTCAATGTTTTGTATTTGACTGAACTATTTTTATTTCAATGTCAAATTGACATTTGGGTTATATAAGACAGTACTTTTTCAAATGTTTTTGAAACGAATCGACGCCATTATATATGTATGTATATTAAAAATTTTGGAACTACCTCATACATGTAAAATGAGTAGGCTAAATGAGTTCTATTTATTGCTAGATTCATTCAAATAGTGGCTAACTTGGCAGCACTGAAATATGAAAGAGAAGACCTCTCGCTTAGCCAATGAATGACGACCATAGATTAATAATATTCTCTCTACGTTGACGACCAATCACATCATAGACTAACACAGTGTTACCATCCCTACCGTGGATAACTACAGACCAGCTTTAAAAAACTGTTAGACTAATGGTAAAATCCATTCAGCCGTTTTTTGGAATGAGTAACTAACATTCAAACGTCCAAAAACATCATACAGCTCGTTACAAATACACAGCAATTATAATATGGCAAAGACAATATACGGTGCACAAATTAATGAAATACATTAGCGTATCGCAAAATAATCATTCTGTGCTTTGCTCGCATTCGTTTTGGAATCCATAGCAAAAATAACAGTGACATTAAGATTATCAAAATCGGTTGCATGTGTACACGTTCGTATGTTACACACGCAAACGATTGGAAGCAAAGGCAGCGTTTTTAACTGTTTTTGATCCCAAAACGAACGCGAGGTAAGTGTAAGTGTAAACCAATGCTTACAGTCTGCAGCTTGACATTGCGTTTGTTTGGATTCAAAGATTTTTCAGTTGCGATATTCGTTACGAAAATTTATTTTACAATGGCTCATTCTCGCATGAGTAAACTGTGTTATTTATTTTTACTGCTGGTAAATAAATGTCAAGTCAAAATTTAAACAAAAACTTCACTGATAAAATAACGAAAGTGTTTCATGTTTTATTCCAGTTCAGATTTATGTTGCAGATTCAAAATGCGAGAATGATATTTTTGAACTTACAACTGAAGGTACTACCAATTTTTATTAAACTACTTGACCGTAACTGGAAGCTTTATATATGAGAGTGCATTTCCGTTTCCGTCGAGTTTGTTCGCGTTTTTGAATATTTGATTGCCTTTTAACCGGAAGTGCTAGGTGGCGCCACTGCAGTTCGCGCCGTTTTATTTTCTTTTAAGATCGTGCGCCATTTTAAATCATTGGCGTTTGAAGTTTCGTCGAGGCAACAAGTCCGTAACAGCCCCTAGCTGGCGTACGGTTGTTGCATATAAATCAATTTAGAGTTATAAAGTGGTATAACATTTTGAAGCGTTTTGAAGTTATTCTAAATAACTTTAGTGAAAACCAACTTACACAGTAAGTACCCACATTTTAATTATCAATTTAGAGTTATAAAGTGGTGTAACATTTCGAAGCATTTTGAAGTTATTCTAAATAACTTTAGTGAAAACCAACTTACACAGTAAGTACCCACATTTTATTAACAGAATATAACTATAATGTTTTAAAACGGGTTAACCGTTCGATATAAATTACTCGCATTGATAATGCATTAATAATTGAAGTTTTCAGTGTGCCAGGGGTCCTTTAACCCTTTGTAGCCTTCGGAAAGGCCATCATACGACACTTTTTACTAGCGTTTGTCGAAATTATCTTAATATCATTTTTTTTTTTTGGAATCTAATATATATTTGTTTCCAGATGAATGAGAACGCCTCAGCGTTTGAGTCACAGGTCGTAGCCGGCCCAAATGGCGAGGCGCGCAAACGGAAAAGAAGCAGCTCCAGTAGCAGTACTAGCAGCAGCTCTTCGAGCTCATCTTCTTCAGCGGACCGCAACCGGAGGTCCCGACGGCGCAAGCATAAGAAAAGTAAGCGCAGTAGACGTTCCGAATCCCGAATGGATCTACTCTTTAAGGAAATGGGTGAGCTCAGAAAAATTATTAATAATTCAAACAAAAATGATAATGATTGTCTTGACAGCGTGTCAATATATCCCGACGGGGAACCATACGAGCAACTCGATCCTGAGCATGAATTTCGAGATAACGACACTTTTGCTTTCGACATAGAAACAAAATTAAAAGAACCATCTGTCCCTAAGACCCCAAATAGTTTCTTGAAAATGTTATCGGATGCTCAACGACTAGGCAGTACCTCGTGGTCTGACGTAAGATATGCTGAGACTCAAAAGCTTTACAATCATACTCCGGGTTTTACTGATTTGGAAACAAACGATGAAGTTAAAATGTTTGAAGGCTCAAATCGGCTTGTAAGTGCTGACAAATCATATGCTGCTATAACTTATTGCCTATTAAAACAAAAAGTCTCACTGCAGGAAGGCATTTCTGACCTTCGCTCGTGGGCAAAGAACTCTAATGTCAATGCTGACAATCTAAGCGGCAAACTTGACGAGTTGTTTTTGAAGGGAGATTTTTTCAAAATCTCTTCCGACCTTTTGCAAATTGTTTGTGGCCATAGAGCTGAAAGTATTGAGCTGCGCCGAGAAGAAATTCTGAGCCAAGCTTCTGATCCCTTAGTTAAAGCGACACTGAAGAGAATTCCGCCATCAGTGACGCACATATTTGATCCCGAACCTTTCACATCCGCATTAGAAAAGCTTGGCGGGGTGCGTAAATCCTTCTGGTCTGTAAAATCTAACCACCCCCTAAGAGCAAAGCCTAAACAAGCAAACCGCCCCGCGCAGGGGAGAGGCGATCTACCAGCAAGAGTTCCATCGCGTGAAACTCTCTGCAGTAGTACAAATGCTAATAAATACGGAACGCACTCGCATCCATGCTATTATCCACCCGCGCAGGGTGAGACTAGCTTTACAAACTACCCTCCTCCTCTTCTTCAAATTCAACATCCTCACGTCAATCGTGATATAAGGCCATTTCAGAACCAGGGCTCGCGGCTTAACCGTGGAAACAACAGGGGCCGTGGCAATGCTCGAGGAGCTTCCAGAGGAGGACATAGTTATAATAATAAGAAACAATGACTAGAACCAGTTTCGAGCAAATCAGTTAGCGCACTATTACCAGATTTACCAGCAACTATCAGCCCGTCCAGTATTCAATCTAAAAGCGCTCAACGATTATGTCCCGACCGATCCATTTCATCTCATAAAGCCGAACTGAACACCAAGTTTCCTTCAACCACAAGACTGGATGTGCATAAAAATCCTAGCCTACTTGAAACATTTTTTGATTGTACATCAGAACGCGCACATGCTTCTCGATCAAGTCAAACTCATTATCCAGATCCCGAAAAGTTTAGGATGGCAGATAAATTATGCAAAGCCCATTTTGTCCCCTCAAAAAAGCATAAAGTTCTTAGGAATAATTTGGAGGCCTTGAACCAATCAGAAAATCTTCCCAAACGAAAAGATAAGCGCCATAAAAGCAAAAGCAAGTCACGTTCCCGAACAAAGAAAAGCAAACGTAAAAGAGTTGCTAAAACTAATGGAGCTCTTAAATTTTGCCAGCTTTGTCGTTCCACGCGGTTGACTGAATTACCGGCAAATTTAAATGTTTCTGATTTCGCTACCAGAACTATCATTGGAAGCATACCCAGTAACACAAGTTGTCCACAACGAGTTAAGGTGGTGGCCCCAGAACTGCCACCTATCAACACCTTTACATTTCCCTCCTCCAGTGCACTTTCTAGTAACCGATGCGTCGGATATAGCATGGCGAGCACAACTAGACAACAAAGCACTCTGCGACAATTGGTCCCCGGAAGAGCAACACTTACATTGCAATCAAAAGGAGATGCTGGCTATAATACACGCCATCCAGAACCATGCCCATCTGCTCCAAGACAGCTCGATCCTAATACAATGCGACAGTTAGACAGCAGTGGCTCAGTTACGGAAACAAGGAGGTACGAAATCAATATCTCTTTTGAACATAACCTACCAAATTTTGACATTACTAGGTCATTCGGCGACTTTATTTCACGACGCATTCAGCGTCCCATAAAGCTACCCGCTAGCATGGGTATTTCCGACGCCGTTTCTTGTCCCCAAAGTACTCGCTCACCTGTATCGGTCAACAGGCATATGCCTAGTAATAGTTCCTCGTTGGGAGAAGGTTTTCTGAGGATCAGACTTGAGAGCCCGAGCGCTCGAAGCCCCATTCACTCTGAACAACTTACAGAACCGCTTGATAGACATGTCAACGGGACACCCACCGCCACAAATTCAACACATCCCTCTGGAAGTGTAGAAATGTGGGGGTGGACCGAAGCGCTAGAAACATGGAACACTCAACAATTATCCCTACTTAAAAATTCTTGGCGTAAATCTACCTTAAAAACTTATGAAGTGGCTTGGAAACGGTGGGTTTTATGGTGTAAGGACAAACAATTTAATCCTAAAGTACCTACTGGTTCCCAAGTAGCACAATTTTTATCAGATTTATTTCTGATTTATAAATTATCGTACAATACCATTCTTTTACACAAATCAGTGGTTTCTACCCTATGTAATTCGGAGACATCAAGTCAGTTAAGCTAACACGTACTTGTCAAACATATTTTAAAATCAATAGCTCTAAAAAATCCAAAAAATTTGAAATCTCCTATATGGGATGTTAGTAAATTAAGCTTATTTTTGTCCAGCTATACAGTAAACTCAAATAACTTATTCCAGACATCGCGTCACACTGCGATTTTGTTGTTACTGTGCTCTGGGAGACGTGTCCATGACTTGACGTTGCTTAAAGTAGATCCAAATCATTTTTGGAAAACAGATAATGCTGTAGTATTTTTGCCTGAATTTGGCTCAAAAACCGATTCTGATAGCCATAGGCAGTCTAGTTGGAAATTTCTTTCTAACTCTAATAACAATAACCTCAATCCAACCTATTGGATAGATAAGACTATAGCATTACTAAATGAAAGACGCAATGCTGCAAAATCATTTAATTTATTTATTACAGTAAGAGGAACTGCTAAACCCGCCTCACGCACGGTCATAGCAGGCTGGATAAAAACAATTTTCAAAGAAGCTGGCATCACAGCCTCACCGGGAAGTATCCGATCAGCGGTTGCTTCAAAAAGCTGGATAGAAAATGCGTCTATCGATGACATCTTGGCGCAGGGTAATTGGCGCTCAGCAAATACGTTTCACAAATATTATAGGCGTGAAATATTAAGAAACGATGATTCTCAAAGCTTAACACAATTATTTGAACCAGTGAGTTAAAGAAAATGATTGCCTTATTCTTTTTGATTATATAAATATTCAATAAAACCCTGTTGATAATATGAAAGAAGAAAAAGTGATTTATGAAATTTCTAATTGTACCTCTTTGAGGACTTATTATGAATGAATATATTTTTGAGAAATTTTGGATAACAGTGTTTAATTCCTAATTTATATGTATATTAAAATTATTGCTCACATTGGCGTTACTATTTATAAAACCATACTCTAGGTGACGCCACCAGGCGATAACAAACAGGCTCTCATATATAAAGCTTCCAGTTACGGTCAAGTAGTTTAATAGTCGCGTTTTACCTGAAATAAAACGCATATTAAAATACTTACCTAACTGGAAGCTTTCACTTTAATTTCTGCCTGGTGGAAATTCGGAAACTGAGCCAATGATTTAAAATGGCGCACGATCTTAAAAGAAAATAAAACGGCGCGAACTGCAGTGGCGCCACCTAGCACTTCCGGTTAAAAGGCAATCAAATATTCAAAAACGCGAACAAACTCGACGGAAACGGAAATGCACTCTCATATATAAAGCTTCCAGTTAGGTAAGTATTTTAATATGCGTTTTATTTCAGGTAAAACGCGACTATTATTAAGGGGATCCAATGATGGCGCCTACACAAATTACCTACACTACACTTGCTTACAAGCGAGACATATTTCACGGTTGGTGCTGCGGTGATGGCACTGTCATATTGTGTTATCTGTTAATCGGCTATCTTCAGCTATCTTGAGGCCAATTCTAAGTTTCTACAACATTGCGCGAAATAGCAATATTGAACTAAGGTTCAGGTTGAAAAATTTTTGAGTCACCGAGGAACGCCTTCATCCAGATATTGGCAGTAGTCACGCGGCTGAAGAGTACTGCAGCTAACTGAGAGCAGCTTGAGGTTACAGCATTGCGATTAGTCATCACACAGTTTTTCCATAATAATAATGTGCTACGGCTATAATTTACAAAACGAAAACCAATTGGCAAAATTATGATGTACAACGAGGAAACATAACTGAAAAAAATTCATGCTTTGCAATCTAAGCATAAGCATAAGGGTGACGAATCAACATCGAGCTGTGCTGCGCTGTACTGCGCTGTGCTATGTTTGGTCAACTCGCTCGTCTAATATTTCAATGAGGATAGAAACAAACCATGCTGTGCTGCGCTGTGTGGGGCTACGCTCTGTTTAAAAACGCAGCAGTCTCGAGCGAGGCGCGCTACCCGCCGTGCTGAGCCGCGCTGTGCCGAACTGTGCTATGTTTTTTATGGATTTTTATGTGCTGATTACTTTTTTGGTGGACGGACAACGTAGTTCTAGTTTAGCTTAGCTTAGTTCAGTGAGTTTAGTTTTCATTTAGTTTAGCCGGCGGTGGACGTTCGGCTTTATACTGAGCTAAGCAAAGCGCAGCACAGCTTGATGATGATTCTTAAAAAAACGTAGCTTAAGAAACACAGCACAGCACAGCTCAGTACAGCGCAGCACAGCTCGATGTTGATTCGTCACCCTTAGGGTGACGAATCAACATCGAGCTGTGCTGAGCTGTACTGCGCTGTGCTATGTTTGGTCAACTCGCTCGTCTAATATTTCAATGAGGATAGAAACAAACCATGCTGTGCTGCGCTGTGTGAAGCTACGCTCTGTTTAAAAACGCAGCAGTCTCGAGCGAGGCGCGCTACCCGCCGTGCTGTGTCGAGCTGTGCTAGGTTTTTCAAAAATGGAGCACGCTGCGTGCCCCTCCATCGCCCTCAGACGTCTCTCTCACTCACTCACTATGTCATAATGTTTACGTTTTTTTGAAAATAAAGTCATTTTTGACGAGATAAACGACTACACAAGCTGCTGATTACTTTTATACTGAGCTAAGCAAAGCGCAGCACAGCTTGATGTTGATTCTTAAAAAAACGTAGCTTAAGAAACACAGCACAGCACAGCTCAGTACAGCGCAGCACAGCTCGATGTTGATTCGTCACCCTTTTTTTTTTTTTTTTGGGGGTGGGAAATCATCAAATGACCCCTCCCACTCTTTGGGCAGAGCGGAAGGGAGTGTCAGACTTCTACTGACCAAAAACCACCCATGTTCCTTCTACGCCCTTGTGACGCCGAGGCCGCGGTAACTTCTACCCGCAGCCCCGACGGGCATGGGCCCTTTCGGGCCCCTTCCATGTTGCTGACATCTCTTTGAGGCGCGCGTGGAACACGAACGCGCCGTCGACACGGCCTGTGTCGTCATAAGACGGACGGACAGCGAGCTAGCCCAATAGCTCACTGATTCGTCACCCTAAGGGTGACGAATCAACATCGAGCTGTGCTGAGCTGTACTGCGCTGTGCTATGTTTGGTCAACTCGCTCGTCTAATATTTCAATGAGGATAGAAACAAACCATGCTGTGCTGCGCTGTGTGAGGCTACGCTCTGTTTAAAAACGCAGCAGTCTCGAGCGAGGCGCGCTACCCGCCGTGCTGAGCCGCGCTGTGCCGAACTGTGCTATGTTTCTTATGGATTTTTATGTGCTGATTACTTTTTTGGTGGACGGACAACGTAGTTCTAGTTTAGCTTAGCTTAGTTCAGTGAGTTTAGTTTTCATTTAGTTTAGCCGGCGCTGGACGTTCGGCTTTCTAAGCAAAGCGCAGCACAGCTTGATGTTGATTCTTAAAAAAACGTAGCTTAAGAAACACAGCACAGCACAGCTCAGTACAGCGCAGCACAGCTCGATGTTGATTCGTCACCCTAAGAATAAGGGCTGCGTTTTACCAGAGCGCATAGATTTATGACTGATAATGTACAACATCTTCAGAAGGGTACTGATCGGCGTTACGGGGCATAATGTAACGTGTTACATAGCGACTGTTCATGCAGTCTGTACGGGGAAACAGTGCTCTACTTTGCTGTCAGTTTTAATCTTTTTAATGCTAAGCGCTTCAGTAAGTATCACGAGCGCGCTTTTGCGTCGATTCTAGGTACTTCGGGACCTTTTGTTGAAAATATGGAGTAGAACAAAGATAGAACTCTGCATTTCATAAATAAATATCAAAAAAATTAAAGATCCAACACTTCGTCGTCCGACATTTTGATGAATTTTGCGAATCTGGAGCATGTAAGAGAAAAAGCTCGAAACAAGCATGTTACACGGATTTCAGGACATGGCGTAACGTAACAAGCTCACTGCGGTTGATACATTATATACGCCCCGTGACATCGGTCTTTACCTCCCTGTACATGATGGCCGAAATATCTGTTCCTATATATGTATGTGTGGCACAATATTGTACAACGAGATATCTAACCCGCTGCTATCATGGTACCGACCTTTCGTCAAGCCATGCAGTGTGCATTATCTTAATATATTTATATTACGTGTCACGTTGTTTGTCCGCTATAGACTCCTAAACTACTTAACCGATTTCAATCTTTGCACACCGGGTGCAGTTCGATCTAACTTAGGAGATAGGATAGCTCACATCTCAATTTATAGTAAAAAAACATGAAAAATTAGAAAATTTAAAAATACTTAAACCATAGCGCTTTGGACAATGTAAACTTTTTTAATGTAACTTTTGACATTTGACATAGAATTGACGCAATGGCTTTTGACAGGACAACGTCTGTCGAGTCAGCTAGATAAGGTGTATTAATATCATGCTGTACTTTATTGGTGTCGTACATCCTGTGTACTGTAACTGCAGACGCAAATGATTGTCGAACTAACACAACACACCCATCTATTTTGTTTTTGTAGACTTTTAGAGTGTTGCTTCGCTTAGTCAATTATAGCTTAACCTAGGAACCCAGATACAGATAGTACTAAATTCGAGGCAGACTTCAGTAGTGCTAGGCCTACTGAAGTCTGCCTCGACTTCTGATCTGACGTAAATAGCAAATATTCGATGGAATTCATTTTGTTTTATTTCAGGGGAGCTATTGACGGCGTAGACTTTTCTATCGAATACTCGCTACGTAATTTACGTCAGAAGTTATGCACGCCCACAGTAATATTCACGTTTGGCTCACGTTCGCTTGCTAAAGGCGCTCGCCTCGGCAATTGTTGCTCCTCGGCATGTCGTTTAAATTTCGAAGTGAGGTGGATAGGGTTGAATAAAATAACGATTTTTTATGTTCGCAGATCCAGATGCCTATACATTGCCGTTTGGACTAACCCAAGCGTTTAGTGACGCCCGAAACGTATTTACGAATTTCTTCAACAGTGTGCTGAAATCTGGCTGGTATTGGTGAATTGGGCAGTTTTTTCTTGAATTATAATGTTTTTTTCTCTTAAAACACCGATTTTTAATTTAAATCGATTATATTTTAAGTATACTAAACAAACGTAGTGTATAATTATTTCCTTACCTGATAAACACCATTAGTTGCTACTTGCTGTTATTTCAAGCTACACCAAACTAATTTATATTCTAGCTCCATTCAAGCGCTATAACTCTATAAGCCATCCAAGAGATGTTATATTAATTTAACCTATTTTTCACCATGCCATTGATCTCCGCGTGACGACATTATAATAATATGGACAGAGACCAGAGTTCAGATAAGAGCACAGTGTAAAGAAATATAGGCCGAGCCTATAGCCGTTAGCGTTTGCTATGCCAAAAGCTAAGCAACATTGCATGTAATATCACAGGCTCATGGGAATTAGTGGTACAAAACAAACAGTACCACATAGTTGAAGCACAGAATAAATGTTTAGGGCACACACAAACTTCCTTTGTAATATTAGTAGATTTATATAGGATTAGTTCCCCTGCTATTCAGTTCTACCCAAAGTCTTGAGTTAAAATACCATAAAGTGGCAACACACTGCATCTCTTGGAAATGTCATGTCTTGTTCTGTTGATTTTGACAGCACGGCACGGAGTCCGTGTCATACTCCGCTAAACTCCGCCTACCCGGCCTACCTATACCTATCAGTTTGTGAATTTTTTTAAATAATTCCTGAACGAAAAACTTAGGGGCGCGGAGAATCGAAGTTTACTTTTATTTACTTTTTCAAATTACGTACATGCTTCACTATGGATGTTGTAATTAATTTGCTTGTGTCTGATATTCTGGGAAGTAATAGCTACAGTCACTGTAGGTTATGCTTGGATCGTATCTCTGAAGAACAATTTGCGAGGTTTCACGACAGCGTCTCTTATTCTACAACTGAAGATTCTTTAATAGTTCGAAATGTTCTTTCGAAAGTCTTTGGAACAGAGGTAAGTGCTTTCTGTTAAAAATGCTACGACTGCAGACATCTCCCTAGTCCCTAATAATAATACAGCCTTCTCTGCTCCTGGATGCTATTCTACTATGCTTGGAAGAGATTGCTTTAGTAAAGGTAGCCAGTTTAAAATAAAATATTAATAAATGCCCAATCTTTACAGATATGTAATGTAATCACAGGATTAGATGCGATTTGCAGCGACTGCCTAGACAAGACAATACAAACATTCAATTTGATGCAACAATATGAAAGGGTGACAGAGAAACTGCATAAATTACTCGGTAACTTGACTTCAACAATTGATAATGACATTGATGTGACCAACCAAAACCAAGTGTTGCATATTATGTGTAACAAAGACGAATCAATGATTATTGTACAAAGCAAAGAGAAAAAACCCATCATAAAAGCTCCCTTCAAATGCAGCAGCTGCAAAGAAAACTTTGATGATTTACAAGTATTCGTAGAACATAATAGAGACCATGGTTTATTTACATGTGAAAAATGTATGCACACTAGTAAAAGTGAAGAAGATGTGTTAGAACATGACACCAGTTCCACGTACTACAAATGTCGCATCTGTTCTCAACACCGATGTACAGAAGATAGTTTAAAAGACCACGAAGTTAGGACCCACGACATACACGTCTGCAAACAATGCGGCAAGTCATGTAAGGGCCTGGACAAGCTGCTTGCACATGAACAAAAACATTCTGTTAAGAACAACTGCCCGAAATGCGGTAAAACCTATATGACTAAAGAGTTCTTTGAGAAACACGTAGCACGATGTTTGGAGGACCGCGTTGAGCCTCATCCAATGAGAAGTAGGATAGTGAAAACATTGTTTTGCCCCCAGTGTAATAAAGGGTACAGCACACCATCCGGGTTACACGTTCATATGAAATTTGTGCACGGGAACGCAAAGCATCATGTTTGCAAGGAATGCGGTAGAAAGTTTACAGCTCGCTGCTATTTGAAAGTTCACATGGTGACCCATACGAAAGAGAAAAACTTTCTATGTAATCTCTGTGACGGGAGGTTCGTCTCTAAAGAGGCACTTTTGTACCACAACCGGAGACATACGGGTGAGAAGCCATATTCCTGTGATGAATGTGGAGAAAGATTTGTCAATGCATCAGCCAGAGTAGAACATATAAAATTCAAACACATCGGGCCAACATTGAGTTGTGAGGTGTGTTCCAGAAAATTTGTCACTAAAATAATTTTACGGAATCATGAGAAAAAACACTACGACCCATCGAATAAACTGTATATTGGGAGAGCTGATATTCCTTTTAACAGAGGAGCTGCTCATGAGAGTGACACATAAATATTGAATTACAAATACAGGGTTATAAGGAAAGGGTACGCTAAGATGAAACAGGCTTGTAATTCTCATCATGATGAATAACTTCTATTATGGGACCAACTGAGAATTCTTAAATATAAAAGCAGCCATTCCAAAGAAAAATATCAACAACACACTACATAACGTATGGAACAGCTGTTTTTTTGGTTTTTTCTCAAATTCCAAATTATGAGTACTTTTCGGGTTAGCATGCCCTTTCCTTATAAACCTGTATAGTTGATTGCAACAAAATAAATCAATTTCAATCTAATTCAATTATTTAACACTTTGACTGCGGAAAACACATAACTTGTGTTTTTTATTTAAACTCATGGATTAGTCAACTATTCGGATTGCCACTTCTCTCCACTTGGGCGCATCATGCTGTGCTTCACACCGCTGCCGATGTGGCGTTGCTGTCGACCAGCTCGGTCACCACGGGCTGTCTTGTGTTAGAAGCGCAGGCAGGATTCCCCGCCACGCCAGTCTTAACGACATTATCCGCCGGGCTTTTGTCTCCGCTAACTGCGCGGCCGTTCTGGAACCGAACGGTCTCGTACGTAGTGACGGTAAAAGACCGGACGGAATGACTTTGGTTCCGTGGAAGATGGGGCGGGCCTTAGTGTGGGCTGTGTGGGACGCTAATTGTGTCAACACACTTGCGCTGTCACATCTTTCCGGAACTCAGAATAAGGCTGGCGCGACGGCTGAATCTGCGGAAGCCCTCAAAAGGCGTAAGTATAGTACGCTGGATAGCGGCTATATGTTTGAGACTTTTGGGGTCGAAACCTTGGGACAGTG
This sequence comes from Alcis repandata, assembly GCA_949125135.1. Classification (NCBI taxonomy): domain Eukaryota; kingdom Metazoa; phylum Arthropoda; class Insecta; order Lepidoptera; family Geometridae; genus Alcis; species Alcis repandata. Next base: position 554,584 of record OX421248.1, on the reverse strand, counting down.
GGAGCTGGGCGCTAAAATAAATTATAAAGAGCTCTCTTCTCGTCTGGTCGAAGCAACACGTGACCAAAATGCTGGCCTCTATCTCGCCCAAAGGGTAAGCACCACCATACAACGTGGTAATGGGGCCAGCATTTTGGGTACAAATTCCCGCAGGCAGCGTCCTTTTAGATTAGTTTCGTTTTATTGGTTTAGTTTTTAATTTAAGTATATTTTAACATTCATAATATGTATTTGCATAATTTAAGTAAGCAAAGTAAGCGTGCTGCTTGTGTCCGTAATATCAGGCAGCATTGTGTTCAAAGATAAACTATTTAGCGTAAAAAAAAGTATTAATTAACAAGTACAGTAAATGGTAACCATGTCAATTAAGCTTATTACTTACATAAGTATGTTAATTAAACTTATTACTTAATGTACATCATATTAGGTTATGTACATTATTATTTATAACAAATAAATTTGTGTGGAAAGTTAAATGGCAGTATTCAATATCTATAGTATTGTTATAACCACAGGCTGTGCCACAAGTAATAACTGATATTATGACTAGTTGTGCCCCGCAGTTACACCCGCGTTTTCCGGGATAAAAAGTAGCCTGTATTGTATGTCAATGCAGGGTATAAACTAGCTTTATTATGGTTGATGTGCTCTTGTCGGATCATTTCCCCTTAGTTGTTACCTGTGATAATGGCGAGTTACGTAACAATAGAAATGTACGCCTTGATGAAAAACCGTTACAGGGTATATTACGGGGTACTCGTGATTCTAGTCATGTAAAAAAATATGAGGAATGTAGTAAACAATTATGAAATGTTAAGACTTCTATTCAATGCTTTGACTGTGATAATAATAATTTATGTGTTAGTTTTAAAGAACATTTACATTTAATAGAAAAAAAATATCCTGATATTGTGAACGTTTTACAAAATACGGCCAAGAAAAGTGCTCGTTTTCGTTCCGGTGGACAGCCCAGAAAAAATCAGGTACTTAATTGGATGCAATTATTAAGTTTAGTCATGAACAGCCTAGGATATAGTTTAAACTGCTGGGTTCTTGCGGGGAGACCATCAGCTGGTGAAATACATATTAATATGTCCAAATCACGTGGTGTATTTAAGAATAAATTTAAATGGTGCCAAGCTAATGAAAGAATAAGAATAAATATATTAAGATTTAAGTACATACGCATAGACGTAATAAAAACTTTATTAAATTTTGGAACTCAACTAAAGGCGTAAATAGTAAAAAAGCATTGCCAGTGACGGTCGAAGGCTTGCAGAATCCTAATAATATTACAAACTTATTCTCAGCTAGATTTAAGATACATCCAGAGTTACAGGTGTGCGTCAGAATGAATGGTCTACTAAGCGTGTATGACGGTAAATCGATTACCAAAAATTTGCTTCTATTTAGTGCTTATCTTCAGACAATTGCTTCCATCGTATTTTAAAAGAAATGAAACATTTAAAAGTGACCGTTCAGTCTGACGTCAGGACGGCCGGTCACCTAGCTAGTGTCCCTGATTGAGAAAATAATTTAAACGGTGGCCATCAATTGCTTCCCAGTTGCTTCCTATTATGTTTTATGACATCAATTCCGTAACGGTTACAAAAACAAAGATATTCACAAAAGTAATTTGAATAGCAGTGCCTGGCTAAAAAGACAGGGCAAAATTCTTAACTTATGTAACAGTGGCAATGATTTAATTAGGCGAAAATCAGAAGATGAAGACAATAATAGTAGAAAAAATACGTTAACTACAGTATGTAAGGATTCTGCAGTGGGGCTAGCACAACTTTGACGTAAAAATACGTAGCGAGTTTTCGATAGAAAAGTGTACGCCATTTACGACTGTCAAGTGTGCTCCTGACGGGTGTAAATGGCGTACACTTTTCTATCGAATACTCGCTACGTATTTTTACGTCAAAGTTGTGCTAGGCCCACTGGTTCCAGATTTCTCTGCGGTTATTCGATCTCGTAATCTCGTATTGCGTCTTTTTGGAACAGAATAAGGAGATCGAATAACAGAGTGCCTGTCAAATAATTTGTGCTGTCCGATTTATAGATCCTGGATCTCTGTCCACCAGAACAGAAATCGCAAATAATAGTAAAGTATAGCATTGACTGACTTAAATTTTAAGTAATTCCTTAGATTTATTTTTACATTTATTTTATTGTACGACGGTACGAGTAACAAAGTCCCAGAATGAAGAATGAAAAAAATTTATTGTTTTATTAGTATGTATGTTAGTTTGTAAGGTATTTATTTTCTATGGGCCTCTGTAACTTGCATTGTATGCAAGTTATATTGCCTGAAATAAACGGATTATTATTATTATTATTATTGTATTTTTTATCGGTTAAATGCCTGAAATAAACGATTTTATTGTTTTATTTGTACTAAATTTCATTCAAATCCGTTTAGCCGTTTTGTATGATTAATTTTATAATGGAAAGCTACACCATCTTTGAGTACTTTATTAGACTAAATTATAGCCCCGACCGGGTACTAAGGGCCGAGCATCTTCGGCTAGTGATAGAATAAAACTACCAACTACAAATTGCTGTTGCATTTTGTTTTTTATTTATTACTAGCACCCGGCGATTTCACCTGCTGTTTTTTTTTACTTTTCAACCTTCCCTGAACTTCCACAAATATTTCAAAATCAAAATTAGCGAAATCGGTCCAACCGTTCTTGAGTTATAGCCAGACACGAACAGCGATTCATTTTTATATAATATATAAGAAGATTATTTATTTTTAGCCTATTTCATCCCATTGCTGGGCAAAGGCCTCCCTATCCGCCTTCCACTATTCCTTCCATCGCAATCAAAGGCATTTTAAAAGGAGTCCAACATGATCCTACTTCCATGAGTCCAACTCATCATGCCATCTCCGTCTAGGCCTGCCGAGTGGTCTAACGACCTCTGGAACCTTGGATGAAAAATCATCCTACTTCCATGTCTGGAACCCACTGTGTAGCGAGCACGGCCCACTGGTGACATTTTTTTTAAATGGCTGCACTGACCTTTCTGTCACTGTCATGAAGTCAATTCATTCATATGTGAGCGGTCAGAGGGTCAAGCGAAAAGAGACATGGCAAATCCACTCTATCCACGCGACACTGGCAAAATTGTGGCATTAACAAAAACTGAAGTTGAAGTTGACATGGCAAAAATAAAAAGGTTTTCACCTCAGACTAACAGACAGAACCATAGGCTACTTTGTAAAAAAGAGCAAGATGGCATGTGCCAAAACACGGTTGAAAAAGAGAGATAGACCTTTCATTTTTTGTCCACGTCGCTGTAACCGTGCCAAGGTGGGCAAACCACAGATTAGGAATAATAGTTACTACGTGAGCCGTCTACGATTTGTAGCTGCCAGGTTGTGATTTATGTTTCCCCAGGATTGTACCCAATAAATTAATAAATAATTAATTTATTGGACTATTTCATATTTCCCGCTGACCCAAAACTAAGATAAGGTACATTATTTTCGCAATCGCAAGATTGCCTGTTTAATAAAAGATGTTCATAATTAAGAGTAGATTAGTATACTAGTAGTTATTTTCCTACTAGTAGACTTTTTCCTACTATGAGCAATTTGCGGCTTGTATATCCTTTCCTTATAACCCTGTATAACAATGTTTTATTTTGTGAAGTGAAAAGATTAGGAATATTTTATGAAATTTTTTCCTCTAAGATGGGGGAACCATTCCTATCCTGGCATCATTTCAAGAATATAGCTGTCGCATGTGCGGTTACACTTTGGTTCTATCTTTAGGTAATATATCTATGGTTTTCACCATGGAAGTAGGATCATGATCTTTGATGATAATTATGATATGATCTCATGATTTTTCATCCAAGGCTTTCACCGATGATTTTATATCCGTTTTTTTTTCTCTATTTTACTGTAAGCTGAATATTTAGGCTCAACTTTATAAACGCACCAATCGAATTCACAATTCGTATTTTGTTCACTGATGGGTCTTATTAGAAGAAGGCTTCCTGCAAATTGGGAAGTGGCGGAAACGCATATAAAGTACCTACTCTTCGAGAAATTAATTTTTAAATAATACGTGTTTATAAATAATACGGGAGCCAGAAGCTCAAGGCAAGGCTCAGGGCTGACCGCAAGAGCTTCTAGCGTGCGCCCACCCGGAGTCTGACTTAGGTAGGTTAGGTTCAAATGAGTGACAGATTCGACATGAGTAGGTACCCTAAGGTTCGAAATGAGTGCCAGATCTGACATTCGAACGAAATGAGTTATCTGGAAAAAATAATAGAAAGAAGTGAGTTTAAGTATGGTGTTGGACATTAAAAAAATCATATCTCTGGAAAGCGTTCCAAGTTACATTCTGGGGGTCTTTCATAAGTGTCAAACTCAGAATACAGAACTTTCTGTATTCTGAGGTGTCAAAACGGGCCTCTTATTTTGTGGTGACTATAATTATTTTATTTTATCATCGGGTTCCTTTTCGTTTGACCGATCAAATATTTTCATAAAATAAAACGCCGAGCTCAGCGCTCCTTACTTTGATGTTTTAAAAACAACAACAAAAATAATGCGTGAATTTGTTTCAATGAATTAAACTTTAACTAGCACTAAGACTAATAAAAGCAACACCAAATAATAATGTGTGATGTTGCCGATTTGGTACCGGCTTTCAAACACCTCACAGGCGAAACGGGGAATATTTGCAGATTGTGTTTTGATGCTGTGGAAACTGGAATAAGTTTGGATGAAAGCCATCGCGTAGAATGTTTCTATTACGATGATAATGTTACCTATGCTGACATGCTCAATGATCTTGAGGTGAGATTTTTAAAGACATTTTTAAATAATTTTTCTACTAGCTGCGCCCCGCTGTTTCACGGAAAATTGTAGCCTATGTTAATCCTGTCAAGCAATGTTAATCCAGACCATGAACGATCTTCATTCCAAATTTCATGTAAATCCGTTCAGCCGTTTCAGCGTTCATCAGTAACAAACATACATACTTGCACCTCTATAAGTCCCACGACGCCGACGGGTGCATTGTGCGTAATTTTATCGATTCGTGGAGTTTTTAGTGGTACTGAGCACATGGTGAGCAGATAAAAGTTTTTGTCTTAAGCCCCTTACAAAATTAGTCTTGAACCTATTATTATTTGTTACAGGCACCTAGCGACCCCACTCTACCTCAACTATTATGCAAATACTGTGCAGATCTCACAATTAAAGGCTTTTTCTTTCAAAAGCTATCTCAATACTCCAATAACAAATGGCAAGAGGCAATAGAGTTACTCAACCAAACAGTTAAGTCAGCGGACAGTATCGTTGACGGTGTTAAAAGAGCCTACATTCTTATACAGAAGGATAACGTCCGAGTAGTAACAGGACGGAAAGAATATGAAGAGGTTACTAAGGAAGCAGTTGTAGAGACACTTAAAAAAACAATTGACAGACGTTATAATTTTGAAAATAATTGCAAAGAAAAGACTGTTGTCTGCCACAAATGTGGAAAGAAGATAAAACATAGATATGTAGCCGCACACATGAAAAGGAGACACGATACCAACCAATACCCATGCCCAAAATGCAATAAGATATTCAAAACTCCAATTTTGTTGCGCAGTCACGTAGAGAGAGTTCACGCACCAAAGAACATACAGTGTCCAAAATGTAATAAAATGTTTGGTTCGCAGAGAACGCTCCGATGTCACACTACGCAATATCACATAGAGGCTTCATGCAAGCGTTGCTTCGAGCAGTTTCCTTCTAGAGTAGCCCTGAACTCACATTTGGAAACGCACAATACGCACCAATGTCCCCGATGTTCAAAAAAATTTCGATGCAGACTAGCCCTCACAAGACATTCTAAACGGTGTTGTGAAAACCCAGATACTGTTATTTGCGACATTTGCAATAAACATTTCAGCACTAAGAGGAACTTGAGCGGACATATGGCAACAATCCACGGTTTCGGGGGTATTCACACTTGCATGTGGTGTAAAAAGAGTTTTGATGCTGCCAGTAAATTGAAGGTGCACATAATAAAGCATACGAGGGAAAGGAGCTTCAGCTGCGAGCTTTGCGGATGTGTTTTCGTCTCGAAGGCAGCTCTGACTTATCACAAGCGGATACACACGGGAGAGAAACCGTTTGCTTGCAAGGAATGCGGACAGAGGTTTTTGTCTACTTCTAGAAGGATGAGCCATATAAGGTTGAAGCACCAGGGCCCCCGTCTTGAGTGCTCCGTTTGCGGCAGCATGTTCCATACTAAGTTTGAACTAAGTAAACACTCTGCCAGACATAAGAATCCTAAAAGCAAATTGTTTGTACCTGAATTCATATTAATTTCTGAAATAATCCAAGTATCCAAATTGTAAAATTCAAAAAATAAGTGTGATTAAATAACTATAAAATAAATAAATTATTGATTTACAGTACCTACATGTTTACTATCTTAAGTACATATGAATATTAAAATATACTTAACACTAACTTTTTTTAAAATCTATTTGAGTTAAATGCTTTATATATCACTTAACATGCGTTTGTGTTTTACAGCACAGTTGTATTGAAAGTGGGCTTTACGCGCCTGGCGTGTGTAACCGCATTCGCGTTGCACAAGAAAAAAACACATGTGTTTTCAGCAGTTTAAGTGATAAATTAAAAACTAAACTACATAATCTAAAAGGCCGCTGCCTGCGGGAATTGTTCCCAAAATGCTGGCCCCATTACCACGTTGTATGGCGATGCTTACATATTTACTTACATGACAAAATACATACTTAATATTTTAAAATCTGATAAATTCACCCAATAGCAGTAATATGCAAACATTACTTGTGTTCTGGTTGAAAGGGCATTGTTTCCAGTGAAGTTTTGGGGCAAATGGGAGATTAAACATCTTATATCACAGGGTGACGAGCGCAGTGCTGTGCCGCGCAGGGTCTTGAATTTCTAATAATGAAAAAAAAATGTGGTCCCATAGTAAAAGTTGTTCATAATGATGAGTACTAAGTATGAGCCCTTTTCAGCTTAGCATACCCTTTATGAATAACCCTTTATGGTGTAAAACTAGCTTTTTGGTGCAAAACTTACACAAATACTGAAACTAGCTTTTTAGTGTAAAAGAACTCCTTTTAATAGATATTTTATAATAAAACCTTTTTATATTTATTTCTAAATTTATTTTTATTTTAAGGATTTGCCACTGACAAACTAAGGACATGTCAGTGGGATACGCATGTTTTTTAAAATGAAATATTTAACCCCTTAGGCCCACTTGCAGAAGATACAGAGTTAAATTCCTAAACCCAGAGTTAATTAACTCAGAGTTAAAATGTTATAAATATAACCCTAATATTGTGTTGCGCCATTAAAAATTAACACAGAGTTTGCTAACCCTTGGCTAACCCGACAATTCTATATTTTACGCTGGCAATTTTAAAAAACAATCTTCGCCATATTGTTGAGTAATAACCCGACAAAATATGGATTACCGAACGAGTGAACGACAACATATACCCATCTCTTTTGCTCTAGTGCACTTGGCGTAAGACTATTGCATGTGTTTTAACGTCTAAATGACATTATGTATAGATCGCTTGATATTTACATTATTCATTCAATTCAAAATCAAAACTTCATAAACTTCAATCTGATAACCGTGCGTGTTAATTAAAGTTTTTTTGTGAAAAGGTACTTGGTACTTATAATGCACAATAACTTGAGAACTGAGGACTTCAGTATTGTCTCGTATACTTGACTACTGCACTTTATCATAGGAAGGTAAAGAAAATAAAACTATAAGTAGGTATTAGATCTTACCTGTGTGTGCACTGTAACCTATGTTTAATTTTATTCAATAAAAACATTACACTTTCTTTTTGGAGTCGAAATCTTCTGTGAAATGCTTTATCTCTTTGTGAGTTGTAATGATCAGTCCGTTCTGCAATTCTTCTATCATAAAAATCTGAACTAACATATTCAATAAACTTCTTCATCGTCATCAGAAAACAATAATTCATTTAGCATTGTTTATTCACAGTAACACAAAACGGTTTACCTATTTTTAAAGTTTAATCTCAGATCGTATTATCTCGTCAAACTCAACTTCACAATGAATTTTGCCATTATTGATAGAGGGTTAGTGACTTAACCCTCTAATTTTGGTGGGTTAAATATTTACAGGTTTAACTCAAGGTTAGCTCCTAACTCTTGGTTGCGCAAGACGATTTATCAGTTTAACCCGAGATGAGCAGTTAACTCTGGGTTAAAAAGATAACCCAAGCTTCTGCAAGTGGCCCTTAATAATCCAATTTACCTATTAAAACCTGAAACCGGAATCCTGAAACGGTGTCAAGTAAAAAATAATAATGTGTGACGTTGTTGATTTGAAACCGGCCTTCAAACACCTCGCTGGCGAATCGGGGAATATTTGCAGGTTATGTTTTGATGCTGTCGACACCGGAATAAGTTTGGAAGAGAGCCGTGCAATAGAATGCTTATATTTCGATGATAATGTTACCTATGCGGACATGCTCACTGATCTTGAGGTTAGCTTCATAATTATTTGGTTCCAAGTTACACTGGACAGAGTGCCTAGTGCTGAGGCCTAGTAAGAGTTTTTTTCAGTTGTCTCAGATCAAGTAGAAAGCAGATAAACCACTATTTGTATTAAAAGCTCGTTATTTCTCCTTATCTTGGTGATATAAAAACAAATATTACAAATACCTAGTTATAATTCAAGCTTAAGAATTCAAAATCCTATGGATCCCAACTCTCGAGAGCTCCGACCGATCTGCCGCCTTTTCTTGCCTTCCTTTTTCAAAAACCTCAAGTTTATTTTACTCAACTGTTCCTGCCAACTCTAAAGGAAAGAGGTCCTATTACATAAGATCAAATGTTACATCCAATATGTGACTGTAGCGAATGAGCACAGGTTTGAAACAGCTTGAATTAAATAAACTCGGAGTGCTCATTCAAAAGGTTTAGATTACATACAATACTTAAGTACTAAGTAATCAGGTAGTGTTATCAAAATATTACTATTCCTAACAGTATGGAACTATGTAGTTGTAGTTCGTAGTTCCACGAACAGTCTTAGACCTAAGCGCCATATTCTATGTTTTTAAGTCGTTTTTGAGGGAAATACCCACAATCGAAAAATCCCGACAACAGAAAAAACCTGTACGAGTATAACAAGTTTCGTCGAGATTCGTTGAAAAATACGCTCTGTACGCGAGTACCAAATTACCAATATACAAACAAACATCCGGACAGATGAAAGACAAGAAGATAAGAAATATACAGAGTGTGGCGTAAATAGTGGATAATCTTTTACTTATGTACGGCTGGGGGACATCACGACTGTTCGGAAAAAGTCAATTTGGATTCAGTATAAGTGATACGGGTTTCGAGTTATTGGACATATTTGAAATCAAGATTTCCTCAAATCTTCAATAATGTCCAATTTGAACTCGAAAACCGTGACTCTTTTACTGAATTCAAATTGTCATTTTCCGAATAGTCGTGATGTCTCCCAGCCGTAGCGCCACACCCTGTAAGTATACCTACTTGTCATATGATACGAGTAAATCCAAGTATATTTTTGTAGTTGCAGTAATTTCCTTTCTTCCGCTAGTGTTTTAATCTTTTAGGATAATATGTCGTTTGTTACAGGTATCTAGTGGCTTCAGTCTACCGCAACTATTATGTGAATTCTGTGCCGAGTTGACAACGAAAGCCTTTTGCTTTCAAAAGCTATCCCGGTACTCCAATAAGAAATGGCTCGAAGCTGTAGAAAGACTTAACCAATCTTTTAATTCCCAAGACTCTTTTAGCCATATTGTTAAGACAGCCTATATTATTGTGGAGACGGAAAACGACCACATAGTTAGAGGTCGGAAAACCTCTAAAAAGGTCACTAAAAAAGCAGCTGCCGTGAACATTACAAAATCAATAAAAAGCCGCAAATCTAAAAAAAATGTCAGCTCCATAATCACCATCTGTCCTCAATGCGGACAGAAGATAAAATATGGACAGTTAAATGAACACTTGAACAGCAAACATAGTAAAAAAGAATATCCTTGCCCTAATTGTTGGAAGTCATTCAACGATGTAGTCAGTTTGTGTAGTCATGAAGAGAGAGTTCATGCGCCGAAGGAAGTACCGTGTCCAAAGTGCGATCAGAAGTTTAGTTCAGAGCGAAAGCTTAAACATCACACTTTAAAAAAACATGTAGCCGTCAAATGCAAGCAATGTCCGGAGATATTGCCGTCTCGGACAGCTCTCTACTACCACTCAAACAAAAATCACGCTCACGTTAAATGTTTCCAGTGTTCCAAAAAGTTTACAAGCAAAAAAGGGCTTCTGCAACATTCTAGAAAATGTGGAGAAGATCCTGACCTGGCAAACGTGATTTGCGATATCTGCAAAAAAGATTTCAGAGATAAGCAGTGCTTGAAAAAACATATGATGTCGCATGGGTTTGGGAATGTCCACACGTGCAAGTGGTGTCACAAGATATTTCATGGTCCACTCACACTTGAGGAACACATAGTGAAGCATACGAAGGAGAAGAAGTTTAGCTGTGATCTGTGTGGGAACTTGTTCCTTTCGCGAATGGCACTGAAATATCACAGTCGGATACATACTGGGGAGAAACCGTATCTATGTGATCTGTGCGGAGAGAAGTTTTTGTCGGCTTCTAGAAGAATGGACCACATGAAGAGGAGACACTTGGAGCCCCAACATGTGTGCTCCTTTTGCGGCAGCAAGTTTAGTAGAAAGTCCTGTCTTCGCAAGCATACAGCGAAACATAAGAATCTGAGGAGCAGCTTGTTAACACTTTGACTGCGGGAAACACATACCTTGTTTTCCTTTGTGCGACGCGAACGCAGCTGCACACGCCAGGCGCGTAAAACGACGCATTTGACTATTAGCCGCACTTAAAGCAAGCGCATGTGATTAGTAGCAGCAGTCCAGCAGTCAAAGTGTTAAATTATAAAAAGGATACCTACCTATTTGTTGTTTAATAAAACAAAAATGTTTTAACAGCATTTTTATTGTAACTTACATCAAGAAGTTTAATTAACAAAATAAATAAAACATGAGGCGCCTAGATCGCGCGATCCTAGATAGAACGCACCTACTAGTATAAAGACACTGTCGCCATCGCAGCTCCTTCTGACTCAAGTTAACTAGGAAGATCAAACACCGAAACTTGACCAGGCGGTTTACTTTTTAACCAACTTTTTAACCTCCGACGCAAACATGGGTTTTATAAGTTTAAAGCATTCATCCGTGTGTCTAATTGTCTATGGCTTTGTAGTTCCGAATCGACGGAAACTATTTTGATTCTCATTCATGTTTGAATATCAGTTTGTCGACGATTATTTAAATTTAAATCTTGTGGACCACAATGAGAAAAATGTCTATAAGACTGTTAAAAAATAATCGCCTGGTTAAATTTTGGTTAAACGTAATCCTTTTATGTCCCAGTAGCGACAGAGTATAGTAGTTTAACTACAGAGATAAAATAGTGCAAATCAGTTTCATAGTATAGGTACAATTATTTACCAATTAAATGACGACCAACAACAAACAAAGTCACATTTTGGCAGCATCATAATTGGACATAATTGGCACGAAGTATCAGTTGCAGCAATGGTTTAGGCATAAAATGACTAAAATCTCAAAATGGCGAATTCTTAAAATGCCTAATTTTCAAAATGGTCTTGAAATTACTAGTTCTCAAAATGGCTAAATCACAGCAATAAGTCCTTATAGGCTGAGTAGCTAACCCTGGCCCTGGAGTCAGTAAAGCCGCCTGAAGAGCTCAGAAATACCATAACAGTAATACTGTCATAGTTGACGTTTATGCGATTAGATCGCAAATGATTGAAAATGACATTCAGTGTAGAAATCGTGTGTTCGTGCGAACTATGGACAACTAGGATGCCGCTTGATATTTAAATGCAAAAGCAATGCTTTTTCGGTTGAACCGATGTGGATAAAATTCATCAAGAAAATAATCTAAAGAACAAGATGTTCTATTTCCATTGTGACAAACTTATGTTTCCTCGGAAAATTAAACGTAAATGCTATCTACGAGTTCATAATTTTGTCATTTTGCGTCAATTTCATAAGTACACAATGAGGCGTTTTAAAAAAGTTTTAGTTCATAAAGTACAATAGATGGCTTATATAAATTTAAATTTTTATGTTATATCTTCTTGTCATATCACTTTTAAATGGGCCGATAGCCCGCAGTCTGTCCACCATAAAACCCAAAAAAATATCACAATTGACACTTAGATGTCAATTTCAATGTCACATTGACATTAAATTGGTAATTCAAGTACAAAACATGTGTCGCCTGTAGATTAAGTAATCATTCCCAATTAAAAGGAATGGCAATTGAATTTTCTGATTTCCAAATAGAGATCAGTGGACAATAAATACAAATCATCATAACAATATCTTTTTTTATGAAGACAAAATTGGCATACGGCAATTTTACCACGAAAGTTTGTATACAAAGAATTAACTTTCTTATTATTAAGGTTATATTTTTACCCTTACATTGGGGAATTGATAAAAGGTGACCATACCTAATCGATTTGACAGAACTTATTAGACACTTCACATAAAAAAAACCATGAACTTTTTTCTTAAATAAAATCGCCTCATTATTTAGGAACACATTCTGAACAGATCGTTATATCATTACAAAAACGTAAGAACAAAGAAACTGACTAGACATATAATACATACATTTCAGACAGTTTAAATATTTAAAAAAGACAAAATACTATCTAACACATTTTCACATGCAAACATACGCCTCAACCGTTCACAAACGTGTCATACTGTATTTTAAAATGGCGACAGTGTCTCCGCCAATCGTAAACGTTACTTTACTATACATTTTGTCTCTTTTTCACAAATATACAACCTAGTCTATGCTGCAAAACGCTCTGCCCCTAGCCAAGTTGCAGTAGATCGAAACAATGTAGAAAACTAGGAAAATGTATGGGAATTACATTTCAATTATCTATTTCTACAGTCTTTACGAATAGTGCTATAACTATTAGGTTAAAGCTGATTTCGAGAAAAACGCGTTAACACTTTAACTGCTGCGAATAAACACATGCGTTTGTTTTAACTGCGGCTAATAATCAAATGCGTTGTTTTACGCGCCTGGCGTGTGTAGCCGCATTCGCGTCGCACAAAGGAAAACACAAGGTATGTGTTTTCAGCAGTTAAAAGTGTTAAAGATTTTATTTTCATTGTGTTTGTATCGCTTTCACTATTTATGCTTAGTTTTAAAACCGGCTCCGTCATAGTTACGTTAAAACTGTCAAAAGAAAATATATGGATCTCGTTCTGCTGATTCCGAGTTATTGCACTTTTTGTAAGGACGGCAGATTTATAGATTCTATTTTCAATGTCATCCTCATAAAAAAAAAAGAAAAGCTATAGAAAGGTAGGAAAATGTCCTACCTTTCTATAGCTTTTCGATTATTGAACTGCAACTTGGCTAGAGAGGCTGTTCGCTTCTCGCCGACGGGCTTTTTCACGTGCGAGAAAGAGACAGCGCATTTTTGCTGAGACAGGCTTTAAAACCGTTTCAGAATGAGACAGTAGATATCTATTTCTCCTTGTTCAACGCTTCGATGAACTCTTCTAACCGCTCCTGGACTTGTCTCACTCTCTCTGAAAAAATAAAAAAATACATCAAACAAGGATTTCCTTACATATGGATTTATGGTCCATACCAATCACCAATTTACATCATAATCCGTTGTCGTTTTTGCGTGATTGAACAAAAAAAATCCAAACACACAAACCTGGATATTTATCATTAAGTAGGATTATCATAGTAAAAACTTTAAATTTAGACATAGTTCTTCTATTTTACATAATTACTGCTAACCCAGTTCAAGGCTTTATGCAAAATTTCTTTTGAATAAAAAATGAGTAGACTTACTTAGTTCTTCTGCTAATTCTATTCTTCTTCCCGCCAGTAGATTCTTCTTGAGATCTGGGTCCGCTGCCATCTGTTCAAAAAATACACTAATTAGAGTCCTGCACACACTACATTTGTAACACCATTGCAGACCCAATTCTCTTCTACGTATCTTTTCCATCTTAGGGTTGTCCAGCACCTCCCGCAGCCCCCGGTCCAGGCGGCCCGCCTCCCCCCCCCGCTCACCTCGTCCAGCACCTCCCGCAGCCCCCGGTCCAGCCGCCCCGCCTCCCCCCCCCCCCGCTCACCTCGTCCAGCACCTCCCGCAGCCCCCGGTCCAGGCGGCCCGCCTCCCCCCCCCCGCTCACCTCGTCCAGCACCTCCCGCAGCCCCCGGTCCAGCCGCCCCGCCTCCCCCCCCCCGCTCACCTCGTCCAGCACCTCCCGCAGCCCCCGGTCCAGCCGCCCCGCCTCCCCCCCCCCGCTCACCTCGTCCAGCACCTCCCGCAGCCCCCGGTCCAGCCGCCCCGCCTCCCGGTTCCCGATCTGCTGCCGCAGCGCGTTGGCCGTGGTCCTCAGCGTGGCCGCCACCCGCCAGAACATCACCACCTCGCAGCACTCCTTCTGCAACACCATACGAGTCAAGGGCAGTGCTAGTAATTCACGTAGGGACACGAACTGAGTTTACAAACAGTCATACTGAGGCTTTTCTCTGCACGCAAAACCCCCAAGAAATGTCAGAATTTTTACTCTTACGTAGTGTTTCGTACTTCCAGAATTTTCAATAAAGAGATTTTATGATGACCTGTTTGGCTCAGTGGTAACATTTTCGCCTTATAAGCCAGAGGCCCCGGGTTCGATTCCCGGCCGGGTAGATGTTTGAATGATGAATTTAAATATCTGTTCTGGGTCTGGGTGTTAGTTGTCCTTGTCTTTGCTCCATGGCATCCCCGACACAGGATTTATCCTAGTGCCAGCTATGAGTGTGTGTGAGTATTATTATATAGAACTAGCTGACCCGTGCCCACTTCGTTGGGCAAAATGTTAATTAAACCCGAAGCCATCGCGCGCCGTCCAGACCGTTTTTTCTCCGATTCACTTTGCAAAACGGACTACCACGTAAAAGCCTTTTTATTTTTCGGTTTTTTATATAACCTATGACACTCAGCAATAATGTGGCTTTCTATTGGTGAAAGAATTTTTAAAATCGGTTCAGTAGATCCCGAGATTACCCCTTACAATTTAACAAATATACAAACACACAAACTTTACTTCTTTATAATATTAGTATAGAAGTATAGATAGTTTAGATGAAGTAAAATTTATAAGTAGGATTGCTCACCCCGTTTCCATTCTGCTGACTGTACAGATAGAAGCTTTTTCTGCAATCCCTTGCGCGGGTCAATGCCCTCTCGAGGAAGTTTCTAGAACAAAATAACGACTGTAAAATATAGTCTCTGACACTAACATACATACTATAACGACACCTCGCAAACAAAATCGGTTTAGCCTTATAGACTGTAAGGCACATAAACAAATAAACAAACATATTATGTACTTTCATTTTTTAGGGTTCAATAAAAATGGTAAAAAGGAACCCCTACGGTGAGAGTCCAGTGTCTGTTTGTATGTCATAGCGAATTATTTAAGCTCCCCGAGCACAACTCGCCATCATGCCGGAACGCGACTTACACACCCGAAAAGCATGACCCTCTTTTAGAGTTAGGTAAGTAGTTTATTAAGGATCATTTTTGAACTGATTTTTAATTGAATTTATATTTGCATCACAACCATAATTATTATTTATTTATTTTAATAATTACTGTTAAATTGTTATTACTGTTGTTTGCTGTTTGTTTGTTGTTGTTAATTATTGTTAAAATGACATGTAGCTTTTTTGTTACCAAAATAAAAACTAACTATGGTAAAAACTGCAGTAAAGTGTATCCTCACTTGAGATAGATAGGTTTCCACGTCTCCCGGATGTACTCGTTGTCCACTTCGATCCCCTTCCGGCGCAGGTTGTCACGCACTGCCACCACCTGCGAACAAATAAGCTGTAAAAAAGTTCTCGGGAGGTCTACTGTTCGCAGTACTAGTATACAGGGTTATTCATAAAGGGTATGCTAAGCCAAAAAGGGCTCAGAGTACTCATCATTACGAACAACTTTTACTATGGGACCAACTCGAAATTCGTGAAAAAAAAATCAGCTGTTTCATATATTTTGTCGAGTGTCATTGACATTTTTCTATGGAACAGCTGATTTTTTTTTGCGAGTTTCGGGTATGGTCCCTTAGTAAAAGTTGTTCATAATGATGAGTACTATGAGCCCTTTTCGGCTTAGCATACCCTTTATGAATAACCCTATATAATACATATATAATACCATACTAGCCTCATCATACACGAGCGCGGGCCGCGTGGCCCCGAGCCGCTCCAACTCCGCCCGCACCTCCCCTCGTCGGCTCTGCTCGTCCGATGTATACTGCCAGTATAGCCAGCGGTCTTTGAATCCAGGGCCTAGGAAAAGTATAACATTAACAATAGGCCCAATTTCAACACTTTTAAAATTAGATCTGTCAAATAAAGCTTTGAAACTTAGGACCTAAATTTAAAAGCAAAAAGAAGAAATCAAATAGGGGAAAAATCCCGCAATTATTAAATTAAATTTTAATTTGATTTAATAACATACTCTCGGGTAAGGAGCGTTCGGACATAAAACTATTCACGGACGTATGCGTGGCTATAACGTTTGGATAAACATATTATGAAACTTTTTAATGCTAAATGGTTGCTTCTTTGGATACTACAGTACCCACAGCCGCCCCTAGTCGGTTGTCTCACCGGTGAGCTCCTGGAGCTCCCTGCGGCTGCCGTCGAGCCTCTCCTTAAGCGCCGTCTCCATGAGCGACACGGCCGCGTCCCACTCGGCGCGCGAGCCCACGCAGCGGTCCTGCAGGGCGTTCAGCTGCAGGACGCGCAGGACCTGGGATATACAAATGGTTTACCATTTTAAAACAGATTCAAATATAAAAAACTCGCAAGAGCTTTTTGAAATCAGCCCTGCTAGCCAAGTATTCATTCCATAATCGAATGCTATTGAAAACTAGGACAATGTATGGCATTTCTATCTATACTAATATTATGAAGAGGAAAGATTTGTATTTTTGTATGTTTGTGTTGAATAAACACAAAAACTACTAGACCGATTTCAAAAATTCTTTCACCATTAGATTGCTACATTATCCCTGAGTAACATAGGCTATATTTTATACCCGTGCAAAGCCGGGGCAGGTCGCTAGTAATCTATATATATAAAAATGTTATGTTGGTTTGTGTACGCTTCAAAAACTCAAAAAGTTCTGCACCGATCGAGCTGAAATTTTAGCATGATATATAATACGCATCAAGGATTGTTTTTATCTATATATTTTTTTCTATCCACAGCGTAGTGTGGCAGGGAACAGCTAGTTTATTTATAGATTCTATATTCTATTCCCGTACATTGTATTTTGTTTTCTATGGCGTTTCGATTTTGAAATTGCAACCTTGCTAAGGAAGCTGAATAGAATAGAATTTGATTTATTGTCACAAAATTTAGTCAGATAGTCTATTTCAATCGTAAAAATAAACTTTCCTATTTTGTGTGTTTAAATGTTTTATAGCTCCAAACCTGCGAGAATAAGGGGCAAACAGCACCAGGCTCGAAGTCTCTGCCTAAGTAGATGCTCCCCGAAGGATCTAATATGAGTATTTTGGATGTCGGATGTCTTCAAGTTGAAAGTGAATCGGTTTCTATAATTGAAGCTGCTCCAAAGCTTCTTTCTTTTCAAACCTATAATTGAATTTTAAAAATGTCCCGGGTATCAGCTAGTACAATATGAGATCAATGCATGAAGCACAAAGCTATGTACTCACGTCTCGAGCCCTTTCTTCCTACTAATACCTATTCGACGCTTCTTCCGCCGCATCTCTCTTCACACACCCATTTATTAGGTTAAAACCTTGAAGTAATTCACAAAGTAAAGCACTATACTCACGTCTCGAGCCCTCTCTTCCCACTGATGCCTGTTCAGCGCTTCTTCAACCGCCTCTTTCTTCACCGGCTCGTATATAAGGTCAGTTTCGTTCGTCTTCCGCATGAGGTCGGTAAACTCTTCCCTTAGCGCCTCCCGTCCAGCGCGGATGGACGCGGTGGGGAGTTCAGATTCTGCCCATTCGCGGAGCTTTATGTCGACTAGGGTGTTGAATTTGTCTGGGGAAGCAATTTTTTGGGTTTGAATAGGGTTGTATTGCATTGTAAGGACAGTAGACCATCATTGCTCAACATAAGGCGAGATGGCGTTCAAAGGCAAGCCTATCAACCCACAAACATAAGATATGCTACGCCAAAAAGGGGCTCATGATTGCGACTTTTACTTTGGGACAAACTCTGAAATGACGAAAAAAATAATCAGCTACTTTATCTTTTGTCGAGTGTCATTGACATTTTTCAACGCTAAAAACCTTTTTTTGATGAACCGCTGAATAATCTACAACTACCCTCAAATGAAGATATACGACATAACATAACTCATGTCACGTTTGATGATGTCTATTGAGTATTAAATCGTTGGCTACAATCATATACGTACAGGATTATAAGGAAAGGGTATGCTAATCCGCAAAGGGCTCTTAGTACTCACCATTATGAACAACTTTTACGGTACTAACTGAAAATAGCGACAAAAATATCAGCTGTTTCATAGAAATGTATGGAACAGCTGATAATTTTTTCGTTATGACTTTCTTTCCTTATAACCCTGTAAATTCCGCGCCATACAACGACCAAACGAGAGAGAGCGAAAAACCTTGCAATGGTAAATCTATAGAAGATAATAATCTATGGCTCTAATAAATAGTTTGCAAGCCCCTGGCCATTTTTCTCACTGTAGTTAATATCGTAAGGGTCGATCCATATCGTGGCGGCGTGGACTGTGCCCGCGCCTGTCGTTTTCGCTACCTTCACTTGTCGCGGGATTCGCATCGCTGAGGGTAAAGGATAAGAGGTAGAGGGTAAGGAGTACGAGGTGGAGGGTTAAGAGTAAGAGGTGGAGAATAAAGAGTAAGAGATAGAGGTTAAAGAGTAAGATATATAGGGTAATAGGTAAGAAAATGAGGTTAAGAGATAGTGGCTAATACAAGAAGAATAGAAGGTTTCAGTATAAATCAGTTTATGGGAAGAAAAGCATTTTGAGAATAATATGAGTATTACCAGCCATAAAATTGTCACTCACCAACATCTTCTTGCGCATTCGCTGCGGCAGGAAGGTATATTTTCTCGAAGACTTCGTCGGCGGCCGCGTGCCAGAGTGCCTGCGGATGATAAAATAGAATAATATACAGTAGGGAACTTTAATAGGGACAATATAGGTTAGCTATCTTAGCTATCGTTACAGCAAAATAAAATCGACTTAAAAATATATCCTATGACTTATTTATAGGCTTTAATTAGCGTTTACAGATTATGAAAGAATAATAATATCATCGAGATAAATGAAGTTTGAGATAAAAAAAAGACTTGCTGAGTTGCAGCTCCCGGGTGCTGATTACTTTGTAGAGCCGTTGCCCCCTGTCCTGGTTTTCTTATTGAGGCATCCCCCTCGGTACCCGTTACTTTGTTGAGGTATTCCCCCTTGGTCCCAGTTACCTTGTTCAGGCACTTTCAGCCCTGGTTACCTTGTAAAGGCATTTCCCTGGCCCCAGTTACCTCGTTGAGCCATTCCCCTGGCCCCAGTTACCTCGTTGAGCCATTCCCCTGGCCCCAATTACCTCGTTGAGCCATTCCCCTGGCCCCAGTTACCTCGTTGAGCCATTCCCCTGGCCCCAGTTACCTCGTTGAGCCATTCCCCTGGCCCCAATTACCTCGTTGAGCCATTCCCCTGGCCCCAGTTACCTCGTTGAGCCATTCCCCTGGCCCCAATTACCTCGTTGAGCCATTCCCCTGGCCCCAGTTACCTCGTTGAGCCATTCCCCTGGCCCCAGTTACCTCGTTGAGCCATTCCCCTGGCCCCAGTTACCTTGTTGAGCCGCTGCTCCCACTGCGGCGCGGGCACGGCGGCCAGCTCGGCGGACTGGTCCAGCAGCTCGGCGCGGGCTCGCTCGAACACCTCGTCGCGGTCCAGCTCGCGCTGCCTGGATACACACAATAGAGTTGCAGGTGGATGGAGGGTGGCACCCGAGTTAAGCGAGACACCTTATATACATTTCGAATACATTTCAGAGAGTGCGCTTCTGATTTGCATGAACTAATTCCTCTGGCCCGTTCTATTATCGAACTACCAAGGGCATAAAAAAGCGACATCGTTTTTTTTTACCAAAAACTTGTAGAAATCGCTTTGATTCCACCTTTATTGCGCAAACCGCTAGAGTGTAGAACGCTCTGCCCGAGTGGGTGTTTTCCTATAGATAATTATAATCTGGGTGTTTCTCCAACAGCCCCCAAACCCTCATTCCAAGCCACACTGCAAATACACTTGAAACCTTGCTGACACCTGTCTCTTACCCCTCAAACTTCTCCCACACTATGCAAATATCTGTGTTAATTTGTTCACTGTACTGTAACTAACAATCTAACTGACTGTGTTGTAACTAACATCGTTTTTAAGCTTTTTTCTAACACCAATCACCATGAATCGTTAAGTAGTTTTAAATAAAATACATTGCAATCGACATCAGTTAACTATGTTTATCGCTCAAGGACCCTACTCAAGGATTCTCACCTAAAGACACCCAGACACTCACCTCGGGAAGGAGTTCTTCCACTCCGTCTCCAGGTTGAACCGCATGGCCTTGAAGGCGTCCGCCTGCTGCTCCACGGAGGCGCGCACCATGCGCCAGAAGCAGTCCGCCACCGCCAGGGACAGGTTGCGGCACGTCACCTGCGACGGAGTCACCAGCCCGTCCCTGGAACCGAGCGATCATGGAAACAGGCTCGTAGAACTCATCATTATGAACTACTTTTACTATGAGACCAACCTGGAATTCACGTAAGATGTAAAAATTGGCGTATAAATAAGCGGTATTTTTTCTTTAAACCTCTAAAGTGTTAGGATCTAAGTAAGCGAAGTGTGAGTGTTCAGAGCGTTGTGTTGTGTGTGATTAAGAGCGGAACAAGAAAAAAACAAACATCAGAAGTGGGATACTCACTTGAAGAGCTTGGAAGAGCGGAAGAAGCGCTCCTCGTACTCCCGGATGGCGGCGATGGAGTCGTCCCGGCGGCTGCGCCCCGTCACCACGGCGTAGTAGCCCAGCGCGCGCATCGGGAACAACTTGCCCTCCAGGATGCGCCGGATCTGGGGTCAATTCACTATAGTAGGGGAGCCCAAGCGGGGATTTCGTGTTGTGCTAAAGCGCGGCAGATTGATATACAGGGGGATACCTTGTACCCGGTTAAGTACCTCCACCAAACATGAGGCCCAAATATAAGGCCGCCCGTGAAGGATGCAGGATCAGATTAGTAAAAAAAAATTGACCATCAGAAATTCTCGAGCGCGTCAGATTAAGGTAGGGTAGAGTTAATTACATCCTAAAAAGTGTATATTTCACTAATCTGACAATTTGAGAGTGACGTAAAGAAAGGGGAGGGCAGCAAAGTTGTAAAAAAAAAACGTCATCTCGACATTCTCGAGCGTAGCTAAATTTTTTTTTGTTTTAAAGGAAATAATTCAAGAATAACGAATAATATATAATCTGATGATTTCCGCAAGCCGAAATAACAAAAATTCGTCGATAAAGTTAAATGCGTGGAGCTGCGTGATGCCTACATTTCTTTCTCCGCGTTTCTATTCCTCTCTAACTCTTTCTCTATCTATTACTCTCTCACTCCGTCCCCACTCTGGTTTCTGCTGCCATGACGCCATCACAGCTGATCATAAAGACTCGTTCGTGGCATACTGTTTACAATGTGTTTCCAACGTTTCGGCTCTTTTTGCTAAATATTGTAATATTACGAGTATATATTATGTGAATTAAAGTTTATAAATATTTAATATGAGTGATATTAATTTAAAATGTGTATTTTGTGGTGAAAGTACCTTACAAAAAACAATTAAATTTACAGTAGAAACATTAAAAAAATGTGTAAATATTTTGGAATATCGTCGTAGCAAGCCGGTTTTCCGAAAATCTCGAGGAACATATTTTGATAACCTCGAAATTGTCGATGGAATCATCATTAAATGATTTATATCACGCACAGTGCTATAAATTATTTACTGCAATTAAAATACCACGAGACTTTCAGTATTTACAAGAGCAAAGTGTAGTGGAACATGACAATGCACCGGAAGTTTCTTTTTGAAAGTGGTTTTTTGGAATAACTTTTAAACGGCTTTATCGATCAACTTCAAAAACTAATCCGCTCTTGAGCTTAAAAAATCACGTCGATCGCCATCAAGCTGGTCAAAATCGGTTGATTCGTTCGAGAGATATCGTGAACGAAAGAAACCCGAAAAAGTGTTTTTTCGGGATTACTCCGAAATTTTTGGTTCGATCAATTAAAACTTCATCGAATGCCGCCAACTGCGTGAAAATTGCTTGATCCATTCAAAAGTTATTGCGGTTTGAAAATTCCAAAAATAGTGTTCTATGAAATTTCTATCAGACTATTGAGCTGGAAGAGCTAATGAATAGAAATATTGTTTCTTTGAACTCAGCGAGCTCAAAATATCACATAAAATATATTTTGAGCTCAAAAAGTACAATTTTAAGCGCCCAAGAATGGAATTAGCGGGAAGTTGCAGGGATGGCCTTTAGGGTGAACCGATTTTCTAATTTTTTTTTGTCAGATCAGGCGAATTCCTCTAGATAATCGTCAGATTATGAAACAGTACGTTTAGAACATAAAGATGAACCATTATATATCTTAATCTGACGCGCTTGAGTATTTCAAAATGGCGAATTTTTTTTGCACATTATGAAAATGGCCGCGAGTTTGCGTCCCATCCAAATCGTCAGATTAGTGAATGAGAGCTATTTTTTGGTGCACTTAACACTCCCTTAGAAAATCTGACGCGCTCGATTAATTTTATTTTTTTTTCATTTTCAACCCTTACATGCAACCACCCGCATCATGCAAACGATCAGATTAACATACGTACATTATTAAAAATACGTAAGGCATTGATGCTATCAATATCTGACGCGCTCGAAGATGCCCATGCAACAGTTTTTTTTTACATATTTAAAAATCTATAGCCGCTTCCCCCAGCGATGAAAAGGTATATATCACTTAACATTTTTTCTTCTTATCATCTAAGCTTTGCAACCCAATAGGTCTCTATGACGCTCGATGATATCCCCATTTAGCATCGTGGGCTCCCCTACTACTAGTTCACGGCAAACTGAACCTTGCGCCCGTATATCTCCACAACCCTACGATCGATCTCGCTCATATTCGAACTTAAAAATTGTATTGAAATGAACTATTTGCCTGCAAATTTCATGAAGATCGGATAAACGATACTCAAGTTTTCGTCGGACAAATACGTACAAGCGCCGTTTTGTTCCCCAATACTCTGAGACCTCACTTCGCTCGGTCAATAAACGTTACACACTCATAGCTCTCCACTAGGATTCCCTATATGGGATACCATGAAACACAAAGACAAGGCTTTTAACGCGGATATATTATCGCTAAGCCAAAGTCGTCAAAATATCTGGGGAAAAGACTGGGTGTCTTCAAATCGCGAGTGAATCGGGATTGTCTAGGCAAGCGTGCTCCATCGTAGACCGCATCGTTGCTCCATCCAATCTAGGGTATAAGCTACCTCGGGTTTAGCCGTATTTGCGTAATTTAGTAACAAACATCCTAACTTTCACATTCATAATATTAGTAGGATTGTGACTATATAGTCTACTCACCCGGTTGGGGTTGGCCAGGTTTTCCTCCGCCAGATCCACTTTAGTCAGTACGAATATGGTCCTCTTCCCGGCCGGGTCGCACGACGAGACTAGGTCCGTCACGTTACTTCGCTCTGCATCCACTGAACCATCCTGGAAATGCACGCGAAATTTACTTAGTGTAAGACTGAGTTTGTGACAGAGTACCGACACAAAAGAGGTACAGAAGTCAATCAACAAAGTGCGCTCGAGCAACGCACACATAGATACCGCTCACGGACACGATATTTCGGACTATCTCGGAGTAGTGCGAGCACGAGTGCCGTCTGCTTGCTTGAGACGCGTCTGTGAAAGCCGTGCGTAGGTATGAAAAGTAAAGTACATACATGTGATTGACTTCTTTTCCTATCTGTTTTGTGGTTACGATGAGTAAGACAGAGTAATGGTAGAATTACATTAAGTAAGACATTGTTACGATATAAATTGTCAACTGATATTGTAAGACATTTTCTAGTCAGATTTACAAGGAGTAAGACATTGACATGTCACATTTACAAAGAGTAAGACGTTCCCACGTCAAATTTACATAACGTAATACATATCACATTACCTGTATACATAGAATAATGGCGTTGGGATTGTCCATGTACTGCTTGGTCATTTGTTTGATCGCTTCACGAGTGTCGGCTGCCATGTCCACTGTTTGAGTCTGTGAAATGAATAATAAAAAAACTGATCATGTTTATATCTCCCTAGTAGTGTCGATTAGGTTTCCTTGTCAGGGATGTCATGAAACACAGCTAAAACATTAGAGCACATTTCTAAATGTAAATTGTACTATTCTATATCACTTGCCAGAGTAGGGCTCCTAGACTGACCAGTCTTAATTTATCTGTCAATCACGTGAGGCTCGAAATGGGGAGAACATCACGAGAACATCACAAAATATCACAAGAGGGAAGTGTTATTTCATCAAAGTATCACAAAGGGGGTGTTGTGAGATATCACGTGTTTTTTTCTTCTTTAAATTCTGAAAATTCGAAGGAGTCAAAAAAAGTCAAAATAATTTGTTCTAATATAGTTACATCAAGGTACACTTATGAATCTCAAATAAGACAATTTGTACATAAAAAAAGTACATGTGATATTGGCTTGGGGTGAAAAAGCTGCTAAAAACATCACGTAATGAATGGTCGGGCGGTTCCCCGCTCCCGCTATACTGACCGAGATGACCCCGGGCAGGTCCACCAGCACCATGCGGTGCAGGCCGGGCCCCTTCACCGACATGGAGATCACCTCGCTCGACACGGTGCGCCCGCCCCACCCCACCCCACCCCGCCCCGCTATACTGACCGAGATGACCCCGGGCAGGTCCACCAGCACCATGCGGTGCAGGCCGGGCCCCTTCACCGACATGGAGATCACCTCGCTCGACACGGTGCGCCCGCCCCACCCCACCCCACCCCGCCCCGCTATACTGACCGAGATGACCCCGGGCAGGTCCACCAGCACCATGCGGTGCAGGCCGGGCCCCTTCACCGACATGGAGATCACCTCGCTCGACACGGTGCGCCCGCCCCACCCCACCCCACCCCGCCCCGCTATACTGACCGAGATGACCCCGGGCAGGTCCACCAGCACCATGCGGTGCAGGCCGGGCCCCTTCACCGACATGGAGATCACCTCGCTCGACACGGTGCGCCCGCCCCACCCCACCCCACCCCGCCCCGCTATACTGACCGAGATGACCCCGGGCAGGTCCACCAGCACCATGCGGTGCAGGCCGGGCCCCTTCACCGACATGGAGATCACCTCGCTCGACACGGTGCGCCCGCCCCACCCCACCCCACCCCGCCCCGCTATACTGACCGAGATGACCCCGGGCAGGTCCACCAGCACCATGCGGTGCAGGCCGGGCCCCTTCACCGACATGGAGATCACCTCGCTCGACACGGTGCGCCCGCCCCACCCCACCCCACCCCGCCCCGCTATACTGACCGAGATGACCCCGGGCAGGTCCACCAGCACCATGCGGTGCAGGCCGGGCCCCTTCACCGACATGGAGATCACCTCGCTCGACACGGTGCGCCCGCCCCACCCCACCCCACCCCGCCCCGCTATACTGACCGAGATGACCCCGGGCAGGTCCACCAGCACCATGCGGTGCAGGCCGGGCCCCTTCACCGACATGGAGATCACCTCGCTCGACACGGTGCGCCCGCCCCACCCCACCCCACCCCGCCCCGCTATACTGACCGAGATGACCCCGGGCAGGTCCACCAGCACCATGCGGTGCAGGCCGGGCCCCTTCACCGACATGGAGATCACCTCGCTCGACACGGTGCGCCCGCCCCACCCCACCCCACCCCGCCCCGCTATACTGACCGAGATGACCCCGGGCAGGTCCACCAGCACCATGCGGTGCAGGCCGGGCCCCTTCACCGACATGGAGATCACCTCGCTCGACACGGTGCGCCCGCCCCACCCCACCCCACCCCGCCCCGCTATACTGACCGAGATGACCCCGGGCAGGTCCACCAGCACCATGCGGTGCAGGCCGGGCCCCTTCACCGACATGGAGATCACCTCGCTCGACACGGTGCGCCCGCCCCACCCCACCCCACCCCGCCCCGCTATACTGACCGAGATGACCCCGGGCAGGTCCACCAGCACCATGCGGTGCAGGCCGGGCCCCTTCACCGACATGGAGATCACCTCGCTCGACACGGTGCGCCCGCCCCACCCCACCCCACCCCGCCCCGCTATACTGACCGAGATGACCCCGGGCAGGTCCACCAGCACCATGCGGTGCAGGCCGGGCCCCTTCACCGACATGGAGATCACCTCGCTCGACACGGTGCGCCCGCCCCACCCCACCCCACCCCGCCCCGCTATACTGACCGAGATGACCCCGGGCAGGTCCACCAGCACCATGCGGTGCAGGCCGGGCCCCTTCACCGACATGGAGATCACCTCGCTCGACACGGTGCGCCCGCCCCACCCCACCCCACCCCGCCCCGCTATACTGACCGAGATGACCCCGGGCAGGTCCACCAGCACCATGCGGTGCAGGCCGGGCCCCTTCACCGACATGGAGATCACCTCGCTCGACACGGTGCGCCCGCCCCACCCCACCCCACCCCGCCCCGCTATACTGACCGAGATGACCCCGGGCAGGTCCACCAGCACCATGCGGTGCAGGCCGGGCCCCTTCACCGACATGGAGATCACCTCGCTCGACACGGTGCGCCCGCCCCACCCCACCCCACCCCGCCCCGCTATACTGACCGAGATGACCCCGGGCAGGTCCACCAGCACCATGCGGTGCAGGCCGGGCCCCTTCACCGACATGGAGATCACCTCGCTCGACACGGTGCGCCCGCCCCACCCCACCCCACCCCGCCCCGCTATACTGACCGAGATGACCCCGGGCAGGTCCACCAGCACCATGCGGTGCAGGCCGGGCCCCTTCACCGACATGGAGATCACCTCGCTCGACACGGTGCGCCCGCCCCACCCCACCCCACCCCGCCCCGCTATACTGACCGAGATGACCCCGGGCAGGTCCACCAGCACCATGCGGTGCAGGCCGGGCCCCTTCACCGACATGGAGATCACCTCGCTCGACACGGTGCGCCCGCCCCACCCCACCCCACCCCGCCCCGCTATACTGACCGAGATGACCCCGGGCAGGTCCACCAGCACCATGCGGTGCAGGCCGGGCCCCTTCACCGACATGGAGATCACCTCGCTCGACACGGTGCGCCCGCCCCACCCCACCCCACCCCGCCCCGCTATACTGACCGAGATGACCCCGGGCAGGTCCACCAGCACCATGCGGTGCAGGCCGGGCCCCTTCACCGACATGGAGATCACCTCGCTCGACACGGTGCGCCCGCCCCACCCCACCCCACCCCGCCCCGCTATACTGACCGAGATGACCCCGGGCAGGTCCACCAGCACCATGCGGTGCAGGCCGGGCCCCTTCACCGACATGGAGATCACCTCGCTCGACACGGTGCGCCCGCCCCACCCCACCCCACCCCGCCCCGCTATACTGACCGAGATGACCCCGGGCAGGTCCACCAGCACCATGCGGTGCAGGCCGGGCCCCTTCACCGACATGGAGATCACCTCGCTCGACACGGTGCGCCCGCCCCACCCCACCCCGCCCCGCTATACTGACCGAGATGACCCCGGGCAGGTCCACCAGCACCATGCGGTGCAGGCCGGGCCCCTTCACCGACATGGAGATCACCTCGCTCGACACGGTGCGCCCGCCCCACCCCACCCCACCCCGCCCCGCTATACTGACCGAGATGACCCCGGGCAGGTCCACCAGCACCATGCGGTGCAGGCCGGGCCCCTTCACCGACATGGAGATCACCTCGCTCGACACGGTGCGCCCGCCCCACCCCACCCCACCCCGCCCCGCTATACTGACCGAGATGACCCCGGGCAGGTCCACCAGCACCATGCGGTGCAGGCCGGGCCCCTTCACCGACATGGAGATCACCTCGCTCGACACGGTGCGCCCGCCCCACCCCACCCCACCCCGCCCCGCTATACTGACCGAGATGACCCCGGGCAGGTCCACCAGCACCATGCGGTGCAGGCCGGGCCCCTTCACCGACATGGAGATCACCTCGCTCGACACGGTGCGCCCGCCGCGCACGCTGTTGCGCATGCGTAGCTCCACTTCTCTGAGAACCACACGGTTTACTGAATATATTGGTATACTTTATTGGCCTAGTAACTATTTTTGCCAATGGCCATGAGGAAATTTAAGAAATACTAGCTGCGCCCCGCAGTTTCACTCGCGTTTTCCGGGATAAAAAGTAGACTATGTGTTAATCCAGACCATGAACAGCCTTCATTCCAAATTTCACGTAAGTCCGTTCAGCCGTTTTTGCGTGAAAGTGGAACAAACATTCTTACAAACTTTCGCGTTTGAAATATAAGTAGGAAGTATGATAAAGGCAAAAAAATATTTAATAGTACGAAGATATCATAACGTTAAACTTACAAAGAATATAAAATAAAAAAAACTATTGGTTTTTAGTACTTACTTCCTAAGATCAGCCAGGTCAGATTCCTTGTTGAGGTCGAATTCTCGAGAAGAGTCGCGGAACTGCGCCACGTGGTATGGCCCTTCTGACAAGGTCACTTTCACTGGCGCTCTGTAAATAAACAACAATATATTAAGGTGAAACGTTGTGCTCATGGCGCGAAATTTGTATTTCAAACGGTATTTTCGTTTTTAGAGCCAGGCAGGGTAACTAAATCAAGTAATCATAAAGTTTGCGCCACTTGTTAAGCATTCCTTACGGTATTTTGTAGAGCTAATAGACAGTAATGCACAAGATTACTCAAAAAAGCCAATTAAGCGTTAAACTGGCGATCGGAGATGATATTGACGTTATTTGAATGAAAGATGCATTACTGTTTATTACCTTTACAAAATATCGTAAAAAATACTCAACGATTGTCGCAAATTTTATCATTACTTAATTTAGTTACCCGGTCTAACTCTAAAAACGAAAATCCCGTTTAAAATTTAAATTTCGCGCCATAAGTGAAACGTTGCACCTTAAAGAAAATTCAAACTTTTCTTAGTAGTGGTATGGCGGTCAATTTGGAAAAATCAATAAAACGAAAAAGAATCATCACAGACATCCCTATCAATTCACACGCGCAAAAACTTAATGATGGAGAATTTAATTATGACCCGAAACGTTCAAACGACGAAATGTTAAAAAGTCGTTTTTTTATTAATTGATGCCTTCATTTGACCGCCATCTCGCCTGCAGGTAAGCAACGATGCGGTCTACGATAGAACACGCTTGCCTAGAAGAAAGTTAGTTGTTACAAATATCTATAAAACTGTGTGAAGTAGATTTGGCTTGAAATTTTCCTCTTATTGAATACTTGACTTAACCCCTTCACCCACTCCCCGGGTATCCCCACTCTCCGGGTAATCCCCACACCCCTAGTCCACCCTGCACTCCCCTCCTCCCCCCTCACCGCGTGCACATCTCCCCCGCCCCCCGCGGGAAGATCCTGGCCTGCGCGATCATCTCCAGCACGCTGGTCTTCCCGGCGGACTGGTCCCCGACCACCACGACGCGCGGCAGACGGTCGGTCTCGCCCGCGTCCCAGCCCGACAGCTCGTCCAGCACGGAGCTGTACATGTCGATCAGGGACCGCTGGAATAATAATAATCATTTATTTCCAAATCCAGGTACAAAAAAATACAGAAAGACATACAGAAAATTGGCTAAAGGGGTAATGATATACTGTTGAAACAAAGTGGATTATTAAAACGACTTTTTAAAAGTACTCATAGCCATTGTCCTAGCGTGACATTAAGTGTGGTGCAGTCGAACGCAAGCGTTTAGTAAATTAATAATGCAGTTATCTCGAATCGAAAATCGTTTTAAATCCATTGGAGGGTATATCATTTCTCTACTGCCACAGTTCCCAGTTCCCGGTCCCCTGCTGCAGTGTTACCTTGGCCTTCCTGGCGGGCGGCGTCCTCCCCTGGCGCAGCAGCATGTTCTGCTGCCTGAGTTCCCTGTTCTCCTGCTCCAACCTCTGCAGCTCGCGCTGGTAGCGGGCTTGCAGGGCTAGAACCTCTTCTTGCAGGACGTGGACTCTTTTCTCTGCAAACATGATAAATAATAACATTAAAAATTATAAAAAAAAACTCAAAAAACAGAATCAAAAAGAGCTGATAATCTTTAAATATCTGAAATGTTTTTCGTGAACCATAGCTAAGAACACTCTTGTACGACTCACCTTTCAAACAAAAACTTTCTCTATCGGTGGCCAATTTGTCAGAACCATTTTATGCCATAGTTGGTATAATTATAAAATAAACGGGTCGCCTGATGGTAAGCGATCACCGTCGCCTACGGATATCTGTAACACCAGAGGCGTCACGGATACGTTGCCAATTTTTTAAGACTCTATTAACAGCCCTTTTGAAGAACCCAATTTTGTAGTTACTCAAAAATACAGGCCAAGGGAGCTCAATTTACATTTCACTCACTCACTCTAAACTGAGAAAAAAATCCGCTAAAAGAATGATGGATTCACCTGAAGTACAAAGCATATTGATTTCACCAACAAGTATGATGATTAGCACTAGTTTTACGTCACCGTAAAACTAGTGCTAATCATCGTACTTTTTGGTGATATCAGTACATATGCTTCGTACTTTAGGGGAATTCTTCATTATTTTAGCGGAAATTAGGAGGGCATTTTTCTCAGTGTACCTGCCATCCCCCCACACCTAGCAACAAGTTGTGCCCCGATTTGGTAGCGGTCAAATGCAAGCCTATTACTGAATAAAAAAAAAAAGATATCAGTTAACTAACCATATACATTGGAGTCTTCCCTGGGCGGGCGGTCAGGCGTGGGCGGAGGCTTGCTCTTCAGGTTGTTCACGATGGGC
Organism: Alcis repandata; assembly: GCA_949125135.1. NCBI lineage: Eukaryota > Metazoa > Arthropoda > Insecta > Lepidoptera > Geometridae > Alcis > Alcis repandata. The sequence goes on along the minus strand of OX421248.1, from coordinate 523,279 downwards.
GCCGGCTCTGCAGAACAATGTACTAAAACTGTTATGACAACATGTCCTTTGCAAATCATTATACAAGATTTATAAATGCGAAAGTTTGAAGCGTATTTGGTCCCATATGGATTTTAAGTTTTTAATGCAAGTTTATGCCTTGGATTAACACAGGTAAATTTTACCCTGGAAGAGTGTGTGGGTGAAGCTGCACACGCTGCTAGCTTTTTATGGTTTTTGCAAGTCCTTGTTATAACCAGTAGTCAGAGCGCTTGTTGTCACTAGTCTTTAAGCTAAAGTTTTGTTCAAGAGGAGGCTTAGGCTTAAGCAAGCTGGAAATCTCTCATCGAGATATCCCTCCATCGTTCAATGGTGAGCACAAGAATCGCTCTTCCAGACTGAAAATACACAGGGCATTCTTTGCAAAAGATTACCGAATGTGATTGAAACAATAGTCAGACTACCCAACTCAATTGAATGTAAGTAGCCCCAATTATTTATAACAAAATGCTTGTACTAGCAGCGCCAGGGGCGGATTCCCCTGGTCTTCTGCACCATTTGTGATGACTTACCGACACTCCCCTGGTTGTTAGCAGCGGCGGCCGCGACGGCGTCCTCGTACCGCTGCTGCAGCCACGAGCGGAGCTCCTCCGCGCGCGCCAGCCCCGCCTCTCTTAAACGAGGGTCTGATTGGACAAGAACAATGCTACAACAACTGAAACTAGCTTTGTGAATGTAGCCAATGACATTGCACTTTGACAAGAAAGTTATACAACTTAACTTATTGTAAGAAAGTTATATAACCATGCAATGCAAAATCAAGCCATTTAGCCTTTGAACACATTATGGGCCTTAGTTATAATGACTACTTAAAGTTGCCTAAAATATTTTGTTCTTGCTGATGTGAAATGTCACCTGCAAAAACAAGACGGAGACTTTTAAGTGATTAACTTCAGCAACCTTTTTAAGTAATGCCCTATTTTTATTTGTTTGCACAGCATAAGCTAATGTGTCTATATCTCGCAGTGTTGATACTCATCCTCATACAATTCATCCATCAAGACATTCTTTTGCACATGCAAATGTTCAATTAATTTTTAAATGTGTTTAAAGTCAGTGCTGACATCAGGCAACCTGTTCTAATTACACACTACTTAGTTGCTAAGAATGTGGTGTGCAGTAACTTGATACATAGTTCATGTTTCAATATGATATTAAGTGGGTTTGAAAGAGGAGACTGATGGGGAAGGCCTTTGCCCAGCACTAAGACACAAGATACTGAGAAAAAAAGAAATTAAGTGCCCTATTACCAATCATACATAATATATTTATATCTTTGCCACTTCAACATATGAACCAGTGGCCAAGGCCTCGCTTCGTTATTTGAAGGAGCTGGTTTGGTTTGGGTAATCGCTGGCAAGGGGGAAACGCACAATGCACCCCTTAGCGGGACCTATCGCACCCATTCCTAATAAGAATAAGTGCCTTACCCATCTGTAGCTGATCGCTGATTTTGTCCTTTGCATCAATCAATGTAGCGGTGAACCGGCCCCACTGCTCGTTGTCTGGTAAGAGCTCGTTCACCCATCCCATGTCCGGTAAGCCGTCTTTCCATTCTACATATTTCTGGAACAAAAGATATTACAGTAAATTAGGTCAAAGTAATTTGTAGGCAGAAGATCAGAGATACATAAATAGACCCCGAAAATGCACAATACACCCCAAGCAGGACTTTAGTGCAGGTTGTATCACCCCCACTTAGAATTAGGCCCCTAAAAATACTACCCTCCTTTTTTAATGCCATAGGTGGTAAACAAGCCAGATGGTATGCAATTACTGATGCCTAGCACCATCATCCTGTCATTTTGGTAACAAATAAATGATGTATGCAGCCTCACTACGCACTTTGAATAACTTTATCGGGAAAATACTGCATTTAGTTATCTAATTTGCTGCATTTAATTTTTTCCAACTCTAATTCTTTGTTATTATTTTAAACAACTTTACAAGCCAAGATGTTACTCAAATAGTTATCTAGTTAGTTATGGTCATCAAAATGACGTTAGTTTTGGATTACTAATACAAACGTCATTTTGGTGATTTGGTGGTTGAAGATTACTTAGACTTAGGTATAAGATTTACGTATCAAGGGAAGAAAATCTCACCTTATTAAGTGTCATACCGCCCCCCACCGCTCCACCTAGCAGTAGGTATCTTATCTTGAGTACTCCTCTCACTGCCCTTGCAACAAGCATGCCATACTGCCGCCGATGGACCCAGCTGGGGTCTGGTCGGTGTAGAAGCATGCTGCGTCCTGTGTACACTGAGAATGCAACTGCCCGTGTCTCTAGGACGGTCCATGATGTACGCTTGTATGCTGTCCTGGAAATTTGAAAAATGTATGGAATAACTACTTTTATTGAACTGCTCAAACGTTTTACTCATACACATGGCTCTAGCTAGGATACCCTGTGTCGGGGATGCCATGGAACACTCACAAAAACAAGGACAACTAACACCCAGAGCGAACCAGAGAGAACAGATTCTTAAATTCATCATTCAAACATCTGCCCAGCCAGGAATTGAACCCGGGACCTGTGGCTTAAAGTGAGTGAGTGCTCAAAGTGAGGGTAATGTTTTATTTTGTTATCAGGATTATCATTTAAAATATTATCTTTATTTATTTATTGATCTTTAATACAAGATGATAAAATATGGAGTATAACCTGTATATACATAAAGTATTCTGTATAAGCGGACTGGCCAAGAATAAGACACAATATCTAATGATCTTTTTAACTGAATAGTTACTGGAAGATTATAATTTAGTTATAAAATCTAATATTTCATGTCATACATACCTAAATCTATAAATTCCAACTTGTATTGTACAATACATATAATATGCATTGATATAAGTATGCTAGCTGCAAGTAGTGATGTTATATGCTGCAGTGGTGAGTATTGTATTGTATTTTATGAGATTAAAATGTAAATCAATAGTTCCCCATGAAATCGGTGGTCAAGGTCACGCTCTTCACAGCTATAAAGGACTAAGACAGGAGTTTTTAAACCGACATAGCACTAATACCGGGTTTACTACTAAGGCGCAGTGTCATTTTAAGAAGTTACAAGAAGTTTTGTAGACAAAGTGATTTGTAGAAGAAAGTTATGTGCATTTTTAGTCATACTTAGTTTACTTATGGAACGCTTACCTCATACGATTGTGTAATATCCTCGACATTGTTTAAGTGATTCTGATTTCTTCAGTTTAGCGAGTATTTCATAACCAACGACGACTTCAGTGGAAAATAAACATGGAAGAAATATATTTCATAACCTATACCGGTTTTTTAAATTAATTACTAAAAAATTCAATCATATAGTTAAACACAGTGGCTAACAGATAGATACACAATTAACTTGTAAATAAATCTAAATCAATTCATTTTCATAATTTTCGTATTTCTTGTCACAATCCATCTTTCTTGAATGTCATGCAGTCATGTCACTCACAGAGATTTTTTTATTTTTTGAAAACTGGATATTGACACAGACATATAATTAATGTTTTTTTTAAACACTTTTGACTCTAGAATAAATTTATATTAAGCCAAAAAAATCTTGTGTTCATTTATGAAGATTCTCAGAACAAAAGTTTGAGTTAATCTCTTTTGGGTCCAAATAAGGTTCAAGTATAGCTTGCTTATTTAGATTTAGAGTGTTTGAAAGGAAATGAATTACCCTCATTTAGGTTAGTCGGGTAGAAATAACACTGGCCATGTTTTTGGTTGTATGGTATGAATGACTTACGCCAAGCCCACTTCCAATAAAAGAAAAATTAAAAAGTCAGAAGTGTCAGTGACTGTCAGTGACTTCACTTCGGTAAAACGTCAAAAATTGTCAATTATTCCTGCTGTTTCATGAAATAATAGTTTTGTATAAATATCACACCAAAAAAGAATTTCGGTCGCAAATACAACCGCAAAAGTTATTATCGTCGATAATTATCGTGCTCAGTGATAAACAACAAGTGTGGACAGCAGCAATGACCCGGTTTCATTAATATTAGAGTGTGTCCCTGCGTCTATACTCTTCATTCTTCGAGTCCTCAAGTGAGTGTATTTTTTGTCGATGCCCGTAGTGGATCAGATTAATTAACTATTCGACGAGGAAGCTATGCGATGATATCAGAGTTTGTGCAGTGATGTAATGAGGTCGCTCGCTTGTGGGGTTTCCTTTGAGGAACATAATTAGTGTTATTTTTAGACCTAAGTACGCGCATGTCTGTTTGTTTGTCTACTTCGCACTAAAATACCTACACGTTTATGCTGGGTAATGTTTGCTCAGTTCAAGGTTCTCCTAAAGCGGTGTTAAAGCTCACAAGTAATAAAACCAAAATTAAGCTCTTCAAACAATTTCCTACTGTACTAGTTATTGCTACTTTTAGCTTATTTTCAGACCTGGTCAAGGAGACAAGTGATCCTATGCACTTGACAGTAAAAACCTCTATCCATGCCACTGTTGTTAAAAAATATTAATATTTATTTTAAACCTTTGTCAAACCTTAAATATTTGAAGTAATTTTTTTTATCAAGTGTACTTTCATCAGACTGTGGTTTAGGCTTGATTTTTTTGGCCTAAGAGAAATTAAAATTTGTTCATAAAATAATTTCATAGCTTCAGCACTTCAGCACATGCAATAAAATGTGAGAAATCCTTGTCTAAATGCAGCAAGGATCAGACAGCATTATGTTTGCACTGAGGTCATTTTATTGTTATTAAATTAGATTTTAAGTAGTTAAACACAACAACTCTAAAAATAATTATTGAAATGATGATTATAAATAAAATGTTTATTTAGATGATATTTATTAATTTCCTAGTTGCTTTTCACAATTATACAGGACTGTTCATTTTGCTGGGGTAAAAAGTATCCTATTGTATCCAGGGTAAGCTATCTTCATTCTTGTCTTTTAACAATTGAGCTAGGTCAAACTAAGCTTTTGACTATGCTCTAATGTTAAATATTGGTATAACTGAAGATCGTAAACACACCTAGCTTGAAATAATAACAGGCTCTAAAGTAAAGCTGCCAAAACACCCCACAGATTGTCTTATTTGTGTGTTCAATGCAAGTAAAAAAAAAACAGGAAAAAACCCCTCACTCTAGTGAGAACCTGGTTGGGGCTTCCCCTCTCGAGATTCTCTTGTAATTTTAATACATGACACACAAACATTCCCTACTAGTGTAATAACATATTATATCAACCCACAATAGGTATAGTTGTGACTAAAATACCAATATTTAAATGCCACTCACTCTCTGTATATTGTAACTATACACCGGGTGTATTGACTTTTTCTGAACAGTTGTAATGTCCCCCAGCCATAAGTAAAAGATTATCCACTCTTTATGCCACACCGTATACACATGTGACTAAAATGCCAATATCTAAATACCACTCTCTGTATAGATCTATATTATAGCTATAAACATGGCATATGTGGTCAGTAGCGGTGGCACATCGCTATCAGCCCCTTATCTGCTTACGCTACTAATTGTGCTCAAGGAAAACAATATTTAACCATGTGTGTGGCCGTTACAATAACTGTAATAACTAATAGGCAATGATAGGAATTATTATAACTTTGTAATAATTAATGGGTAGAAATAATTACTTATCATTAAATCTTTTAATAATTATATGGGTCATTCAACTGAGACTGATAGATAAGCAGTACAGATTATAATCATACATATTATAGTTAACAATAAAGCATACTTTCAAACATGAAAATAAGTCTTAACTATTAGAAAAAAAATGTTAACATATTTGATTGAGATTTTGCAGTTACCTTTAAAGTATTTAAAAATCTCTGTTAAAAATTGTTGCAATCGAAAAAACAATATCTCATTTGTGTCAAAAGAATACTTCATACAAAAGTAGCACCTCAAATAATCGTAAAAAATTAAAATCAAACATAAATTCAAGAAAATTATATTCAATTCAGTTTTAAGTAAAAAATAAAATAAATTGTGGAACCCATAGCAAATCAGACAGGAAGTGAATATTATCCTTGTATTGAATTGTGTAAACATTAACCTTCCCTGACCTCAGAAGATCAGGTTTTGAACTCGCCAGTAATTATAGGTTATTAAACTTTTTCAACTTCTGACTCATGCTCTTAAGTGTTAAGACAATACATAAACTATATTGCTTTTATACATGGTGATATGAGCAAGACGCTATACAGATGGTAAACGCTGTTCGCTCATTCAGTGTCTTTTAAAATTTTGCCCACATCATCATCAGCCTGTATTGACCCACTGTTGGGTATAGGCCTCTTCTCTCTTATGCCATTTTTCTCTGTCTCGAGGCAATTTGAATTTTGCACTGTTCTTAATCTTCTCTTATCATTATAAATATTATCATCTACTGCATCTAGGAGCTGCATACTATCCATCCATACCACCATATCCTATAAATATAAGAAAATAAATTCATGACTACTCACAAGATTGAATAGGATATTCATTCCAACTGTAGATGCGATCACATTTGTTGAAAATGTGTCAAGGCCGTGTTAGGTTACATAGCAAAATAAAATACGTACAACTAAATGACGAGACAAGCCAGTTTCTTTTATTCTATTGAGTGACAAGACGAGGATTGCTCGCCTGATGTTAAACGTCACCATAAAAGGACTGCGCCACCCGGTATGTTCAACTCTTAGAATCTCTTAGAAGTGTCTCGCCAGATATCAAACGCCACACTAGTCCATTCAATGCCTTTCAGAATTATGAACTTCAACAATTCGAAATCTTACGCGGCATTGTTTTACGGTCGTTACCTTGAGACTTTAGTTGAACTTCATGACCTATAACTTCACTGAAAACATGCTTATTTACCTACTAGCTTTACCTCGCGGTGTCACCCGTGCAGTGATAAAAAAAGGTGGTGGAACATAGGTACATACAGTTTGTAGTGGTAGGGCTCTTTTGCAGAGCCCGCCTGGGGCAGTACCACACCTTTGCCAGTTATTCCACCGCCAAGCAGTAATGTGCAAACAATTACTGTGTTCCGGTTGGAAGGGCATTGTTTCCAGTGAAATTACAGGGCAAATGGGAGATTAAACAACTTATATATCTCAGGGGCGCAGGGTCTTGAAATCTGCGAGTTCAAAATTCTGGGTGGTGCAGACCTGTTAACATTGTGAAATTATGAAACAATAAATCACAGCAAGTTATATTTTATTGTCATTGTGATTTAATTATTGATATCAATCTAAGATATAATCATAGCTACGATTGATAAACAGAATCAACTGCATTCATATCTATGTAAGTCAGTAGGTAATTTCAAAGAACGTTATAATATCATCATGAATCATGGATAGATAAACTGTTTATTGATCACACCAGAAACAAGCAAAAAGATAATATTTTAAAGACTACTGCAACAACCGGTGGCCTTATCGCTAACATCAATATCTACATCTACCCTAATAATATTATAAACAAGAAAGATTTGTATTTTTGTATGTTTGTAACGATTAAACTCAAAAAATACTGACCAATTAAAAAAAAATATTTCACTGTTAGAATGCTACACTATTCCTGAGTAACATATGCTATATTTCATACACGTGCAAAGCCGGGGCAAGTCGCTAGTCTCATATCAATATCTTCTCATCAAAACAACCTATCCAAATATTGTTAAACATAAATAATAATTCACATGCTAATAAGGACCATGGTAAAGCTGTATAAATAAGTCTTCAAACCAAACATGTGCAGTTTGCTATATTATTATTTAAATAGGCCACCTTGAACACACTGCCTAAGTTGTATGAAAATTAAATGGATAACTATTAAAAATCACACAGACAAGCCGATTCTAAAGATTTCAGTTGTCTTGACTTTACTAGAAGTATTGTTGTCTTTATCTAATGGACTACAATGACAGAGACAGATTTATTTTTAGTAAGTTTTGACTTGTTTACTTGAGCCTTCAGAATTGACTTGTACTCGTATATTTGGATATGGGCAGTTATTAAAATGCTAGGCTGTACTATTTATATATAACGATTAAAATAGCTATCACTGATTGGGGGATAGCCAATCGTTCGTTTCTTCTATTGGACAATCAAAGGCACAAAAACCAATACCATTTCAAGGCTGACATATCACCATACTAAAACCCGCATGAAATGACTTCTTCTTTTATTGTGCGAACTGGTGTCTTCAAGTCGCGAGTGACTCGCTTTCTTCTAGGCACGTGATGCATCGTAGACCGCATCATTGCTTACCATCAGGCGAGATGGCGGGCAAATACATTGAATAAAATAACCTGATTTTTTTGAAACAGTAGATCTACAGTCGTTCTATTCAAATCCAAAACTACTATCAAATTCGGTTCAGACTCTAAAGTTGCTTTACTTTACTCCTCATGGACTTAAATTAACGACTTGACGATACGAACCTCTGTAACCTTTATAATAGAGGTCAAAATTCAATGCCGCGGTGAGGTCATCAGGATCTGATGCACTGGAGGCGGCTGCTATGTTAAGAAACACTTATGAATCAATCTCAACTGTAGGATGAGTCAAGAATGTGGGATCACTCAAGTATTTTACACTTTAAGTAGGCAGTTAACTCTAAAAAGTGATCTATATCAGTTATTTAAGGTTTGGGTTCCTCCGACGCTGAAAGTTGCTCTTACGTTTTTAATTCATTGATAGGCTAGCGTTTGTCCGCTGTGTTGTCTGATAGTGAGCAATTATGCGGTCTACGATGGAGCCTAGAAGAAATTGAGAGTAAACCTAAATCGCGTTCTTCACGCACTTCTCTGGTATGCCGAAGATAAAAACAAATGTGAAGACACCTTGCAATAAAAAAAACTGTCGAAAAACGTGACATAGGAACAGATAAACAAACATACATACATCCGAGATCATTGATCTCCTGCGTGATCGTATTATCACCGGATGTGAACAAAACTACCGGAGTATCCGATTCAATAATACGCGAGATCCGTGTAACTTAACAATATGTGACAAAAACACGTTAGTTTTCATCGTGATATGTATCGTTTTTTTCGTCACACTAATATTATAAATGTGAAAGATTGTCGGTATGTTTCTGACTCCTTTACGCTGAAACGGCTTGAAACGGATGACAATTTAATAATAAATAGCTTATACTTTGGACTAGCGCCTAGGTTAGTTTTCATCGTCACCACCATCACTGCCCAAGTAAAACCGCAGGTTGTAGCTAGTGTGAAGGTAATTGGGGATGTTGGAAATCTATATATATATAAATGAAACCCGTTTTCCTTGGTCACGGCCTCACGCGTGAATGGCTTGACCGATTTCACTAATTCTTTTTTTGTTGTATTTGTTATTATTAGGAGAAGGTTCTTACGGAAAAAAATATTAAGAAAATCTCTCAGAAATATTGAAAAACCCTAAAAACAGCCCTTTTATTTTTCCCATACAAACGTTTTCTAACTAAAACGAGCTTTATTGCTATTGTATAAAGTTCATATTGAATTGCAAGCACTTACAGTTGTTTAAGCAATGTAGGTATGTTCCTAACGTCCAAGAGTCAATTTGCACTTTATTACCTCTGTACAAAGTTCAAATTCAATCATATCTATCAAAACAGTGTGCGTTTTATACTGATAATCTATATATATAAAAGAAAGTCGTGTTATGTTACACTACTTATAACTCAAGAACGGCTTTACCGATATGGCTGAAAATTGGTGAGGAGGTAGCTTAGAGCCAGGAAACGCACATAGGATACTATTTATTCCTATTATACTATTTATTCCTATTATACTATTTATTTCTGTTAAATAAATTCGATAGCATTCAAGTGTGAATTGACATAAAACATCAGTCACTATAAAACGAGGTATAACAAAAAAGAATCAGACTTGGAATAACAAAACGACTTATTATACTCTTTGCGCAAATGACAGCTATGTAATGGACGTATGGATGACAATTTAACAGCTAAACAGATTTTGACGAAATTTGGTATGAAGGTAGCTTAAGCCCTAGGTAATATGTAGATTACTTTTTACCCCAGAAAATTGAACGGCTTTCCGCTATTCTTGCAGGACAGCGGGTGAAACCGCGGGGCGCAGCTAGTTTTTACTATAAATTGACAAGTTAGCATCAACAAACTACGGTTGCTATAGTTACGCAATAGCATGAGAATAGAGGTTATAACAAAGAGTTCCTATAATTATTCTCAACACCTTTGGTCACGCCATCACGCGTGAACGACTGGACCGATTTCAATTTACTCTACGTTTATCCCAAAGTCTACCCGTGCGAAGCCGGGACGGGCCGCTAGTAAAGAATAGATATAATCTGGGTGATAGATATAGTCTGGGTGTGTTCAAGTTGCGAGTGAATTGGTTTCTTCAAGGCGCGCGTGCTCCGTCGTAGACCGCATCATTGCTTACCGTCAGGCGAGATGGCGGTCAAACGCAAGCCTGCAGTTGAAAAAAAAATCGTATTCATTTTTGTCCCCAACGATTTTAATGTACGTTGGTATTTGGTAACATATCAACCATCGATAACAACTCATAAATATGCTTGCATAGCTATTTATAGAACAAGAGTCAGAGTTCAGCCACTCTGACTAACAATAGATACCATAATCCGGTTTCCTCTCGTTTCAGCCCTGGGACGATAATGCCTCGGTAGTCACACACACACTGACAACACAATAATGTAAGTATTTACTGCATACCTACAGGGTGTGAATAACTAGGCGCTACCGTGAATCGGATGACGCGTTAAATAGTAGGCTACCGTTGTTTATTTTATATCCACCGGGGAGCCCTGCAGGCGGCCTAAAACTGACGCCAGGGCTAGCCACTTGGCTTATATTATAGGAACTTAGGGTGTAAACTAAGAAATAGATCAGCTACAACTGGGTGATAGAAGACCTTGATATCTACCAATTTAACTACGCCGTACTCGTAACACTTGAAATCGTGAAATAAAAATAGTTGTTTTGAAGAAAAAAGTTATGACACACGAAAAATGTATGGAAGAGTTGATTTCGTTTCGTGACTCTAGTTTTTTTTGTCGTAGTTAAAATTGTACGTTTACTTTTAAAATTCAGTGTGAATGTATGCACGCGAGGCCTTGTACACTTGTACTATTGCATATTCTGTGGGGAAGGTAAGAGGTGGAAGGTCAGTCCAGTTGTAGCGGTTTGACATGCTGACCTTGACCACACTTTCCAAATAGTGGAAAACGTTAGTGCTAAGTGAGAGAGGTTGGTGAAAGAGAGAAGGGTCGTTGGCTGCAGTAGGCTGACAAGACCATGTGAATGAGAAGAGTGACATCTCTTCACATCTCCATCCTCTTAATTAGATTTGTCAAATGAATGCGCCTATAGGTATTATTTTCGCCAAAACTATATCGCTGTGAAACATTGTTTGCGTAATCCGGGGCCTTGACTTGGGCTATCATAACTTGTTCATTTCCAAAGTTGTCCACTTGGTGATTAAATGTTATTAGTTCTGCAAAGGACAGGTGTCGCTGTTTTTTTTATTTATTCAATGATCGGCTTGCGTTTGACCGCCATCTTGCCTGATAGGAACCAATGATGTGGTCTGCGATGGAGCACGCTTGCCTAGAAGATACAGAAGTAGTGAAGAACACTTCTGTTTGTGGTAATGTAGCTTCATGATGGATGGTGTTTGTTGTGCAGAAGCCGCCATGGCGTCCGTGTGGAAGCGGCTGCAGCGCGTAAACAAGCGCGCTGCCAAGTTCCAGTACACCGCCTCCTACCACTCCATCGACCTTGAGACCTCACCTAAATGGTAACACTCAGAAGCCTAAAAGGGTTCATAGTAGTCATCATTATGAACAACTTTTACTATGGGACCAAACATGAAATCGTGTAAAAAAAAATGAGCTGTTCCATACAAAAATGTATGTGAAATTCGTCAAAATTTATGGAACGCTAACCATGGCTTAGCGATTTCAGTTTTGGTCCTGTAACAAATAATCATCATCAGTCCCATTAGTCACTCAGACTGTTTTTTGGGACAGCTATTTCCTTTACCTTACTGCTTCACAAGTGGGGCAATTAGGTAAGCGTCTTATTTTTGTGTGGTGCAGGAAACCCAACAAACTGAGTGTGGTGTGGACGCGGCGCTCGCGGCGAGTGGTCACTGAGCCGCTGGAATGGGAGCCCTCACTCAAGGACCCGCTCAAGTGAGTAGTATCACCATGTGACTTCAAGTGTGTGACGGTGACCTTCCGCCTTAATGAGCGGCAGGCGAAAAAAGTAGTGAAGAGTGGCGAAGAAAAGCTGAAGAAAAATCTAAAAGCTGAAGCTACAAGCTGTTGTTTTAAAAAGATTGCTTCTGCTTTTTCAAGTCATAAAAAAGTTTGTGTGTCGTATTAGTTGATAAACAATTAGACGATCCGCCTGGTAAGCGATCAACGTCGCCTGGATACCTCTAACACAGAAGGCATCATGGATACGTTGCTTATAAGGATTTAAGACTATTGACAGTTTGGCCCTTTTGAAGAATGCCATGTTCATGATGATGATGTGTTGTCGTATGTTCCAGAGGATCGGTGGTGTTTTCTGTGCCGGAGAATCAAACGGTGACCGTCACTCTTTTCAAGGATTCTCGCACCAACGAGCTGGAGGATAAGGATTGGACGTTTGTTCTAGAGGATGTAAGTAATATTTTTTGACTTGGTCTGATTATACCTTAGTAATAGTGTGTTTTTCAGCTGCTGACTTACCTGCTCTACTGCTGCTTTACTGCTCTGTTATATAGAATGCTAAACGCTTATTGGCCAGTTTAAATTCTCGACTTAGGTATTGGTAAATAGAGTATTAATGATTGACTAAAATTGAGTAACGTCTTATTCCAACTAGGGGGTGATACGACCAGCGCTGACGTCTCGCTTGGAGTGTTAAGTATCTCCCAACTGTCAGCTCCAGACCAGCCAAGTTCTCTAAAATAACGGAGTACGGCCTAGGATTGTTGGCATAACTCTCCCACTCCTAATGCGTCAGGTGTTGTGATACTGGAGACTAAGGAGTCCCGACCCTGATCTTATATTTTCTGTGGCCTCAGTGCAGTGACACATGCGGTTTCGTCCTGTAGATACCCTTAGCACAGCGGAATGTCTTTAGCTTCTATTTGGTGTAAATGGTACCTTAGCTCATAGTTGAGTTTTTATGCCATAGGTGGTAAACAAGCAAACGTAGTTAGTAAGCGATTACCGTCGCCTATGGATACCTGTAACACTGAAGACGTCACATATACTTGCCAACCTTTGAGACCATTAACAGCCCTTTTGGAGCCTCCTATATTGTGGTAATGTGTCTGAGGTCGTCGGTGGCATGTGACAAGTTGGTCGCCCCCCCTCAGGTGTCGACGACGGGCAAGCGGCGCCGCCTGGCCGTGGCCTCGCTGAACATGCGGCGCTACGCGAGCCTGGAGCCCAGCGGGCGCGCCGTGTCGCTGGCGCTGGAGCCCGCCACGCACAAGGTGGCCGCCGCCGCCGTGCACCTCACGCTGCACTGCGTGCTGCTCCGGGAGGGGCAGGCCACGTGAGTAGCGAGACACAAGGTGGCCGCCGCCGCCGTGCACCTCACGCTGCACTGCGTGCTGCTCCGGGAGGGGCAGGCCACGTGAGTAGCGAGACACAAGGTGGCCGCCGCCGCCGTGCACCTCACGCTGCACTGCGTGCTGCTCCGGGAGGGGCAGGCCACGTGAGTAGCGAGACACAAGGTGGCCGCCGCCGCCGTGCACCTCACGCTGCACTGCGTGCTGCTCCGGGAGGGGCAGGCCACGTGAGTAGCGAGACACAAGGTGGCCGCCGCCGTGGGATACTACGTCATTTGACACTACACGTCATCTGAAACTACCCGTCATTTGACACCACACTAATTTTACATCTTCGAGAAGGAACGAAGTTGGGAGTGGCTCCATTCTACTACATAAAACTTCTATGAACTTCTATAGGTCTTCTATGAATTGCCCGATTCAATTAAAATATTGTGGGTCAGAGCTTGACACTACGTGTCATTTAACACTACCCGTCATTTGACACTACACATCATTTGACACCACACTTTACGCATTCCAGGGACGAAGACATGCAGTCTCTCGCGTCCCTCCTCTCCGTGAACAACAACTCCGACATCGCCGTACTGGAGGACCTGGACGAGGACGACACCTACACACTCTCCGACCACTCAACTAGACAGGTGACACTTTAATACTACTGTTTGACTTGCTTAGATATCTGACTGTTTGAAAATGAGGGTAGAATTTTTCGGGTCTGTGTGTGTACTATTTATCTATTTCTCAGTTCATCCTTCTCAGTAATTTTTTTAAATATATTTTTTAATAATTAGTAATTTAGTAACGATAAGCTATCCGATGGTATAATCATCGCAAAACATCTAGTCCGATCTGAAGTTGCACCATGGCGGCCCGCGACGGTACAGTCAAGTGCAACAACATTATGTACGAATTTTATTTTTTATAATTAATTATTTTGACTATTGGGATTAGGTACATATTGTTCTAGATTCTTAAGTAGTACAAGTAGTACAAGTAGTACAAGAAACAATAACAAAATAAAAAAATAACACGAAACGAAAAATCAACAAAAAAACTTAACAAACAGTTTATTATAACAAAAATATCGCGCGCGACTGTATTCAGTGGGTGGAGCTAGCGAACGTGACTACGACACACAGAGAACGAAAGCACACTAATGAAAATACGCTCTATGCTCTGTGATTTGTCAAGGGCGGTCACGTGGCATGTTCCCCGCCAGGGGGGCCCCGCTGATACCCATTTTTCACTTCTGCGCAGGTTTACGCGCCGTGTTCAGATCGGACTAGATGTTTTGCGATTATTATAAGTGGTCACCGCCGCTGGGCACCTCAGAACTAGAACCATCTTCAGTGCGTTGCTTACCTTCGAGGTCGTTTAAAGGGGTTCAAATTACTTCGGATAAAAAACCGAAGGAGGAGCTATTCTTCATAATACTCGTACAGGTCAACTACGGTTTCCGTAGTCACAGTTCGGGGCGAACTGTTAGTTCTTAAATTTTCTTATTGGTTTATCCAGATGTTCGATCTCCGCCAACAAATGGAAGAGATGACCCAGAGTCTCACGAGCAGCGACGTGGCCGCCACACCCAACAGCGTGCAGAGTCTCGGCCTCGACTCCGGGGAGAGCCCCACGCCCACCGGCCTGTCGCCCGCCACGCCCACGCCTGGGGATCACGAGGTAATTAAAAAATACTCATTTTTATAAAAATAAAATATTTTTGAAAATTGAAAAAATTAATGCAATTTTCAATATAAAAAAAAAAAATATTATTATCTGTACAGGGTTACTCATAAAGGGTATGCTAAGCCGAATAAGGCTCACAGTAATCATCATTATGAACAACTTTTACTTTGGGACCAACCCAAAAATCGCGAAAAAAAATCAGCTGTTCCATACATTTTGTTGAGTGTCATTGACATTTTTCTATGGAACATCTGATTTTTTTTCACATCACCTTGCCAACCTTTGGACAAAATTTGACTCAACAAAAAATCCGTCCACTCAGCCTGTACAAACCTACATATTATAATTTCAGTTTCAGATCGATAGCACACCCAAATTCGACATCAAGAAGATAGAACTCAAAACATCAACTCCCATAGAGAAAATAGACAATTTCAAAGAAGTGATATTCAAACCTAAAACGGTGGCGAAAAGGAACCTTAAGCCGCTAGAATTAAAGACCAATTTGAATACAGTGCTGGATAGAAATGATAATGAGAAAGATGAAGATGTGGATAAAACACCCACAGCTGATATGGAGAAGCTTTTCCCGGGGAAATTTGACAAGGATAAGACTCCGGTAAGTTTTTTGAAATAAGAATAAACTGATCTCTTGATTTATCCGGGTAGGTAACTAGTTTATTCGGGCTAACTTTAGCCACTGGCCAAATGGCCAAATAAAGAATGGTAGGTCAAACGTCGAATAACAGATTTTCGATAATATGAAAAGAGCGTAATTTTTCCTTGATAAAAATAAGTAAACCTAATTTTATATTTATACCATTCTAAGTTTGACTTGGAAGGTTCAAGTCTCGAGTAAATCGGTTTCTTCAAAGCAAGCATGCTCCATCGTAGACCGCATCATTCCTTATAATCCAAGTGAGATGGCGGTCAAACGCAAGCCTGTCATCGAATTCCTACTGATATTATAAATGTGAATATAAGTTTGTTTGTTACGCTTTCACGCAAAAGCCACTTAACCGATCATCATGAAGCTTAGTACATGTACACATATTCTTGAAGGTATTAGAAGTAACATAGGATACTTTTTGTAGTGGTCCCTACCACTACTCTCTGGTGGTCTCTTTTGCAGAGCCCGCCTGGGGAAGTACCACACCTTTGCCAGTTATTCCACCGCCAAGCAGTAATGTGCAAACAGTACTGTGTTCCGGTTGGAAGGGCATTGTTTCCAGTGAAATTACAGGGCAAATGGGAGATTAATCAACTTATATCTCAGGGTGACGAGCGCAGTGCTGAGCCGCGCAGGGGCTTGAATTTTGCGAGTTCAAAATTCTGGGTAGCGCAGACCTGTTTTGGGCGAACGTGACGTTTAACATCAGGCGAGCGATTTGCTCGTCTCGTCACTCAATTTCATAAAAAAAAAAAAAATCATTATTCATTTCATTTCATTAACACGCTTTTATTAGCTTCACCTGTATGTTTGTATGTTTGTATGTTTGTATGTTTGTATGTTTGTATGTTTGTATGTTTGTATGTTTGTATGTAACCGACTCCTTTGAGCGCGTTTTTGACCCACTTTAAACGGTCAGATTTCTTTCAAACTTTGTAGATATATCGAGGACCGATGACAATACACTAAACAAATCGTGTTTTTTAGTTTTTTTAACTATTAATTTTTTTAACACGCTTTTTCTATAAAGTTTCTTTAACTTTTAATACCGTTTAACTTACAAATGGTAATTTCGTCGTTCGTGTCAGAGAACAGAGTGGCGCAGTGGAAGCATGCTGGGCTCATAACCCAGAGGTCCCTGGATCGAAACCACGCGCTAGAAGTCTTTTTGCTCAATATTTTTTGTTACGCATCAATTTTATTTTATGAGGTCTGAGGATCGAAACCACGCGGCTACAAATCTTTTTGCTCAATATTTTTTGTTACGCATCAATTTTATTTTTAATTTGCTTGAGCAGACGGCCAAAATCGGATAACACCAACACATTTGTACATATTAAGGATGGTTAATAGTTAGCAAATCGAACTAAAAAGCGAAAAATAAATAATAGTTAAAAAAAAACTAAAAAAACACGCTTTTTAAAACCGAACTAAAAAAATAGAAAATAAAATTTTATAAATTTAAATTAAGAATAGGGTTGAAAATTTCAATAAATATAAATTAATAATACATAGTGTAAATAAATAAATATATGTATTTTATTTTTAAAAAAGCGTGGGGTGCTTTCTAAGATATTATCAAAATGCTAATCACTCTACTCATGTCTGTCAATACAAAATGTATCTACAAAATATATAATATCTATTGACCCATGCACCCCACGCTTTTTAAAAATAAAATACATATATTTATTTATTTACACTATGTATTATTAATTTATATTTATTGAAATTTTCAACCCTATTCTTAATTTAAATTTATAAAATTTTATTTTCTATTTTTTTAGTTCGGTTTTAAAAAGCGTGTTTTTTTAGTTTTTTTTTAACTATTATTTATTTTTTTTTAGGATTTATTCCTAGTGGGGGAGCTATGAGTGTGAAACTTTTATTTATTTATTTTTTTTATTTTTTAAACGCGGGTGAAACCACGGGGCGCAGCTAGTACAAAATAAAACAAAAGCTTGCTTAGTGCTTCCTTTTTAACACGCTTTTATTAGCTTCACCTGTATGTTTGTATGTTTGTATGTAACCGACTCCTTTGAGCGCGTTTTTGACCCACTTTAAACGGTCAGATTTCTTTCAAACTTTGTAGATATATCGAGGACCGATGACAATACACTAAACAAGGCGTGTTTTTTAGTTTTTTTAACTATTAATTTTTTTATTGTTTGTAATTTATTCTGGTGTGAACAATAAAGAGTATCTATCTTCCTCAACTTAAACTGGTTGGTTAGATCATTTCTCTGTATACTCGCAGTACTTGCAATTGTGATGTTTTATTGTATGTTTTCTTATCTATTTCGTAGGTACAAGACCTGCTCGAGTGGTGCCAGTACATCACCCGCGAGTACAAGTCCTGCAAGATCACCAACCTCACGACCAGCTTCCGCAGCGGGCTCGCCTTCTGTGCCATCATACACCACTACCGGCCTGACCTCATGTGAGTATACGTCTTTATACGAGAATGTGACATAAAAAAAAACTTTATTCAAGTTCTCTAAATATTAGTTAACAGTATCTAAAGTTGACAACTCTGTCTGAGTAACTGTTGCCTCTGGATCATTCTGGTCCGCATTTTTTGGTAAAATTAAGGTCCATCTCATTTTGGGCCTTCCTCGTTTCCTCTTACACTCTAATGGTATCCACTCTGTCGTTAATTTTGTTCATCTGGAGTTGTTCAGTCTACATTGTCCAGCCATAATAAACAACCTCATATGGGTACATAACGACCTCATGCGAGAATGTGATGACCCCACATGAGTACATAACGACCTCATGTTAGTATACAGGATTATAAGAAAAGGGGGTATGCGAAACCGAATAAGGCTCCTAGTACTCATTATGAACAACTTTTACTATGGGACCAATTCAGAATCCGCGAAAAATAAACAGCTGTTCCATAAAAACATTCGACAGAATGTATGGAACAGCTGACTTTTTTCGAGATTTCCGGGCGGGTTGGTCCCATAGTAAAAGTTGTTCATACTGACGAGTACTATGAGTCCTTCTCAGTTTAGCATACCCTTTCGAGTTCAAGAGGTCAATCAATAAGCCGTATTCTACCAGGCTGGCCTAGTGTAGATTTCCTCAATTTGTATGTGTTTTGCAGCGATTTCTCCGGACTTCAGCCTGAGTCTGCTGAGAGGAATGTCCGCTGTGCGTTGGAAGCGAGTGCTTCGCTGGGGATCTCACAAGTGTTAACTGTAGGGGAAGTGTGTGGACCGCCCACTCCGGACCGACTGGCGGTGAGTGTTTTTACTACATTTTGTGAGTCCATTCTTTTTTTTTCGAGTTCCGTACCAAAAAGAGCAAAACAAACCTTATGGTAAGAATCCGGTATCTATGGTATCCGTCTGTACGTATGTTACAGCCAATTGTCAGCCTGTATGGCTCAGCGGTAGTGTATCCGCCTTATAAGCCAGAGGTCCCGGGTTCGATTCCCGACCGGGCAGATGTTTGAATGATGAATTTAAATATCAGTTCTGGGTCTGGGTGTTAGTTGTCCTTGTCTTTGTGTGTTCCATGGCATCCCCGACACAGGATTTATTCCTAGTGGGGAGCTATGAGTGTGAAACATATTTTTTTTAAATATACTGTTTATTATTGGGATAGAGAGGGCTGTGGATGATGATGATGTTAATTCCAGATAATGACGTACTTGTTCCAACTCCGCGCACACTTCACCGGCAGCGAGCTGCAAGTGGAACAGCTGGGTGAGTTCTCACTCGTTTGTAATATCCACTTTCCGTTTCCGTTCCGTTTATTCACTCGTTTGTGTCTTTAGTTTTTCCTGTTTTTATTATTATTTTGTTTCTTTCCTGTTTTTACACTGCTAAGGGGTCGTCCATAAATCACGTGATGTTTTGTAGCAACCTTTTTATTCCCCCCTAACCTACATACCTGGTTATACATAGTGAGGTTATAATTTAACCTCCCTCTCCCTGTCAATATCAAGTGTATTTTCTGGTAAAACAAATTGTCTTAAAAACTTTCAGAATTTCACAAAAAAATAATATACGCGATACTTCTCTATACCCCTACTCGTCCTTCGTGATATTTCGCGATGTTTCCGAATCCCCCCCCCCCCCCCCCCCCCCTCCCTCCCGTTCGAGCCTCAGGTGATTAATGGCCAATCCCTAAGCGCAGTTTATAAGTTAAACCTAATTATAAGATCAACTATAATGTAAAAATGGTCAGGTAACGACGAGACGGAGTCCTCGTACCTGGTGGGGCGCCACGACACGGACGGCGGCCTGCCCCGCGAGCTGTTCTCCCGCGAGGTGGCCGCGCGCCGCTCCAGGCACATGCCGGACCGCCCCAGACCTGTGTATGTATACACACACACTCATACATACATACAACATTCACCCATGCATACTGCAGGCCTCCAGGGTTACAAAGAAAGGGTTACGAGCTCTTTTCTAGAAAAATGGCCACGCACCGTTCCAGATACATGCCGAATAGATCGATAATACCTGTGTTAGTATATTATACTACACATATTTTACATACATAGATCATACATTCATACATATTATACATTGTAATTTTTGTTAATTAAAGAAAGTTCAAATATGTATTTTATAAAGGTGTATGATTCAAAATCTGATAAGTATGAACATAAAAACATTAAAGTGTCATCCCACATTTCTGCGAACATCATCCCACTTGTCTGTCTCACGTGGTACATCGCTCCCCCCCCCAGCTCCCCCGAGCCGGCCCCGGCGCGGCGGCGCTCCCCCGAGGGCGCGCTGCGCGGCATCCTGACGCGCGTGCTGCCACCCTCGACCACGCAGCCCACGCCCACTGCGCACTGGTTTACTGATCCAGAGGTATATTACAGTATTATCTACTTTTTTACTTTCTTTGTATCTACTTTCTGCTTTTTGAATACTGAATTATAAATTTGTGACATTTGGAAGACACCTCAATACCAATCGACATACCCCTTCAATATGAAAGGTCGAGCAATATTCACTACTTTACAAGTTATCTCGACTCTTCTATTTGTTAAACAAAATCGGGTTATTGTAAGCTGACTTTAGAAAAACGGTAGAAAGACAATTTGTCTACTTCCCGTGCTAAGCCTGTAGTACAGGGGTGGCGAACCTTTTTTGAATCAACGTGCCAATTTTTCTAAAGAAATGTTTAAAGAAGCTTTAGACGTGCCGTTAATTAATTTTGCCTAGTGATAACTGGGTGGTGGTGTGCCTAAAATATTTTGTCGCGTGCCATTGGCAACATCCCTGCTGTAGCGGTTCTAAATGTGTTATACTGTATTAACATTTTTTCTACAATATATTTATAAAACTACTCGCTTTATCCCCAGCCGATCCCAGCTCGTCCAGAGAAGCTGATGACTCGCAAAGAGCTGACAGATCCCTTCGGTTCTGATGAAGAAGACGAGGAGAAGAACCCTCCACCGCCGCCCGCTGCTGTGCCGAACGACGCCGGTAAGATATCCCGCCATCCCACTAATATTATAAATGTTAAAGTTTTTATGGATAGATGGATGTTTGTAACTCAATCACGCCAAAACGGCTGGACGGATCTGGATGAAATGTGGCACAGAGATAGAGTATAGTCTTGAATAGCACATAGACTACTTTTTATCCCGGTAACTATACTTTTTAATCGCGGGTTTATGGTTAAATAAATAGATAGAAAAACTATTGTTCACACCAAAATTTGCAAGCAACAAGATAATTCACTTAAAAATAGTGTAACAATTTTTAGGTAAATATGTATTTTTATCAATTCAGTTAAAACGGAGTCGAAACCACCGACTATAGAACCGGCGTCATTCGACCCGCTGACCGCGCAGCAACCAGAACCGCCCTACAACCAACCGATCAGGCAACTAAGCGATCCGCAACCAATTGATCTCCAACCAACCGATCCGCAACCAAGTGAGAACAGCGAGAGTGATGGCAAGCCACTGGAAAGGCAACCAAGTAAGTGACCAATATTAATTAACCAATAGCTCAGACCAAATAATCGTCAACCAAGTGTTGTTATTAGGCTGAGAAATAGAATTATTTTGCTGCGGAACAGAACGAAATACATATTTTGTTTTGTAAAATGTGAGAAATTGAATGTACAAATCTGCTTTGAGAGTCATAAATAAATAATCAAAGCAGCAATAATTTTGATAAAATTGTAAAAATGTAAAAAAATATTATTATTTAATTTTTAATGTAATCGTACACACATAGAGCCTACTATGCTACATTATTCAATTGTTATTAAACAACAAATCCTGATAATTTTGTTGTCCTAACACCAAATCACCAACCAGGCGACCCAGCAACCAACTCACCCGAGTCCAGGAACCAACCGTCCGAGAAGCCAGCCCAACCGAAACCAACCACCCCGGAGCTGCCGAAACCAACCCCGGTGAGTTTGAAACCAGTCATCAAGGAGTTTGTGTTGTGGCTGTCAGTTTGAAACGCTAGTTTTTTTTTCGTAGTGTCGCGTAGTAACTACTAAATATGCTGCGCCGCCATTTTTCATGGTTCACGAAAATTGGTGGCGTTTTTAGGAAAAAGGAAATACATCGATTTTGTTGTATGGTTGTACTTACGTCATTCTAAACTGAACATCATTTGATGGCTCTAAAAATGTGCTATTCTTTTCTCTTATACAGGGTTATAAGGGAAGGGTATGCGAAGTCGAAAAGGGTTCATGGTACTCTGAATTATGAACAACTTTTACTATGGGACCAACCCGAAATTCGCGAAAAAATACACTTCCATACACTTTGTCAAGTGTCATAGACATTTTTCTATGGAACAGCTGATTATTTTTTCGTGAATTCTGGGTTGGTCTCATAGTAAAAGTTGTTTATAACGAGCCTTTTTCGGCTTAGCATACCCTTTCCATAAAGCCCGGTATTGAAATTAAAAGAGATGAGATTTAGATCTTTCAGGTTAGTTTGGATTATGGTTCAGCAAAATCGATGCTAACCTTTTGATTTGATGTTTTGATATTAATTTATTTGAATTAGTACATATATTAATATTTTAAACTTCAGAATTGATTTCAACTAAAATTGTTCTTCGAGTTTTTGTTAAATAATCTAGTTAATAAGAAATAGAAATGTCGTGTATTATTATTATAGAGATCATTTCATTATTAAACCATGCATTAACGATTGTTCCTACATGAAAACTTATTTCTTTTCATTACGCTCCAAAACATGGCTTGTCGTGTGACGTCACAACGCTTCTCAACCCCGCTTGCTATTGGACCGTTGTTACAACGCTTGGCTGTGATTGGCCCGAATGTCGGCGCGCTGACCCATCATTGGTTGAAATATCGGGCGCTGCCTTCTCATTGGTTGGAAATGTGCGATGTTCTGTCGTTGGTTGATATTGTCGCCTCATCGGTCAAATAGCAATTGTTGTCGCGTCACGACGAGCTGAAAGAGAGAGCGAGACAGCTGCTAGAAGCCACGAAAAGGGAGGCCAGGGAAAAGGACAGAATGAAAAGGCAGAATTCGAAAGAAAAAGAGGAGAAAGAAAATGGACTTCGTAATGGGGAGTTGAGCCCTAAAAAGGTATGTCATTAATATAATTATTATCTAATCTTTCTCACATATTTATTAAAATAGCTCTGTTTACCATACAGGGTTATTTTAATTAATCAAATATTTCTTGCAAGCTTTTTCACAAAACTTAATACATTTAGGTACATAGATTTTATCTCCGTACACAATCTAAAGGAAAATCTATCTACTTTTATTAAAAACATGTAAAAATATAAATATATTAAGTTACGTAGTTTATTAATATGTAACTTTGTATTGGCAGCCGATGACAGAGGAAGAGAGACAGGCGATGCTCCGCGAGAGAGCGAGAAAGCTGATCGCAGACGCCAGAGCGGGCATAGTCAGGTAAAATTTAAGTTTTTTAATGAGTCATTTATCATCGTCAGATTTGTGCGTTATAAAATTACGCAATACATACAGAGTTACAAGAAAAAGGTATAATTAGCCAAAAAAGGCTCATTGTACTGATCATTATGAACAACTTTTACTATCACAAAATCACTGGTTCCATACATTTTGTTGAGTATTATTGACATTTTTCTATGGAACATTTTTACTTTTGTTCCTGAGTTGGTTTCTTAGTAAAGTTGTTCATAATGGTGAGAACTATGAGCCGTTTGCGGCTTAGCATACCCTTTCCTTATAACCCTGTATTGCAACTTGGCTAGGGGGGCAGGGTCTTTTTCGTTACCGTTTTCGATCACTACGCGACGACTGCAGCTAGTAAGATAATAAAATGATTTCCCCTCTTTCCCCATTTTAGCCCCACTTCCCCGCTGTCCCCGACGCGGCGGCCGGCGCTGGAGATCATCTCACGCAGCTCGGTTATGGAGGAACTCGCTGCCGGTGAGTACACCCACACACACACACACACTACACACACTAACACGTACTAATCATTTTCATCGCTGTTTTGTAAAAATGGCGAAAACTTTAACCTGAAAAAAAAGGGAGTGCAGTTCTTTATGAAAGATTAAAAGACTTTTATGATTAGTGTTGTATGCTCGAATAATTTATTATAAGAAAACAACAATTTGATGAGACTAGAAAATAATCATAATACACAAAACAAATTGCTCCCTTAAAAACTTCTAGTATTAGCGTATTCCTTTCTACAAAACACCAACTATATACACATTTACAATTTTGAAGGCGCCATCGGCCCCGGAGATCGCCGACGGCGGGCCACCGGGGCCGATGAAACACATTTGTTAAACGGCCTCGGTACCGGGACCCAGTGAGACCTAGTCAATTTAACTTCGCAATGTATTGTAACCGTTTTCTAAAATGCCCCCCCCCCCCCCCAGCGGGCGGCATGGCCCAGCTGGACCTGCTCCTGGGCCGCGAGGGCTCCACTCCGCACTCCCGGGGCTCGCTCAGCCCCGACCGGTCAGGTGACTATTAATATAATACTTTGCTTTGTATAATACTCTTGTTAATGTCAAAAATTTTGGACCTCCAAAGGGAGTGGCTATTCACCACGTGAGGC
Source organism: Alcis repandata (assembly GCA_949125135.1). Classification (NCBI taxonomy): domain Eukaryota; kingdom Metazoa; phylum Arthropoda; class Insecta; order Lepidoptera; family Geometridae; genus Alcis; species Alcis repandata. Next base: position 498,278 of record OX421248.1, on the reverse strand, counting down.
TCGAGAGGGGAGAGGGGTTTGGAAAACATTAAGATATATCACGAGGGGGGAGGGAGGTGTAGATAAATATCACGTGTATTATTACCTCACCATCTCACCACGTGTCACCAGGGGGAAGGGGGGATGAAATAGTTGCTGAAAACATCTCGTCATTAATGAACCACCCCAAAAGTGTACGCCCGTCAAGGACGTCCCCGACGGACTGAAATGAAAGTTGTTCTAGGCCCACAGTTAGTCGCCGAATTTTCGAATCGTTTCTCATGAAATGCTTAGTATGTAATCTATATTTAAGAAATGCTGAGTATGTATTATATGTTATGTTTGCAGAGGGTCGCAACAGCGAAGACTCGAAGAGTGTGAAGAGTGCGGGCAGTGGGGAAGAGAGACGGTCGCCGCTGCACTCCTTCTCTGCGCTCGTTGACCGACTCACGCCCGACAAGGACAGCGATGAGGTAATTTAAATAAAGAAACTTCAACGTTACGGCTGAGACCGATTTTCATCGAACATAACTAAGAACACTCCCGATTAGTTCACCTTTCAACCAAACAAGAACATTATTTTTACAAAACAAAAAACTAAAACCGACTTCAAAAGACCGACTATTGAGTTATTCATCTATTTGTCGCGCACGTACTTAATGCAAATTTAAGACTTATATGGTTTTCTCATGGATACCATTATCAGAACTGGACTAAATTGAAATGGGACCAAATGGGAAGCGTCAGCTTTCTAATAAAAAAAGAATCATCAAAATCGATTCACCCAGTCAAAAGTTATGAGGTAACAAACATAAAAAAAAAAAAACATACAGACGAATTGATAACCTCCTCCTTTTTTGAAGTCGGTTAAAAAAAACAAAACAGAAATCAGTTCATCCGTTTGGGAGCTACGATGTCACAGCCAGACTCACATCCACACACACATGCGGACACGTCAAACTTATAACACTCCGTCGTTTTTGCGTCGGGGTCGGGGGCGGGGGTTTTCCACATTTGTAGTCCAATTAACGGGGTGCTGTGTATATGGAATGTTATTGCTGAGTATTCATGATGTTAATTATTATTGACTATACAGAGTATAAATTATTATTGACTATACAGGGTATAAATTATTATTGACTATACAGGGTATAAATTATTATTGACTATACAGAGTGTTAATTATTATTGTCTATACAGGTTGTTGGTTATTATAGACTATACAAGGTGTAAATAATTATTGACTATGCAGGGTGTTAATTATTATTGACTATACAGGGTATAAATTATTATTGACTATACAGGGTATAAATTATTATTGACTATACAGAGTGTTAATTATTATTGTCTATACAGGTTGTTGGTTATTATAGACTATACAAGGTGTAAATAATTATTGAGTATGCAGGGTGTTAATTATTACCGACTATACAGGGTGTAAATTATTATTGACTATGCAGGGTGTTAACTATTATTGCTTAAACAAGGTGTTATTTATTACTGAGTATACAGCGTGTCCCTTTCTTTCCCCAGAAGGCAGAGAGTGGGTCGTACATCCAATCGGAGCTGGCGGCGCTGGAGAGAGAGCAGCGAGCGGTGGACGAGCGAGCCGCCGCGCTAGAGAAACTGCTGCGGGCTGTGATGGACAAGGCGGACAACACGCAGGTACGGGGGGGGGGGGGGATAACACGCAGGTACAGGGGGGGGGGGGGGGGTAGAACGAGGGAGAGACAGCGAGATACCTACGTACAGCGACATCTAGCGACTGCCCGTGGAACTAAACAGCGGGCATGACGTAAAGTTTCTTTGGCGAGTTGCATCAGTACTAGCTATAACGGGTTATAGTCTGTTTCTCTGTTTGAATAACAGCCCAGTAGGGGTATGTTTGTTGAATGAACTTCATTTCGGATATCACTATTCACATACATCCTTGTAGATAGTTATATAGAGTTATTCGGAAATATATGCTGCCTAAACTAGTAACTGAATAAGTTTTTCGATTTCAAGATCTCGTAGTAAAAGTTGTTGAATACAAAGAATATTTTCGGGTTCGCATATTTTTTTCAGTAACCCTGGTATGTGTGCACGCTTTTGGTTTATTGGTGTTTTCAACTTTTTCTTTCTCTTTAACTGTTTTTGCTGTTTCTTTTCTTGTTTCTTATATTAACATTAATATTATTTTCTGGCTTAAGATATCTCGGTCTCTGTCGCTCTCATTACAAATGTCTTGACAGTGAGTGACCGAAATATCACGAGCGCCCGGGAATAGGGTCCTTGGAGTGTATTCTGGACCGTGCGAGATTATCTCTGTCACTTTTTTTTGACCCAAATAAGAATCACCCCAAATAAGAACCACCCTAATACCAGGGTTTAAGAAAAAGGGTAAGCTAAGCCGAAAAAGACTGGTAATACTCATCATTATGAACAACTTTTACTATGGGACCAATCCGAAATTCGCGAAAAAAACATCTGTTCTTTAAAATAAAAACTAATATATAGTTAAAAAAAACTAAAAAACACGCATTGTCATCGGTGTGCAAAGTTTGAATTAAATCTGATTGTTCAAAGTAGGGCAAAATCGAGCTCAAAGGAGTAGGTTACATACATACAGGTGAAACTAATAAAAGCGTGTTAAAAATTACAACGACACTCGACAAAATGTATGGAACAGCTGTTTTTTTTTCGCGAATTCCGGGTTGGTACCATAGTAAAAGTTGTTCATAATGATGAGTACTATGAGCCCTTTTAGGCTTAGCATACCTGTTCCTTAGCCCTGTACTTTCATACGACACTTTCATGTTGCTTTTATTTTCTTTCTTTTTATTTGTAACTGTATTTCTAGAAGAAATGGCGGAGGGTTGTGTTTGCGTGTACGCGGCCGCCAGCCAGCATGGTAACCCCACATTATCAGCATGCTCACTATAACATAGATTATCTATCAAATACAGGGTCATAAGGAAATTGTATGAAGCCGAAAAGAGCTGTGACCAACCCGGAATTCGCGAAAGCTGTTCCGTACATTTTGTCGAGTTTCATCGACATTTTTCTATGGAACAGTGGTTTTTTTTGTGATTTCTGGTTGGACCCATTGTAAAAGTTCATAATGATGAGTACTATGATCCCTTTTCGGCTTAGCATACGCTTTCCGTATAACCTTGTGTAATCATATAACAAGTAAAATTATATATTTAGGTAGCATGTTGTTCCTAACTTGTATATTACTTGTATAATAAGTAGAAAAAGTAGAGTGCAACCGGCTGTAAACGTAAGTATCCAATACTAAAATATTAGAGGTATAGGTAAACTTCAAACACTTTGTGAATTTCGTACTATAGTCACCGCGTTACCAACTGAGTCGTAGGGCCATTACAAACGGGGCCACAATACTATCTACTATGTTTCTATCTGATTTTATTCTTATCGATACGCGTCTATAACCATCTTACGCACATCACTATGCGGCTCCATAAGACCCACAAGTGCGAGCGAGATAGACATAGAGATATTATTTATGGCCGCACGACTCAGTTGGTAACGCGGTGACTGTAGACTCGATTTCCATGTGTTGTATTGAACTACAGGTAAAAACAGAATTTTAGAATACTTTAAAATTAAATTCATTATTTTCTGTTAGATAAATAAATTTTTCATTTTGTTAAAGTTCAGTTATTGGTTGCTCTAAGTATTTGGCATCTGCCCAGTAGTGGGACTCCCGAGAGTACATAGATAAAATAATAACAAAGCATGTTTCTGTTAATTGTATTGTGATAACATCCCAAATTTCTCAATATTGCGGAAATTTTCTTTAATTATTTTTCAAGTTTTTCAAAATGTGTTCATACAGTTTAATATTTCCAAAAAACTCGAGGATAAACACTTCTTTCAGTTTTATCAAAATGGGACAAGAAACGTTAGTGTACAAGTCCCAACTTCAGTGCCTTTCAATTTCACTTTAAATCTGGCTATAGAATTTACAGACTGATGATGATGATGATGATGGTAATAATGGTTGATGATGATGATGAAAAATGACCTATGATGACGATGGTAATAATAATGATGACGATGGTAATAATAATGATGACGATGGTAATAATAATGATGACGATGGTAATAAAGATGATGACGACGATAGTAATAATGATGGTAATGTCCAGGAGGAAGCCCACCTGATGTCGCAGTGGTTCAACCTGGTCAACAAGAAGAACGCTCTACTTCGCCGGCAGATGCAGCTCAACATACTGTGAGTATATTACTAGCTAGTTGTTCACCCCGTACTGATACCTCTTGACCTTCATAACTCCCTCACAACTTTGTCCAAAAACAAACTCGATTTTTTTTTCCATGAATGATTTGTCTTTAAGAGTAGGTATCGGATGGTCTCAGAGTCTAGATGAACAAAACGGCGTTTGTAATATATGTTTGTCCGACGATAACTTGAGTATGAGTATCGTTTATCGGATCTTCATGTAATTTTGCAGCCAAAAAGTTCATTTCAATACAATTTTTAACTTCGAATCGTTAAAAAACATCGATCGAAGAGTTGTGGAGTAAGTGCGCGAGGTTCAGTTCACCGCGAACTACTTGTTTATTTTTATTTAACCTACGCTATCCTACTGCTGGGCAAAGGTCTCCCCCAATTTCTTCCACTTCCCAAGACCTTATGGCATACAACAACCTTCATTTAGCCGAGCTACCATGTCGGGCGGTTTCATTGAGTGTCCCGTTCTCGCTTCGTTTGGTCTTTTAATATTTTCGCGTTGCAGTGAGCAAGAGGAGGATCTGAGTCGCCGCTGCGAGCTCTTAGCGCGCGAGCTGCGGCTCTCGCTGGGAGTGGACGAGTGGCGCAAGACGCCGGGACAGAAGCGGCGGGAGAGACTGCTGCTGCAGGTTAGTTAGTCGTCGCTGGGTGTGAACGAGCGATTATGGTCACATCACTTGTAGCGAGCCCTCGCTGACGGTCACGTCACTTGAAGCGAGCCCTCGCTGTCGGTCACGTCACTTGTAGCGAGCCCTCGCTGACGGTCACGTCACTTGTAGCGAGCCCTCGCTGACGGTCACGTCACTTGTAGCGAGCCCTCGCTGACGGTCACGTAGCGAGTATTAACTGACAGTGGATGATAATTAGTCAGTGATAAATTACCTATCAAACTTTACTTTGTGTTCTATCTGTTTATTCAGAAACTAATATAATGTTTCAGGAGCTCCTCTCGGCCGTCAACGAGAGAGATAGACTTGTACAGGAAATGGACGAACAGGAAAGAGCGTAAGTGTTTTTTTAATACAAGGTTATAAGGAAAGGGTATGCTAAGCAGAAAAGGACTCATAGTACTCATCATTATGAACAACTTTTACAATGGGACCAACACTGAAATTGCGAAAATATATCAGCTGTTCCATAGAAAAAATGTTAATGACTGTCGACAAGGTGCTTAAGTAAAATCATAATGATGAGTACTATGAGCTCTTTTTGGCTCAGCATACTCTTTCTTCATACCCCGTTTATCATTACATTTAGATTTGTCATGATTTTCGATAAAAAATATTAGTTTTCAATGTTATTGTAATTGTGTTCCAGGATAGCCGACGACGATGCGATCGAACGCAACCTCTCGCAAGTCGAGATCAAGGCTGGGAAACCCAACTGTATCCTGCAGTGAATACGGCACACATTGCAGTGCACGGCGCGGCCTTTAATGATCGAGTTGAAACGTGGAAATATAGATGTCTTGTTCTTTCTTCAGCGTTAGAAAGAGACAAATAGTAAAAGCGACCCACCAGTTCTAGCGGAGCTCGGATATCTGTTTGTAACCGAATACTGATGTTAAACAAAGGACGATACGACCAGTCTGAAGGTGGGGGACCGCGAGTGGCATTTCGAAGTGAACACTACCGTGTGTAGGAAGATACGTTAAATAGTAAACCTCGGTTGTTTGGTCTGACCTATACTAAAAATCGCTAAGACATGTCGAAGGTACTTCAAGCGCCTTAAATACGTTGACACCAGGGCCGGTCACTCGTCCTATACGCAGTTTTCGCCTTCATCCACGTTTATTAAAAGCCGTGTCGAGCTGTACGAGTCACTAAGATCACCTATAATTTATTAAACACTAGATATAATTTACTTTCATAACAAAACATACCAAAACACTTAAATATTTATAGCGATTTTGAAATTAGGAGTTCGTAAAAAATGTACTTGATGGTATACTTGTACGTATAATCGAAACTCGCATAGATATAAAAATAAAATTGTTTTATTTTATGCGAACGTGACATATTTTTTTTGTCATAAATTATAATTTACGAGAAATAGTAACTATTATTATGCCAATATTTGAATAGAATAAAAACTGTTTAAAAATATCTCTCTAAACATATACTCGTACATAGTAATATTCAAGAAAGAAATTATCACAATTTCGAAACTTTCTCATATATATGTTAGTTGTTCACAATTGCCCGGTTTCAACGGAACAAACGGGTAAGAAAAATAGAAAAAGTCCATTAGGAATAAAGAAAAAAAGGGAAAATAATTAAATTTATAATAAACGAATCTGTAACTTTAATCGTCTAAATTAAATTGATGTAATTATTTCTAAGTTTTGCTTGCTCCTGAAAAACTTATTTTGAATTTAAATAAAAGGGAAAATATTTATTCAGTGTGTGAAAACTTGACTTTAAAACAAAATATTATTTTTTTAATGAAAAAAGGTAAGCTTTACATATATAAGAACAAAAAAATGTAATTCAAATGCGTAAAATCTTTCATAACCTGTTTTCATTTCTGTTGATTCACTTTTTTATCTATACGAGATAAATTACAATTCTCGTTTAAATATATTATGTTTTATTAATATAATTATGCACCTACTGAATAACTTTTTCAGGAGCCGCGCTTAAATCGGTGTTAATAAAAAATTGGCCTTAATGTATTCGCAAGTCATACATAAATACTCATAATGTTTGTTTCCTATAATATAATAATTCATAATCATAATTATTTATAAACTATGTTTAGTAAGTACCCTATATAGTTATAATATGATCATTTTTTTGTGAATAGAAAATAGTATGTAGCTTTTATTAAATTCTGCTTTTTATTTTTATTTAACATTGAAAATATAATTTTATGCGAAAAGTCTGATCGTATTAAAACCATTTAGGTATGTTTTATTAGCTTCTAGTAGTAGCAAGTGATTTGGTATAAACTTACCAAAGATAAATCTTATTTTTTAGCTTTTTTTACCCGTGATAAATAAGTACAATAAATGAATGTTGAAATGCGACCAAGTTTGTATAGCTCATTTTATTATGAGAAATTTGCTATAAATTGAAAAAGTTATTTTCTCATAGTTTTGTTCATTTGCCTAGTCTAGAATAGTTGATTTTAAGTTAATAATTTAGTAGCATACCAGGCCATAATTATATTCTAGGTCATATTTTCACTCCTTCATTTGTTTAACTTTAAATTATTTGTTCCTACTTCTTTTACAACTAAGATGGCTAGGCAAATGTAATTGATCAAAAAAATATGTAGTTCCACTTAGCTATACAAACTTGATCGTTTAATGTATAAATTAATTTTATTTTTTAACACTACATACAGTAGAATTTTTTTATTTTATTTTATTAAGTATTTTATTAGGTTTTGACACGATAAATTCATGTGTAAATAGTAGGCATAATTTAGAGGTTTTATAAAATTATTTATTTTTGTCGCTTTATTAGAAAAATCGTCTTGCCTTTGATACCATAAGTGACGTAGCAAGAAGAGAGTAAAATTTATTTAATTTTTAACTTTTATATTTGAAATCAAATAAATGACAGTAAAAACAGCATTTTAAGTTGTAAAAATAGATATTTTCCGTGGCGTGGAATTTCATTTACTGTTAAATGGTAGTTTTTAAACAATAAATTGGACATAATAAATGAAAAATTATATTTGTTTGCTAAGGCGGTGCTAGATTGATTTTTATGATTAATAAAAAATGTGCAATGAAATAACTGTCGCTTCGACGAAATGTACATAGAATTGTTTTTACTTCTCGTGTCATCGAAGACAACAATTGCAATATTAAAAAAAAACATTATTTGGCGTAATATTAATTTCAAATAATTTTTATCTGACATTTTTTTTATTCACGGTTAATATGATTTGCCATAATTAAATAGTGTTTCCGATATATCAGTAATTAGGTAATTTGTATACAGATATGGATATTAGGAATAATGTCTTTTGCGACAGTTACACGTATTTTGTAGATCGCTTGAATCAATGTGAAATATAAACATTCGAATATTCATAAAACTTGTGTAAAATTATGTCAGAATTAAAAAACAGTAATATTATAATTGTAAAGCATATGCAATATATGCATATATACAGTTATACATGTGCATAACCATTGTATTTCAATAAAATCGAAATTGAACGTGTGAAATAATATAAATACAGTACCACGTTCTAAGTCTCGATAGACCTACAACCGTATAATAAGTGCAATTAGCTGCCATAATCGTAATGTATACGGGATGTTTTAGTAAATAATGGACATGTATCAGAAGATATGATAATTTAGGCTTATTATTATTCATTGGTTGTTAACTTTTTTACCGATATCAATGTTTTCTTCGTAAAATATTTGGGCATCCTGGCATCTGATCATTTATCTGTGAGATGCGTACTATTAAAAAGCTTCCTAAAGTAAATTTATTTACTCTCATAATAATTATACAAGCTTTCGAAGTATGTCCGTCGTTTACTAGAAGATTCTGTAGAATGCTGTTTATTGTCGAACGAACCGGTATTAAAGTGATATTGTAAATTATATTGGAGTTTTAATAATATACAGTTTTCAAGTTAAAATAGCTCGCCCTTCCACTACTGGAATACTATTATAGTATTGTAGTAAGATATAGTGCGTGGATGCTATGGAGGAGCGCGTAGTTTTTCCTTGGAACTTGAATGATGAATGATCCTTAATAGGTTTACACCTCTCCTTTTTAGACACTAGCTGCACCTATAAAAGTAGCTACAGAGTAAATAATGGTAGGTATGGAAGTTTTCGTGATCTGGAATATTCCCGATGCTACTTACTCTACCCAATCACTGCATTCCGCACCCGTACAGCAATTAAATAGTGCTGCCTCAGGAAATAAATAAATATAAGTAAAGTCTAAAACAAAAGGCCTTTTGCAGGTGGCTTCCATGATTTATCCAAGTAACTTTTGTTTAGCGATTTTCGAAAATTTACAAAAAAGTAGCCATTTCATACATTTTGTCCAAGGTCAATAAACTTTTTGTATAATTTTATTTATTGAACTATAGGCTTGCGTTTGACCGCCTTCTCGCCTGATGGTAAGCATTGATGCGGTCTACGATGGAGCACGCGCCTAGAAACAGTATTGTATTGAAAACAGGAGTAAGGTAAATGTACCGTTCACCGAACGCTTAAGACCTGCATGTACGTTTCTATTTAAAATAAGGTCTGGGATTTTTATACGATTATAATTAATAGTTTAGCGGTAACTTAGATAAACTAGTCTTCATTTAATTTTTTTTGGAAATTAATTACTCGTTAGAAATATATTTAAAATATTTTTAAAGTTTTTAGGTCCGTTTAGCCTCATTTGTACCGTTCACCGGACTAAGAAACGTGATTTGCACCTACTACCGGATCGGCCTGCCGTATCACCGGACTAGGAAAGAAAATGTATGGAGTTGCGTTGTTGAGTGGTGCTCAAACTTTCGTTGGTCTTACTGAAGAGTACTTTTTATATTATCAACCTAACTTCAACTAATAGCAACTTAACTTCAACTAATATAGCTTTTTAATTTCAACTAATATTGACGGAATACTAAAAAAGTTTTAAAATAAAACGTGTTTACGTTGAACGCAAATATCATTTATTTTTGTCATCCATGTATTTGTATTTCATTAACTCATTTAGTATATATACAGGGTGACTGGTTAGATACTTTAGATATTCTTGGTTTTCAATGTACTTTATGAAAATTGTTTACTATGGGACCAACTCGGAATTCACAAAAAAAAATTAGCTGTTCCATACAATTTTGTTGAGTGTCAGTGACATTTTTCTATGGAATAGCTGTTTTTTTTTTAGGGAATTCTGGGTTGGCCCCATAGTAAAAGTTGTTCATGATGATGATGGTGATGAATACTATGATAACCTAGAATATCTAAAGTGTCTAACCAGTCATCCTGTATTATAAAAACATTAATCTAAAACATTTATTTAATCAATCCTATCACACTTGTTTTGAGGTAGGTAAGATATGGTTTGATAATTTTTAAACAGTCTTTATAGCACTTTTTATGCTTTTATATGTTAATTTTTAATCGGTTATAAATACCTCCTCTACAAAAAACAAAATGACAACCAATTGAGTATAAAAAAACCTTAAAATGTGCATATTGATATGTCAACGTTCTCAGAATTCATAAAATACACTGTGTATTGACATCCTTTCGTCACCTTCCGAAACCATAACCAAAAAGCTCTAATGTATACAAGGTTATTCATAAAGGGTATGCTAAGCCGAAAAGGACTCATAGCACTCATCATTATGAACAACTTTTACTATGGGACCAACATAATATTCGTCCTATAGTAAAAGTTGTTCATAATGATAAGTACTATTAGCCCTTTTCGGCTTAGCATACCCTTTATCAATAACCCTGTATAATTTAGTAGTGGTAGGGCTCTTTTGCAGAGCCCGCCTGGGGAAGTACCACACCATTGCCAGTTATTCCACCGCCAAGCAGTAATGTGCAAACATTACTGTGTTCCGGTTGGAAGGGCATTGTTTCCAGTGAAATTACAGGGCAAATGGGAGATTAATCAACTTATATCTCAGGGTGACGAGCGCAGTGCTGTGCCGCGCAGGGTTTTGAATTCTGCGAGTTCAAAATTCTGGGTGGCGCAGACCTGTTATGGGCAAACGTGACGTTTAACATCAGGCGAGCGATTTGCTCGTTTCGTCACTTAATCACATAAAAAAAAATAAAAATAAAAATATCCGATAAAAAAAATAAAAAAACGGTTCCACACTAATCTTAAAATAACGTAAGTAGATACATTATACATATACATACACACACGCACATACACACACAAGCACACTCACATACATTACACACACATACACATTATATTATACATTTTTTGTTTTAACTTTTAGAATCACTGGGCTTTACAAAAAGTCACTTTAGAGAATACGTTTGAATATCGACCTAGTAGTCAATTCCGTAAGGAAAATATTTCAATGAACACCGCATAATAAAATAGCTGAGATAATAAAAAATCCGGTAATAGAGCCCATGGGTACCATTTACCGGACACCCGTTCGGTAAATTGAACAGTCAAATTTAGTGGAACGTATCACCCGAACAGATTTTGAAAATAGTCTATAAATTGTAATCATTACAATGTAACTACAAATCTGACATCGTTACTGGTAATTAGAACTATTACAAAACCATGAATACATGTGGCTTTTGATATTATTGATGTACTATAACTATTATGGCATTTTCAAAATAGCCTTGCCAAAAAGCTTATTTTGATGCCAAAAACTTGTTAAAATGTTAAATTTCAATCACAGTTTAAAAAAAATTGGCTTGTATATTCATGTTCGGTAATTGCTCACTAAGTTCTTAACACTTCTAGTTATTTAAATTGCAAAGAAATTTATTGAAATAATTCTTCATCAATCAGTACAAAATTAATTAAAAAAACATACGTTTTTCCTGATTCCGGACGCTGTTCGGTGAAACCTTCCAGTCAAAATATGCTTGAACCCACCACCGGATTTGTATTTTACTCAATTTCTGTAAATACCACTGAACCAAATTCACTTATTTAATCGGAACACAATAACTAATTGAGTAACGATACCGTAAAACCCTATTTTCGAACACTAAGCTATGCTTAAACGCCATAAAAACCTTAAGAAATACACGCGATTTCTTAACGATTTTCGTAAGGAGTTCCATACAAAACTGCGATCGACCGACTCGATCGATTATCACGGTCCCAGTGATTCCCAAAATGGTCGGCTAGGTCACGTAAAGGAAGGGGAGGATATGTAGCTATCGGAGAAAAAAATCGCAACTTACTTTCAACCGTAAGTTTTTGACTTATAGCTTAAAATAGGACGTTTCCGGTGGTAGGGCACGTCCGGTGAAGGGTACTTTTACCTTATATCTACTTATAGAACATTTGTTTTTTTGTAAATTTTCGGAAATCGTAGAAATAAATTCTCATGCTACCTATGGAGAGTCTTCAGTGTTTTACGAGTTGACCCTGTTTAAATATAAGAGAAGACCATAAAAGATATGAGAATAAGAAAAAGTATAGACGCCTAATACCACCATCGATAGGTAAGTAGGTACCTACGTTAGGAAGAAAAATCCAAGTACAAAATGAGAATAATTATATTTCAATCGTTGTGTACAAGCATAATAATTAACTCTGAGATTACAGCTCCAACTTTATTAAAATTAATCATAAAATTAGATACTTACAGGGTGTTTGAACTGTATTGTAAGTACTTACTACATAATATTATAGGTAGGTACATAAATATATTATACACTTATCTCAATTTAAATAGGTAATATATAGATATATACCTAGTCACGTACATGTCTGAGATATGTAGGTACTTATGTAAGTACATATTTTAGTTATATTAAACAGGAATCCAGCAGTAGCTAAAAAAGTCAAAAAATCGTACAAAATATCTCCGTCTCTATTGAAAACTTAAATGGCCTTAAAAGTTAATATGTTACCCAAAATTGTCGGAATTGGCTGTTTTATTGTACATACCGAAAATAACCGTTTTGTCGTTAAAATTTTACAATCAGACAAACTTTCGCATTTATGATATTGACATAATGTACAGTGTTATTATTATTCATATAAAAATTATGCGAATGTTATAATAATTATACAAATAGTCAAACACCCAATGTAATGTATTGGAAGAACTTGGTCTTAATAATTTTAAAAATATTTTTATACTGGGTTATAAGTAAAGGGTATGCTAAACCGAAAAGGGGTTCATAGCACTCATCGTTAGGAACAACTTTTACTATGGGACCACCCCTGAAATCGCAAACAAATCAGGTGTTCCATAGAAAAATGTCAATGACACAACAAAATTTATAGAACAGCAAATTATTTTTTCGCGATTTCAGGGTTGGTACCATATTAAAAGTTGTTCATAATTTATTATGAGTACTATAAGCCTTTTTCGGCTTAGCGTACCCTTTCGTTATAACCCTGTATAATAGCAATCCAATATTATTTCTCTATACAATTTTAAAGTTAACTACTTCCAATTATTATATTATACATAATAGTATTATACAATATTATTATTGCAACAACATAGCAAATATATAATTATTCTAGAACCATGTTCATTATGGTTATGAATAATTATATTGTTACAAACAATTCTGTTCATTTATAACTAGTTATATAATTTGTTCGTAAGTTTTCACGTTACAATATTTTATAGTGATTGGCCTCGATTCTAATTTCAACTTACTAAACGAAATTAAACGCTATTGCTGTCTTTTACTAATAGAAACACAAATGTGAGATAGCATGAGCTTTACTGCTGTCAAAATATTCTTGTGTTTCCAGTCCGCCTGCGACACGATCTTAAACCTACTTCTGCAGTTAAAAATAACGTTTCACACTCATAGCTCCCCACTAGGATAAATCCTGTGTCGGGGACGCCATGGAACACACAGACAAGGACAAGAGAGAGGGAGGAGGAGGGGGGAGGGTTATTATCGATTGTTCATTTCTTATTTTTTTATTTGTTCATAAAAAACAAAATTATTGTTTATAATTTTTTTATTATTAAAAGATAGCAATAGAACTAAGTTTCGTTTAGTGAGTTCACTTGAAATAGAGGCCAATATTGTATTCTGACAAATTCTCGTCTTACAAAAGTATTAGGTATTTATTGCAGTAGGTATTCTATACAGTTAAACGTGTTTAAAAATCAGTGATAAGTAAGATTCGCAGTAGAAACAGGTTCATTATAATAAATAACATTTTTTACAGAGGTATGCCTTATTTCTGATTATATTTATAAAAAAACCTCGCATTTATATATTTTATAAAAAGACTCGCTCGGTTTCACAGAATTATGTTTCATATTAGTGTATCCCTAGTTTTTTAAAATGTACATAATAATTGTACATTATAACAAATTTGTTACGTCTAATTATCTAATTAGTATTTGTTTAATATCAATTAATAGAAGCACTTGGGGCCTTAAATACCATGTTACACGTTATGTCTTTATCAACACTACGAGTAAATCAAAAACTCCTAAATGGAAGTTAATTTTTTTAATTTCTGGTATTGCCGCGTCAAATTTTTTATTCTGGCCAGCAGATTTCTCGCGATTTTCATTCGTAGGTACTTACTTACATTTTTCTTATTTTAAAAGCCAAAATTATGCTACAAATAGTTTCTAATTTCGTATTTACAATATCAAATCGTATTTTTTTTTTATTTTGTCTGGTCCAATTTTTATTATCACGATAAAAAGTATTTCTGTCACCCTGTCGTCTCACCACTTGACCGTATTTTCGTCTCTCTCATTTATTAAAACAAAAGAAAGAGATGACAAGACGTACCTAGCAAAGCATTCTAACATTGATACATATTTCTTTTTGAAACCTTCTAAACAAACTTTCAAAAAGAAAACATTCAAGCTTTTCCCGCGTATTTTTAACTCGATGACAGCTGTCATTGTAATGTCAGTTTAGTGTTACGCGCGCGTGTGATTGTTGGCAGTGACAGGCACGGCCGCAGCGGCCTCTGCTTCTGCTTCCGCTATCGCAGCTTCCTTCTTCAATCGGCGGTATTTACCTGCAATAATTGAGAAAATGTATAAAAAACATTGTCAAAACAGAAAGTTTGACCGTTATACGATGGATTATCAAGACTAATACAAATAGAACAATTATAGGTTTTCTTTCAGATGAATTTGCTCCATTTTTGGCTAAACCGTTGCTTTATTTTCGGCGAGTTGCAAGCCCATTTTTTTATGAATTACAGCTTAAAAGAAAAAATAATTGGCAATGAGTTCTCAGAGTCTTTTGAAATTGGCGCCCAACGTGGAGTCGACTTGTTTGACTTGAGCTAGATTTATGCTTGATTACCTGTAACATTCAATATTATTTAAGGTCAACAAATATTTCAGATTTCTGATATGTTTTTGTTTATCAATTTATGTATATGTAGAAACATGCAAACAAAGAAAAAAACTGTTAACGAAATATTAGTTTGCATTTACTTAGGTCTTATGACAAAATCATCCAAGTCCATAGCGCTGAAAAAGATTTCTAAGTAAAATCACAGGTAAAATTAGGAAACATGATGTAAGATGTAGTACTCACGCGATATCTTAACCATGATGACCCCCCACCAGATGGACCACCCCCACCCCACGAGGCAGAACAGCACCGTGAACAGCTGTCCCGCTCCCACCAGCAGGTTTATTACGAACGCCCCTGTGGACCAGAGTCAGATTCTTAAACAAGTCAAACAACTTCATTATTATGGTCCCGTATGCATAATACGGGTAAAGGTCCTTATTCTTATCACATTACTCAAAGTTCCTAAGCTAACCCGGGACCAGGTTAGGATTTCGGGCCAGTTTCGGAATATACCTCAATCACACATGTCGTGGTAAGAGTATCACCATGCAAGACGCTAACAATCGTTTGAGGTTAAGCAAACAGTAGAAAAGCGGAGCCCAGCTCGAGCTGAGATATAATAGATAGAAGAAGAATATGCTTACCTATTCTGTATTTGGCTCCGTCATGAGGTCCAAACCTCGGTATCCCAAAGCAGAGGCAGAATAGGCCACTGAAGATGGAACCTAAAACAACATACAGAAGATTAAGATTGGAAAATACGACTTTATGTCACTTATTTAATAAATTGCCATTTATTTAATAAAAAATAGATGTTCATTTTTTTATGAAATTGAGTGACAAGACACAGGCACAACACAGTGCTGATCACCCTGAGATTTAAGATGTTTGATCTCCTATTTGCCTTGAAATTTCGCTGGAAACATTGCCCTTAGAACAAGAACACAGTATATTTACATATTACTGCTTGGCGGTTGAATACTGGCAAAGGACCTACTTCCTCAGACGGGCTGTGCAGAAGAATCCTGCCTACAAGTTGCAACGCAACTACGCGACTCACCCAGGCCCGGCACCAGCACGTTGCACGCGAGGCACAGGTAGGCCAGCGCGGGCGGCAGGATGGGCACGGCGGCGCGGATCACGCTCGTGTGCTCCACCAGCGACGGGTCCAGCTTCTTGCGCGTGTCCTGGAAGTACAATACCATTGGGTTTAGCTGGGAAACTACAGGAACAACTGGCTGAAAGGGAACTATATTAAAGAAGGTCAGAAGTTTCAAATTGGAAGATTGTTTAGGTAAGTTCGCTGTGAAGAGAAAGGAATGACACCAAACCTGCTCACATTACAGGCAGTTTTTGAAAGAGTTTAGTTGGCGCTTTGGACCGCGAGTTGCGTATTTCCAACTGAGCGATATAGCATTATTAAAATTTATGGAAATTTTGGAATGATAAATTTTAGGTTCCGGTATTCTTACAAAAACAATAATTGCCGGGGCTTTTTCGGAAGGTTTTTAAAATTTTTGGTTGCTCCAATTTTTGGGGTGGTCCATATTTAAACTTCTTTCATTTTGTTTTATTCTGAAGTTATTTAAGCACCTCGTACCTCACTGTCTTCTTCTAAGTCAATATCTCGTTTCATGAAATCAGTCGACACGAGGATTTTGGAACTCCTCGACTTGAGCGAAGGCCGAGGGGACGGCATAGGCGTCACTTGGAGGGTAGTCATTCTTTAATTTTGTGTCCAATTTTCAAATAAAGAAAACAAAAGGAAAGAATTTTCGATAGAAGTCGAATATTATTTTAGGATCCTGACGTGTAACTTGTTATGGTTTTTTTTGACACGCTAACGTTTGTTTACGAATAAGATTTTTAACGAAACTCTTATTATTGCGACAAATAAATATGATGTGTTTGAACAAAACACTTTAAAAACTTCACATTTTTACAAAACGATTCAAAAATACATCAACGAAATAATTTACAAATATGAAAGACGTTATTTTAAAGTGGAACGAAATGACGCCCGCACAACACCCCACACATGACTGACACTAGATAATCATATCGAATAATTCTGCAATTCATACTTTACAATTCTACATCGATTCGTCGCCATTGTCGTAACGCTGACCTTGTTACTTTATAACACAAAAGAAGTTTTACAATTATACTTTCAAAGTATGGGGATAGATTAAAATCGAGCGTGTTAAGTTCCTCACGCGAAGAAAAAGAGAATTTAAATGAAGTGTCACCATATTTTGATATAATGCTAGTTATAAATGAGTGCTGTTCTTTTTAGCACTTTGCTTTTTATGACAAACAAAAATATTCATAGGTAATTAAAAACAAAATTTAGACAGTCAATTAATTTTAGTATATATTTTGCTAAAACATACGAATGTTGTAAGTCATCCAAGTTATTAGCGTAGAAAAAAATAAAAATGACGTCAACAATAATTGGCGCCCAAACTGGGACTGCCACACGTTGGGCGCCACTTTGTCCATCAACTCTAACTGCTAACGACTTTAGTTTCACAAACTAATAATTATGCAAATAATTTCCCTGCAGTACTCAATTATATTTCCTATATTTTATGCAGATTTTGTAATTTTCTAACAATCGTTAATCTGTCTTTTTACCGTTAATAATTCAGTGTCTCCAGTAAAAAAGGACACAACTCAAAATCGCCACTTTTCAGGAGAGGCAAAAAACCAAATTTTTAGTGATAAAAGATATTCTGCAACTAAACTTAAACTTTTATTAATTGGTAAATGTCGATAAAAAATTGCTTTTTAATTTGCAGGCAATCCGTTTACTGTATATTTACTCTAACTTATTTTTTTTCTAGATTTTCTCGAGTTGTGCCCTTGTTAACAAAGCTTATTGGGGGTAACTTTAGTTATACTAAGGACTATATTTGATTTCAAAGGAATATCATGTGCTATTCCGATTTATATATTTGCTAAAAAAGAATATGATGAGTAATTCCTTTCACTACCCAAAAGTAATTCACAAAAATCTATAAGAAAACTAAGTTTTATGAAAATTCAGACTTATTTAAATTATAATAATCAACATTAAACAAATCAACACATATTATTTTCAAAGTTCTGAAATAAACGTTTTAAAAAGTAATAAAAAGTAAGTATTTTAGCCAATACTTTTAATCATCATTGGTATTCTCTTCGTTGTGCAAGATAAAACTTAAATCAGGATCTACCTCTGCATTTCCCAATTCAGAAGTAAGCAATTTTTTTGTATATAAGTCATGACATTCTGTGTCTATAAACGGCAGAAGAGTCATGATATCGCGTTTTTTCTCCACGCTTATTGGCAGAAATACATTGGAGATAACGTTCAATGTAATGGTTGTATTTCTAGGTTTTCCGTATCTTTGAAATGAAAATGGTGTGAAGCCGTTTCCGTTGCTTAAATTCGTTTTGTAGTTAACTATTAGCAGATCGGTTTGTCTATATTGAAACCATCTCAAATCTTATACCGCTTCCCATCAGGTTAGGGCAGCACCAACTTGACCCTCTATTTTTCTGCCGTCTGTATAGACTTGGGGTCCTACTAGCTGGTTGGAGGTGTTCTCTAGGTGCTCGAACTCCACGGACGTCTGGGTTGACGGGTGTGGCTGGTCCAGGTAACTAACGTTTCGTTCGAGCTCCGCTTCTAGTGGGAGGTACTCTTGGGAGAAGTTTTTCTTCATTCTGTACAGACTGGCTGCTTCCGTTATTCTCAGGTCGAGGAGGAGAAGACCTGAGAGGGCGAATGCTGACTTGAGGGAAACAGTACGGTATGCCTTGCAAATTTTCTGGGCGAAATCTCTTTGGATTGCGTTCACGTGCTTCTTGTTTTCCTCAAGGTCTACCGCTTGCGCCCACACGCTCGAGGCATACATGATGATGGGTTCCACTACTGCGACGTAGATGGTTCTCGTGATCGCGCTGTTTAGAACCCAGATCACTTTCGCCGCACATGCAATCTGCTTGTAGATATCTGCCACCTTTTTACACTGGGCTTTCACGTGTGGTTTGAAATTGAGCCTACGGTCGATCAACAGGCCAAGCAGCTTGACTTCTTCGACGGGATTAAGCTGGATGCCAGACATGACCAGGTTTGGGGGTTCGTACTTCAACTTTTTGGTGAAAAGTTGAGCTTGTTACGTTTTCCCCATTCCACGATCATGTCCAACGTGTTGTTGGCCTGCTGCTCGATGATGTTTGACTGTGAACCTGTGAACACGAGAACGACGTCATCCGTGAAGGCTTGACAGTATACTCCCTCTGCTTCCAGCAGTCGCAGCAACGAGTCTAGGATTACGTTCCAGAAGGTGGGTCCGCCGATAGATCCTTGAACACACCCTTTGGTAGTTTCCCTCTCGTGTGCTGCTCCTGTATAGTTGACTTTGACTGTTCGATTTGAGGTATGATTGAGGTATGAGTTTACCATCTCGTCGAGGTTTTTTGGGCACCTCTTCTTCACTAGATTGTCTTTTAGGGCGGGCCGCCATGCATTGTCGAATGCGCCCTCTATATCCAGGGAAACTATGATGTTTTTGCTGTTTACTCCTTTTTTGATGTGCTCTACCAGGTCGTAGATGGCGTCTTCGGTTCCTCGTTGGGGCATGAAACCGTACTGATTCTGACTGATGGTCGGGAGGAGATGCCTTTGGAGTCGGTTTATCAAAAGCTTTTCGACGATTTTTCCAGGGACGGACAGGAGACCTATAGGACGGTATGACTTCGGATGTGTGTAATCTGTTTTACCGGGTTTGCGTAGGATAATCACGTGCGCCGCTTTCCACTGCTTGGGGAAGTACCTCAGTGACAAGCATTTTGTTTGCTATCGCTAAGAAGATTTCCCGTTCGCTTCGGATGGCTGCAGCGCAGATGTCAGCGGTGAGCCCGTCGGTTCCGGGGGCTTTTTTCGGGTTCAGTGTTCGCTACACTGACTCTAGTTCAGCTGATGTGAATGGTGGATCATCTTCCGTAAGTCCATCGGTGTTTCCTTCGTCCGTCCCGCAGTTCTGTATGGCACGGCTGGTCTGTGCATTCCGAGTCGTCGGGATAGAAAGGTCTGGCTAGTAGTTCTGCAGAGTGCATTGGGGATACAGTGTTGCCTTCGGTATCCCGCAGAAGCAAGTCTTCTTGCCTTCCTGAGGATTTTCTGATCACTCTGTAGATCTTGTCCCGCATGCTCTCCTTCTCCTGATTCGTGCAGAACTCCTTCCAGCTTTCTGTTTTAGCTTTTTCGACTTTATCCTTGTAGTCTTGACTGGCGATTCGATATTGTTCAACTACAAACCCTATGATATAGGATTCTATGATATAAGAAACTAGATTATCAACAAGTTATATCTAAAATCAAAATAATTTCATTTAATACTCACTTTTTCAGATGGTTTTAGCACTAAATCAGTCATTTTTCTACCGCGATTAATTTTTTATCTAATTTACTATGAAAAAGAACTTGCACTACACTTTGACAACAAGTAACGATTGAGAAAAAAACAATTGCACGTCTTATTATCGTTCTTTGTAATTATAAATTGAAATGCATAGGGTATTAGGTTTTAAAATTAGTCTGGAAATACAGAATTAAATATTATACGCAATATTATGATTAAATACGTTTTCGTGTCACTAGAATAACAAAAAAATTGCATGAAAAGTAATGAAAATATTAATTTCAACCGTCTCAACAGTTTCTCTGCATGCTGGTCGACTGATATGAATAAAGGATCAACACGATAAATTCCATTTAGATTCATCTGAACAAATGCTACTACTGAAGTTGTTCCCTTTTAGACATGATTACAAAATGGTTTATTTGAATTTATTCCCATTTATCTTCAGAAAGCATTAAACTAACATGAATTGTGTCTTTTTGTAGTTAACATAATTAGCATTATGCCATTTTGTCTGATATTATTTTTGGATTTATTATAGTTGTGTCGATTAAGTTATAAAATTGACTTGACAACTATCGATGTGCCCTTTCGAACAACGAGTTATGCCGTTGATGTTATTGAAAAAAGTAGGTTAGGGTTTACTTAGAGCTATGTCCTTTTGATATGTTATGTAACACGACACGTAGATTACAATGGTGCAATAAAAACAAAAGGGCATAACTCGAGTTATGCCCTTTTTAACTGGAGGCACTGAATTGTTCCGTGTCGACATAAATACAGGTCTTGGCATATTGTGTATGTTTGACGTGTATGTAAGTGTATGTGTGTGAAGTTTACATTCAAACTGCAAACGTTCGTTTTAATGTCTTTATTATTAACACCTAGTCCAGTGAAGTTTTCTTTGAAATTATTGGCTTTTCTCCGCAGTTTATTATTCATCTAACAATTATGACCCGTCCGAGCCTTGAGTCATGCTCTGAGTTGCGTGTGTAGCCACCACTACATTATACAGGGTCATTGATATATGGACAAATGACGGTAAGGTCAGATTTTTACGGCGTTGGACGTTTATTTTACTTTTAGTTGTATTTCTGAAACGGTTGTTGTTTTCTTTAGATTTATTAAGTAGAACAGTGCGATAGCTTTAGGTTGTTAACTCTTAATTGCCAAGCAAATATTATGCCAAGTCGAACCATGCGTACTTTGTTTCTTGAATCGTATTTTTCCGGTTTTGTTTTGTACCCCAATCCAAAATGAATCATAATTAACTAAATTATACCAAAACTAGCCGTGAATCACGGTTTTACGTGACATGAAATTGTGGAGTGGATCCAGAGGGGGAACTAAGGGGCTTAAGCCCTGCCCAAAAGCACCCCAAATATGTGTGTGTGTGTGTATGTGTGTGGACTTCCTGGGAAAGTCCTGGATCCACTGCTGATGATATTAATGATGGTGTGAAGTGAACGTTAGAAGGTCATACCTCAGGCGGCAGCGTGGGCGAGAGGCTCTTGTTCTTGGAGAACAGGCTGCCGCGGCGGCTCGCGGGCGCGGGCTCGCGGCGCCGCTGCATGCCGCGGAACCACGTCGACATGCGGTTGCAGCATCTGACACCAGACGGACATTCATTTATAAAATTGTACAAAATTACTATTTATTCCGGGTTAGCCAAATTTGCACAAAAATATCTGCTACTACTGCGCACCACGGCTTCACCAAAGCATTATCAATTAAAACTGTAAGCAAATATGTTAATCCAGAGCATTGCCTTTTTCTTTTCTTCTTGTCTTTATCTCGGGTATTTTTATTTATTTACCAACTATATTTTCGTCTTCTTCGTCTATTACTTGTGTTTTTATTCACGTAATTTTCACTCCACGATGGGAGCCAGTTTGGGTACCTAACATATTTTTTTGTTTTGTTTTTTTTTCTTTTAGAATGGTACTTACGTGGCAGGCGCCCTGTCGCTCAGTATGCTGTCTCGCCTCTCTATTTGCCTCTTCTTCCCGCAGCAGCCCGTGTCGCCCACGGTGCCCGGCACCTGCGCCATGGCGAGCGGCGACATGGTGACGTCAGCAACATTCTGCGGCGGCACCGCGGCGTCGGTGACGCGTCGCCGCCGGCCGCAGCAGCAGATGATGTCGCGTAGTTTACGTTTGCGTTTCGTTTCGTCTTCGAACTCGATCGTTGCTCCCTGTTGATCATTTTAAGTTTTGATCCAAGGACATTTTGATTTGTATTAAGTTTTGTTACTAATTTTAAAAAGGGTTATAAGGTTCTTTAACTTTGCCCAAATCGATTAACATTTCACGTGTTGTATGTGGCCTCACCCCCACGCGAAATATTAGTAGGCATAAAGCCGTAATTTCCTTAAATAAAATTAGTACTAATCACCGACTAATTTCACGACAGGTAAAATATTTTTGATAGCCTGATCTGAAAAACGCGGATTCGTAAAGCATTCTTTGTTAAAACAACATCACAACACCAAAATGTCTTAAAAAACAACGAACCTTCCCAGCAGCTCTATCCAGGTCCCTCTCCAGCTCCTCGACCTCCGGCTTCTTCTTGCAGCAGCTGAACTTGCTCATCATTCCTTGCTTCTTCATTTCTCCGCTCGCTTCTGTTCCTTCTCTTTCAGTGCTTCTTTCTCTCCTCTCTCTTTCTGTTAGTTCTTCTGCCTCTTTTTCTTCTTCACCCTTGAAGAAAAGAAAATGTTTATTTTATTAAATATCCCTCGATGCAAAAAGCGGGGTGTCATAAGTTTGACCGCTACATGTGTGTGTCTTCTGTATGTGGCGCCTTAACTCTAATTCGGCTGAATCTATTTAGATGTGGTTGTTTTTATTTGAAAGCAGGTTTTTAGACATGTTTTTATCAAAAATGGGTCAGCAGTTTCAAAGTTGGGGTTTTTATTTATTTTGAGAAAAAAATAAAGAAGAACTAGATACAACATTTCTTGATTACCTTGACACAGCAGGGGCAGCATTTACTTTTACATTTTCCCATGAGCCTTGTGCAGATGTTAGGCTTCTTCTTGCCATCTTCCATCTCATTCTTGACCTCGTCTTCTCTCAGCTGCTGTTCTTTCTCCTTCTCCTTCTGTTCTCTCCGCGTCCGCGCTGGTGGTTTCGGCGTGGTACTTGTACTTTGGGGAAATCTGTTTAATAAAGATTTTATAAGAATATAAATATTTTAAGCTGAACAGTCGGTTTAACGCAACGATTCATCGTCTTGTAGCAACGACTTGGTACATTATAGACAAGGCATCTTTGAATAATTTAGTGAACTAATTTCGATACCAGAACAAGAGGTATTCAACGTTGATTGGTCTGCTCATGATCACAACATCGAAATTCTTGTGTGAAATGTTTTAGAGGCGCAAATTGCCAATGCTTGGACTGAAAGTTATTGCCTTATTCGAGGTGTCTATGGAGTAGGAAGCCGGTAGGCTGTTTTTCTGAGGTAGTACAGTCTACCCTTGAAACTTTGCGTGTGACGCTAAATAGTTCGTTCGGAAACCGATAAGAATGACAGGCATGCAACCGTTCGGAAACTATTTACCTGAGCAACGTACTTGTCCCTGGGTAGCTAGAATACGAGCAAATTTTGAATTTAGAACACTTGAATACTGGCAGGTTATGTACTTATACTGCGTAATGGCCGAAACATGATAAAAAAATTAAAAACAAAATTTAGCAAAGATAAAAAATGTGTTGCCAGCTAAAAACAGTAACACCATCAGCATCACTTGTAATTAAGTGAGAGAATAGTTCAGTAAATATGAGCCAATTTCGTGATAACGATCTAAGTACCCACGCGTTGCAAAGAAAACGATTTGTTTCATAATAAAAATAGTACTAAAAAAAGATTGATGATATTTAACGTGAGTAGAAACTGGTACACCTACACAGGTCACTGCATAAAAGTTTTTGATGGAAAGAGGTCAAGCATCAAAAATAATTGCCTACTATTTCTTTAAAATAGGCAATCTACGTCCTAAGGCTTTATTTGACCTAATAAATGAATATTTTACTGCATTTTACGATTAATTTAAAGAAGTTAATGAATAAACGCAGGGTTTACCCAGGTTCATTGTCGTACCGCTTTGGCAGCAATTCATTTGGCAAAATGTAAACAGTTCGATTGTGCAACATTTCCATCAACACATCACACCTTTTTATCGAAAAAACATAATATAAAAACTACCGTTCCCTATTATTTAAGTGAGTAAAAAAGAATACAAAAGACGCCATTTTTACATCTAATAACACTGCATTTTTTGAAAACCGAACGTTACAATTAAATATAAGCACTCAAACCGAGTATTCTCTTTTTAAAACAAATCTAAAGCGTTACATTTTCTTTTTAATTTGAAAATACATTTTCGCGCCATTTTCCTTATAAAGGGCGAGTGCGACGCGGCGCGAACGAGGTCGAACTAAAGAGAACTAAAGCAATTTCTTAAGGGCCAAGTAATCGAGTGCCAAGAATTACGTGGCTTGTAGCGTGCTCGTAAATAAAGCTTTGAGCAGAAAAAGAAAGTTTTTTTTAGAAAAGTATGTGAGTAGGAATTCTTTGTACGCTTACTTTTTAGGGTTAAGAACATGTTACTAACGTACGGTATACTAACGTATGGAAATAAGTATTTACGGCGTCGTTAGTAACCTAATAAAATATTTAAAAATGCACGAACTTTTAGTCCAAGGTCTCTCTAACTCGGGCAAAAACGTCTTGCTTCTCTCAAGCCTCTCAAACGTCTGCCGAATAAAAATCATCTGTGCGTTTGCTCTACCTACTTCACCTATTCGTAAGATGGAAAACAGTTGCGAATTTCAAAATATTACAAACTATGTTGCCAGAGAATTATGTAATTATTATTATTATGACCATAATATGACAATAAATTATGTTATTATTTTCTGAAAATGCACTGTAAGGTTAGAACTATCTACTTTTCCCAATTTACCAACCCATAGACATTTAACCTGCGTCATCGCCCAGTAATTGCCTTACTCCAAATTCCCAGAATATTTACCCCAATATTGGTTTAATTTCCGTTGCGTTAAATTACATTAGGCAACACTACGACAGTAGATTAGATAGTACCGGTATTTAGCTAGATAAAGTGCGACAAGGCTCGAACGTAGTCTTAATTAACAAGGTAACTCTGTCTTGTTTTGTATATAATGTTAAAGAGAGACAAATATAGTAACAGTAGCAGTACCTTCATCTTTATTCAATAAAGACATGTTGCATGTAAAGTTGTGGTCTACTAGAATGAATATATCTAAATGATAAAGTACACATCGCATTCATAGTAAAAATGGTGCCCAACATGTGGTTTTAAATAAATGGTAGAATCCCGGCACTCCACATCCGGCCCACATTTATTTTAAGTCGTGTACCTCTGTACGAGTACCTATTGCCGAGAAATTATTAAAATAATAATAGCACAGCCGAATTGTTATTTTACCCAGGAAAAATTATAAGTAGAATTTTTCCTTCGGAATTCGTTAGAGGGAGTCTACATTTCGTTTTTCGAATTCCCATTGGTCTTGGATTTTCCGCCATCTTGATTTTAAGGGTGGTTTTTTAAATAACTCGTTTATTTTCAATTTTACACGAAAAATGGTTTTAACCAAAGTTGTTTGAAATTGAATTTCCTACAATTTCTGTCCTAATCAATTTTTTCGTAGGATCGATATTTTTCGATCGAGGGGGTGGAATTGTATCAGCGCATTATCACTTGTATTATCATTGAAATTTGCAATTTTTTAAAATAAATTAGAAAGGCTTTAGGCATAGAAAAAGGCTTTACTTTTTACTTGGTCTAAGATGGCAGCTACATCAGAGTCCAGTTACTGTATGCTAATCAGGGCGTGGGTCACTCACGCTATCGCTGACCGCGGGGGGCATCGCCTTGTTTTCTGTCTCACCTACTCTTATGTACTTCGATAGGAAAACGAAAGAGAGCAATAACTTGAACCGGGAAAGAAATTAGAGTTAGAATTACCCCGCTGACCTGCTTTGAAAACTATACCGTGGCTAAATTTAGAACACGATTTTGACGTTTTCAGGTGCCTATGAAGTAGTACATAATTATTATTCAATTTCTCATGTTTCAGTTACAAGATTTAAAAGCAAGACTTTAATAATAATTAAATTTTGGTCAATTAATTACTTCACAGGAACTTAGATATATACAGGGGTATCGGTGGTTTAACTTTAGTATCATAGATAATCCATGGTTTTGTGATAAACTTCGATTTGTAATACGATTTTATTTAGTGTTAGTCCATGGTTTAAACCTGGTACAAAACTACAATTTAACCGCGTTTTGGAATAAGACCATTTGTGTCTGAAAGTAGGACTTCAGTGCAGTGGCGTTGTATTCTAATTGACTTGTAATCGGACATCATAACATTCCCAACGAGTCACACTCAGGCAGTGACGGATTAATCCTTAATCAAATTAAGCAATGCCTAGGGCATCACGTCTGAGGGAGCACCAGAAGAAGCACAAAAAGTCCGTCCTTAGAGCATCACGTCTCACTCACTCTCACGTCACCAAAAACCACACCAAAAAAAGTTTCTAGGACTAATTTGAAAATTCGCGCGTTTTAAGTTGACATAGAGTCCGACCTAGAGTCATAACCCCACTTCCGCTTGCCCACTCGCTGCCAGGCTTATTAAGAACTAGATCATGCCGTGAATCTCAGGGAACAGTCATAATCGTCGAGTAACCCCAACGAATAACACTGTGACACATTTTGGTGTGTTGGTTCGGAACCTCTCTTCCAGATCCAGACATTGGTCATCTTTACTTTCAAAAGGTATAAGCGTCAAAATGAAATTAATTCCAATAATCATTAAGTTAGATAATAAGGCCACAGGATGTAATGTTCGTAATCCTTTCCAAATAGCATGCTTGTTATTCAGACCATATGCAGTGCCCCAGAGTATTGCCGTGAAAACGTCGTGCCATACCCGTGAGCATTCGTCCATAACTTGACTTTCTTTGATTCCAGAGGGACTCTAACATACACCTCTGTGGAAATGCTAACTGCGTGATTTTCACTTGCATTTAATAACAAGTAGTAGTAAAAAAATAAGTTTCAATTAAATTGAGGAAATTAATTATGATTGAATTTAATTGACATGTAATATTTTTGACAAAAAAACATAGATTACGATTACCGAATGCAAACAAAGCAGTGGATCAATGGCTGCTGGATAATAGAAGACCTTAATACCTATAGATTAACAACCAGTAAACCCAAAATCGCGAAATGAATAGCTGTTCCATACATTTTCTCGTGCGGCAATTACTTACTACTAGGTACATATTTTATGTTTTTATACATTTTCATATTTAACTTTGAATAGAATCCAAATAAAATTAAATAGCGCAACTTTGTGTGTAATATAAATTACTTTGTTACGGGACAACTGATTTATATTTTTAGATTGAAAGTAAATAACTTATGAATTGGGGTTCTTTATCCTCTAGCTGCTCTAATATATCTCATTTTATACAGTACATACGTAGTTAAACTCTTTAAACAATCAAATGCTAGTAGTTAGTTAAATTAAAAAACAAAACAAACATTAACTTACCCGCCATTGCTCAGCGATCTGTCGGATCCGTTTCCGTCAGCCATCTTGTCTTTAATCACTTTAATTTTTTCAAAACCAGGCGTAGACACGTTCGAACTCTGAACTTCGACTTCCGCTTCCCCTTTCACTAGCGTCTCATTCACTTTTTCAATTGTTTCCGTCAAATCCTTTTTCTTCTCAATCAAATCTTTTTTCTTTTCCGTCAAGTCCTTTTTGAGCTCGATCAAGTCTTTTTTCTGTTCAGTCAAGTCTTTTTTTTGTTCAGTCAAGTCTTTTTTCTGTTCATTTAAGTCCTTTTTCTTTTCGTTTACAACCATTACTATTGGTTCTATGTCTTTTTTAACTTCTTCAACTTTTTCAGGTATAATATCTTTTGGTTCTTCAACAGGGGTTATGATACTGTCAACGATTTTAGTTGCTTCTGTACGCATTTCTGATGCAGCTGTCTCTGCCGTAGCTTCTAGTTGTTTAGTCATTTGATTTTTCATGTCTATTAGTTTATCGGATATTGAGTCTTTTGTTTGCTTTACATCAGCTTTAGTTTTCTCGGCTAAGTTTTTGAATTTTGGTTCTGGTTTCATTTCTCTAGACTTTGCAGATGAAGTTAGAATATTTTCACGAGATATTTCGGGTGTTTTAAGTATGTCATCTATTCTTTGTTTCACCTTATCTAATTGAGGATCGTTAAAAGGAGGCTGCAGAGGTCTCAGCTTATGATTTTCATCTGACATTAATTTATCATTGTCTTTATCTTCTTTAGTATCTTTTTTCGCTTTGCCATAACTTTTTTCACCTTTTTTCTTTTCATCTACTGTTTTTGTTTCATCTTTGCCTAATAATGAATCTTTAGAACTAAGCCTCTCAATATTACGCTTTTCTCTCGCCTTCTCTAACGTGGTCGGCAGCTGATTTGTGACGGTAGTAACAATTTCTAAAGGTTGCGAAGTTATTGCGGCGGTCGTCATAGAAACTATACTTTTCTTAGTCATTATCACTAAATCACCTTTGTCATTTGTTATTTTCATACCATCATATTGAGTTTCGTTGTCTTGTGTTGGTATTTCCTCAGGATCTGTTGCTGAATCGGACATGCTTTTGGTTTCCTTCTTTTCTTTTGCACCATTTTTATCTTTTGTTGAATCTTTCCTGCCGACATCATTAATTTTTCCACTTGATTGGCTTTTGTTTGATAGTTTACTGTCACTTCTCTTTAATGGAGGCTTGCTGGCTAAATTATTTGTACTTGAAGTTCTGGTCAAACTTTTCATGCTATCGGTTCTGTTGATTGGCTTTTTCGCGTCAGTTTTAGGCGGAGTGGCTGGTTTTTGTATAGATTTAGTGCTAGGCGTCCTACTAATTGGTTTCGGAGTAGGTCTGGTAGTAGTAGGTTTGGTTCCAATTTTCTTTTTATCTGGACTGGGTTCCCTGCTGGGCTGTCTTGAATTCACTTTAGACGCGGCAGGTGTATTACCAGTAGTTTTGACTGGTTTCTTCGCAAGACTGGTTTTTGCTCCAGTTTTCATCCCAATTTTGGAATCATCGATGGGACTTTTATTTGGTGTACCGACAATGGGTGACAAACGTTTGGCATTAATGGTTCTGTTAGAAGGTGGTGGACCTCCTCTACCAGGAGATATTGGCGGCTTACTTTTAATATGAGCTGGTGAAATGCTCAAATGTTGAGCACTCTGGCTTATATTTCTTTTATCATGAATTTGACTTCCAATCCTGATCGTCTCATGAATGCTGCTTGTACTACTTGACATGAATTTTTGATTTTGACTCAGATTGTTTGTCATAGGTCTTCGTGATATGAAATTGTCTTTTCTTGTAGTAGTAGATCCTTTAGGAGAAACGGAGCTTTGACGTTTAGGTATCTTGGAATTTTTCGGAGATCCATCTTTAGATTGTGGCTGGGATTTGGAGACAGACCTCACCCTAGACCTGTGCGTTACCGGTTTGGACAGGCCATCGTTGGCATTTATAACCTCTTTGCTTTTCGATCCGTCTTTATTCAATCTCGTTGCAGGGGAGTTTGATCTCGATCTCAAGTTGAGTTTATTCGGCGAATTACTTCTCGAGTTACTCCTGGAATTATTTCTAGAAGCGACGACACTTTTGGCGGCTTCAAGTTTTGCTTCCTTTTCTGAAAGACCCATTTCTTTTAGAATCGCCGTTTCTTCTTCAATTTTTTTCTTTTCAGCTTCAGCTTGATGCTTTTCTCTATTCAGTTCGCTAATTCCTCTAATCCCCTCTATGTTTTCTTTAAGAAAGTTTCTAGGAGAGTGCGTTTGGAGGAGTATGGGAGGCGGTAGAGTGGCTGTGGAAGCCATTTTGTCTATTCTCGATAAGGAGCTGGTCCTTCTTCTTGGAGGTGGAGAGCTGGTCCTGGAGTTTGCTGCAGAGGTCCTAGGAGTGTTGTGACGCGATGTCTCTTCTCGGAAACCTCGACCTTGAAGAAACATATGGCAATTAAACTTATTTCCAAACATTATTTATTGATGTTTTTGATTTTAATCCATACACTTTTGCTTCTCTTTTTCTTATTATTTCAATCGTTGTTTTGAATTTTAGTTGCTTTTTTGGTTTGTTTTACAACCGAGCAATCAAAGATGTCTTCGCAGCTGTAACACGCTTACCAAGAAAAGGGAAATACCTACTTCCTTGTTGTTGTATAGCTAGTTACCTTTGAAGGGCGAGACTCTTCCCTGCCGGATGTCGAGCGGCAGCGAGCGCGGGCTGGAGGGGCGCGACGCGGCTGGCGTCTCCGTGAGGATCGCGAACGACTTCTCTTTCTTCCGCACGGATATCGGGACCACTCTGTGGAAAAGGATACGTTACAGAAAGCATCATCATCGTCAGCCTGTATCGACCCACTACTATGCATAGGCCTCCTCTCCCATGTACTATTTTTCTATGTCTCCGGCCAATCTTATAGAATTATAGAATTCGGAACAGAAATACCTATACTAAAAATAAATTCTTGGGTCACAAAAACACATATGTACATAAAAGACAAACAATTAATAAATCAACACAAACAAAAGGCAATGAGATGCATCCGTGTCTTTGAGCTGAAAACCGATCCCAACTCAGCATGGCTGTAAACAACCAGCGCTGGTATTCTGCTGGGACCGGCAGGTGACGTCACGACATTAACGACGCATTATAAAACATCTGTGCTATTACGTATTTTTCGTGACACGAGCGGCGTTTCCGTAGGATGTGTTTTCTATCAAAAAGTAGGTAGGTACTAAAATTTTGTAATTTTAGCACATTTTGGTGGAAAACACATCCTGGGGGAAATACTCGAGGGTGAATGTGTGAATGTCGTTGTTTTGAGTCTTTCCGAGCATCAATACATACGTCCAACTTTTTTTATAGGACACCGCAGCAAACGTGTTAACCACTTTTTTATGTGAACGCTCGGTACACTCAATGCGTGACTAAAATGCTGGATTTTTATCTGGCTCAACGTAAATTTCCCTCCAGACACGCTGTATTATAGGTAAGTATTGTTTTCTAAAAAAAAGGGAAAACATTAGAGATTGGCATACAAGATGGTCTTCCTAACCTAACCCGCGACCGGGATAAGATTTCGCGTCAGGTTCGGAATATACCGTCTTACAGCGATCTCTTTCAGACAACTTTTAGATTATATAATAGAGCAAAACAGGGCT
This sequence comes from Alcis repandata, assembly GCA_949125135.1. Lineage (NCBI taxonomy): Eukaryota > Metazoa > Arthropoda > Insecta > Lepidoptera > Geometridae > Alcis > Alcis repandata. The sequence goes on along the minus strand of OX421248.1, from coordinate 466,374 downwards.
CTATAAGGTAAGGGTATGCTAAGCCGAACAGGGCTCTTAGAACTCATTATTATGAACAACTTTTATGTTACTATGGGACCAACCTAATTTCGCGAAAAAAAACAACTGTTCCTTTTTGTCGAGTGTCATTGACATTTTTCTATGGAACAGCTGATTATTTTATTCCGCATTCCGGGTTACTGCCGTAGTAAAAGTTATTCATAATGATGAGTACTTACTATGAGCTCGTTTCGGCATACCATACCTTTTAACCCTGCAATGCTCTTACATACCCACAGATATGCAACGCTAAAAAAGTAATAGGTAATTTTAAACTCAGTAAATCGGTTAAAATACTTGTGTTAAAAGGTAAAGTGGTAATAATCCGTAAACCGCTAGTTTTCTGTAATTTAAGTAATAAATAGTGCAATAACAAAGCGGCCTTGCTTACTTACTTCATAACTTAACTGGAACGGTTTTGTAACTTAACAGTTAAGTAAATACATTGTAAAATTATAATTGCTGATTTTAACCCTGAACTATGATGTTAGAACTATTTTTCTTTAGTTTCAGTTCTATTGGGTTTTACGGAAAGGGTGTGCTAAGCCGACAAGGGCTCATGGTACTCATCAATATGAATAACTTTTGCTGTGACCGCTTTATTGCTCACCATCAGGCAAGAGAGCGATTATACGCATACCTTTCAATGAATCATTATATTATGTATATTCAACCTTTAATCCTGATTAGTTTGTGGATTCATATACGGCATTGAATTTTTGCTCCGGACGTATGCAGGTTTCCTCACGATGTTTTCCTTCACCGAAAAGCCGTTGATAAGTAAATTCGTACATAAGTTCCCAAGAACTCATTGGTACGAGTCGGGGTTTGAACCCGCCACCTCAATGATGCAAAGCGGCTATTCTCCCACTGAGCTACCACGGCCTATCAATGAATAGTAAAAAAAAAAAAAAAATTTTTTATTTTTTTTTTTTTGTCCCAATTTTATCCATGCCAAGAAGTAGATAATAGAGAAACTTAAAGAAAGTGTTGTCTTCATTTCGATATAGAAACCACTCGATTATTTTCCACCGCCTGACCACAAACGCCTCGCTTTCCGAAGTACACCACATTGTCTATATCGAGTATCTAAGTACTCACTTCGGCAGTAAATTGTGGTTTTTATGCGTAATTTCTAAGTTTTACCACATTTATCTGGTAAGTAAGTGGTGAGTGTAGTCGACGTGTAAATTATTTTCGTCTGCCACTGCTGTTAGCGATAAGGCTGGCTGGTGTTGCATTAGTTTTTTAACCAATTGACAGCTACGGCTAAAATACATCAATGTGCAACCGTGCCCAGTCGCCAGGCAAAAAATAAAAATAAATACCCGCTGCTTAATCTTGAGCTTTGCAGGATTGGGGTTATAAAATAAAGCTCTTCACTCAGGGATAGTATAGCTTTCCACTGATATAATATTAATATTGATTTTGCTCATTTGGCTAGTAGTTTTACACGCACACACACGAACTTTACCTATTATAGGTAATGCAGGATTATAAGAAAAGGGTTAGCCGAGAAAAGCTAATAGTACTTGGTCACCATTCTGAACAACTTTTACTATGGAACCAACACGGAACTCACAAAAATAAACTGTTCCGTAGAAAAATGTCAATGACAATCGACTAAATGTATGGAATAGCTGATTTTTTTCGCGATTTCTGGATTGGTCCCATAACTCCCATAGTATAAGTGGTTCATAATGATGAGTACTATGAGCCTTTATCAGCTTAGCTTAACCTTTCCTTATAGCCCTGTATAAGTCAGCAGGCGACGCTACCGACAAAAACTAGTCAATAATCATATATACAGGGTTATTCATAAAGGGTATGCTAAGCCGAAAAGGGCTCATAGTACTTATCGATATGATCAACTTTTACTATGGGATCGACAGGGAAATTGAGAAAAAAACACATACTCCTGTTCATAGAAAAATGTCAATGACACTCGACAAAATGTATGGAACAGCTGATTTTTTTTTCGCGAATTTCGGGTTGGTACCATAGTAAAAGTTGTTCATAATAATGAGTACTATGTGCCCTGTTCGCCTTAGCATACCCTTTATGAATAACCCTATATACCATAACTGGCTCGTTTTGTTGTGAGATAGAGCAAGCAACGCGGTTACGTCCACAGTTCAGTAGCAGTCCCAGGGGTCTTCAGCCAGTAATAATAAGGCAGTAATGTGCAGTGTTGGCCCACGGAAATTACGGAAATTACATACTTGCAGGCGGCTGTGCGTTTGGTGGAGGGAGCTTGGTGAAGAGCGGCGCGGACGCGGAAGCGAGAGCGCGTGTTTGAAGACTGTTTTTCTATTTCGAAATTGGTCCTGTGTTAAGAATGACGTTTGGTTTGTGACTGACCCCATTATAACTTATTAGGGGTTTTTAGGATAGTCTTGTGCATATACTGGTGTCAGTTTAAATAAATGTGACTAATATTTATGGTACGAAACCGAAAGTAGCGAGTCTAATGAAATATCTCTTCATACTCAGTCGTAGCTCTTCTCTACGATATTAGGGATATGTGAAACAGGTACCACCCATAGACAGGGAAAAATATTTCACAAATATTTAGATCCATATCAGAAATTCAATCAAACATCGTCCATTGCATACCTACTATTTTTCGTAATTATTAATTTATTCGTTCAAATTCAACACACACAACTAATTATCTTTATCTTAGCTAATCTAATTGGTTTTTGTAAACATCTTTAATTAGCTAGCTAACAACAAATCTGATAATCGCTCCCGGAATCTATAAGGCAGAAGCGCTGCGCTACCACCGAGCCACGCCGCCCGTCGTCACAACCGCTCCCGCGCTCGCGCCGCTCGCCACCGCGCTGCTCACCGACGCGTGTCCAGCGAAAGTAAGTCGGTCCCGCGCCGTCCTGCGTCTGCGTCTGCCGACCACCAGCGCGGTGCGGAGCGGACCGTGAAGCAGACGCGGCCCATGCGTTACACCTACACTCTACACTACACTCGCTAGGAATGTTTTTCTTTTTTATCGCGAATATGTCCGCGTTTGACCATTGACTCTCCTATTGCACAAAACACAGTTAGTGTTTTGTGCCATCTGGTGAAACTCTGAGATATAACTATGTACAGGGTTGTAAGGAAAGGGTTTGGTAAGCCGAAAAAGGTTCATAGTCTATAATGAGTACTATGAGTCCTTTTCCGCTTAGTCCTTTTCTCTTTCCTTGTAACCCTGTATAGTGGTCTGTGGACCTGCAGACTGATTTATCCGAACATCGAATGTATCGAATGCCTTCGTAAAGAATATGTCAAATCAATCAGGCGGAAGACTTTTCGTAGATAATCGTCGAATACATTCGATGTTCGGATAGCTGAATCAGTCTATATGGCTCTTTTTTTACAAAATCCGATTTCGTCATGATCGTTTTTTTACCTTTTTACCAGACCAAAATTATAAAAACTCGTTAAACTGTCGTTAGAAAAAGAGTACCTACCCTGAAATTTTAATGTTTCAGGAAACTCTTTTAAACTTTTAATTGTCGGTATCAAAGTAATGCGAAGTTCAATTGTTCCGCTAGTTGATTGAATAATTAGTTACCCGGTAATTAACATCAATAAAAGTGTTAACATCACGATCGAATGGTCGATAGGGATGCCAGCATACTTTTGAAACGTTTTTCGTTACTGTAAAAAGTATAATAAGTATCTTGTGACTTTCCCGAAAACACAAACATTATAGACTAGACCAATCTGTGTTATTTAGGCTCCAGCCTCAACCAATGGCAGGTCCCTTTTTCGAGACTGCGTCTGTATGTACATCCTCAATCACACCAGTGTTGATTTAGAAAAACGTTACCATTTTGTTTTAAAACTATTTCCTTTTCAGCTTGACATTGCCACGATTTATTTCTGAAAAACAAGCTCCGACAGCACCTTAGACAAATAATCACTCCTCTCAGCCAAATTGTCAATGTCGTGATGGTTGCCGAAAACACTGTCAAGCGTGAAGGTCAAACTAGAACTCGGCTGTATCATGTAGCTTATGACATGCCACTTTGGACAAAGAAACGACTAATACAGTAGAAACTCTTTAAGTAAGTCTAATATCAAGGGAGTGGTATAACGTCAAATAACAAACAAAATCCTTTTCTTAACAACCAAACCCATCTTCAATTGTGTTTTTAAAGTTTTTTATGCAATTAAGTGACGAGACGAGCAAATCGCTCGCTTGATGTTAAACGTCACGTTTGCCCATACAGGTACAGGTAGAATTCAAGCCCCTGCGCGGCACAGCACTGCGCTCGTCACCCTGAGATATAAGATGTTTAATCTCCTATAAATTTGCCCTGAATCACAGTCTTATAACAACAACCGCCAAGCCATACCAGAGACGGCGGCCTACAAACTCGGACACTAGGGCCACATAGACCCATACAACACTCAGCACAGTCTATATCAACCTACTTTTTAAATTAGTTTTAGTAATTTGATACCAAAATCCAAAGTCAAACACGATATTTTTCCATTCGATTTCCCTGAGATATAAGATGTTTTAAAGTTTTGCGGTATCAGTTTCATAAACAACCACAATAACATATGTCTAACGATCTAATAGAGTAAAGCATCTCTAATTACCATTGCAACACGCTTTACGCAAGCGAGAACAATGGACGGGATCGGAGATCCGTGGGCGGCGGTGGGAAGCCTCGCGACGAGCCCAATCTGTGCCGCGGGTTCCGTACTGTCGCAACTGCAGATTAGGATGTAGTGCGTGCGACCAAGTTATATTTGCAGTTGGATGAAGGAGCCATCATAAAGGAAAAAGTGGAATAAGTTAGCCGAGCTGAATTTTAAATATCATTTTTAATTATAGTTTAGAATTGTTTTTTTAACTTCTTAATATAATATTTTAATTTATATTTCAGACTTTATATTTTACTGTGAGGCTATTATTTTAAACCTGCAATTGCGAAAATATGCAATAAAAAAATTAATTAAATTAATTTTTAAGCGTGTTAAGGGAAGTTTGGGTTGTTAAACTTCATCATCATCATAATTATGATGAAGGGAAGTTTAGTTTTCCACGATATTCATTTTTCATCATTTGTCCAACCGCACAACTAAGTTGGTACTAGTAATGGGAGATGGTGAATGAGTCAGGTGTGCATCGGATGAAGGTTGCGTGTGTGTGGGTATATCTATCAATCATTTTGAATGGGTTGTTTGATTAAACTATCTACTCTTCATTATTGAAGGTACACAATGTTTTTATAGTACAATCCTATAGTATTACAAATTCTGGATGGCACAGACCTGTTAGGGGCAAACTTGACGGTTAACATCAGGCGAGCGATTTGCTCGTCTCGTCAATCAAATGCATAAAAAATTGTGAAAGTTAGTAAATACTTAGGTATTCCGTATGAAATTATAGTTTATACTTACGGAATGTATACTCTAAAATCTAGGGCCTTGTAAACCCTGTTTAAACGTGTTGGTTTTTAAGATTCTCCGCCTTGTTTTAAACGTGTTGGTTTTTAAGATTCTCCGCCTTGTTTTCTCCCGTGAAATTTGACGTCAACGAGAAGTCGTCAGAGCATTTTAAGGTTTATAAACACGGTTTACAAGTAAGGCGCTTTGAGATTACACACATTCATTACACATTTTGCACATTTTCATACTACACTACTAAAAATCAAAATATATTTGCCAAAGCGAAAACTCGCATGTCGAGGGCTCTGAAGTATCGTATTTTAAAAGAGCGCGGAACTCTATATTCGCATCTAAAACAGAAATCAACACGATAAGATACAAATGAGGAGACCTCGACCGTTGAAGCAAGACCCTTATATTTTACATATTTTTGTAATGTTAAGAAATACTAGATCCCATGTCAGGACCCAATTTTCAGGTAAAAACCTCAGGTTTTTTTTTCAACTTCTAAAACGAGTGGATAACACTATATAGGGTTATTCATAAAGGGTATGCTAAGCCGAAAGGGGCTCATAGTACTCATCATTATGAACAACTTTTACTACGGGACCAACCCGAAATTCGCGAAAAAAAAAACAGCTGTTCCACAGAAAAATGTCAATGACACTCGACAAAATGTATGGAACAGCTGATTTTTTTTTCGCGAATTCTGGGTTGGTCCCACAGTAAAAGTTGTTCATAATGATGAGTACTATGAGCCATTTTCGGCTTAGCAGACCCTTTATGAATAACCCTGTATAGCGTCTGAGATGTGACTGTGACGACGGCTGTGACATACAGACTGACAGAAATCGAAGTCTCGCCTTAAGTTCGGTCGCCATATCGGTTTCTTCTATGTGCGCGTGCTCCATCGTAGACCGCATCGTTGTTTACCATCAGACGAAATGATGGTCAAACGCAAGCATATTAATAATGAAAAAAAGTGTTCTTCACTGAAGGAGGTTCAGAGCCCTAAAAAACTTAACACACTCAACAAAACTAACTAAACAATACTATACGAGTAATTATTCCGTGAGCAAGTTCATCTCATCACAGCTGGCACCTCGTAGGCAGATAATGGATCCCGTGTCAAGGCCCATCTCTACATTCACGATGCCTCAGCACCGCCCACACTCGGCTAGTAGGTAGTATATGGTAGGTAGTCAATTACCTAACTAAATTAATAAAAGATAAGGTATTGAGCCTTACTTTCAGATCAAATCATTTATTGAAAGGGTACATCAATGTACACTTATAAATGTCAGTCACAAAAACATTTTTACGAATAATTATAACACAACTAGCTGCGCCCCGCGGTTTCACCCGCGATTTCTGGGATAAAAAGTAGCCTATGTGTTAATCCAGACCATGAACAACCTTCATTCCAAATTTCATGTAAATCCGTTCAGCCGTTTTTGCGTGAAAGAGTAACAAACATCCATACATACATCCATACTTACAAACTTTCGCCTTTATAATAGTAGTAGGATACATGTAATGTTAAAAACCTGCCAAGTGCGAGTTGGACTCGCGCACCGAGGGTTCCGTACAAACTTGTAGGTATATAAATAAAAGTTGTGGTGTTTTTATTTATTTTTTATTCTTTTCGCAATGTGTCCTTTATCTGTGCTATAAGACTGCTTCGTACCAAATTTCAAGATTCTGAGTTCACGGGAAGTACCCTGTAGGTTTTGATTCATTTGCTAGTGTCGAAGCGACATTAACAGCTGTATCTTTTGATGGCGTTGGCATAGAAGTTTGATTTTTTCACAGCTCCAAGGGACTGTAGACTCGAGTATTTGATATTAATTTCAGCTTGATACCTCCACGCATAGCCTTTTTAACCGACTTCAAAAAAGGAGGAGGTTATCAATTCGTCTGTATGTTTTTTTTTTTTTTTTTTTTTATGTTTGTTACCTCATAACTTTTGACTGGGTGAATCGATTTTGATGATTCTTTTTTTATTAGAAAGCTGACGCTTCCCATTTGGTCCCATCCCAATTTAGTCCAGTTCTGATAATGGTATCCATGAGAAAACCATATAAGTCTTAAATTTGCATTAAGTACGTGCGCGACAAATAGATGAATACCTAACTCAATAGGTAGTCGGTCTCTTGAAGTCGGTTTTTGTTTTTTGTTTTGTAAAATAATGTTCTTGTTGTGCTTATCATATCCTCTCCTAATAACCCTGTATTTATGGCTACCTACTAATTATTTTATTCAGCAATGCAATATATTTATCAACGCGATTTGCGTAGATATAAAAAAGGAAGTTCTGAAGCAACAAGACGCCTCCAACAGTCACGATCCGATACATAACGTCTTATGAAACAGCCTCTTTACGTGGTTCAAACATTTCGCGAACAAAACGATTTTTTGCCAAAATAATTGCTGAATTCTAATAGAGAAAGCTAATATTAACATACCACCAGTTTCGTGGATCACGTGATGATTAAAAGATTATCCAATTGGCTTTCTTTTTAACCCCCGAGGCGAACAAAGGGGTGCTATAAGTAACGCGTGTGTTTTTCTGTGGCATCCATTTTGTTTTATATCGATGGCATCGTATTTCACAGCGGTTGATCCGATTTTTGTTTGTTTTTCTGCTTGAAAGAAGACTTGGTTAAGAGTGTTCTAAGTTATGGTTAGAGAAAATCTGTCCGTCCGTCGGTTTTGTCGGTAAAAAATGTTTGATCTATCTTAAGACTAACACGGACACTAAATATCTATGCTTTTATCTATTTTTTTAATTATTTAAGTATTGTTTTATCACACAATAACAATGGCACCACAGTAACATTAAATATGGTTTAGACTAAATCAAAAATCATGCGGCCCGTAAAAGTTCCAAACAAAATCAAAAGCGGGCCGGTATACCTTACAGTTGGTCAGCTGTGATCGCCATTACGTCAATACAAATTACTCTAAGTTTTTGTGTTTCCTTTATTTTGGTCATAATTACATAATGTAGGTAAATTATAGAGTAGGTATGTCTGTAGTACCTTGAATCGGTTTCGTACTTGAACCTGAGTCTGAACTATGGCTATTTCGATTTTCAAATTACGGGCTTACAGTTACAGCCTTACACAAATAGGCATTATACAAGGGTATGCTAAGCCGAAAAGGGCTCATAGTACTCATCATTATGAACAACTTTTACTATGGGACCAACTCGAAATTCGCGAAAAAAAATCAGCTGTTCCATAGAAAAGTGACAACGACACTCGATAAAATGACTGTATGGAAGAGCTAATTTTTTTAACATTTAATATTTTTTCGAATCTTAGCCAGTGATAAATACTAAGACACTCTTGCCGCTTGGGAGCTACGAAGCTACAAATACCAGCTCGAAGCATTTGGTTCGGTAGATCGGCGTGCTGTTCGACTTATTGGCGACGAGAAGCTAGTTAGCTAAAAGCTTCATAGTCTGGAACTCTACGGGATACATTTTGGAGAATGTGCTTCAGAGCTGCACGACCTTATACTGCCATCCCCTTTCCAATACAGGACAAGTAGAAAGACGCCCTTTTACCATCCCTACACTGTCGATTTCCCCTGGATACGTACAAAACGGTTCGAGCCCACGTTCCTAATCCGTACAGCCCGGGAATGGAACAGACTTCCGGCTTCCTTGTTCCCTGAGAGATATAATCTTGGACTTTTCAAGGTCAGAGTGAATAGGTATCCCTTCTAAATCTGCGTGCTCCATCTTCGACCACATCGTTGCTTACCAACAGGCGAGCTGGTGGTCAAATGCGGATTTATATTTTATATAAAAAAAAGGATGCCATAGAGAGATACACAACTAGCCACAGCTAGTTTACAATGCTTTCCTACTTAGTGCCGAGGAATAGGTTGATTACACGTAACGAGTACAATGACGAGACAGTGTCCTCGGCCGAGTACTCGGCTTGTATAAACAGTTTGACGAGGCGAGACAGTCACTACAACCATGATTTGTGTGCTCGGCCGAGTGTGCCCACTGTCTCGCCACTGTGCTCGTTTCGTGTAATCAACCCAATGACTATCATCTTAACCTTAAGGCCAAGGAACCGGTTTAATTATAAAAACCGCTTATAAGTTACTGGCACGCGTTTCACTTTTATTTTTGTCACCTATCCTATTAAGATCATCATTAAGGGGCAGAATAACGCGCCGCTGTCTCGCTCGCACATTTCAATGTTTTGAAGTTATAAAATGACTGAATTTAAATATGAAAAATATCGCTCGCCAGATGTTAAACGTCACGTTTGCCGAAAACAGGCAAACACACATCAAAAACACACAAACATATACACATCAAAATGGGCAAAACACAAAGTCCCGTTTTTAGTCATTGAAACCGGTTTGAACATATTCTGCCCCTTAAAAGGAATTTGAGACTACGTAACTGAGGTCCTATTCTGGCGAGAGGTGCCTCGGTCTCTGTTGCTCGTATTAGAAATGTCATGAAAGTGAAAGTGACCGAGATAATCTCGAGCGCACGAGAATAAGGTCCCTGGAAAGTTCACTCAATATTGAAAGTTAAAGGGATTTTGAATCTTAACACAACTGCTTAAAATAAGTGTATCTAGTATAAAAATTCCTTGTCTTAGCAATGGAATGCTTTTGATCAAAAATCAAAAAATCAAAAAATAATTTGCTGTGTCATTCAGACAGACACCGAAGTCTCGCCTTAAGAGTTCCCCGAAGGTGGTTGAGTACCCTAAAATATCATGCTTAATGAAAAAAAATATTTTCAGAATGTTCGATAACGAGTTGATATTGCAGCTTGTTCTTGAAAACTCTTACTGAAAACGTTTTTTGCTACATTTAAAGTTGCGACTGCCAGAGAAGAAGGACTATTTATTTAATTTTACAATTCGCGTTCAATTTATTGGATTTTCTTTAAATTAATAAAATTTACCGCTTTTAGTCGCCTTTTACACTATTTGAAAGAAAAAATTACATAATGTGTTCATTTTTACAATATTTGACTCATTAAATGTTTCCTCAAAAACCACCTATTAGAATATTTACAAAGAATTACTTTATTTTCACAAAGAATTCCTAGATTACGATCAGGCGCTATTTCTAAATTATTCGCGGCAGTAAAAATTCCTCGCGAACCCATTCCGGTGTGAAACTCGTTAATTATGTATGTATGTATGTCACAATTAGATTTAACATAACGATATAGTAACACTAATACACGCATGTTCTGTGGCACGGGGGCATTAGGTGCGAGTCACACTGGACGACACCTTTGACCTACCACTCGTAGCTGCTTCGCGGTTTCATCCGCGCGGTCATGAAAAATTATATGTGTACCTATGCCTAATTGCTAACCTAACCTAAACTCCTATAACATTTCTTTCATCAGAATCGGTTAAACAGTTACGGAGACTTTCGTTTGTAATATTAATAAAATAAGATAGGAAGGTTTCTGAGTGAAACTCGTGAGTGAATCGCCCGGCACTTTATTTGCCCGGCATTCCCCGTAAAACACTTGTACAAGTATATTGAATAGTCCTTCAAAAACACCAGTTTAATTTATTTTTTTATAGTGTTTTGTGCCTAGGCGACCACAGCTCATCATCATCAACCTACCTACTTAATATCTGTTCACTGCTGAATATAGGCCTCTGATAAGGAACGCCACAAGACACGATCTTCTGCCGCACGCATCCACTTGCGACCAGCCGCCTTACACGGGACTCACCTGGCTGCAGGGCGTCCTACTCTACGTTTGCCGATCCGTGGTCTAAACTCTAGAACCCGTCAACCCCAACGGTTATCAGTACTTATGTTACAAGCTTTTGTTCAGCTTGCCTTGTTTGTTTTTGTCTCTTTTTAACCGACTTCCAAAAAGGAGGAGGTTATCAATTCGTCTATATGTTTTTTTTATTTATTTTTTTTATGTTTGTTACCTCATAACTTTTGACTGGGTGAATCGATTTTGATGATCCTTTTTTTATTAGAAAGCTGACGCTTCCCATTTGGTCCCATTTCAATTTAGTCCAGTTCTGATAATGGTATCCATGAGAAAACCATATAAGTCTTAAATTTGCATTAAGTACGTGCGCGACAAATAGATGAATAACTCAATAGTCGGTCTTTTGAAGTCGGTTTTTGTTTTTTGTTTTGTAAAAATAATGTTCTTGTTTTGGATCAAATCTTGCAACTGAATCATGAACCACTTTCTGATGTCTGATTGAGCTGATAGACTTAAAAATAAATAAAAGATTGTTTTAAAAATATTTTTTATAAATCTTTTATAGATATGGCCAACCCATTGTCACTTCAGTTTGATACTTCTTGCTTTTCCTTTTAACAGTAATACCTCATGATGATATTATATTCTGTTATCTCTATGCTTGCAATTTCTGGCAAAAACAATAAAGAGTTTATCTATCTATCTATTTAAATATCAGTGCAGTCGAAGATGGTAACGCCCAGTCTGTGAGAACTAGATCACTAGATATCATCAGATACTTAACTCGGGAGCCGTTTCGTAATTTTATTTATATTGAGCCAATCTTCACGGAAGTCTGTTTTATTCTAATTAGATGAAACACATTATCTATTATCTAGATTTAGTATCTATTATGTATGTTTGTATGTCATTAGCCATCGCTTTCATAATGTCCCGTCCGTGCGGCGCCAGCGCAGCGTTAATTCTAAAATGGTAATAAAAACGCGTTGTTTAAGTGGTTTTTACGTAAGACTATTATGACCCTTCCTCAAAAGAAATATAATAATTTAAGGAAGTACTTACTCGAGTGAGATCTCAGAGTCTAGGGGAATAAATCGGCGCTTGTATGTATGTTTGTCCGACGATAACTTGAGTATGGTCGATGATAAAACTTTGCAAGCAAGTACTTTATTTTAATACAATTTTTAAGTTCAAATATGAGCGAAATCGGTCGTGGGGTTGGGGAGATTTAGGCGCTGTGAGGTCTTAGTTCGCCACGAACTACTAGTTGAAAGTTATCTTTTAACTACAACAGTTAAGCCATGTCGGAGGCCTTCGAGTGGCCTTAAACCTGAACAATAAGGCTGCCCATTCAACTTGTACCAGCCTACCTACTGTGCCTATAGATAAACAAAAACCTACTTACTTCATCTATATAGATCCTCAAAGAAAAATGATAAAAACAAGACAATGAGTGGAATCACTAGGTACTTCATACTTCCGGTACTTTTTACCTACTTACGTAGAAAAAAATACCCAAGTCCAAGAACTCGAGGAAGATTTTATTCGTTTATGTTTTTAGTAACAATACAGATTTATATTAAACTGATTTTAGGTTTTTGTATGTATTTATGTTTTTTGTGATAGGAATTAACAGTTTTATACAGAGTGATTTTCATTCTCGAATTGCGGCACTGTGAAAAAGGTCTTTGTATTTATGATTAAGAATATACTTCTATAAATACATATGTATACTTAACTAAGATTTTAATGAGTCATGTGCCATAGGCTGAATAACACATTATTACTTATATATTTTTATAGGGTTTATAGTTTGAGGGTAGGTATGTAAATTGTACAAGGGGTGGTGGGATACGAGGCTTAATGGAATGAGAGTTAGTGGTGAGTAGAGATAGAGTAGAGAGTAGAGTTTGTATAATTTAAGGCTAGGCCCGCTGTCCATACATCGTGTGTCCTGGTTATGAGCATTTTTCGACCCAAAAAGCATTTTAATTGAATAACCACCCTGTAAGGTCGCGCTCTGGTACTAGTATTTATGTTTAAGAACTAATAAGTAATTGTTTCGTTTGATTTTTTGTTAAACATAAACCTTGAGCAGCACCACTGAAGCGGCATAACCTTCTAAAGTAACTAAAAAGTAAAAACATTATTGAATTCGTTTTGTATGATATTGGTTTTTAACAAATAACAAAAGTTAGTATTGTTGTTGGTATTGGTAACATCAATGTTAAAAATATAACAATTATGGTTAGCTGCAAAAACGATGCGTTTTAGGGTTCCATGTGGTTATAATTAGAACCATAATGTTTAGCGATGTCATTTCGTCTGACATTGAGACGTTTATACGCTAAGACAAAAATATTATACAGGTGATTACTCAAAATATTTACGTTGTTTAAAGATCTAATTCCAATTCTATCAATTTTTTTTTTATAAACGCGAAAGTTTGTTGCTCTTTCACGCAAAAACGGCTAAATGGATTTACATGAAATTTGGAATGAAGGTTGTTCATGGTCTGGATTAACACATAGGCTACTTTTATCCCGGAAAACGCGGGTGAAACTGCGGGGCGCAGCTAGCTATACATTAAACAGCCCCAACTGAAAAATAAAAAAAAGCGTGCTCTATGAGGGAAAAAAAGCGATGTTTTATCTAGGAAAAATATATGAAACCAGGAAAATTATGTAAGAAACCACGGCGACGCGACGCTAGTCTCAAATTGAAGGTTACCAGAAAACACCAGAAAAACCAAGTAGCCAAACACAACACGAGTCACTGACTTTGTAAATGGCAACACCAACGCATTTTTCTCTAAAATGGAAACTAGTAATTTTATTTTGGTTATTGCATTAAAACTACAATTCGACCAACTCATCTCTCAGGTGGAGCCACTATTGCATTTTCTGAACTAAACTCACAGCTTCTTCACAGAATTTTTAGTACTTTCTTTGGCCACTTCTTTAAATAAGTTTGTGGTATTGGATTGAATTTTGGAGTGTATTGCAAAATGACGCAAGAAAATGTTAAATATGGTGAGGTGTGCAAAAAAACTAAGTAAGTGCGGATTCGTCTCGCTGCGGTGGGTTCAGTACACTTTTTTTGTTTGTTTTTAGGATTACGTCCCAAAATGGTAAAATAGAATCCTAACAGCGACTTTCGTGCATTTGGGTATGTCCCCAATTTTTTACGAACTGCATAAAATGGTTTTTAAAAATAATATTTTGTAGAAAAGTCTGATAGGGAGCTAAAATATTAAAAAGTTGCGATATATTTTTGAAAAGTATTTCATATTTTTAAGGCGTATTTATCTTATCTAGATTGTTTAAAATAATAATATTTCATTGTAGTTTCAAGCAAAAAACTTCGTAGATAAGATCATGGTCAAAATTAGTTAAAAATTAAGCGTAAAAATAGCTTATTATTTTATTCCAGCATTGCATAACACATTCATTAGCCACGAACCATATTTACACATTTCACACTCAAGTTTAGGGTGGGAGCCACCGGGACAAGCGACCACGACACGACAAAAAAATAACGCAATAATTTATACTTAGGTATTTATTTAATAATCTTTGGGAAAGTTTGTGTCCAACGGGTAGTTGTATGTATGTATTATGATCTTTAGCGTATGATTGATAGTCTATGTGTGAGTAGCCAAATTGCCAAGTGCGATTCGGGACACGCTCATAATAAAGTTCCGTACGCTATACACAAATATGTAGTAATAAATATTTCATCATATTTTTATATGTTGTCTAAGTCGTCATTGTATTTTTTTTTTGCATTTATTAGTATTTGTATAACTTGACTTAGGCATTTCCTTGTTCGAATTCATGTCGTAAGCTATTTGTTTCTCGTAAGTTTTTCAAAGTAGGTAAGTTGTAGTCTACAGACAGTGTCTTCGAACGAAAATAAAATGTGAAGTACGAGTAAGTACTATAATGTACTCAAACGAAGCACAGGTTTTTCACATTTTTCCAAAGATGTATTTAGGTAGTAAAAAAAAGAAAAACAACACAAAAAGCCCGAGTGGGCGTTTCCCGATAGATATAATTTGGGTGTCTTCAAGTCGCGAGTGAATCAGTTCTTTCTAGGCAAGCGTGCGCCATCGTAGGCCACATCATTGCTTACCATCAGGCGAGATGGCGGTCAAACGCAAGCCTATAACTGAATTTAAAAAAATCGCAAACCCAAACCCGTCGCATCCTAGTGCGCTTCGACCCGTACATGTCTTACAATAACATCTACTATTAATTATCTATTCTCCTCCAAATAATGCGCTGCATAATTAGCATTAGCCGCGCTTCGTGCCGCTAAAAGCATTCTGTTTTAACATTGCCACTAGCTGTTGTCCCTGGCTTCATGCGTACTGCGGAGTCAAGGAACTACGATCAATCATTTAACTAGGTAATGCCTTTTTACAAGCTTTTATTTAACTTGCAATTTGTAACCAAGTAGGTATGTTTATTCGGGCGGAATCTTGCAACTCAATTTTGCACCACTTGCCGATGTCCGATTGAGCTGTATATGTATAACTCCGACAACAATGCAATAAGAGCTTGGTTTTAAAAATACTTTTAAAATTAACTTATTCTTCTCTCCATTAGTGAAGGTTGGCATTAATGCTACAAAATTACAATTACAAATTACAACAAAAGTACAAGGTAAGGCTAACTTTATAAACACATCATCATCATAAAATCAGAAATCTATTTATACCAAAAATCAGGGGTTGTTTTTACCATTTGATACGGAACCCTAAAATAGAGGTTTCTGTAGGAATGTGGGTGAAACTGCGGGGTGCAACTAGTCAGAAATATGATTGACCAATAACAGTAAATGTTACAAGTAAGTCACGTAAGTTTGTTATTATCAACCATTTTGCACCCACGCCACGGCTCAGATAGGTTTTCTCCTTATATGTTCAAATTGTCTAATAAAATAAAAAATCAATGTTTATTTCTTCGCATTTTATGCACCGCCATACCATTTATAGCTAGCATATTATAACTTTATAATCATTGCTATCATAGAAATGAAGGAAAGGACGAACGATAGTTTTCGGATGGGTGACCGCGAGTAGTATTAAAATCTGCGCGCTACCTTAAGAGACAGAACGATGATTTAAGATCCCAGCTGTTTTGTTTTACAACAACTGTTTTGACATATTAGCGGCCTTGAAGAGGTCTGAAAATATTTTTTGTGTGTCCTACTAATATCTTAAATTCTCGTGTCACAGTTTTCGTTGCCATATTCCTCCGAAACGGCTTGACCGATTTTTATGAAATTTTGTATGCATATTCAGTAGGTCTGAGAATCGGCCAACATCTATTTTTCATCCCCCTAAATGTTAGGGGTAGTCCACCCCTAAATATTTTTTTTTATTTTTTTGACATTTTTTAATTTCTTTATTTTTATATTATGTCGCATTAAAAAATACATACAACCCTAAATTTTCACCCTTTTATCACCAACCCCTATTAATTTATATGGCAAAACAACGTTTTCCGGGTCAGCTAGTCTTATATATAAAATTCTCGTGTCACAATGTTCGTTCCCGTACTCCTCCGAAACGGCTTGACCAATTTTGATGAAATATTATATGCATATTCAGTAAGTCTGAGAATCGGCTACTATCTATTTTTCATACCCCTAAGTGATAAGGGTTGTCCACCCCTAACATTTATTTTTATATTTTGGACAAATTTTTTATTTTTTATAATGTGGCTTATGTGGCATTAAAAAATACATATAACCCTAAATTTTCACCCTTCTATCACCAACCCCTATTTTTTATAGTCACTAGAAATAATTTATATGGCAAAACAACGTTTGCCGGGTCAGCTAGTTATAATAAATATAAACGCGAAAGTTTGTTCCTCTTTCACGCAAAAACGGCTGATCGGATTTACTGGAACGAAGGTTGTTCATGGTCTGGATTAACACATAGGCTACTTTTTATCCCGGAAAACGCGGGTGAAACCGCGGGGCGCAGCTAGTCTCTGATAATAGAGTTGGAACCAAATTAATTTTTAATAATAATATGTGTGTATTTATGGGGTGATTCTGGCCACTTCAACTTGTCAAACATCACCCCGCGACATGCAAACGGTACGGTGGAAAATGGCGGACGGTGAATGTTGTCTGGAAGAGATCGCTTTTAGCGATAAGACACAGCCTTTTGTGCCTTTATCTTGTGGTTTACTGTGTTTACTTTTTCTAGTGTCAATAAATAATATAATTATTTTATTGCATTCCATTGTATTGTGACTTTTGCAAATATATTTTCTTTGTATTTTAAGATATCACACAAACTTAAGTATAATAATAGCTATCAAGTTATTTAGTCAAAAAGCTAGAAAAATTACATCAACGACTATAAAAACTGTCATGATAACATTAAAAATACGGAAGTCTGTTTGTTTGTTACCCAACCAACCAACCATGCAACGGTTGAACGGATTTGAATATTTAGCACGTATTTAGATACTTACCTAAACTTATATTACTTTGACTATAACTTACTTTGTTATGCAAGTGGAAATGCATAGTACACAGGGTTATAAAGAAAGGGTATGCTAAGCCGAAAAGGGTTCATAGTACAAAAAAAACATTTGTTAAGAAGCCAATACGGCGATGGAGAGAAAAAAAATGTACGGATAGCGGCGTAGATTCTGTCCCCACGGGAACCGAGGAGAACCGAGGGAACCGAACCCCTTAGCAACCCCAAAAATTTAAAGATGTAGGTACTTGGAAAAATATTGCAAGTTAGATTAGGAGTTAGTCTCTAGGTGGAGAATAGGGATTCGTGGAAGGAAATGAGGGACTCCTTTACCCAGCTGTGGGAAAAAAAATGAGCTGATAAAAAAGAAAGCAAGGTTACTCACGTGATAGCTATAGGGTCCGTCTGCGTGTCCACATCACTGTTCAACTTCAACACTTGGAACGCACTGTCCGCACCCACTGGCAATGCCGTCCTTTCTGTCACACCCGACGAATCACTAGACTTTTCCAAAAAAGTTCTCTCACTCGAATTCGCGACAAAAGTTGTCTCCGACGACTTATCCGATGGATCGTCAAATCGGTTCTCGAACGACGGCGTCGACTTCAAAACGAACGGCTTTTCTGCTTTATCAAAAATCGATTTACTATCCTTTTTCGATAGATCGAAATATCGATCCTGAGCGTGAATCAACTGCGTTACGGTGAAAGCGGGGGTGTTTTCACTGGTTTCTCTGAAGGCATCTTCGTAGTCGAGGCTTAGGCGGCGGTGGAAGAAGCGGTCATCCTCGATGTCTTTGGACGGGGATATTTCGGATCGGTCGATGGTGATGTCGAGGTGGTTAGCGCTGCGCAGCGACCGCTCCGTCGCGAAGGCGTACGGCGTGTTAGCGAGCTCCTCTTCTATGCTATTGTACCGGCTGCGGAACAGCGAGTGCGCGGGCGCATCCCCACTCGAATCCGTCTTGTAACCTTCGTTCCTCGCTTCATACTTCCCCCCGAACAAATCGTAACTTCCAAACCTATTGTTTATCGTGTCAAACTTCGGGTCTTTTATATCGAACTTGCGGTCCGCGAATTTCGGATCGAATTGGTGATCGTTTATCGCGAATTTGGGGTCGGTGGTTGGGTCTTTGAATTTTGGGTCTTTAATGCCGATTGGGCTGGAGTTGGGTGACATGTTGATGTGTACTATGCCGTGCTCGTCGGTGTATTTCAGCTTTAGGGCCATCTTAGAGTGGCATCTTCGGTAGAGTTATCTGTGAACAGAAAAACACAAATTAAGATAAGTATCTTACTAATATTATAAAAGTGAAAGTATGTATGTTTGTAACTAATGAACGCTGAAACGGCAGAACGGATTTACACGAAATTTGGAATAAAGGTCGTTTATGGTCTACATTAACACATAGGCTACGTTTTATCCCGGAGACTGCGGGTGAAACCGCGCGGCGCAGCTAGTAATCTATATGTTTTCAAGTCGCGAGTGAATCGGTTTCTTCGCGTGCTCCATCGTAGACCGCAGCATTGCTTACCATCAGGCGAGATGGTAGTCAAACGTAAGCCTAAATAAAACTGAATAAAAAATAATAACAATTAACTACGAGTAGCGAGGCTAAAGTCTACCGGAACTAATTGATGTTTGTATATTTCAATAACTTGCGTATTGCTAATCGACCAGCGATCTTCATAAAAAGTGTAGACAAGTCTTCATAAGTGGTGAGCGCTCTCGTGTATCGGATGAGAAGTTAATTGTAGGCTTCGGTTGTTTTTTAACCGACTTCAAAAAATGAGGAGGTTCTTAATTCAACTGCATGTTTTTTTTTGTGATTTTATGTTTGTTACCTCATAACATTGACTGGCTGAATCGATTTTGATGATTCTTTTTTTATTATCCTATAAGTAATAAGTAACAATCGTAAAGCTAGATATCAGAGGCCTTTTAGCGGCGTAACTCTAACATCAGGGCTCCCCAGTTTTGCTGCCTAACCTACTACAGGTTAATACATATAATTTTTAATCTTCTTATATATAAAAATTGTTCGTTTGTCTGGCTAAAACTCAAGAATGGTTGGACCGATTTCGCTAATTTTGATCTTGAATTATGTGGAAGTTCAGGGAAGGTTTAGACGTAAAAAAAAAAACAGCGGGTGAAACCGCCGGGTGCAGCTAGTTAAGAATAAAAATACTACAACGCTTTATTGACACCACAAAAAGTAAATCACAAACATAGTTAAATACACAAAAGAAAGGCACAAAGGACTAAGAACGAGCTCTTCCAGACAACCTTTGGTCCTTTGGATTAAAACAAATCTTTGATCCATGGCATAATAAATAGGTGGATGGAGGAGAAAAATAATAATATAGGTACCAAATGATCGCGTGCTCTCAGTTTAGAGCGAACTAATCATATTGTGATTGGTTTAAATCGTCAGCTAAAATATTTCCATTTCCATTTAGCCATAAATTTTCCATTCTGCAAAGAAAACAATGCCAAAGAAAAATCAAATTAGGCTAAAACAAATGAATCACTAAATTCGAAACACAATTTTTTTTTTATGTAATTGAGTGACGAGACGAGCAAATCGCCCGCCTGATGTTAAACGTCACGTTTGCCCATAACAGGTCTGCGCCACCCAGAATTTTGATTTTGCAGAATTCAAGACCCTGCGTCGCACAGCACTGCGCTCGTCACCTTGAGATATAAGTTGTTTAATCTCCCATTTGCCCTGTAATTTCACTGGAAACAATGCCCTTCCAACCGGAACACAGTAGTGTTTGCACATTACTGCTTGGCGGTGGAATAACTGGCAAAGGTGTGGTACTTCCCCAGGCGGGCTCTGCAAAAGAGCCCTACCGCTACTAAACGAGCTTTACTTTGAAATAAATTAGAACTTGGAATTCCTAAGCAAAGAGCAGATATTTGGGATCAAAGTAGCCAGTTCGACTTAACACCCAATTCCATATGTAAGGACCTAATTTTAGCTTGAAGTTCAATAAGTCATTTGTATAAATAATTATAAATAATACATATTATTCTGAACAACTTTTACTAAGTAACCAACCCTGAAATTACAAAAAAACATCTGCTCATTTTTTAAATAATCATATTTCCTATTTACTGCTAGTTTGCATAAATATACAAAAATTACGCCAACTATTTCATACAATGGCCGACTGGTGTTTAACCCAGTTATGGCTGAATACCCCGAAATAGGTAAGTGGTGGAATAATATAAAACAATCAGGTATAGTGGTACTCTACCGGGTAACACTAATACATGCAGGGTTATTAGGAAAGGGTATGCTAAGCCGGAAAAGGCTTGTAGTACTTTTCATTATGAACATACTTTTACTTTGGTGCAAACCCGGAAATTGCGAAAAAAATCAGTTGTTCCATGCATTTTATCGAGTTTCAATGATATTTTTTTATGGAACAGCTGATTTTTTTAACCGACTTCAAAAAAGGAGGAAGTTATCAATTCGTCTGTATTTTTTTATTTTAAATTATCTGTTTTTTTTTTATTTTTTTTTTTTATGTTTGTTACCTCATAACTTTTGACTGGGTGAATCGATTTTGATGATTCTTTTTTTATTAGAAAGTTGACGCTTCCCATTTGGTCCCATTTCAATTTAGTCCAGTTCTGATAATAGTATCCAGGAGAAAACCATATAAGTCTTAAATTTGCATTAAGTAGGTACGTGCGCGACAAATAGATGAATAACTCAATAGTCGGTCTTTTGAAGTCGGTTTTTGTTTTTTGTTTTGTAAAAATAATGTTCTTGTTTCTGGAGTCAGGATTGGTCTCATAGTAAAAGTTGTTCATAATGATGAGTACTATGAGCTTCTTTAGCTTAGCATACATACCCTTTCCTTAAACCCCTGTACCTATACAGGTTTCGTATAACTGTTTTATGTCATAAAGCGAAAAGTCGGACTCAAGCAAACGAGCGGTTATGTTTGTAGGCTCTGATTGTTTGTCTCATAATAACAAGACCTGAAGAGCCTTCAGGCGGCCTAGAACACTGACTCTAGGACCAGCGACTCGGCCTATATGAACTTATTTAGAAGTGTTATTTAGTATTTCCGTACCAAAACGAATCCTAGTTTCTCCTTGTCTGTTTGTATGTCAGGAAAGTTTTATCAAGAGAATGATTGTACAATGTACGTGAGTCTGAAATAAAAACAACTTTTAATGTTATTTTAGAATCAAAAAGAGCAGCCTCCGTTTTTAGAACAATTGATTTTTTTGATCAAATTCTTATCATACGAAGAAGTAAGTATGTTAAGAAGGATAGGTATGAAGATATCTTATACAACTCTTAAATTCAAGTTAATCTATTTAAACAAATTTGTAAAAACTTGTTCCAAGAGAGATTTGAAACGACACTTCGCACTTTCCATTCTATATAGTTAAAGCGGTGATCTGTCAATCGCTTAACCTGTCAAATAAAGTCGAATGAAAATCGAATAATCATTTTTTTGCTGTCAAAATATTCGAAAACATGTTTATCCAGCACTACAAGTATGTAACTTAATTAATCGACACATTGACGTTTGATCTCGACAGAATAGTTAATGGTTATAGATAAATTTATATAATCAGGTGTTACTCGTGGAAGTTCATCTTCAAATATGCAGATATACTAGAAATATCTTCATTTGAAAACAGTTAATAAAAGTTTTAGATTTTTCTATGGTCTTACCAAATCGTAAAATTTTAACTATAAACAAATATAAACGGTTTACAGGTTATCCTAGTAGAGAGCTATCACCGTGAAACATAATTTGAATTTTTTAATAAATTTTTTCAATTTTTACAAAAAAAATAATGTGATTTTGTCAATTAGATTTATTTATATTATGTTTTTATTTTATTGTTTGTAATGTATGACATTGGCGGAGTTGAGTAAAATCTTTACAAGAGCCACAAACGAAAAGAGTAGGTACAAAAAGTTGTAGTCGAAATTTCCTGCTGATGTCGTCAAACGGTCTTATAACGCTAGTCTGGGTAGACTACAAAGAATCTAGAAGTAGAAACAGGGCGTAGTATCTAAGCATTATTAATTCTCATGCTTTTATCATTGTGCCTGTGGCGTAATGAAAACGGAGATATGCTAAGCTATTGGAAGCTAGTAGCTCACGTGTCCACAATGCGTACAAACATCGAACAAATCTACACTTATAGATGTATTGTATGTGTGCATAATAAAATGCAGAAAAAACTAGGACCAAGAAAAAATACCGCTGACGAAAAATTTCAAGTATTTATTTGTGGAGAATCCTAGGCACTTGGAAGTTCCATTGACCCGGGAAGAGTTTCGGAGAAGTATATTATAAAAAGATGATGGTAGTCCGGCGGTAAGTGAAGAGAAGCGCCTAGTACCTAGTCTATTTAAATCTGCACTGGGTCTGTGCGTTAGGGGGCGTCCATTAATTACGTAAGGCATTTTTGAGAATTTTTCGACCCCCCTCCCCCCTTGGTGAGATATCGTAAGATTTTCCTCAACTCCCTCCCCTAATCTCACGCGAGATTCTTCAAAATTTTTATTTTGGCTGTAAACGTGTTGGATTATTGAGAAAAAAAAAACAAAAACACAACTTGTATACGACAAATACGAGTACTATTAACTCAGATTTGGCCACATTTTACCAAGACCCCCCCTCCCCCTCCCCCCTAAGTGAGGTTTGGAAAGATTAAGCTTAATCCCCTCCCCCCCTAGAACACCTTACGTAATTAATGGACGCTCCCTTACTTGTCTTTGTCTTTGTGTGTGGTACATGGCATACGACGCAGGGTATTCTAATGGGAAGATACGATGTGTGAAACGTTTTTTTGACGTTTAATTACAATATTTAGTTAATCCTTTGTCGGCGATGACCTCGTCGACAAAAGTTTTTTTTACTTTTTGGTGAACTTTTATTCAACAGTGTATAACCAGCCTTACGTAGTTAGACCGACTCGCCCCACCCCGGCGTCATTAAGGGAAGTTTTTCAGTACAGTACATTAACATGTGTTTTAAATGCATGTTGCAGTTAGAAACAATGGCTGCCTTCTTTTAATAAAAATTAATAGTTAAAAAAATTAAAAAACACGCTTTGTTTAGTGTATTGTCATCGGTCCTCGATATATCTACAAAGTTTGAAAGAAATCTGACCGTTTAAAGTGGGTCAAAAACGTGCTCAAAGGAGTCGGTTACAAACATACAGGTGAAGCTAATAAAAGCGTGTTAAAAATACTTGATAGATTCGGTCAATAAACGCTTAAAACATTTTTTTTTGTAAGTATAATATTATTGACAAATTAAGCAAAGAGTGTTTTATTTTGTTTTATTTGATTAAGAAAATTGTACCAGCCCGGAAAGTTGACGCAAAGGCAGCGGGCGTTGGAAAGGTTTTCTTTTCAGCTATTCGCTAGGAAAAAGAAAACTCAGTAATAAGAAAAAAAACGGAAAACTGTTGGGCATTTCATTTCCTACTTTTTTTTACAACAAACTAGATATGCGTTTGACCACAATCTCACCTGATGGGAAGCGACGATATGGTCGAAGATGTAGCACGCTCGCCTAGGAAATACCTATTCACTCTACTTTTAAAAAACCCTAAGTTGTACTTTTTCGGAAAGACAGACGCCGGCAATGAGGCTACACACTAAGGCTTCTGTGCAAAGAACACTGCTTCAGCTCTCTCTGAAAGACTGCCCTAAAAAGTCTAAACACAAGAACAACAACAGTAGGTACCCTTAGTCTGATTTTGAAACTTTCCGAAAACAATCAAACGTTTCGTAAAGCTCCAAACATTATAATAGTTGCTTCACGTTTCCGCCAGGGGCGCTTTACTGTAATGTATGGAGCCTTACGAAACTTTTGATCGTTTCTAAAACTATCAAAACTAAACTAAACTAAAGGGTACAGGCCAACAAAAGTACGGGCCGCTCGTCGTTGACCTCCCGTGTCGTTTGGGTGATGGTTAGCGCCCCTCCAACCTCCCTGAGTTCAGAGGTCCCTTTCGTAGACTCTAAATACAAATACATACAAATAATTAATTGGCCTTAAAAGTTTACAGAAAAAATGTGCTCTCACTATCAAACTGGGTAAAAACCCGTTTCTTGGTCAGTGAGGCTTCCCATTATTTCTTATACTAATAAGAAATCAATGTAAAAGCTAATCAAAACATAATAAAATAAGGTCAACTAAAGAAAAACTGAATAAAAATTAAGTAAAACTAAATTAAAATTAAATTGATATTATCAATAGGTCCAAAAGAAATAATAATTAACAAACTCTTACCACTGTTACCATTTATTAAGCAGAGTAGGTTTACATACGTCGCATTCTTTTGCCTGATTCAACACACACCATTTCTACAGACTCATTCAAGATTTCTAGCAGGCGTTTGTAGACAGAACTAAATTCAAAATTCAATGTATTATGCTTGTGGGCCTGGGCTGTGGCCTGGGTTGCAAAGATGGAAGTGTAATCTACGACTATTATTATTGTCAATATTAATTCAATTAGTAATTGTTGATTTTATTGACGTCTTTTATATGTAGAACTAATAATAGAACAGATGGAAACAACCCTTTCCTAACTCAGTGCTGCAAATTAAACAAAATTGACATCTCGCACTCCAGAATTACATAGTCAAGCAGTATGCAATAGAAGGGAATATAAGAACAGACGAACATACTTCCTACTTTATTAGGCAGGCGAGCAAAAGCCCTTCTCCAAAAAAATTAGACCACGAGAAAAACCGCGGGTCGCACCACTTCAAATTGTGGTATAATTCGCCACTCCACCCACGTAAGTAGAGTTACCATCCGTCCGGATTTCTCCGGACATGTCTGGACTTATGGGCTTCTGTCCGGACTACGTCTGGCTTTTTGGGTTAAATAGAATACGAGTAATTAAATGTACACCAGCAGCGTTCGTTTAATGTGCCAGCAAAATGCACGATTTATAGGTGAAATAAAATAGTCGACATGAAAGGGGCGCGAGTCCAATGTCCGGACTTTTTGTTGTGTCGGCTGTTTGCCCGGACTTTTTACATTTTCATATGGTAACCCTAGACGTAAGGCCTTGACATAGATCAAGAGCGGCCAATGGGCGCAGGTCCAGTGCTGGCTGATGGACCGATAGCCAAGGAAGCGGCCCAAGGACGGCGGACCTTGAGCGACCGTGCATAATTATATGTTGATTACTTGGAGCGGCTATTTTTCATATGGTAGGAGGGGGTGTCAATGGGGGGCTAAGAACTAGTTTGATCAAAAAATCTTACAATGAAAGATGCAAAAGCTTTTTTATGCTATTGAGTGACGAGACGAGCAAATCGCTCGGCTGATGTGGTTTGCCCATAACAGGTCTTCGCCACCCAGAATTTTTAAGTCATCCAATTCAAAACCCTGCGTGGGATAGCACTGCACTTCATCGGCTGCTGGCTCGCAATGCCGCGGTCTGCGATGCAGCACGCGCGCCTAGAAGAAACCGAGTCACTCGCGACTTGAAAACAACTTTTCTGCTCGATTTGAAACTTTGAAATGTATCAATAAACACTTCATTTCAGGCCAGATTTACAATGTGTAACTGAAAGGTGTAGTAATACTTAAGGGTGTTCTTCTACACGTCAAAGTGAACAACTTCTAGAACACAAGTTTGCTAAATTCGAGAAAGAAAATATCGAATCTCCATAGAAAATTGATCACAAATGAACAAATACTTTGTATTTTTTTTCTCGAATTTAGCAAAGTGTCACAAAAGTAGTTGTCTCTGACATGTATGAAAACACCCTTAGGGTCGGTACATATCTGACTGAAAATGCGTCGCGTATTATCGGTCGCGTAACGCCAGAACAGAGAAATATATAATAAAACATCCAACCTTTCACACTCAACCGATGATGCGCTAGTGCGTCGAGTTCTCTGTTCTGGCGTTACGCGACGCGTCCGACCCTTAAGTATTGCTGCACCACTCCGTTATACTCGTACTTGTACATCTTATATGACAGCAGTATGTCTATAGCTATGTTTATTGGAACCTACCCTCCGCCACGTGTACTACGTGGACGTGTACTGTATCGATCCTAGAAAGGCGAGCAGGTGGCAAGTGCAGTGTGCAGACAGAACTGACACCTCGTAATTGAATAAAGAAATATAAAAATTTGGCTGCGAATCCTAGATTTTTGATACTCTGTATACCTATAATGACGAATTTTATATAACCTTGCACATCGAAATCTGTCAAGCCATTTTGGCGGAAGATTACAGGAACAAAAAAACAAATTACCATACTCTGAAAAACTTTTTTCTTTTTTCATAGTTTTAAAAGGATAGTTTTTACGTTGTTTTTAACTATACCTCTAACATTCGTTTCGTGAGTATTTGTTCCGTCGTATTACTGAGCGATAAACCTCATAAAATATATTAAAAAACAAATTATTATTACAACTAGTCCTTTACACACCCTTTTCTTTGGGCAGTAGGGCAAAAATCTGGCACTCACTTAGGCTGAACTAGTCTGAAACAATGCAAGTCAGAACTGGTCATAGCTCCAAGTTCAATAGTCATAGGTCACGGGTCACGGGTCACGGGTGACCTCACGACTCGTTTGCTGACTGTACTCGAGGTTCAATAACTTACTTGCAGATTGTGATTCAGCATTCATTAATCGAACACACACACACAACCAAGGTTTACATTCTTAAGGAACGCCGAGAAAAGGACAGATATACATTTTCACGTAAAAATAAAAAGAGATACCTATGTACTTGAGTTAGCGCATACGTATGGCGTGAAATTGAATTATTGCTGAAAGTAAGTTCGTATATTCAATGGCGAATGTGAATACACTCCGCACTTGGCCAGCGTGGTGGAATACGGCCTGATCACCCTTCGAGGGTTGACCTGTATCCCAGCAGTGGGAGGATTAAAGGTTGCAGATGATGATAAAGTTCGTTTAGGCTAAGTGGGGAACCCTTTTTTTTTTTTTTTTTTTGGGGGGTGGGAAATCATCAAATGACCCCTCCCACTCTTGGGCAGAGCGGAAGGGAGTGTCAGACTTCTACTGACCAAAAACCACCCATGTTCCTTCTACGCCCTTGTGACGCCGAGGCCGCGGTAACTTCTACCCGCAGCCCCGACGGGCATGGGCCCTTTCGGGCCCTTTCCATGTTGCTGACATCTCTTTGAGGCGCGCGTGGAACACGAACGCGCCGTCGACACGACCTGTGTCGTCATAAGACGGACGGACAGCGAGCTAGCCCAATAGCTCACCGTCCACAGGCCCGCGTCTACGGTGGCCGGAGGTCGTCACGTGACCCCCGACGCCCGGAGCGCCTCCCACGGCGGCGGCTGGGACGAGAGGTTCTCTCCCTCTCACGTTCCGCCACCTCCTTCGCTAGCATCACTGCTTCGCAGAAGGAGGCGACGGCGTCCCATTCCTAAGTGGGGAACCCTGGAGTCATGGTGTAGAGTAAGCTAGCATATTGTTTTTAACAGTCCTGTAATGTGAATGAATATGATGTCTGAAAGAAAGCAATAATGGAATACATATAGTTCTGAATCGGCCTAAATCTTCGACCGCATCGTCGCTTCCCATCAGGTGAGATTGTCTCAAACGCTTCTCCAGCTCGTTGTAAAAAGTGTTAGTAGCTATTAACTAGTTATAAGTAGCAAAAAAGACGTAGGTATGCTATATCAAATTAAAAATTGAAAAGGCCCTAACGTTGAAACAGTTGAAACGATTTTGATAAAACATGTTTAAGAACGACCAGAAAACTTTTAATTAAATATCCACATAAAATCGGATCATCAGTTTAAAAGTTTCGGTGCCACAGACAGACCAACACACACCCACCTATATGTGTGGGTACACATATAGGGGTCAAAGGAACAACACACTTCTTTGCGTCGGCGGTTAAAAAATGCTAACAACCAAACCAGTAGGAAGAAACTAGTCCAAAAATTCAATTTACTATCAGCAATTTTCGCGCACACCCTCAGTTCAAAACGATATTAATTCCGTAACAAAGGGTGATTAATGGAGGTTTAGCGGAAGAGGGGCTGACGGCGGCTATCGAGAACTGTCGGGGTGATTCTGGAACGATCGATATATCGGTCACAGTCTTGTTAGGAAAGTCGGGAGAAACCAGTCATTTGTAATCGAGGTAAAAAAATATAGGATTTATGTGATTTTCTAGCTGTGGCCCGTGGCTTCAACCATGTTTTCCGAGATAAAAAGCAATATTAATCAAAAAGCAATTATTCCAGGGTGTAAGCTAAAACTTATAACTAGTGCAACAACTGACGGAAGTATCGCTAAAAGCGATCTCTTTCAGGCAACTTTAGGATGGAGAGGATACATAATATGAATAGAAAAACGGGGTGTGCAATATTGAGAAAACTGTATCATATAAAACAAAAAACACAAAATGAAACACACAAAAAAAAAAACATGAAACAACATGTTACATAAAATGTATCCCTACTAATAGTACTAATATTATAAACTAGCGACCTGCCCCGGCTTTGCACGGGTATAAAATATAGCCTATGTTACTCAGGGATAATGTAGCATTCTAATGGTGAAAGAATTTTTGAAATCGGTCTAGTAGTTTGTGAGTTTATTCAACACAAACATACAAAAATACAAATCTTTCCTCTTTATAATCCTACTACTATTATAAAGGCGAAAGTTTGTAAGTATGGATGTATGTATGGATGTTTGTTACTCTTTCACGTAAAAACGGCTCAACGGATTTACATGAAATTTGGAATGAAGGTTGTTCATGGTCTGGATTAACACATAGGCTACTTTTTATCCCGGAAAACGCGGGTGAAGCCGCGGGGCGCAGCTAGTATTAGTATAGATGAGAATGTAAGTTTGATTGTTACGCTTTCACGCGAAAACTACTTAACCGATCATCATGAAACTTTGTGCACATATTCTTGGAGGTATTAGAAGTAACATAGGGTACTTTTTATTAAAAAAACAATAATTACGAAAGATAAAAATAAAGCGTGCGAAGCCGCGGGTAAAAGCTAGTCTGCCGTCCACTATCTATAATGCCGTTAAGCCTCAAAACCAAGTTTGGAGATATCAGCAAAAAACGCGGGAGATGTTTAAAATGAATGCTACTTTATAACCATAAACTTTATACGAGACTTCCTGATATAGAAATACATGTTTTTTATAGTACTTTCTAATAAATGTACTTTAAAATGAATACACCTGTTATTTAAATGTAAAATACATTTTTTGCTTTATAGCCGTGCTTTAAATTTTGATAAAAGTGAAAACCAAACGCTAAAATGCAGTTAAGTTCACCGTAACGGCATTTTAGCTTAGTGTTTTTAGGTAACTGACTATTGAAATTTATGTTTCATAAAATTAACTTAAATTACGTAACTAAAATGCCGTTAATGTATTTTAGCCACATTCTTAACAAGCATTAAGGATAACTTATGTAAAAAAAAATATTTAAGCCGTTAATTACATTCAAATACTTATCTTTAAAGCAGTTAAACATAAAACATCTGGGACATAGCCACTATTTAGTTAAGCATTTACTACTATTAATTGAGAATAACCATTTCAAAATAAGCTAACTTGAAAATTAAAACTACAATTATCTAACTTAAAAGATATGTTTATTATTGAATTTTGCAATTCTAGTTAAAAAGAATGTAATATATACATACCCATAATATTCGGTTTATGCTATTTATATTGAAGAATAAATAAATATAATAATAAATTAATTAATTAATAAACCTTACAAATAATTTGGGGATTGGTTTAGTAATATTCTAACTCTTATCAGACTTTTTAAAATATGGCTTTGAGATCCATACCAAGTAAGTTCACGAAACAAAAGTATACACACAATAAATCGCTCTTACATTATCTACAATTATAAACAGTTCAAGTGCTTCTTGTTTTCCTCGAGGTCTACCGCCTGCATGCGCCCACACGCTTGAGGCATACATGATGATGGGTTCCACCACTGCGACGTAGATGGTTCTCGTGATCGCGCTCTTTAGACCCCAGGTCACTTTCGCCGCACGTGCAATCTGTTTGGAGATATCCGCCACCTTTTTACACAGGGCTTTCACGTGTGCTTTGAAATTGAGCCTACAGTCGATCAACAGGCCAAGCAGCTTGACTTCTTCGACGAGATTAAGCTGGATGCCAGACATGACCAGGTTTGGGGGTTCGTACTTCAACTTTTTGGTGAAGAGCATCGCATTAGTCTTCTGCGCTGCAAAGTTGAGCTTGTTACGTTTTCCCCATTTCACGATCATGTCCAACGTGTTGTTGGCCTGCTGCTCGATGATGTTTGATTGTGAACCTGTGAACACGAGAACGACGTCATCCGCGAAGGCTTGAGAGTATACTCTCTCTGCTTCCAGCAGTCGCAGCAGCGAGTCTAGGATTACGTTCCAGAAGGTGGGTCCGCCGAAAGATCCTTGCACACACCCTTTGGTAGTTTCGCTCTCGTGTGCTGCTCCTGCATAGTTGACTTTGACTTTTCGGTCATTGAGGTATGAGTTTACCATCTCGTAGAGGTTTTTTGGGCACCTCTTCTGCGCTAGATTGTTTTTTAGGGCGGGCCAACATGCATTGTCGAATGCGCCCTCTATATCCAGGGAGACTAGGAGTACGATGTTTTTGCTGTTTACTCCTTTTTTAATGTGCTCTACCAGGTCATAGAGAGCGTCTTCGGTTCCTCGTTGGGGCATGAAACCGTACTGTTTCTGACTGATGGTCGGGAGGAGATGCCATTGGAGTCGGTTTACCAAAAGCTTTTCGACGTTTTTTCCAGGGACGGACAGGAGACGTATAGGACGGTATGACTTCGGATGTGTGTAATCTGTTTTACCGGGTTTGCGTAGGATAATCACGTGCGCCGCTTTCCACTGCTTGGGGAAGTACCTCAGCAACAAGCATTTGTTTGCTATCGCTAAGAAGATTTCCCGTTCGCTTCGGATGGCTGCAGCGCAGATGTCAACGGTGAGCCCGTCGGTTCCGGGGGCTTTTTTCGGGTTTGATGAAGTAATGAGTAAAATCATGAAGTAAAACGACAATAGCAAATATCAATAACACACTGGCGAAGATCTTAAATAAATTACTGCGTTGAAACCAGTGTTTATCTTGCAGAATAAAACGATAGACTCGCCATTACAAAGTAACACTAAAACCAGACATCTTTTTTGACGATTAACGCGGGAGTCACAAGCCTACCACTAACTAGATAATGATTATCAGATCTAGTTCTTTGTTCTACGGTGATAATATTAGTGTAAGAGTGTAACAAAAAAAAAAATAATAAAGCGCGGGGTGATGGCAGATAACGGCGTTTTAATTAAGGAATGCTGCTTAACGTTTTTTAAGTTGAGGAAATATATAAAAAAATATACATTTTAATTT
Source organism: Alcis repandata (assembly GCA_949125135.1). NCBI lineage: Eukaryota > Metazoa > Arthropoda > Insecta > Lepidoptera > Geometridae > Alcis > Alcis repandata. The sequence goes on along the minus strand of OX421248.1, from coordinate 434,267 downwards.
TCCAATTTCTTTTGACGACTTGCAAGTGTAGTAAATTGTATAATGGAATAAGGTGAATCCTTATCTAAAAAACGGTTAAGCGACCTTAACGTCTTTTATTCGAAGGTTTTTCTTGTAACTGTGTTTTAGTTAAGGAATTTTTAAATAAATTAAAACACACACCTCAACTTAAAAGTAATTAAAGTTCTATAGCTGCGTTTTAGCATACAAAACACAATAAACGGCTATAAAGGTAAGCAATTATTTGATATTTTAATACATATTTATGTCTTTATGGGATTATAGCGGCTAGTTAGTTAGGTAATGTTATATGACGACTTTATAGACGTGTAATGTTGAAAAGAAATGTCATGTAGCGGCGTTTGTGCTATTTTTATCTTAGGACCTATGACAGATAGGAACACGTTTGTTAGACAGGTAGATAGAGAATTTTAAACTCTGTCCTATCATGTTTAAAAGTAAAAATCGACCCCCTGTGGCTTAACGGCATTATAGTTAGTGGACGGCAGTAGTATACATATAAATATAATACTAATAAAGTAATGAGTAAGTTTTCGGCTTGGCTTACCCTTTCCTTATAACCCTGTATAAATAATGCAAAACACAGTTAAATTGTCGGTAAACAAGCTACGAACCTGCACCGTGGTCGGGCGGTGACAACCAGCACGCCACTCATCCATCGCCCCAGATTGAACGCGGCTGGCGTTTTGATTTTGCGATTGCAATTTTGCGGAATGAATAGATACGAGTATAAAGGTAGATTAATCATAACTGATATTATTCTTGCCACTAAAAGTTAGTATAAAAAATTGTATAGGCTGTTTGATCTGCAAGTATCAGAGTTTTTAGGCCTCTGAATCATATGACATTAAAACCGGGACATTAGCATTTTTAAATACCTTTTGTGAATTGTTTTACCTGGGATAGTATTCGCGTAGATATTGATTAATATTTAAAACAACGTTCACGTTTTTTTCAACGAATTTAAACAATAAATACTTAAAATAAATAGTTAATAGATACTTAAAATTTAATGAAAAAAAAAAAATATATATTTAAACACTTTTTAACACGCTTTTATTAGCTTCACCTGTATGTTTGTATGTTTGTATGTTTGTATGTTTGTATGTTTGTATGTTTGTATGTTTGTATGTAACCGACTCCTTTGAGCGCGTTTTTGACCCACTTTAAACGGTCAGATTTCTTTCAAACTTTGTAGATATATCGAGGACCGATGACAATACACTAAACAAATCGTGTTTTTTAGTTTTTTTAACTATTAATTTTTTTAACACGCTTTTTCTATAAAGTTTCTTTAACTTTTATACCGTTTAACTTACAAATGGTAGTTTCGTCATTCGAGTCAGAGAACAGAGTGGCGCAGTGGAAGCGTGCTGGGCTCATAACCCAGAGGTCCCTGGATCGAAACCACGCGCTAGAAATCTTTTTGCTCAATATTTTTTGTTACACATCAATTTTATTTTATGAGGTCTGAGGATCGAAACCACGCGGCTACAAATCTTTTTGCTCAATATTTTTTGTTATGCATCAATTTTATTTTTAATTTGCTTGAGCAGACGGCCAAAATCGGATAACACCAACACATTTGTACATATTAAGGATGGTTAATAGTTAGCAAATCGAACTAAAAAGCGAAAAATAAATAATAGTTAAAAAAAACTAAAAAAACACGCTTTTTATAAAAAACCGAACTAAAAAAATAGAAAATAAAATTTTATAAATTTAAATTAAGAATAGGGTTGAAAATTTCAATAAATATAAATTAATAATAGTGTAAATAAATAAATATATGTATTTTTTTTTTAAAAAAGCGTGGGGTGCTTTCTAAGATATTATCAAAATGCTAATCACTCTACTCATGTCTGTCAATACAAAATGTATCTACAAAATATATAATATCTACTTATTGACCCATGCACCCCACGCTTTTTAAAAATAAAATACATATATTTATTTATTTACACTATTATTAATTTATATTTATTGAAATTTTCAACCCTATTCTTAATTTAAATTTATAAAATTTTATTTTCTATTTTTTTAGTTCGGTTTTTTATAAAAAGCGTGTTTTTTTAGTTTTTTTTAACTATTATTTATTTAGTACAGAGAACATGACAGAAAATAACCACGGAATAAGCTTGCTATTGTTAAAAAAAAAGTTACGCACTTGAGAACCTCCTCCGTTTTTTCGTCGGTTAATAATATAGCGGCTACAGTTTCGATGCCTAACAGTTGCCACTTCCAGGATTTGTCAACTAAAGTGCTACGCCGTAGCGGCTACGCTCCCGCACTACGCTCCCAGAAGTTGTAGGATTTTGAATCTAAAATAATGTGCTACGCCGTAGTGCAGTAGCAGCTCTAAGCTTCTGTCCACTCCCATATAATTGTAGGATCTGAAATGCTACGCCGTAACGCTTTATGCAATCCACTTATTTCGTGTTCGATTCCCGGCCAGGCAGATGTTTGAATGATGAATTTAAATATCTGCTCTGGGTCTGGGTGTTATACTTGTCTTTGTGTATTCCATGGCATCCCCGACACAATGTATCCTAGTGGGGAGCTATCATATGAGTGTGAAACGTTTATTTATTTATTTACCAGAAGTCACATACATAGCTTTATATACTATGTAAATTACACCTACATCGACGATATTATCGGTCTCAGCGATCTGTTCCAGGTAAGTAATAAAAATGTAATAGCTGAGTGGTGGCGGTCCGCGCCGCAGGGTGCGGGTTCGAACCCCTAATGAGCTTTATTTGGGTTTAGGAATATTGTACGGAAATCATGGCTGGTGGTGGAATTTTCTATTTGCCTGGTAACGACTGCTATAGCTGGTTATGCGTCTGCTTTCTAAACAGGAGAGAATCGTTTCACATTCATAGCTCTCCACTAGGAAACCCTGTGTCGGGGATAACCAACAAGAGAAGAGAAGAGAGAAGATACAGCGTTATAAGGAAAGGGTATGCTGAGCCGAAAGGACTCACCATTATGAACATCGTTTACTGGGACCAACCCATCGACGTCAGATTTTTATTACAAACTAGTAACAAATACAACAAAAAAAGAATTAGTGAAATCGGTCCAGCCATTCACGCGCGATGCCGTGACCAAGGAAAACGGGTTTCATTTTTATATATATAGATTGAACCATCCCAAACTTCGCAAAAATAAATTAGCTGTTTCATACATTTTATCGTCATTGACATTTTTCTATGGAACATCTGACTTTTCTCGCGAGTTCCGGGTGGTCCCCCAGTAAAAGTGGTTCATAATGATGAGTAGAGTAGAATATTAGTACACTTAGCCTAAAGTAAAGTATTCTACTATCCTACTAATATTATAAACGCGAAATTTGTAAGAATGTATGGATGTATGTTCGTTACTCTTTCACGCAAAAACCGCTGAACGGATTTACATGAAATTTGGAATGAAGGTTGTTCATGGTCTGGATTAACACAGGCTACTTTTTATCCTAAACGCGGGTGGAACCACGGAGCGCAGCTAGTCTATTATAGTGTGACATTGAGTGCACATACTCGAGCCCTATAAAGCTATACCTACATACCTAGGCTCACTAAACACCGGACCGAAACCTTGGTGATCGCGGTGTAAAAATCTAGCTTCAGAATTAAGTAGGCGTTTAATATACAAGCACATTTAACGCGAGACCGCCGAGGAATAGTTACACACGCGAGGTTCGAAGCATGTTGGAACACATAATATCATTAGTATTTATCTACAGGATGTGTTCATCCAGGGCTGAAGATACTTCTATATTCTATAACCACATCCCTAAGTAGTTTCAAACAACTCTTCAAATAATTGTTTAAATGTATTTCTAGTGTATTCGGCCTTCAAATCGCGTCGGATATGATTTGATTGCTCGGCCGAGTATGCCTATTTACTGTCACGCCACTGTACTCGTTACGCGTAAGCAATGCTTCACTGGCAGCAGTAAAGTTCCTTATTTACTAACATAAGAATTGAATCAAATGAATTAGGAACTGAATCTTACTCTGTACGTCCAAGAACTTGAATCACGCACGCATAAGACCACTCAGTAAGTAAGTTCATAATTATGGAATGGGTAGCTCTGGTGTCAGAGTATACCACCCCGAGGATCCTCGACAGCGTTGAACTCATTGAATCTATTCTGCCGTCCTTACGAAAAGTGCAATAACTAGATTAAAGCTGATTTCGAGAAAAACGCGTTTAAAGATTTTATTTTAATTGCGTTTGTATCCTCATCACTATTTATGTTTAGTATTAAATCCGACTCCGTCATAGTTACGCAAAAACTGTCTAAAGAAAATTTATAGATCTTGTTCTGCTGATTCTGAATATGTACCTATACTTAACTCAATTCAGCCCAAAACTCGAGTTATTGCACTTTTCTTAGGAATCGCAAAATGGGTGTTACTGTTTGTAATCCTCGGCAGTACTGTCACCGTGGAATACTTATAAACAGAAAGATATCATCCCACTGTTGATTAACTAAATGAATCCAAAGGAAGAAACTTTATTGTAAAAGTAAAACTAATGAAACGAAGTAAGTAATGAAACTGTAAAAGTAATGTATGAATTTTCTGAATATTATTTTTTTTTGAATTGATTAAGGCGGGTTTTTTTTTATTTTTGGTAAATTCTTTCAACGATTCTTGGGGTTCTGAACCTCCTTCGGGCAAGAACCCTTAACTTCGGTGTCTGTCTGTATGTCACAGCCAATTATTTTTCGTGTAAGCTTCCCATTTCTTTGTTGCGCTTCTGCACTTTTCAAAAAGCCATCAGCAGATGATTCTTATTTTTTTCTTGTCTTCGGCTGAGCAATAATTTTAAACATTTCAGTATGAGTTTCTTCAAATACGTAAGTATATATTTGAACAGGTGTTACTTTACTAAATACAAAATAAATATTATATTATATTCAAATCTAAATTTGAAAATATTTTCTACACGTCTTTACGATAATACTAGCTATTATTTACAAAGTTTTTGGAGCTTAATCTTATTTTAAGAAAGAAATAAAAAAGAAAAAGTAGGTACTCACCGGAAGTAGGTCAAAAAATATCCAAAGTAGAAAAATCACAAAGTCTTAGAAGATCACAAAACTGCTCAAGGTTCACATTTTTGCTATCTCACTACACTATTCAGTACAAAAGTCGTCATTTCAATTTAATTTTGAAAACGTAGAAAATAACGGAATCCATCGCCATTTTCCTGGCGCGAAAGGACACCACCGCCGTCATTTTCGGATTTTCATCACCACGAAAACTTAACTACAAGAAACACTAGAAAAAGTCGCTTTGCATACTCGAAGGTTATTTTCTTCGGCCATGGCACAGAAATTAGCAATCTGGCAACTCAGAAAATAATTAAAAACTGTCAACTGATCACGAGCTAAACTCCCCATCACAAATATTTGATACAAAAAGGAGGATGCATTTGCGAAAATCGAGTTTTGATTGTTTATTTTTGTTTTGCACTCAGTTTCTAAGGAGACCCAAGCTTCGACTTTCAAGGCAGTTCTGTTACAACTGACCATTGTACGAAGAAAGGGGGCGGTGGGTGGCTGGGGGGAACTGGGGGAAAGCTGTTAATCAAGTGGGGGGAGGGGAAACGAATAATTTTGTTTTTTAATTACGTTCTGGTGCGTTGGGGAGCTCGAAAAGGCGCCGTTTTGGGGTTACCATGTCATGTTCAATCTTTATACGGTGTAATATACCCATAATATGGTATATGGTTATATTTTTAGCATAATTTGTTTATGACTACGGACTCGCTATTGGTGGAATACGAACGTTCGATTTGGATTTAGAAATCGGATTCTAGACCAGGGGCCATACCGCGAGCTCTTGGGAATAATAAAAATTTGTATAATTTTCTTATAAACTGTTTTAACTTATAACATGTAAGAAACTACAGCTTGGCTCTGACAAAGGACAACCCTGAGGGTGATTGCCATAAAACCAACAAGGTTTCTGTTTGATTTTTAAGTTACTAATTTTATTCTTTCCTAATTTTATGTTTGTGTGATCGCTGGCCATTGGTGATGTAAATGAAGAAAGTATTTAACTGTTGTAATTTGTTTAATATTCAATTACTTGTAGGAATCACACAAGACACACGCACGCATGTCGACATCTTTTTCAAGCGGGAAAAGTGGCAGTGACAGCTGTCATAGACTAAACTAGATATTCCCATAAACATCCCCCCCTTTTACAAATTAAGTGTTAAGTTATGACAGTACCTTATTTTCATAAATTATATTATAATCGTTCTAAATCTGAACTATCCACAAAGTCTTTATATCTATTTGGTTTCCTAACGCGGCGTCCACTGCGCGTTGACTTAGTGATATCATTAACATTCCCATTATCCGGTAAAGTATTGATGTCCTCGCACCTTCTGCGCAAGCTGGGAGTAGGCAGGTTAACATCAATATTTACAGATTTGTTTGCTGATGGTTGCTCAGTTGTTTGAGGACAATTAACAGGTTCATCATGGAATTCATTGGTACTCGCATCATGTTCACTACTACTCTCAACTGGCAAAACATCAGGTTCAACAGAACGTGTCCTATTACTTTCTATCGTTGAAATATCTGGTACATTATCATTGATGAGATCACAACTTGTGTTCCTATTTTGGTTAATACTGTTCTCCAAATTATTGAAATTACAATTATTGTCAGATCTTATATACTTTCTGTTTCTCCTATACTTATTCCCTATCTCATCCCCCACTAAATAAGAACGTGGCTCATCACATATTTTTACAATTCTGCCTTTAGTCCAGCTAGCATCTAGAGATTTCTTAAAATATACTTCTTGATCAACATCTAAATCTGACAGTGGTTTTGAGTTTTTGTCATAGCTTTTCTTTACAGAGTTTAAATGATTGTAGTATTTATTATTATAATTATACATCTTAGGTTTCAACTCATTCCTTGGCATAGGCAACAATGAGTTTAAGTTTCTGGAAAATAACAACTGAGCAGGAGATGGCATATACGGTTTAGGAGTGTTTCGATAATTTAACAAACCCAGGTATGGATCTGATCCATCCTCTTTACATTTTTTTAAAATGTTTTTAAATATTTTTACACCACTTTCACTCTGTCCATTTGATTGTGAATGTTTTGGACTTGATGTAACATGCTCAAATTTATAGCAATCTGTAAAAACTTTAAATTTTTCTGAAGTGAACTGAGTTCCACAGTCTGTTGCTACAATTGCTGGTATGCCATGTCTTGCAAAGATGGATTTACAATTTAGTATCACACAATCACTTGACAAGTTATCGAGTTTACAAACTTCAATATACTTTGAATAATAGTCCATTAATATCAGATAGTCTTTGTTGTCAAGGGTACAGATATCAATGCCAACTTTGTGCCAAGGGATTTTGTCTATATCATGATTGATCAGTGGCTCTTTTTGTACATTTGGGCTGTATTTCACACAGGGTGTGCACTGTCTAACAAATAATTCAAGGTCTTTATTCAATTCAGGCCAGAAAATACATGACCTAGCTCTGATTTTACAAGTGCTTATGCCAACATGTCCTTGATGAATATTTTTTAACATTTCAAGTTTCAGAGATTCTGGTATTACTATTAAGTTACTTTTCAATACAATTCCATCTAATACACTTAGCTCATCTCTAAAAGTCCAATAATTCCTTACATTTTGGTCTACTTTATCTATATTTCTTGGCCATCCATTTTTAATATGAACCGTAACCTTTTTAAGTACATGATCTGATTCAGTTGCTGCTTGTATTTTCTTTAATTGAACATTAGATACAGGTAAACAATCTCTTTGTAGTTTCACATGGCAAATTATATTATCTTGAAGTTGCTTCATCTTAGGTTCTATAGTATTGGTACAACTACGTGACAATGTATCAGCAATGAATAATAATCGGCCTGGTTTGTATTTGACATCTAAATTGTAGCCTTGTACAGCTAACATCATTCTTTGCAATCTTGCTGGTACTTTGTATAAAGGCTTTTTAAACAAGGTTTCTAAAGGTTTATGATCTGTTTCTACATTTACTTTACGACCGTATGTGTATTGGTGCATTTTATAACAACCAAAAACTATTGCTAACATTTCTTTTTCTAACTGACAATAATTTTGTTCTGTGGAATTGAGTGATCGAGACCCAAATGCAATAGGTTTCCCATTTTGTAAAACAACTGCTCCCATTGCTGTTGATGAACTATCTACCGACAGCACAATACCTTGGTTAGTATTAAAGTAAGCTAGGCATGGACTACTACACAGAGCTTTTTTCAACATATCGATAGATTTTTCTTGGTTGCTATCCCAAGTGAACACAGCATCTTTTTTCATTAATATACGCAGAGGTTCTATCATTTTTGAGTAGTTTGGAATAAATCGAGAAAGATAGTTGCACATTCCCAAGAATCTTTCCAAATCTTTTCTATTTTTTGGATGTTCCATTCTCATTACTGCCTGCACTTTACCAGGGTCTGGAGACACACCATTTGCAGTAAACTTGTGTCCCAGGAACGAGAGTTCTGACACGAAGAATTTACATTTTGATTCATTAAATTTAATGCCATTTTTTAATGCAATAGCCAAAACTTTATTTATTTTTTCATTTAACTCTTCCACCGACTGAGCATAAATGCACAAGTCGTCAATGTATGGAATAACTCCTTCTACATTTTCAAACATCTGAGTAATTATTCTACTAAATTCCTCTGGAGCAGAACTAATGCCAAATGGTAATCTTTTATATCTATACCTGCCAAATGGTGTTATGAATGTGCATAGATCAGAACTTTCTTCGTTTAAATTCAGCATCCAAAACCCGTTTGATGCATCCAGTAATGCAAAAACTTTTGCATTTTGCATTTTGCTTTTAATTTCGTCTAGAGTAGGCAATTGATATTTGGGTTGTATGATATATTTATTCAAAGTCCTCGGGTCAATGCACATTCTCAATTTCCCATTTGGCTTGCGAACAGGAACTAAATTATTTACCCATTTTGTAGGCTTGGTTACTTTTTCAATAACACCTAACTTCTCCATTTTATCTAACTCCTGGCGCATTTCGGGCAGCAATGAAAATGGAACACGCCTGGCTGCTTGTACAGTTGGGACTGCTTCGCTGTTCAGCTGTATGTTCACTGATCCGGGAATGCAACCAAGACCACCATCAAACAGTTCACTGAAATTTGATTTTAAAGTTTTTATTAGACTATCAGTATGACCCTTTTCACATGTCACGCTATGTATGTTTACAAGGTTTGTGTTGGCTGAAACAAAGTTATAGGTTAAACATGTTCTGCAGCCTAGTAAGGTGGGAATATTTCCCTCAATTATGATGAATTTAACATTGTATTTCTTTTTATTAGGATGTACAATTTCCAACCAGCAAGTTCCTCTAACTGGAATGCATTTACCATCCAGTTGGATCACCTTTTTATCACAAGGTAAAATTTCAGCATTTTTTAAATGAATTTGTTTACATACCTCACTTCCTATTACATTACATGCTGCTCCTGTGTCCATTTTAATTGGTAATTTTGTATTCTTCACAATAAATTCTTGAACAATCTCATTTCCGACATATCCAATGAAAAAATCACCTCCTTCATTTTCTTCAGTGCTTTTCATTTCTTCAACTATATTGACTTGTTTTTTGAAGTTTTGTTTCCTCATGCTACGACACGCCTTGCCAAAATGATTCAGTTTCTCGCATTTGTAACACGTTTTTCCAAAGGCTGGACATTGATTGACATTGTGAGTCGAGTTACAGTTCCGACAGTTTTTTATCGGCTTGGTGTAGCTCTTTTTGTTCAGGAACAGTACTTCATTATGATTTGTCTCGTTGTTCTGCTGCTCAAATTTTTCTTGTATGTATCTATTGGAAGCCTCGGCACTGAGTAGGTATTTCATGACATATTCCAAGGACAGCTTACAATCATCTTCTGACATGAGTTTGGTTTTTAGTCCATTGTATTTTGCGTCGAGTCCAGCTATTATTTTCGAGGTCGTTAAGCTCTCTCTCAGCTCTCCAAATTCGCAGTTGTTTCCCAGGTTAATGACCTTTTGGAAAAATTCCTCCAGCCTCGTGTCTCCCTGTGCCAAGGTGAAAAACTCATTTCTTTGGATGGTCAGGCTTCTTCGTGGTGCGAAATATTTTTGAAATTTTTCAATAACTTGTGTTAAAGTTTCTTCGCCGTTGCAGTTGAAAGAGTTGTAAATGCGTATGCCCTGCTCACCGATGTAATTAAGTAGAATACTTATCTTTCTTTTGTCCTTAGCTTCGTCCAATCCCGTTGCCGATAGGTATATCTCAAGCCGTTGTTTGTAGGATTTAAAGTTTTCAACTAGGTTGCCATCAAATTCCATCGCACGGAGTGGTGGGCTGAACGCACCTGACACCATGTTTGTGTGATCGCTGGCCATTGGTGATGTAAATGAAGAAAGTATTTAACTGTTGTAATTTGTTTAATATTCAATTACTTGTAGGAATCACACAAGACACACGCACGCATGTCGACATCTTTTTCAAGCGGGAAAAGTGGCAGTGACAGCTGTCATAGACTAAACTAGATATTCCCATAAACATTTTACTTCTGCAATTGTTTTTGGATATCTCAATTGCACTTTCCCACTTTGCACTCGGAAAATGTTATTATTGTTCTTTAGAAGAGTCTGGACCCCTCCATATTCCGACTTCAACTGTTTGAGTTTCTCCTGTGGTATGAGTTTAATTAGTTGACTTAACTCTGCAGTTTTACCTGCATACCAACCAGATTCATTGTCAGATCCTTCTAGTAAATAATTGGTTATATTTTTCACTATAGAATTGACAAGGTTTTTGTCTATCTGGGTGCAGTTTCTAACTCTTTCAACAGCCTCTCTTGGCTTGAAATCATTCACCCATGATTGGTTAGTTTTATTTTGTACGTAATTGGATTCTCCATCAATTATATCTTGTATTTTGCTGCAGTTTTTTTCGTACTCTTTTCTTAAGTATGTTCTTCCTTTGCTAACAAGGCAAATTCTTTTTGTGCTTGGTATTTTAAGTCTGTCCATATCTACATTGAAACCACATTCTTTACTCAGCTCCTGGATGTGTGCTAAGTAATCTGTGTACTGACTTTTTGAAGAGTCTTTACGTTGGTATTTAGTTCCGTCAAAATTGTATGCACAGTACCGCGAGCTCTTAGTTTGTGCCTGAAATGAATCACGTTGACTTTGACTTTTGTATTGCTTTTTATCTGGCTGACAGATCGAGACGAAAGCCAGGGCGATCCAGTTTAGGCTTGCGCTGAGAGTTCGCGGTACGGCCCCTGGACTACCTTATTGGAGCTACCTAATACCGTACTAGCTATGCCTCGCGGCTGCACCTACTACCGGAACCGCATATTTTTCTTTATGTATCAAGAGTGGCTTAAGCGCTTATATGGTTAATATAATAATAGGGTATGCAACAAACGTACGGACGTTTGTTTAATTTAAATCAATTTAGTTGGGTAGTCTTTATTTACATAATTAAATTTAAAAAAAAAAGTTGAAACAGCCGAACCGATTTTGATAAACGTCTAATGCCCACAGCTATTATACGAAACCTGCTTTCAAATCGGTTCACCCGTTTAAGAGCTACGATGCCACAGACAGACATACATAGAATCACACACATATCGGTCAAATGTTTAACACCCTTTTTTTGCGTCGGGGGTTAAAAATCAATAATAAAGTAAGTCCTAGCTTACTGAGGCTGAAGCGCCTGAAAAAAATTGTCATATCGCCTCTTAGCGATAGGACCGCCTTTTGTGCTGTTTTCTTGTGTGCTATACAATGTTTGTGTGTTTCTTTTTGTGGTGTCAATAAATAGTAAAATACATTTTTTTTTTAATTCAATTAGGTATAGGCTTGCGTTTGACCACCATCTTGCCTGATGGTAAGTATGATGCGGTCTACGATGGAGCACGCGCGCCTGAAAAGAAACGATTTACTCGCGATTGACGACACCCAGATTTAGGACACTACTCGTTGATCACGAATGTATTTCTTGATCGAAGACCCTACTCAATTCAATCTTTAATTATCCCACAGCTGATGAGCTGATATACCAGAGTGCCTAATGCGAGTTTATTCACTATTCGATCGCGTTCACGTAAACTACAATTTGTATGGGAACTAGTTGTGGTTCATATTATGAACACTAGGTGGCGCGGTTTTTATTCCATACAAATTGTAGTTTACGTTAAGCCATTTAATAGTGAAAAAAACTCGCACTAGGCAATCTGGTCTACCCTCGAAACGTGATTAGGCCGTTTTCCACCACGCTGGCCAAGTGCATGTTACCGCGTTCATATACGCTAAAAAAAATTCTCCAAACGTAATCAACGACTGCGTAAACAACAACACCTGGCGATTTTCTACAGGATTCATTTTGGAGTGTATTTCAGAGCTACACGACCTTATTCTACCATCCCCTTTCCAATACAGGACAAGTAGAAAGACGCCCTTTTACCATCCCTACACTGTCGATTTCCCCTGGATACGTACAAAACGGTTCGAGTCCAAGTTCCTAATCAGTACAGCCCGGGAATGGAACAGACTTCCGGCTTCCTTGTGAGATTTAATCATGGATTTTTTAAGGACAGAGTGAATAGATATTTTCTAAATCTGTGTGCTTCATCTTCGACCATATCGTCGCTTACCAACAGGCGAGCTGGTAGTCAAATGCGGATTTATTCATTATAAAAATCGGTTGTCTGTAAAGTCGGTTTACTGACGATAGTTTAACGTGACAACGTCATAAGAAAATACTGATAGAATGGTTTCATTTTTCAAAAGAAAAATTTAATTTAATTTAATTTAATTTAAGTAAGGTACAAAAGTAATTGACAAATAGAAAAATATAATAGAATATAGGAAATCACAATTTCACTCAGAGCGAGGTAACGGCTCATGCGTCATGTTTTTTCGTGCGTGCAGCCGGCTCCATCGAATTATAAGACGTTGTCACGTCAAAAAAAACAGTGGGCCTAGCACAAATTTGACGTAAAAACACGTAGCGTGTATTCGATAGAAAAGTGTACGCCATTTACACCCGTCAGAAGCACACTAATGTCTTGACAGTCGTAAATGGCGTACACTTTTCCATCGAAAACTCGCTACGTATTTTTACGTCAAAGTTGTGCTAGCCCCACAGGTTTCATAACAATAATTTCGTTCAACGAAAAGCCAGTGATATGAAAATTTGAACATTATGTTACAAAGAATCCATTGGTACGAGTCGATGTTTGAACCCGGTACTTCAAGAATACGAAGCGGCCGTTCTCCCACTGAGCTACCACGGTTTTAAATATTTAGTAAGCAATTTTATTTCGAGACATTTTTTTTATATTCGATCATGTATGTATATATGCATGCATGGTACTTAGGGCATGAGTCTAAGAATCAGCTTGAAGCTTTGAACTCTACAGGGTTTACTAAGCTAAAAAGAGCTGAACTTTTACTATGGGACCAACCTGGAATTTGCGAAAAAAATCAGCTGTTCCATACATTTTGTCGAGTGTCGTTGACATGTTTCTATGAACCAGCTGATTTTTTTCGCGATTTCAGGGTTGGATGAGATATACTTTTGAAGTCTAAATTTTGTGAAAATTAGGCGCAGAGTTAGTCTAAAAGAATAAAAAGTGTACTTTTATTTAATTCGAGTATTTTATTGATTAAGCACTAATCAGACACTTGTACATGATAAGATATACGAATATTACTTTTTAAGAAACTTACATTCTATAAACCAATCAAAATATTAAACAAACTTTTTGGCATAATTCAATTCTAAAATGTCTTAAAATAATAATGAACATACACAAAAAAGATACATACAGATGATCATAGAACCTTCCTTCCTTTTGGAAGTCGGTTAAAAAGGTATTAACAGTAATTTACGTCAATTCTAAACACACACTTTATCTACATCTCATTTCAGCCGATTTCTGAGAATGTAGCCACAATTTCTGTTCTATAAAATTCAGTTCAGTTTCAAAATTATTACAACTAATTTGTCATCATGCTTTAACATACAATAAATACACAGTCTAGTCAGATAATTACATTAATACAGTCATTAAATTAGGCGTACTTACTAAACACAAAGGTTATATGAAAAGGGTATGCTGAGCCGAAACTTTTACTTATGGTAAAAATCTCAATTTTCTCATGAAACTTTTACTTATCCTTTTACTTTTACTTTAGTATCTTGACAGTTACTATATTACATTAAAAAAAATTTTATCAGATATTTTTTGTCAGATAAATAAAGTAGTTGTTAAAGTATCAATTGAAGAAATCCTTATCTTAATATTATAATATATCGTCACCGTAGTGTCAAAATTAAATAACTAACACTTTTTATCAAATCGACTTTATTGCAATTACGTAAAGTTGAAACTGCGCTGCGTTTTTTGGTATATTTGACGTTAAGGTATTTTGGATAATTCATAAAAAAATATAGGTTTAACCATATTTATGGCAAAAATAAATTACATCTAAACGGAAAATCATGTTTATGGTAAAACTAAATAACATTTGAAATAAATAAATAATTTCAGATAAATTACTAAACAACTTATAATAACATCAATAAGCTTCTTTATTTAGTTTTTCCACAACTCACTTACAGTCTTACGTAGTTTTTATATAAAACAGAAATAAACAAAGTCATTTGTTTATTTATATTATCAGTTCAATTTCCGTTTCCCTTATTGTTTTAAATTAAATAAGTACCTATGATTATTTACTTTGCCAACGTAATATCGTGAATTGAACACTACGAAGAGTTAAATACCAATCATTATTGATGTTTAGTCAAATATCTTAAACAAAACAAAGTAAATTATTCATTTTTGTGAGTATTCGGGGAATATAAAATTGGCGGGAAAGGCGGTAGCGCGGGAGGTGTGCCATATAAAGAGAGGACGTAAAGGAAAAAATCATGAAGCCAAGTTACATAAACATCCAAAGTGTAACGATAACTGTCGTTTTAAATGTACAGAGACATTTTCCGAAGAAGAGCGTAAAGAAATTTGTAAGGAATACTGGGCAATAAAAGATTTTAAGCGACAAAAAGAATTTCTGCTTAAACGCATTAAAGTGAAAGAAGTGAAAAGAGCACTGAAAAATTTACCACCCGAAAAACAACGCCAGTCTAGCCGAGAATATGGATTTTTTAAAGATCTCGAGTGTGTAAATTTTTTTTATGACAACGCTTTGTATTTCCACTGGACCCATTGAAACAGCTGTTAAAAATGTAAATGCATCTGGATCTTTCTCAGGTGAAGACCATCGTGGAAAACACACTCCTCATCATAAAACAACAGAAGAGAATGAAGAGGAAGTAAAAAAACATATAGAAAGTCTCCCTATTATGGAATCTCATTATTGTCGCAAGAACACATCTAGGCAGTTTCTAGATCCTAAACTTTCTATTGCAAAAATGTATGAATTGTACGTCACAAAAATTAAGGAATTAGATAAAAACCCCGTGAAGTTAAATATTTACAAAAAAATATTCGGCACTCAACATAACTTATCTTTTTTCCATCCTAAGAAAGACCAGTGTTGTCTATGCAATAGATACCACCGCACCCAAGACCGAGGTGAATCCTTAGAAAAAGAATATGAAGAACACATTCTCAGAAAAGAAGCGTCATTTGAATCAAAACAGATTGATAAAAAGAAGTCCGAAGAAGATGAATCTTTTTTGTGTGTCACCATGGATCTGCAAAGTCTTTTGCAAATACCATCAACATCAGACAGTGTATTATATTACTGTCTGATTTGGACCGAAGTTAATGGCAAAAGAGGCGTAGAAATAGCTTCGGCTCTGAACATGTGGATAAAAGACATACCTCAAGTTGTTACAGACTTAACCATTTATTCTGATACATGTTCAGGGCAGAACAGGAACCAGTACATGGCAGCATTTCTATTACACTTGGTCCAAGTCAATCCACAACTATGTGTTATTGAGCAAAAATACCTGGAGAGTGGCCATAGTTTTATGGAAGTAGACTCGATGCACAGTGCCATTGAAAGAGAAAAAAAGTACACAGAAGCATATTCTGTGATTGATTGGAGGAGTCATGGTTAGGGCGCGGTCAAGCCGAAATAATAAAAAGCCATCCCTTACAAAGTCACAGAGTTGTCATACAAAGACATGATAGATGTTAAGGAGCTAGCTTCAAAAATTATCAAAAACAGAACTCTTACGGATGATGGTAAAGAAAAAGTGCACTGGCTAAAAATTAAATGCCTGCGATTTGAAAAAGATCTGCCGGGCGTCATAA
This sequence comes from Alcis repandata, assembly GCA_949125135.1. Classification (NCBI taxonomy): domain Eukaryota; kingdom Metazoa; phylum Arthropoda; class Insecta; order Lepidoptera; family Geometridae; genus Alcis; species Alcis repandata. The sequence continues at coordinate 417,892 of OX421248.1, read as the reverse complement.
AATTTCGTTATGATTATGATGGACCGTATAAGAATATCAATACGCTTTATAAGTCGGGCAGGGCAACAAGAAGCGCGACAGTCATCGACATTGCAGTCCAAGAATTACCAAAGGCTTACCACCAAGCACTACCTATCTTTTACTATGGGATTAATATTGAAATCGCGAAACAAATATAAGCTATTCCGTACATTTTATCGAGTGTCATTGATAATGTTCTATGGAACAGGTGTTTTTTTTTTCGAAATTTCAGTGTTGGTTCTATAGTAAAAGATCATAATGGTGAGTACTATGATCCATAGTAAAAGTTTTCAATAATGATACAATACAATAAATAGGAAAACGAGTCGGACTCCGCACGAAGGGTTCCGTGCCATTATCTATAAAAACGGCAAAAAAATCATGTTGTATGGGAGCCCCCTTAAATACTTATTCTATATTGTTTTTTAGGATTTGATATAGCGGCAACAGAAATACATCATCTGAAAATTTCAACTGTACTTGGTACTTGGTGAGCGGGCTCTTTTCCGCAACTAGGCCGTAAGTCGGCCCTTTTTGCGTGACCAGGTGACGGCGGCTACTCCAGCCACCCGATGTCCTCCAGGAAGTCCAGCAGCTTGCGTGTCACGCTGCAGGCCTCCCGCAGGGTTCCCGGTTTTCCCAGGAACTTCGCTCTCTGGGACGCCACGCTTTCGCACTCCATGAGCACGTGCTTGGCCGTTTCTTCCGCCTCCATGCATCCTCTGCACAGGGGGCTATCTGTGACACCTATAGTGAATAGGTGTTTGTTTAATGGGCAGTGTCCGGTGACTATTCCGACGAAAAGTCGGAGCTTGTCCCGTTTTAGACTGAGGAGCTTTCGGGAGGTTCTCCGGTTTAGTACCGGGAAGGCCTCCTTCGACTGCCTGTAATCCTCCATACTTGCCCAAAGCTTTTGGTGTAGTTTGTGCGTTCTCTCGCGAATCCATGACCTGATTTGGCTGAAAGGCAGGGGAATCATTGGCTCCGGTCCTACAGGGCGCATGGCCGAGCCTCTTCTTGCCAGTTCATCAGCCGCATCATTTCAACTGTAACTATCACGGTTTGTGAGATACAGCCTGGTGACAGACAGACAGACGGACAGTGGAGTCTTAGTATTAGGGTCCCGTTCTACCCTTTGGGTACGGAACCCAGAAACGGCACAAAATCATGAGTACTATAAGCCCTTTTCCGCTTACAATTTCCTTATAACGTATAAATTGAGAAAGAGCAGTTAAGATAATGGTACTCTGTTTGTCAGTTGCTGCAAATGGCGACACACGAAGCCATGTTCCATCATTTTATAGTTCTTAGTTAAAAATATATGTACTAGTCAAAGACTTTAATGTGTTATATAAGTAACTAGCGGCCCGTCCCGGCTTCGCACGGGTAGACACTATAAATAATTTTCTTCTTTGATTACATTGTCTTGATATAGATATTTGGTATTGTTTTCAACTTCATGTTGATCCAACTCCTCGTAACCGTCTCTTACTTTTGTATTGACAATGACTGGTCCGATAACCATTTCTTCTTTGATTACATGATCTTGATATAGATCTTCTGTATTGTTTTCAACTTCATGTTGATCCAACTCTTCTTCAATTTCTTGCTTAATGGCTGTTGTCAATTCTTCTTCATCGGTTCTATCAGCAGTGTTCACGTGGGCGGATAGCTCTGTACCAAATGTACTTTCGATTTGTAATCTTTTGTAATTTCTATAATCAGATGAATACGCAACCCATTTCTTTCTTGTCTTTCTGTGCTCACGCGGAGTCATGTCTTTTACACATTTCCGTTGTCCTTTTTCCTTTTTCTTTAGATATTTTAGCCGTTCCTTTTCTTTGTACTCTGCCTGCAAAACAGGGTCATTTTTAATTCTTTCCAATCGCCTCTTTGCCTGTTCAGACTTTTTATTTGCAATTTCCTCTTTAGACAATGTTTTTTTCTTTCTAGGCGCCATATTCTACAACAAAATCATTGGTGTTATGTTTAAAACCATGCATCACACAGTATGACCATCAGTCCCTAGATGTGGCGTCAGGCCCTAGTCACTATTACGACTAGGGACTGACGGTCTAGGGACTGACGAAACGAAACAAAATCAAATAAAACCTATTATGGGTGATTATCTGAAATTTAGTTAACTTGGTGATAGCATCAATTTTCACATATTTATATTATTTTTATTAAATATTTGAAACTACTAAGCGGTGGTTCAAAGTACATTTAATTCGGTCACTCATTTTGACATTAATCATAATATTCCATATTTCCAAAAATTGCCACTTCCTACTCAAAATGTCAGGCCCTAGCCATGTAAGATCTCCCGAATTTAGTATTCATTTCACTGTAATTATACTTCTATGAGAATAATTTGATTAAACTCTATTTAGATTAGTTTACTATTACATTACTAACATTGTTATTACGATTTAATTTATAATAACAATATGTTTCATCATATTATTTCAAGTCAAAAAATGTAAGCGATAAAAAACATCAGTCCCTAGACATTTACGAAATTCAAAAAATCGCGGCATTGAAGCATACGGCTTTTTCATAACTCATTCAATACGATAGCATTGGTGTGAAGTTAGTTGCAAACACGACCCAAGCCGCGGTAGCCATTTTGTTATTAGTGCGCTCGCCGACTTTGCTGCGGAAACACGTGCTGTGCCAGTCAAACTCTCAGGCCCTAGGTAAGTCGTTTTAAAGATAATTAATTACTAATTGATGTCATTCCTTATTGTAAACATGAGTTTGGTCTGCCTTGTCATTTTGACCGCCTATTGGTTTTGATGTTGATTTTAAATAAGGGTGATTATCTGAAATTTGGTTAACTTCTGACCTAATTTTGAAAATGGTGTTTTTAGTTAAAAATCAGTAGTTTGTATTCTATGCTGTGGGTATAACATCTACTTTGCTGCATCTAAAAGAGCCAGTCACTTTACTTGGTATTTTTGATGAAATTTATGATTTTTTAAAATTAGTGTTCTAGGGACTGACGAGACGTGATAGGGACTGACGCCAAACACGGTTATTATATCAAATCACATTTTTATTGCAAAATCAAATGTAACAACAAATTATCTCTTAAGTTCACAAATTCTGTGAACTATAATCACAGGAAAATAAAGTATCAATAGTTCTTAACAATCAAATTGTACTTTGAGTTTAATGCTTAAAAACTAATAGTCTTTAAGTAATTAACAATTATTTTAAATAATCAGCCTTCTAAAGTTCTAAGTAACTATATTATAATTTGAACACAATATTCAGACTTTCATTAATTATTATAAGATCACAAATATTTCAAGCTTAAACTACCTAGTACCTCGTATTTTTTTTTAACTATTTGTTTCACTTCTCGTAAACATTAACAGGTTTTTTAAATTTGTAAAATACTATATTTCTCTTGACCATTAGATTAGGAACTGGCAGTTTTTCTATAACGTCTTCGTAAGGCACGTCGGCGATATCATTATCATTTATTTTAAATTCTGTGCCATCTTCATTACAAACTTTAAGGAATGAAACTGACAGCTCTCCATCTTCATCATCGTATTTTGAGCAAATTGCGGCGTATCGGTATTCTTTTCTCTTCATTATTAACTTAACTAGAACATAATCTCCACTGCCATAGCTCGTTTTAGACTTTTCTTGCGCAATGTGGCTCATGCTTGCTAACGGAATATCATCTTCAGAATCCGTGAAAATATCTGAAACTTGGAGCGGCTGTGTATTGGTTTGGTACGTTACAGTCCCCAAGTTATAATGATTACAACCAACATTATCACAGAAGCAACTTAATGACTTAAATACAAGTCTATTAGGGTTATAAATATGACCCGAGACTTGATGCACTAAGAGAGTCCCTTTAAACGGTTTCTGCTCTTTCTCATGTTCCTTGATCATTTTGTTAACTTTTTCTATGTCAACATCTTCGATAACAGAGATCTGTATATTTGGACACCTTTCTCGAAGCACAGCTACAAAGTCGTACAAGTTTGTAATGTCACCTCTCTGAGCTATGAGTTGGTCTGCAGTACGTTTGCATGTAGCTCCGATTCCATCTGGTGCCCCTTTCCCATGTCCTGCCTCATGGAAATTCCAAGTGTATTTCATAGCCAGTGGATAGAAATCCTGGATTCTGCAACCCAAAATATAAAACATTGTTTTATTTCGATATTGGGTTACAGAGCCGTCACTCAAAAAATGCAGGTTTTCTACACAGGATGGCAATCCTATAAGGACAGGCTGTAAATGTGCCCAAATAGCTCCAGCGCTGTGAGATAAATTTAACGACACAGTGCAATGAGATGTTACTTTTTCCTTTGTGTAAACCACCACTGTATGCAACGAAATTTGAGTCCTGGAGCCGCCAAAATGATACGACTGAATTTCTTGGTTGCATTTAGTTGTGTAGTTTTCCGAGAAGTCCATGTGAATTACTGCATCCTTTTCTGTAAGTGACTCTTTCAAAGATTTCATAGTTTTATATTGATGGACGATGTTCTGTTCATGTTGCAATAATTTTGGAAGATCACTCTCCTCTAACTGCATAACTAAGTCACGAGGTTTTAAGTTGTACATCTCTTTCTTGTACTTTGTGACGTATCGATCCTGTTTAGTTTTAATGTCCTTAATCAATTCTTTGCTGTGATTCCATTGTTTAACTGAAATGTCTATACTATTATCAAACTCCTTGTATGGTAAAATCTTCATCGAGCAGTCCTGGCAAGTTCTCGCTAAGCATTTTTCCGAGTAACAATCACAGCAAATTGTTTCCAGTGCAGTTTGATATGTTGCAAAGTCAAGAACTTTGGCATTTTTTAAGGCATCTTATTTCAAATTTATGTTTTCATGAGTAACACAAGCACAGGTGTCACGGTCTGTAAGCTGAGGCACAACAACCCAAAATGGACGCAATTTGCAGAACGAATTATACCCAATTTTCATCAAATTCATATTAAGAAATTTTAGATGCAAGTTTTTCAAGGAATCCAGCAAATATCTTTTTTGTTTTTTATTTTTTTTGCGTGTGATGCATTCTTTTTTTCCTGCCGCACAACGGCTATTATTGTCATCTTCATAAAACTGGTGTATAATTTCTTCAATTCTCTTGCTCTTTCGCTTAGCTTCATATTTTGTACGATTAAATCCCATCTTTTTATATGTAATGGCTTTGTTTCCAAGTCTCCATATCTTATATTTAAAGGCACTCGTAGGTTGAGGTGTTGCCAATTATCAGAAGTTAGGTATTGTCAAGCGGTTCTGTTCATAATGTGGGCATGTAGCTAGGTTCTATTAGACAAACAGGCGTGGATAATCGGGCGAGAGGAATAAAACCATTACTTGCAACACACGTAGATTATAATCTTGAATGATGTCAGTACAATGATCCGTTCAACTATGATCTCCAATGGATATTCTAAGTATTCACAATACAACTCAAACAGGCACTCCGCCGAACACGTAACGCGCATAGGTACACGATACAATAAGATTCTATGACCGCCACTGTAATTCCAGATGTAATTGCAACTATTGTAATCAGCTTTCTACGTATCAACCTTATTGCAACTATTGTAATCAGCTTTCTACGTATCAACCTTAACTATCGCCCTTGTCCTTGTGGCTCTGGTCGAGATTCCTAAAGTATCGTTTCCCGCCTTACGGATCGTAGTTGTGCCAGAGTGGTAAACGTCAGCAGCTCAGCAGCTGTCACTGTCAGTTACGTTTCTTTACCACTCTAAATAAAGATTGGCTCAGAGCGCCGACACGGCCTCTCCTGACTATCGCACGTCCTCGTGCGCCTTCTTCTCGTGGTCTTCCAGCAATCCCTCTCCATAGCATCTCTGAACCCAGCAAGTCTTCATGCAACTGCTTCTCCATAGCATCTCTGATACTCCACCAAGCTCGTCAACACTTATCCAGTGTTAATCTTCCATTTGATCTGCAAAGACAAAACACACCTGGTAAACTATTCTATGGAAGCTCGTCCATCACTGACACATCTCTATTTGTCACCCACCGAATAGAACCTTTCCACATACAAGTTACAACCACAAACACTGGACCGGACAACTGTACTCAGGCGTCCCTTCGACCAGTCATCATTTCTCATGATGACATGGACCGGACAACTCGACCCAGGCGTCCTTTCGACCAGTCATCATTTCTCATGATGACATGGACCGGACAACCCATAAGCGTCCCTTCGACCAGCTCTCCAAATGCCACCCCAAACCAGGCTAGTGGTCTGATCCGGAACATTGACCTGCATAAGCCAGCTCCTTAGACCTCCCACTAGCTGCACACATCAATATCGTACATGGGGACATCCGATGCTCCCCAGCCAGTATTGTCGGCCTCTACACAACACAGTCACTATTCCCAAAAAAAGGCCAGCATGCAGTTAATATGAGAATGACCACAGACAGTACACAGGGTTTACACATAAAACAAATATTCAGTAGAACAAATTATCTAATGATTATGCTCGCATATGTGAACCAGCTCCAACAATTCTACTGATCATCATCATCATCTCTTAATATGAACAAACTAGAATGATTCTATTGATCATTACATTCACAATTTCACATATGTGACGAACAATCAAAGACAGTAAAGGAACAAGCTCACCGGATATTGTGTTCAAGCAACATGAGGATGGTCTAAGTTCACGGAGTGAACCTTTACAAGCCGCTGCTCGGTCGATCTCTCCGTGTCCATCTGGACACACTTTTGCAACATGTCATGTCTTTCTGCGCACAAGCTCAGTAATTAGTCTTGCTTTATCTAGACTCATAGACACCAACGTTTGGTTCGCTGTCTTCTATGCAGCAGTAATATCTTCTCAAATCTTTATACTTCTGCTCCGGCATCTCAGGATCAAATTAGATCAGTTCTATTGCCTTCTTTGCAATTTTTTTTCTTTTGTTTTGTTGTTTGTTGTCTCAGGATCAGAGCGGCTACTGAGAGTGTTTCAACTGGATTTGATCTAGAAAGAGACCTAGAATCGATCTACATGTCTTAACGCCATCACGGCCTCCTGATAGTTCACTGGACGATTCACTAATAGTTCATGGGTATCACAAGTACCTACCCGTGGAAGGATTGACACTGACAACATTGTCAAGTTCCTTGACCTCAAATTTACTATCTTTCTTCCTATCAGTCATTGATATTGAAATCTCCGTCACCATGTAAATTTTTCAAACATCGGCTTCTGTGCTTTCATATTCTGCTCCTTTCATATTCTGTTGTTTGTAGTTTTGAGGTTAAGTGCTAGCCAAAAATCTCGACGACTTTACATGTAGCAAAAAGATTAGCATGGCGATGTTTTGTAGCTGCTGGTTTTATCCTCTGATCTTTGCCCTTCGTATCCCACTTCTGATAAAGGCACTCGTAGGTTGAGGTGTTGCCAATTATCAGAAGTTAGGTATTGTCAAGCGGTTCTGTTCATAATGTGGGCATGTAGCTAGGTTCTATTAGACAAACAGGCGTGGATAATCGGGCGAGAGGAATAAAACCATTACTTGCAACACACGTAGATTATAATCTTGAATGATGTCAGTACAATGATCCGTTCAACTATGATCTCCAATGGATATTCTAAGTATTCACAATACAACTCAAACAGGCACTCCGCCGAACACGTAACGCGCATAGGTACACGATACAATAAGATTCTATGACCGCCACTGTAATTCCAGATGTAATTGCAACTATTGTAATCAGCTTTCTACGTATTGTCCTTGTGGCTCTGGTCGAGATTCCTAAAGTATCGTTTCCCGCCTTACGGATCGTAGTTGTGCCAGAGTGGTAAACGTCAGCAGCTCAGCAGCTGTCACTGTCAGTTACGTTTCTTTACCACTCTAAATAAAGATTGGCTCAGAGCGCCGACATATTTATGTGTCAGTGGACTGGACAAAATCGTTTTTAAGCAGGTTTTTTTTTGGTGTGTTTCAATCTGTTTATCTAAAATTTGCCTCTGAATAATATCGCCAAATAACGCTTTTTTTATCAATTCTACTTTTTCATTAGGGTCGTTGGCCATTTCTAAAATTTTACTTTTTGGTGTAAGTGCCTTCTTATTTTTTATCATTCTGCGTTTCAGTCTTGTTTTTTTGTTGTTCGCTGGCAAGTTTTTCTTTAAATTATCAATGAGTAAGTCCTTTCTCTTCAGTATACCATTTCTTTTTTTCCGTTGAATTAAACTCCTCCTTCTAGCTTCAGCTCCTCTTTTATTATTTAATAAAGGAATCTCAGGAATAATTTCCTCATCCGATGATGGCGGCGTATTTTGGTCCACGTATTTATCAGTATTTTCACGAATCTTTTGTTTTTTTCTATAATCAGATGAATACGCAACCCATTTCTTTCTTGTCTTTCTGTGCTCACGCGGAGTCATGTCTTTTACACATTTCCGTTGTCCTTTTTCCTTTTTCTTTAGATATTTTAGCCGTTCCTTTTCTTTGTACTCTGCCAGCAAAACAGGGTCATTTTTAATTCTTTCCAATCGCCTCTTTGCCTGTTCAGACTTTTTATTTGCAATTTCCTCTTTAGACAATGTTTTTTTCTTTCTAGGCGCCATATTCTACAACAAAATCATTGGTGTTATGTTTAAAACCATGCATCACATAGTATGACCATCAGTCCCTAGATGTGGCGTCAGGCCCTAGTCACTATTACGACTAGGGACTGACGGTCTAGGGACTGACGAAACGAAACAAAATCAAATAAAACCTATTATTTAAATTCAACATCAAAACCAATAGGCGGTCAAAATGACAAGGCAGACCAAACTCATGTTTACAATAAGGAATGAGATCAATTAGTAATTAATTATCTTTAAAACGACTTACCTAGGGCCTGAGAGTTTGACTGGCACAGCACGTGTTTCCGCAGCAAAGTCGGCGAGCGCACTAATAACAAAATGGCTACCGCGGCTTGGGTCGTGTTTGCAACTAACTTCACACCAATGCTATCGTATTGAATGAGTTATGAAAAAGCCGTATGCTTCAATGCCGCGATTTCTTGAATTTCGTAAATGACTAGGGACTGATGTTTTTTATCGCTTACATTTTTTAACTTGAAATAATATGATGAAACATATTGTTATTATAAATTAAATCGTAATAACAATGTTAGTAATGTAATAGTAAACTAATCTAAATAGAGTTTAATCAAATTATTCTCATAGAAATATAATTACAGTGAAATGAATACTAAATTCGGGAGATCTTACATGGCTAGGGCCTGACATTTTGAGTAGGAAGTGGCAATTTTTGGAAATATGGAATATTATGATTAATGTCAAAATGAGTGACCGAATTAAATGTACTTTGAACCACCGCTTAGTAGTTTCAAATATTTAATAAAAATAATTTAAATATGTGAAAATTGATGCTATCACCAAGTTAACCAAATTTCAGATAATCACCCATATAGATCTTCGGTATTGTTTTCAACTTGATATTGATACAACTCCTCGTAACCGTCTCTTACTTTTGTATTGACAATGACTGGTCCGATAACCATTTCTTCTTTGATTACAGTGTCTTGATATAGATATTTGGTATTGTTTTCAACTTCATGTTGATCCAACTCCTCGTAACCGTCTCTTACTTTTGTATTGACAATGACTGGTCCGATAACCATTTCTTCTTTGATTACATGATCTTGATATAGATCTTCTGTATTGTTTTCAACTTCATGTTGATCCAACTCTTCTTCAATTTCTTGCTTAATGGCTGTTGTCAATTCTTCTTCATCGGTTCTATCAGCAGTGTTCACGTGGGCGGATAGCTCTGTACCAAATATACTTTCGATTTGTAATCTTGCGTAAGTGTGGTCATGCTCTGTAATTCTTGTGTAATCAACTGGAAGTAAAATAATAGAAAGTGAACAATAATGTTGGCCATACTATGTACTAGTAAATGACATGCAAAACTTTAAAATCAATTGTCCTTAGATTCTTATTAAATGTCCTTAGATTCTTATTAAATGATTTTGGTTTATTAACCCATTTTAGGCCCATGTTTGAAAGCATAAGTTGACAGATCAAATTTTTCAAAAAGTATTGATGTCTTTGTCTAATAGGTTGCAATGACAAAGACAGATATATTGTTAGTTAGTCAAATAAAGCTTTCAGACTTGGGTCCTTCCAATCCCTTGATATAATAAAGCTACATCAGACTTCAACATCTATTTAAAGCTAAGTATTAAAAAGTACCTCCATCGGGCCGTCTTGATTCTGTACTAAAGTTGAAATACCGTGGAAGAACTCCATCCTTTAAATAGAGTGGGCCTCGCACAAACCTGAACCTCATCCAGTTTCTCACATCATTCTCTATCTGAAAATAAAAATATAAACTTTGAAAGTAAACATAAAATAGCAGGCGGCTGACACACCCGTAATGGATATGAATGAAATTTCGTATGGATTCATATTCTTTTTTGGAATGCAGGCTTAGGTTCTGGTGTCCGAGCCAAGTGTTGTTCTGTGTTCCCGTTAGAAGGGCATTGTTTCCAGTGAAATTAAAGGGCAAATGGGAGATTAAACAACTTATATCTCAGGGTGACGAGCGCAGTGTTGCGCCATGCAGGGCTTGAATTCTGCTAGTTCAAAATTCCTGTTATGGGCAAACATGACGTTTGACAACAGGCAAGCGATTTGCTCATCTCGTCACTCAATTACATAAAAAAAAGTGTTACCCGAGCCAACTCAGCTCCTTAACACTTTGACTGCGGCTAGTAATCACATGGGCTAGCCCCAGGCGCGGCTAATAGTTAAACGCCCTGGCACAACTGCTCCAGTGGCAAAGATGGTGTGTTATTGGTATTGATACGTTCAACTTATACCTTGGATTTATATCCCAAACAATGTAGCAGCTGTAGGCTGCAACTAGTAACGCAACACATAACTCCAATATTATACGAAAGTTTGTGAATGAAAGCGTGTATGTATGCTTGTTCCTTCTTCATGCAGTCACGGATTCCGATGAAATTTGGTTTGAAGCTTACACTCACGCAAAGCTTACTTTTTATTTCAAGATATTGGAGACTCTTGTAGTAGCATGTGGAACCATCATACGCAGCTAAAACTTACGTCAAAATGATCCTCACAGCATCTAAAAACTGTCTTTGGAGAAATATTTGTTCTCCTGCCCAATTTCATCCAAACGTCTCTAATGGCTGGGTCTTTAGGTACGGTTACAAATAATTTGTTAGGATTCTTTAGAGAATTAGAACGACACCCGGATACATAACAATATATTTGGGGTCGTTTTCGCAATTTTTTAACGTCTATTTGTGTAGAATTATCCATCGACGAACTGGCTAGTATTTGAAATTTTTGAAATAATATTAACTTGAACTATTTACGTTAACTGTGATCAGTAATTTACTAAAGGGATTTCTCAATTAATACAGTACTACTCTGAGGGATTCGATTTACTGATTTTATTTTTTATTCTCAGTTTTTATTACAAAAAATAAAAACCAGTGTTGCTTGAGATCTTTTTCCAAAAGTTACGGTACATTTTTCGCAAAGTTTGACAAATAAAAAAGTAACGAAAATTCACCTTATACGACACAAACCACGCATACTGTTTTCCATCGGAAACGGACCACTAGTCAGGAGGCAAACACTCTATTTGAAATCTCGTAGCCATCTCTTCCCTAAACCTACGACTGGTATGGATGCGTTTGTGATTGTCTCTAGATTACCAAACTGCCGCGCCGCGCCGGTCGTAAAGCTAAAAGTGGGGACGGGCAGAGTTATGCCGTCACAAAGATGGCGGCTGGGCCGATTCAATTACGCTATTAACTACATAACTACTGAACCGATTTGCTTGATTACATTTTACATTTTTACATTTACATTTTACATTTTACATTTATTGATTATGATGTAAAATTAAAGGATATCAAATGCACTATAATTAGTTTCTTACATTTGGCTATGGAAAAGATGGCTACGAAAATCAAGAAGGAAACGATTTGGTCAATTATTAATAGCGATGTGTGTCGATGTGCAATCTACCTTTTTATTGCAGAAACGTTGCATAAGGTCAATTTATAATTTACACAATACGGTATCTCTTCGTGACATTTTTCAACAAAATAATTTTCTCACTCTTACTGGAATTTACATACTAGAAAGGATGATGGGCACTTCGTCCCCGGTGTTGTATCAAGTCATGACATATGTCATTCGAAAGAGCATAACAATAGCATTATTTAATTATATTACACCAACCCTGAGTGACGTGCAGGGAAAAAGATATGACGGTTTTTAGATTGCAAAAAGTGCTGTTTTTTTTTGTTTTATAAATCTATTTTATCGAATTTTATTATCGTGTATGCATTTTCTGTGACTATTTTATCACTCCCGTATAACAATTGGATAATAATAATTTATTTATAAATGTTTATTTAGTTGTAATTATTTCAATTTTGTACTGGCACATGCCAAAATCCTTACAATGATGATTATCGACAGTTTTTGTCTGAATAATGCCATAATATTATCAATTTATTAATATTATCAATATTTGAAAAATTAGGCGAACTTACCTGTAAGTGAAGTCTGACTAAGATTATAAGTTGTCTTTGTCGAAAGCCCGAACCTTTCGTCAAACTAGTTTGTTTTTTTAATTATTATCTCTCCCTTTGCCAAGACAATTTAAGCGAGCGAGATAAACTTTAAATAATGGTTACAGATAAGAGTAAAGGCATAGAGCAGAGAGCAGTCATAGACTAAATGCAGAGATTTTTACTTTTTAAATGCTTTTGACTTTGAAAATAGTGGTCAATTAGGCCTTTTTTGCAGAGCCAGCCATGAATTTCGCTCAAAACGTCATAATACTGCTAACGGTGTGAGGTACTATCGATAAAATCGGCTGTTTCGACATTATTGATGTTCTAGAAAATAATTAAGAAATCTTATTGAGAATTGTATTTATTGAGAAGGGTAGTCGTGCTGAATCTGACTACAGGCCTACCCCGATCATATTCATTCTCTGCAAGACAATATACTATGGAACAAGCTTCTGGCGTACCGAAAAGCTAATGACCTCGTAAGTGACTGGCAGTACGGATTTTGCTGAAACTGGTCTACTGGTGATCTTACCACTCACATCTAAGAGACTATCGAAAACATGAGGAAGCGCTCATATCACCACCGACAGAGGATGGTAACAGAGGTAGTTTTAGTAGGTACCTATAACCCTATAAAAACCCCCTTGACCCGGTTGCCCCCCAACGCAGCCGGTTATTTTCTTAAGGTTTCCCCCAGTCTCAAAAAAAAACTATCCATAATAGACTATCCGTATCAGTAACACTACTATCAAACGTGTATCTTATATTATATCGATTCCAAAAGTCGTGTTTTTACTGTAGGTATTGCTTTATTGTTCAATAAAATGTCATAGTGCGCATCAAACTTAACCAGGTTAGTACCGCCTCAATCGAAAACTGCCAAGAGACAAGCTTATGCGCTTGACCATGGCTTCTCTCGGAGGCTGGATTTTTCATCCGCTGAACCGCGCGTCGGATATGCAACGGCAACGGTTTGTCGTCTGCGTACCCAAAAGCACCAGGCTTTAGCAGATAATTATTGTGAACAAGGAAAAGCGTTGTGAAGAGCACCGACCCCTGGAGAACACCGGCCTTGATATCTTTTAAATCAGATAAAGAACCACCAATGACCACTGCTCGAATCAAATAATCCCGCTGGAAGTTCGATATCCATGGAACAAACCAAGCAAACAAGCCAAACAAAGGGAGCTTGCCTATAAGGCTTTTATGCCAAACCCTGTCGAAAGCTTTGTAGGTGTTAATGGAAACCACTAGCTATTTTTATATGTTTTTCAGAGAGGGCATATTCAGCTACTGGATACATAGCGACTGACATAAAATGCCTTTAATCAGACAGCACTCTTAATACTCTATATTTCTTGCAAACTATTGCCAAAATGACTTCTACATGTTCCATACATTTTGTCGAGTGTCATTAACATTTTTCTATGGAACAGCTGATTTTTTTTCCCGAATTTCGGGTTGCTCCCATAGTAAAAGTTGTTCATAATGAAAATAATGCCTACTATGAGCCCTTTTCGGCTTAGCGTACCCTTTATGAATAACCCTGTATTCAATAATAAAAGTAATTTTTGACATACATGTTAATAAAATTCCTAATAATAGCTTTAGAAAGCAAAAAATCAGCAATTTTTTTAAATCTGAAAACGATCATATCTTTTTCCCTGCACGTCATTCAAGGTTGAGTCATACAATTAAATAAAGCTAATATTATCATCTTTCAAATGACATATGTCACGACTTGATACAACACGGGGACGGCAACCATACAAAAGTGCCCATTCTCCTTTGTTTGTTTAAAAGAAATAACGAAGATTATTTTTATAATGTTATATCTAGTCGTGCTAGCAGTTTACGTAGTATCCATAAGTATAATATTTGTATACCGCAAGTGAATAATACAATGTATCAGAAAAGTTCCTACTTAAGTGCAATAAAAATATATAACCATCTCCCTCTACACATTAAAACTTTAAAAAGGAAGGAAATTCAAAAATGATCTCAAAGATTGGTTAATTTTCAAAGTTTTTTATAATTTAAAAGAATTTTTCGAGGATGTGTAGCATATTAATGTATTTAGGCTTAATACCTATTAGATAATAAGCTACTCTAATGTTTAGTTTGCTATTAAATAGCAATATTGTACGCCCGAAATGGGAAAACTGTTGATACCATACTGAAATTACAAAGACCTTTGTACACAGTTATTACAATAAAATATATTCTATTCTATTCTATTCTATAGCCTATAGACTACACCGCCCACTGGACCTTACATATTCTAGTAATAAAGTTACCGAAATAAAATTGGTGCCAAAAACAAAATAAAAATCCGGTCAAAAGTAACATCTTTGTTTTTCTTTATTCGCAAAAACATAAGCTAATCGATAAAGAATATTTTTAACTGGCAGCACTAAAATTGGTAAGTGACAGTGACATTAATTTTTTTTTGCTTCATGGGTTACCTAGCGGTATTTACTCAGAATAATAACTAAAGTTAGTTATTATTAGTTAATAGTTATTATTAGTTATTATTAGTTAGTTATTATTCTGAGGGTATTTAGATCATGCCAACTTGTCACACTATTGTTTTTAATGCGACTTCCTAACATGTAACACTAAACAAAATCACAGTGACTCTTTGGACAGTTATCCCCTCAACGATTACCACTTTTATCTAATTTTACTTTTTATAACTTTTTCTCACTGTAACAGCGTGTTTAGAGGTTAGTCAGTAACTATGCTAGCTATGGTGTCATCATACTCGTATCTCGTATCATTTATATCACTAAGTATCAATGAAAATATTCAGATAAAAATAAAAGTATATTTAATTCATTTTATGCTTTTATACTATTATTATTAATTTGTGCTCATCAGAGAATATTTCATTTGGACATCTAAACAAGACAAACGACTTATGGGTTGTTATTAAAGACTCAAAGATGATATATAAATATGTAGGTAGAAACATACTTTTAACACGCTTTTTATGTTCGCTTCACTCGTATGTTTCTTTGTAATGTATGTATGTTTGTAACCGACTCTTTTGGGCGCGGATTCGAACCACTTTAAACGGCCAGATTTTGTTCAAACTTTGTAGATAAATATATCGAGGACCGATGAGAATATATATTTATCTATTAATTTCTATAGATACATTAATTGAGTCTTAGATCTTGAATCGCGGATTAAGTTTTTACGATATGTAATTACTTATCAATTAAATTTTACTAAGTAAATAAAACATTGATAGATTATTCAGATAGCTATAATTAGTAGAAATAATTTACACCGATCGCGTCTTCATCGCGGCAAGTACGGCAAGGAGCATCACCGCAGAGCCCGCAGTCGCGGGCGCTCCACTGGCGATTTCCTCAGTTATAGGGTACCCCCTGAGGTAGATCGCTAGGTGGTCAGCCACCTTCACCTTCGTTTGGGCTAGCTCTTCAGTCTCGCTGTCGTTTAGTGGTCTGTGGAAACAAGGTAGGTACCTTATTATTTAGCACGTAGAAGAAAAGGAGAGACCAAAATAAAACCATGTTATTGTTTTTTCCAGATTCCAGCTAACTATATCACACGATAGACAAAATAATGTTTGTTTAATTAATAGCATTGTGTTATTGTTTGCCATGAGTATGCGCTTGTGTGTACATTGAAAATATCTAACACTTAGTAATTTATATGGGGCATTGTCATCTCGTCCATCGCCAAACCAGGCAATGGTGTTTAAAATCATAACACATTAAAAACTTTTGTCTTGCTGACTATAACATACAAATAATATAAAATACCTACTTTCTTACATAACACACAATACTTATAAGTCCGAAAGACATCACCTTCTAAAACAGCCCAGTAAACTAGTGGCGGACGGATTTACACATTTGCCGCCAGTAGGCTGTCCTAAATTTTGCCGCCCATACCGACAACTACAATTTACAATACACTCTAGAACCCCCCGTCACACATCAATACTATGGCCCTGAATTTGCCGCCCCAGCTCTGTTGTGCCTCCGCGACTGGAGTAACCAATCAAACGTACCGTATGGCTCTGCAATGAGACACCTGAGGCACGACGTACACCGGCGCCAGCTCGGTGGCGTCCCCCGCGCGCGGCCCCATCGGAGACCAGGGGTCGTGGCCGCCCACCACCGACACCACGTGGTCGGGCAGGTGCGACCGGCCCGCGAAGAAGGCGTTCGTTCGCTCTATCCCAGACCGCAGGAAGATTTCGTCAAAACTAAAAAAAATAGATAAAGTTACGAATGTTACGATGAACCGTCTCCGATCTTTGCCTTTTTTCACTGAAATAAAAAAAAAGGAGAATAGTTGTTAATAGCGCCATCTAGTAGTTTCATCTGTACTAAGTTCTACTGTGAGGTTCTGATTCTCTTGGAAGGTTTTTGGAGGTCACTAGATCGATGTTGGAGGTAAATAAAATAGGGTCCGTCAGGCCACAGAATACATAAGGTGCAGGCCAAAGCGCCATCTAGTCATTTTCGTAGTAACTTCGATTGCTTTTAGTTTAGTTTGTAGCGGTTTTCTCATTGGTTTTGAACAGAATGCTAGTACGAAATGTATCGCCTAGAGGTAGTTAATTTAGCTTCGTCCAGCAATTATGTTTTTCCCGGAAAATGAAGCAAACTTTATTCATACAATACAAATGAGGTTCTAGTTACCACTACCACACCGCCACCTTTGTGACCAACGGGATTTTTTCCCACTCGTTAACTGGTAACGATTGAGACCAAAATCACAACCAGTAACTCTGTTTCCCGGTATTTGCCACCTCGGAAAGGAAATAGCAAACAACTCACTCGTTCCCGAAGAAGTCCCTGCACATCTGGTGGAAGTAGGCGAGCGGCACGGTGTGCTGGAAGGGGTGCCGGTCCCCGGACGTGGTCTGGTACCAGCCGTACTCCACGCACGTCTGGTACGTCCACAAGCGCACTGGGGGATTCAAACATTGCTACTAAACAGCTCAGATCAAGTAGTTTTTATTTTTTTTTCTTTCTACTCGATCTGAGTTAAACAGAGACTATGAAAGTAACTAGTAGACAATATACTGAGTAGTTTTAAAACGATAAAAATAAACTGAATGCTTTTTTTTATTCCGTTTTAGTTTTTTTTTACAAACAGCACAAATTCCTGCCTATCTGTCACAAAAAGTATATGTTTCGTGGTATTAAGGACATGAGGACAATCTACTTAGATTTATAGCAGCCAATTCTAAAGTATTTTGACCGAGCGAGCGAAGCGTCTCTACAACAACTGGCAAACATTTCTTTCATCTGTCCGGATGTTTGTATGTTAGTAGGTACTCGGGAGGTCTTAACGTGGTAATATTAAAAATGGAATTTATGTCTCCGTTTCATTTGCTGTGAACAGCTGTTCACAGAATAATTAAATGAGCCTTAGTTACTTAAGATTTACAAGATAAACCTAAATTAGCCCTGAAGAGACATGCAGC
Source organism: Alcis repandata (assembly GCA_949125135.1). Lineage (NCBI taxonomy): Eukaryota > Metazoa > Arthropoda > Insecta > Lepidoptera > Geometridae > Alcis > Alcis repandata. The sequence goes on along the minus strand of OX421248.1, from coordinate 399,786 downwards.
TTAGTAGTGTACGAGCGCCAACTTATCCACCAAGTTGGCCAAATTATGGAACTAAAAATTAACACCTATGAATTTTCTTCAGATTCAAAGAAGATTTTTCAGTAATAGGATAGTGGCTCCCCCAGTCAACTGCAATGATAAGTTGGTCGCTACTACGGGCATCTGCAAATCAAATGCCATTAGCATTGCACTTTGACCTGTGACACACGGGCGTCAAGAGTAACGAACTTTGAACTCGTTGCTGTATCGGTTGATACAGTTTAGTCTTGAAAGGTGACAAACAGTAAAATGGTGTTATCTTTAGTGATTACAATGTGGGCGTTAAGAATTAAAATTCTCTTAAGCTCCATTGATGAGGTAGCTCAGTTCGATCTTTTGTCATGAAATTTTTCATAGATAATCTTCTATCTTCTATACTATATAAAAATAAGTCGGGTTTTCCTTCCTGACGCTATAACTCCAGAACGCACGAACCGATTTCCACGGTTTTGCATTCGTTGGAAAGGTCTCGGGCTCCGTGAGGTTTATAGCAGAGAAAATTCAGAAAAATTTCAACATAAAAGCGGGAAAATCTTTTTTCACGCACAGGCGCCATCTACTTAAAATATTGCTTTGTAGTACATGCTATGTATCAGAGACAATGTCCACCCGTGCGACGCCGGGATGGGCCGCTAGTAAATACTATATAATTATATTAGTTGCTCAATAAATATTTATGAATCGGAATCTGATAATAAGAGTACAGAAAAAGATATAGTGTAGTTTCATCCTCAACATAACCGTACAAATGCAAGGCGTAGTTTTTTATTTTTCGAGAATAATTTAGCGTAAAAAAAAGAGCAGCTGTTATCTATCCTGAATACCCGTGTGTCGCGCCTGGTGCATAATCCATGTTACTGACAATTAAACCTCCATCTCCATTGCAAATAGTGCATCTAAATAATAACCTATTCATGGGACTGTTGTCCTTCTCACGCTTGCATAGAATGTGATCTCCTGTCTCTTTCTATCGATTGGTTTTGCAGTTTGGGGTAAAGCCAAATAACGAGCATTTGGCGATGTTGTAGCACCTAACACGCACTTAAAGGTTAAACAGAAAATATATAATGTGTCGAAAGGGGCTCATAGTAGTTATGATATGAACACGAACAAGTTTCACTTTAACTGTAATAATCGGTACAACTCTTAAATCGCGAAAAACAGCAGCTCTTGTTTGTAGTAAAAACCAAGTAACTATGATAGGTAACTATAATTTTTATTACAAAAAACTTTATTTTCTACAAATTTGTAGAAAATGAAGTTTTTTGATTGGTCTCGATTCTTCCGAACTCAAAGTTTCACATTCACTACTTAATTCCTTCTCTAGTCTTATGCACTATGCAAGTTTCGTTACGTTTTCCTTTACCGAAAAACCAGTGGTATGAAACAGCGATCTCGATTATTTTTTGAGTCCTTGTTGTATTAATTAAAAAGTGTACTTACTGACTGAGTCCGGATGTTCGTAGCTGGTGTTGGTGTGAGCGGCCACCACCTCGGTGTACCGCGTCTCGATGCACGGCTTCGAGGATATCCAGGGTTGGGAGGTCACCCAGCTGGCCAGCCGCTCCCATGGCTCTGGAGAAGAATAAATAAAATAAAAATAAACGTTTTACACTCATAGCTCACTAGGATAATCCTGTGTCGGGGATGCCATGGAAATCATGGAATACACAAAGACAAGGACTACTAACACCCAGACCTAGAACAGATATTTAAATTCATCATTCAAACAAAAAGTAGGAATCAGAAGTAGGTTCTAGGTAAGTAGGTCTAAAACAAGAGTTTATGAGAACTTTGAGAAGTTAGAATATATCTAGCGGCCCGCCCCGGCTTCGCACGGGTAGACATTCATTTTTTAAACATTTTGGGATAAACGTTTTGGGTAAGTGTGTCTTGATGCGGGAAATATTAAGTATTCTTTAATTTTCTAATTTTTCCCGGTTTTTTATTTTTATACGGTTTTATTTAGCTCACGTTTTCTTTTTTCTTTCTTGGGTCAAATTTAGTAATTCAAATTTCACCCTCTTCCTGTCAACCGATTAATCTGAAATTTTGTATACACTTTGGATTTTGGTGACAATACAATTATATTTATTCATTATCATTATAAATTCAAGATGGCCGCCGCTACAAAATGGCGGATAACGTAGGTTTTATCAATCCCATCAATGTGGGTATCAAATGAAAGGGCTCAACAAGCAGAATACAATATACTATAAAAAAATTGAAATTCAAGATGGCGGCCGCTACAAAATGGCGGATAACGTAGGTTTTATCGATCCCATCAATATGGGTATCAAATGAAAGGGCTCAACAAGCAGAATACAATATACTATAAAAAATTTAAATACAAGATGGCGGCCGCTACAAAATGGCGGATAACGTAGGTTTTATCGATCCCATCAATATGGGTATCAAATGAAAGGGCTCAACAAGCAGAATACAATATACTATAAAAAATTTAAATTCAAGATGGCGGCCGCTACAAAATGGCGGATAACGTAGGTTTTATCGATCCCATCAATATGGGTATCAAATGAAAGTGCTCAACCAGTATAATACAATGTACTATATAAAATAAAAACTAAAAACTAGAAAATAAAAATAGGTAAAAAAAAATTTTAAGTTAAACGGTTTTAAAAAACAATAAAAAAATGTACTAAAAACCAAAAAATAATAAAATAGATACAGTCGTGGGAATTATAAACATATGCATAGACTAGACTAAAATAAAACCGTGGGGCACGTCCCACGGTTTTCTTGCCCCACGGTTTTATTTTAGTCTAGTCTATGCATATGTTTATAATTCCCACGACTGTATCTATTTTATTATTTTTTGGTTTTTAGTACATTTTTTTATTGTTTTTATTTTTTGTTACTGGACTACTGGTTGATGTTATAAGTATTGACGTAGGTACCATTAGTCCCCGCGGTCAGCGCCTGGCAGGCTTCCGGGATGTCTCCCGGCGTGGCGTACTGCACGAGGTACGCGAATGTCTCCTGGATACCGAACCAGAAGAACGTGGCCACGTCCAGCGGCGTGCTGGCTGAGATCGTGCTGCAAGTGCTGGAATACACACCAAAATGCTTCATTAATTCGCTAATATTCATATTCATTTTTCATTTTGCGCGTCTTTCTACATATTCCATGGGTTCTTATGCAACCTTTAATCCTCCCACTGCTGGGATACAGGTCTACCCTCGAAGGGTGGTTGGCTTGAAAACTGTAAAAGCCTCAAATTTAAGAGCACTTCACGATCGGTGGCAATGTAAATATTTTACCCGATCTAATCCCAAAAAAACAAATCAAAATCCAGATATAATTGCGGCACTGAGTAAAAAAGATCACACCAGTTCACACCACCTATCTAATATATTTCAGGATAAGCAGTCAACTGAGCACTACCGTGGTATGATACTACGCTGCATGATGCCTTTTAAGGGTTGGTAGGCAATAAGTTGGTTCGTACTTATAGGGCGAGAGCAAGCCTTAAGTTCCATGTTTTCAGGTTTTCAGGTAGGTGTTTCCAAAAGCATCGACTTGAAAAAATATTTACCTAAAAACCTGTGATATGAGAAGACAAAAATTACTAACCTTAAGTGGTAGACTTACTTGAAAGCCTGCGAGATAGTAGCAGGTCCAGTGGTCGTGTTCAGCATCTCCACCAGCTGTTGCATTGCTATAGAAACGCTGTCGTAGCACGCCTGGTTGCTCTGTGTGCGGAGTGCCTCGCCTATCACCTCTACGTACTCTGAAATACGAGGAGAACAGTATGACGGATGTATGTTTTCGATCCTTTGGCCGGTTCTACTATCGGACCACCACAGCTAGGTACAAATAAACATCGATTCCAAAAACGCTTTGATTTTTTGTTGTGCGAACCGCCGAATGTGGAATACTCCGTTTGAGCGTTTGTTCCCTGATAGATTTAATATGGGTGTCTTCAAGTCGAGAGCTAACCGGTTTCTTCAAGGCAAGCGTGCTTCACAGTAGACTGCTTCATTGTTTACCGTCATTCAAGATAATGGTCAAACGCAAGCCTATCATCGAATAAATAATACAGAAGTTACCAATGTTTAACGCGATAAGGTTGAGGGTATGAATTACTGAGCTGACAAACTACTATCGGTCCCTCTCACTTACCGGGGAAGTCCTCCTGCGCGTGCAAGGGACCGCTGTCTGAAAAAGCTCCCTCGACGAGATGAGGGTAGGCCAGTTTCATCCACGTCGCCATACTGCCTGCGTACGAGCACCCCACTAGCACTACTCTAGCGTGTCTGGAAATGTACAAATAGGAACATTTTGTAACTAAATTTTCATATTCGCGAACAGCTGATTATATAAAAACCCTATAACACACTCATGAATATCTACGTAGAAGGGTGAGAGGTGTGGAACAGCCAGCAGTTGAAAAGTAACTCTAAAGATTTGTTAGAAGAAATACCTCTACATACAGAGTCAGACCTAATATATGTGACAGATAGCTTACCGCAGTGTCTTACCATCTTTCGAGTGATCTATTTGTCCTTTCACATCAAAGCTAGTAATTCGACCCAGAATACTTGTTCTCACCTGTATCGTCCAGACTCGAACTCGAAACTCTTGATGTACCCTATGAACTGCGCCAGGTCACCCAGAGCCTGGTCTACTGTCAGATAGCGGAGGTTGCTCGTTGCTGTATCTCTGAAAAAATATATACAGGTCTATAACACCAAGGATCAAAGACAACGGAATTCAGTTCAGGTTTGCGGTAAGAGTGTGCCCTAGTTCCAGATGTGGACGAGTCTACCACTAACGATTTTTAAAAATGGGCCACTGGTCCATGGACTCGTTTCATACTTGAACTAGTTGCCCCTTAACCCAAGAGTTCGTAGTACGGTCACTGGTAACGAGAGATTTTTGGCCGGCACAAGAACACCGACTTGGTATTGCGGTGGTTAATATAATAGGTCGGGTAAAAAGTTCCTTCGCATTTTTTAAAATAGTTTATTTACATTTAACTAAAGTATGTAGGTACCATTTTGTTCGATAACTTTTTGCCATCTTGTAGGTAGGGACATGATCTCATTGCTATAGAAATTTTGGGACTTCTGATCAAAATACCGCGACAAGTGGTTTTGGCAGTCCTCTCGTGATGTTAACCTGACACTACCTAAAGAATTCTGAAGAGACCGAAACAGGGGGAAATCTGAAGGTGCAAGGTCAGGACTATACGGCGGATGCATTAACATCTCCCAGCTAAACTCTCTTAATTTTTGCTGAGTGGCTAAAGATGTGTGAGGTCTAGCGTTATGATGAAAATCCACACCCCCTTCTGTTGATTAATTCCGGCCGGTTTCTCTCAACTTCTTGCTTTAATCTCATCAGTTGTTCGCAGTAGAGTTCAGAATCAATGGTCCTGCCTGGTGGTAACAGCTCATAATGAATAATGTCCTTCCAATCCCACCACACACACAGCATCACCTTGTTGTGAGCTAACCCGGGTTTCACCACAGTCTGTGAAGCCTGACCGGCCTTTGACCACGACCTTTTTCGCACGTTCTTGTCGTACGTGATCCACTTTTCATCACCAGTTATCAGCTTCTTCAAAAATGGTTCGGTTTCATTACTTCGTAATAAAGAATCACAAATGAGTACACGGTTCATTAGGTTTCTTTCAGTGGGCTGAAGTGGGCTCGTGAGGTACCCAAATATCGATCTTTTTTGTGTACCCAGTTTTGTTCAAATGCGCCAAAACTGTTTTGTGGTCAATTCCCAGTTCTTCAGCTACGTCGTAACTACTGATAATATATGCCGATCTTGCTCCACTTTTTCAAAAATGGCATCCATTTTATCCGTAATAGGGCGACCAGAGCGACGTGCATCTTTGACATCAAAATTTCCGGATTGAAAACGATTAATCCAAATTTGTGCTACTCTCACAGACACTGCACTAGGTCCATAAACATCGCAAATTTTTTTCGCGGCTTGCGTTGCATTTTTACCTTTTTTGTAGTAAAATTTTAAAATGTATCGAATTTCTTCATTAGATTCACTCATCTTGACAGTACGAAAACAAAATGAAAATCACACATTTTCCTAATTTGAATTTGAAATTATGTTCTTTAAAATTTAAACTTTCAATGATACCAAAACCAGCCCGATACAAATAGTATAGCCAAAGATATTTTATTACAAGTTCATACATACTAAGTATAATGCGAAAAGACTTTTTACCCGAATTACCGAGCCTTCCACCTAACGTGTCATCCGACTATCCGAACCCTGATAGCTCAGTTGCAAATGCTACTCGCGGTCATCCATTATATAGCTACCGCAGAACAACTCGGCTATTCAATAGAATTAGCCAACTTAAGTTCAAACTTCTTAATTCGATGCAAGAGATGACTTTTAGGTTGTAGGGGTCAATTGACGACCGCCTCACACCCGTGACTCAGCGGCAAGCGCCACTCAGGTCTGTCGCTGAAAAGAACAGACTTACCCGACTGCGCAAGGAGGCGGGACATTACCAGACTGCTTCAGAAAGAGGGTAATGTTTTTCGGATGTATACAAAATGTGGCAAGAGGCAGTTTTTGACGGAAATGGAGCCGAATCCTTATCTTTGCGCGGCGTGTGAATACTTTTTGGAAAACTCGAGTAACACTGTGACTCGTTGGAAACCCGTCCTATTCTCCATGCTAAGCAAGTACATGTACTTTGAAATCCTAAAATTTAATTGATATTTAGCATAATTCAGAAATCTAAAATAGAATGGAAATTGACCAAACAACAGCATTTTCAATTCGAGCCACCTCAGATGACGTTGTATTCCTAATAATAATAATACAAATAGGTGTGTATACATCATCGATCTAGTTTCGGTGGTATACATACAGACGGCCAAGTCAAGAATTAATAGACCATCGTAACAACGTTACTCGTTGGGAAAAAATCCTAAAACCCTGTGAAACTTTTCATTTTAATTTAATTTATTGTTATTTGATTATGGACTTCTGTGTCTCAAAAAACATTTAGAATTTTATTTGAATTTATTTGCATATTGAAAACTCCCAATCAGACGTTTTTTTCATACAATTATGTGAGATGAGCAAAGCGCTCGCCTGATGCGTTTGCCCATAGCAGGTCTGCGCCACCCAGAATATTGAACGTTTCAAGACCTTGCGCGGCACAGAACTACGCTTGTCACCCTGAAATATAAGAGGCCTTGCTTATAAAACCTGCTTAAAGTTAATCACTGCTTAAAATGGTCTGACAACTTCTTGCTGCCCTGAAATGTGGCAAAAACCAGACGAAGAACTTTGCAGTTGTTTCGCCAGTTGTTGCACTAGTTTTAAGTGTTATCCTTTTGTTTGTAATTTCTGGTGTGAATAATAAAGAGTTTATCTATTTATTTAACTTTAAGCAACGATTAAATTTAAGCAGGCTTCATAAATAAGGTCCAAAAAGTGTGAACGATAAAGAGTTTATCTATCTATCTATAATCTTCTCTTTGCTGGAACGTGGCTTCTAATCTGCGTCAGTATCCAACTCTTGCACTTCTGATTCATATTGTAATGAATTGATCCTTCCTGCTCGGGTGAGGGTTCAAGAGGACTCGAGTGGCGGAGCGCCGGCTGGGGCGGTCAGCCGATTTGATTCCCGTAATTGGACAGCTGATGCTGATTCAGATTCTTTATTAGTTTTTGTTTCTGAAGATATTTTCTTTAATGCTAATACAGGGCTATAAGGAAAGGGTATGCTAAGCCGAAACGGAAAACTGACACTCATCACTATGAACAACTTTAACTAGGTAGGTACAACTAGGTAGGTTGTACGGGTACGGTACTGAAATCGGTACAACACTGAAATCGCAAAAAATGTCAGCTGTTCCATACTTTTTAACCGACTTCAAAAAAGGAGGAGGTTATCAATTCGACTGTATGTTTTTTTTTTATGTTTGTTACCTCATAACTTTTGACTGGGTGAATCGATTTTGATGATTCTTTTTTTATTAAAAAGCTGACGCTTCCCATTTGGTCCCATTTCAATTTAGTCCAGTTCTGATAATGGTATCCATGAGAAAACCATATGTCTTAAATTTGAATTAAGTACGTGCGCGACAAATAGATGAATAACTCAATAGTCGGTCTTTTGAAGTCGGTTTTTGTTTTTTGTAAAAATAATTATTGTTGAGAGTTATTGATTTTTTTTTATGGAACAGCTGTTTGAATTTCGTGATTCGCGATGGGATAACCCATTGTTTGATCCCATAGTAAAAGTTGTTCACAATGATGAGTACTATGAGTCCTTTTCAGCTTAACATAGCCTTTCCTCATAGCCCTAATACTCGTTATTTATTTTTCCATTTACACCATTTTACCAAAACTCATCTGCAATTGCTAGGTGACTCTCATAGTAAAAACTGTTCTTAATAAAGAGTGGGTCCAACTAGTATTTTAGCTCAAAGAATCTAACAGCTTATATCAAGGAACCTTTTTGCGTTTAGCCTCCCCAAAGTTATATATGATTACGTTCATGTTAACTTAACTTAACTTAACTTTTCATGTTTTTTATGTCAGCTCTCAAATTGTCGATCGGTTTGATATTTTTAGTTGCCTCGAATAGCCGAGCAAAATATACTCCATTTTAAGAACACCGTTTGATTCCAGAGGTTTTGTATAAGCACTATTTTTTTTCTTTATGACATTATGTGTACCTATACCTACCGCCTCCCTTGACATCTCCCTACGCCCCCCAAGGGAGGCATGCCCTTCTGGTTGGGAACTCCTGGCTCATATCGTACTATCTACGCTCCGTAGTTTCACCTGCTATCTTACAGAAACAGCCCTATCCCATCCAGCGAACTGTGGTCAAACACCTAGTCTGCCAACCATAAACATTTAGACGTGCTCTAACGACGGGTCTGTCAATAATCGTCGATGGACCTTTCTTTCCCAAACGACCCCATTCTCACTGAAAGTTGCAAAGTCCCCGAGTCCTAATTGTCCTTCACGCAAAATCCCCTTTAATTCGGAAAAAATATTCTAACTGCACACCTCACTTCTTGCATACTAACAACTCGCAACTTTAGTCTTACATCTCTCATTTACCTTTTTCCTTTATGCTAAAGGCTACTTTCCTTTAACCAAACTGTTTTAATAAGTTAGCAACAAAATTAACAGAGCACACCAAAATTTGCGTTTGCTAAAAGCTTTATGCCTTCAAAATAAAGGTGTTTATCGTTCAGTTCAGCTGCGAGGTAAGTTTGTAATGAATTAAGAGGATAATTAGTAGGGATTAAGCGCTGATAAGTGTTACGGGTGCAAAGAGGCCACGATATCTTGAATATGAGATAAGTCGAGCCATTTTGTTATTGTCGACTAAATAGAAAACTATATAGTGGCTAAAATTAAATGCAATTTAGCCAATATTCTGTTTAGCTTTAGGACATCTAATCATCATTATCTATATAGGTATGTATAGCCTTCTCTTCCACTGCTTGGTATATACAGGGTTATACAGACAGGGTATGCTAAGCCGAAAAACGCTTATAGTACTCATCATTATGAACTACTTTTATTATAAGACCAAACCGAAATTCGCGAAAAAAAAAAAAATCAGCTGTTCCATACATGTTGTCGAGTGATATTGAGATTTTTTTTATGGAACAGCTGATATTTTTTTCGTGAATTTCTGGTTGGTCCCATAGTAAAACTTGTTCATAATGATGAGGACTATGAGCCCTATTCGGCTTAGCATACCCTTTATGAATAGCCCTGTATATGCCATCCGTGGATGAGATTGGCCCGAGACAGCGAAAAATGGCGCAAGAGAGAGGAGGCCTATACCCAGCAGTGGGTCGATACAGGCTGATGATGATGATGATGATGATGATATATGCCAATCGCCGGCACGGGCGGCTCTATCGGCTAATTTTTCCGATGTTCGATTCTGGCTTCATGAAAACCGAAATGGGCTAATCTGGCTTTCCTCGCGCCCGTGGTGACGCCACTTTAGCCTTCAGTTTTCGCTCATCATTTGTTTACGAAATTCCGTTTTTAACAACAGACAGTTCGGTCCTTGAACTTAGTGCAGCTGACAGAACGGCTGGCTTTCCTCAAGTCCAGGGTGACGTCCTCTGGCCTTCAATTTTTGAAATTCAAGGCCAACACTCCGCTTACCTTACCACGGTGTCATTGGTTTTACTACGAAAGCCAAACGGAAGGGTCATGTTTTTAGTCGTCTATGTATCTATGTTTATTCCACCGCAGAGACCGCAGCGCTTTAGCTAATTATCCGATTTTGATTAATGATGCGTCAATCGTTTCGTTATTATACAAATACATTTTCTTTTATTGTTCCAAGTCACTGACATAATTCCAACCTTATGGGTTGATTAGACGTAACGAGTACAGTGGCGAGACAGTAAATGGGTACTCTCGCTCGGCCGAACAAATCGGCAAACAAACATGGTTCTAGTGACTGTCTCGCCTCGTCAAACTGTTTATACAAACCGAGTACTCGGCCGAGGACACTGTCTCATCACTGTACCTACTCGTTACGCGTAATCAACCCATTAGTACCTAATTTACCTTATTATGGTCCGATCCGGTCGTTATTATGACATAGGCTAGATAGCAGATACGAACAAAAGCAATATGAAAGGTTTCACGTCCAAAAATTTGACATCTCTGAATTTTATTACATAGTTTGGTTACAATTTTTAACCGACTTCAAAAAAGGAGGAGGTTATCAATTCGTCTGTATGTTTTTTTTTTTTTTTTAATGTTTGTTACCTCTTAACTTTTGACTGGGTGAATCGATTTTGATAATTCTTTTTTTATTAGAAAGCTGACGCATCCCATTTCAATTTAGTCCAGTTCTAATAATGGCATCCATGAGAAAACCATATAAGTCTTAAATTTGCATTAAGTACGTGCGCGACAAATAGATTAATAACTCAATAGTCGGTCTTTTGAAGTCGGTTTTTGTTTTTCGTTTTGTAAAAATAATGTTCTTGTTAACACTTTATTTATTTACACAAGTTTGTATTTTTAACCGACTTCAAAAAAGGAGGAGGTTATCAATTCTTCTGTATGTTTTTTTTTTTAATTTTTTTTTTAATGTTTGTTACCTCATAACTTTTGACTGGGTGAATCGATTTTGATTAATCCTTTTTTTATTAGAAAGCTGACGCTTCCCATTTGGTCCCATTTCAATTTAGTCCAGTTCTGATAATGGTATCCATGAGAAAACCATATAAGTCTTAAATTTGCATTAAGTACGTGCGCGACAAATAGATGAATAACTCAATAGTCGGTCTTTTGAAGTCGGTTTTGTTTTTTGTTTTGTAAAAATAATGTTCTTGTATGAGAGTCTTTTTAAGTAAGAAAGCTAAACTCTACACAACCTACTTGAATTCTCTGTTACCAATAAATGAGGCTTCATACGGACCATCCTGATAAAAGATGGGGTATCTTTTATCTAAACTAGTACCCCACCTGATCCCCCATGAATTGATATTTACCCCTGATATTGGTTATTCGTGTCGAGCATTAGTTATTCTGTGGATTTCGTTAGATCGTCGCAAATAGGAACCGGCCTTCCCTAATTAATATTGAGTTAAATTCGAGGCAATTGGAATGAAATTAATTGTCACTATATCCCGATCACTAAGTATATCTACGATTGACAGAATGTCAATATGCTGTCAGCTGTCATTGTAAATCAGGTACCTACCTATATTTTGAAAACTGCAGTAGAAGTTTAAAAAGCTAAATTTATAATATGCTAACTAATATAACTACACTAATGTTTAAGCTAACATGATTATATTTAGCAAGTGACAAGAATAAATTTTCAAATCAATAATCAAAATTTTTCAAATTGCAGTCTTTCTAAACTTGTCCATACTACAGTTTTAACTAATTATTTGTGTTTTTATGTCGAATATGGCTTATTGTAAATTAAGCTAACAGTAATTTATCGATTGATTAATTTTAAAAATGCATTATGAACTTTTTATAAACGTTTTGAGCTTTTTGGGAAGGAAAATCCGTTGCGTATAGATCACAAGTAGAAAACACAGGTGACTCAGAGCAGGTGGGAAAAGTTTTCCTGTCCCCCACGTGGGGAAAAAACCCATCAGAATTGAGGCTCGCTATTATGTCCTTCTAATTGTATTGTAAAATAGAATGTTTATGAGTGAGTTTGTTTGTAACGCAAAAAGGGCCGATTTACGGCCTAGTTGCGGAAAAGAGCCCGCTCACCAAGTACCAAGAGTGTGTTTGTTACCGCGTATCTCCGTAACCGCTAAACCGATTTAGATGAAATTTGGAATGCAAATAGTTTAGGTTATGGAATAACGTACACTCAGAGCGTTAGTTATAAAGCCTGCTTAAACGTAATCACTGCTTAAAATTCTCCGTCTTGTTTTCGCGCCTGACATTTCACGTCAGTAAAAAGTTATTAAAGCATTTTAAGCAATGACTAACTTTAAGCAGTGTTTATGAGTAAGACCCTCAAAGAATTGAATCATTTTTGAGTTTATTTTTAATATGATTTATATTTGGTTTACTTAATAATCGTAATTATCTCTTAATAAATTATTATTTCTTAAAATGATATGTACTTAGATTATTGTTACAAAATAAAAACTTTACCAATAACAACCGACAGCAGAGTTGATTCCTATCGGTGTCCTCACTGAGGCGGGTTCCCGTTTGCGCCGCTCCGTACATTATCGGGGGTCGCTACAGTAATGTGTGAGCCGTGATTCAGAATTCAAACCACTTAATTACCGCCATCGCTTTGGGAACTATACTATTGTAAGTACCTATATAGGGTTATTCATAAAGGGTAAGCTAAGCCGAAAAGGGCTAATAGTACTCATCATTATGAACAACTTTTACTATGGGACCAACCAGAAATTCGAGTATTGTAAACTCGATTGACTGTGTCCTGCGTTTTTTCTCGGAAAGAAAAATACGGAAATACGTCATATACATAATTATCATCGTTCACAGATTTATTCCACTGCTGAATAATGTGTCTTGTATATAATATTTCTCTCTCCTAGCTATATCACCTGCCTGCCTAAGTCCTGCGGCAATTAGGTACAATGCTGTACCTCAAATCCTTACCACAAGCCTGAACTGAATCCCGTCAGTTTTTGTCTCGCTTTTTCTCTTGTTGATAGAGCGTGACAAAACTCAGGGAGTTAGTCAGTTAGTTTTGGCTCGCGCTAAGAGTTTGCAGTACGGCCTCGGGGCTTTGAAAAGTTATTGCTTACCATAACGGTACCTACTGTGAGTAACGACATAACTCAATAGGTATTTTTTATGATAAAGCTTTTTTCCGCAATTCCAGGCGTAATGTGTGCAGATGTGAAATCGGTACGTATTAAGGTCCTCTATCACTCAGAGCTGTTCCCGATCCATCTTCCCAGTTTACACTGTATACAGGATGCTGTGAAACTTGCGTCCGACAAACAACTGATTTCCAGCTGTTATGCTTTGAATTTAATTTTATTTGAAGTTACCATGTTCAACTAAATCATTTGATGTTTTCTCACAGGAGATTTTTATGTTTCTTAGTTTTGTAGTCCAAATATTGATATTAATAGAACCATCACGCAAGCTATACCCTCATATAGAGCTTGTAAGATCTTTAAAATCCGTCTCACAGGTTTTGGCCGTTTTTGTCTTAGGACAATTTAGGACACACAAAACAACCTACTTGCGGTAAAATACCATTTCTCGGCCCCAAATAACACTTTACCAAGTTCAGCAGATCGGGCACAGTTTCCACAGCACCCTGTATACCTTAATTAGAGCCAGTACAGCAGTAACCATGAATCCAAGTCTATTATGTGCGAGTGTGGAGGCGGTAGTTGGCGCGTGTGATCGCATCGGCCGGCTTAATTACACGTCGATATGGGGACGTCGGTCTGTCACACCGGAGTGTAGCAACCCGGGTAACTAGGCAAGTGTAGTAGAGGAAAAGCCTAACACTACGGCTATGGCACTCAGCCTATGCAAACCTACTTTACTTACTTTAGCACAGGGTAAGCCAAATCGAATCAATCACACTAAGTGGACCAAACTGAGTTATAATTTGAATTTTTTTTATGTTATTGATTGACGAGACGAGCAAATCGCTCGCCTGATGTTAAACGTCACGTTGCCTATAACAGGTCTGCGCCACCCAGAATTTTGAACTCGCAGAATTCAAGACACTGCGTGGCACAGCACTGCGCTCGTCACCCTGAGATATAAGTTGTTTAATCTCCTATTTGCCCTGTTATGCTATACTATCACGATATACATTTGAAAAGCATAGCATGGGATCGCAAGATGTTTAAGCTGACTGACCACGAAACTTCAACACGAAGATGGCACCAGATGATGATGATGAAGCCAAATCTCGACTCATACTTTTTTTTTCGTGATTGGCTTGCGTTTGAGCACCATGTTGCCTGGACGAGCTATGATGCTGTTTATGATGGACTCCGTCGCAGACCACGTCATTGCCCACCTATATGGTGGTCGTACGCAAGGCTATCATCGAATAAAAAAAGTGGCCAAAAACTAAAAAAAAGCCAAAAACGTCAAGATAGAGGTTTTTATAAAGCCTTTCGATAGGGTGTTGAACATCGGTGTAACAGGTTGCCTGATTTGACACCGGGACAAACGATTCCACTGTTCTACGTTATGCACTAACTAACTGCGCCGGGGTTAGGTCGCCTCTGTAATAACACGCTTGCCAGGGGTCGGTTTGTGTCTATTGGAGATGCATATAGGTAGGTGTAGGTAGATAGGTTTTGGTGACTGTCCGTGTTTGGTTTTGTTTGGCTGTGGCACTTGTAGCGTAGCTTGACTAGATATTTGTAACTGATCACCGATGTTAAGGAACTGACGCAGTCAGGCTGAAGATGGGTGACCGCGGGTGGCCTTACAACTGAGCGCTACCGTCAGTCCGATGACATTTTAACTTGTAGGCGCCGGTTGTAGGTTCTAATAACCACCGCCAGGCCATGTCAGAGGCCTTTAGGCGGCCTAAAACCTTTGACACCATGGCGAATATACTTTTTAGTATCGATAGAGCATTGCCAAACCCTGGTGAAATTGTCACGGCATTATTAAATTATTTCCGAGGAACTACAGCATCAGGTTCTTCAAAAAAGCTATTAATAGAGTCCTCAAAAGGCGGAACCCGTGACGCGCCTAGTGTCACAGGTCACAGGTAACGTTGATCGCTTACCATCCAGCGGTTCTTTTGTTTGTTCTACTATCGGTCTACCAAGGGCACTAGAAACCGTCACCGTTTTATGGTTGATATACCAAAAACTCGTACGAAACGCTTTGATTCCACCTTTATTGTGCGAACCGCTAGGGTGTGGAACGCTTTGCCTGAGTGGGTGTTTCCCGATAGATGTAATCTAGGTGTCTTCAAGTCGCGAGTGAATCGGTATCTTCTAGGCTCGCATGCTCCATCGTAGACCGTATCGTTGCTTAACATCAGGCATGATGGAGGTTAAATGCAAGCCTATTACTAAATAAAAAAAACAAAGAAGGTCTCTCACTCGCTAGGCCTGCTGCGTCCGTAGAACCGGTGCTCGGTGTAGAACACCGACCCGCGGACCGCCCTGGCCACGTCGGCGGCCAGCCCTGCCTGCGTCCAGCCCTCGTGGATCTCCCACTCGCCGCCCACGAAGATCACGACATTCACGACATACGAACCCTCACCCTCGAACTCTTTGTTGTAGAAGAAACGCTGGAAGATATCGGATTGGTTAAAACATCTAACGTCCCTGTTCGCAGTCCCCTCGATTGTAAGGTAGATGAGTTTTGAACAAGGTTTGAACTATACATATAATAGTTATAAGGAAAAGGGTATATTAAGCCGAAATAGGTGCATGTAACTCATTTTTATGAACATCTTTATACTATGGGACCAACCCTGAAATCGAGAAAAAAACAGCTTTTCCAAAGAAAAATACCAATGACTTTGGACCAAATGTGTCGAACAGCCACTTCTAGAGTAGGGCTTCAGAAAGTTTGCCTTACAATTTATGATTGGACCTACCCAACTTCTGACGTAAAAAACGTAGCGAATATTCGATAGAAAAGTGTACGCCACTAACGCTCGTCAAGAGCCCCGCTGACGGGATGTAAGATATGTTAGGGCCACAGATAACATGACTTACCATAGGAAAGGTCTCGGTGTTAGAAGCATCGAAGTGGTTGAGCCGGACCTGGAGCCACAGCTCCTGAGGCGAGCTCCTCGAGGACGACTGCGGCGGCGTCGGCTCGAGGTCGATGAGCGCCAGCGCGCTCGGCAGCAGGAGGGACCCTGGCCACAGATTAGATAGATAATTAAATAAACGTTTCACACTCATAGCTCCCCACTAGGAATAAATCCTGTGTCGGGGATGCCATAGAACACACACAAAGATAAGGAAAATTAACACCCAGACCCAGAAAATATATTTAAATTCATCATTCAAACATCTGCTTGGCCAGGAATCAAACTCGGGACCTCCGGCTTATAAGGCGGATACACTACCGCTGAGCCAAACAGGCCGACTAATAGTTACTTACAACGTAACAGATACATCACTCCATACAAAACCGATAAAATCTTCCAAATAATTCCCGGGGTTGTCATGATTTTTCTAGGTTTTACTAGTCATGCGTTTTGTCATTTCTTATGATATTGAGAGACAAGATGAGCAAATCGCTCGCCTGATGTTAAACGTCGCGTTTGCCCATATACCTCTACAGGTCCGTGCCATCCAGAATTTTGAATTCTTAGAATTCAGCCCCTGCGAGGCACAGCACTGCGCTCCTCACCCTAAGATTTTAATCTCTTAAGATGTCATACTTTATAGTGAATGAAGCCACCTCCTCTTCTAAATGCTAACAGGCGGTGAGGGCTACATCGGATTGGAATAGATGGAGGCAGATTACCCGGCTAAAGAGTTCCGGTGACCTTCAGCAATAATGATTGAAGAAGTTATGTGTTTGATCACAACCTCGCCTGATCGATGGCAACGATATGGCCGAAGATGTAGCACGCTTGCCTAGAAATACCAATTCACTTTGTTTTTGAAGTTTGTTAGTATTACATTCTGTGGTATTACTTTATTAATAAGTTAACAAAACTGAAATAGCCGGATAAAGCAGAAAACATTTTTTTTTTGGCGTCTAAGTATAGCATTTTACTCTTCACCAAGTTTTCGTACTCAAATTTTCCATGAAACAGCATTTTTTCAACAGGTAGGTAAAACATAAGTGTAAGTTATTTATCACCAGCTGTCAATAGTCCATCTCTTAATATAATCAAAAATCCTTTATAATAAAAGTTATTACATCTCAAGGATTTCAACTTTCATCACAAACTCAATAAAAATAATGAGTAAGTACTTAATCTTCAGAAATTCAATCATAAAACGGCTCAGAAACGAATAAAACTGCATTAAAATGGACATTCAGAGCCTTATAAAATCGGGAATAATAAAGTACTAAAAGCACGACGACTTGATATCCATAGCCATAAAATACCTTTTCTTTTTTTTTTTTTTTTTGGGGGGTGGGAAATCATCAAATGACCCCTCCCACTCTTTGGGCAGAGCGGAAGGGAGTGTCAGACTTCTACTGACCAAAAACCACCCATGTTCCTTCTACGCCCTTGTGACGCCGAGGCCGCGGTAACTTCTACCCGCAGCCCCGACGGGCATGGGCCCTCTCGGGCCCCTTCCATGTTGCTGACATCTCTTTGAGGCGCGCGTGGAACACGAACGCGCCGTCGACACGACCTGTGTCGTCATAAAACGGACGGACAGCGAGCTAGCCCAATAGCTCACCGTCCACAGGCCCGCGTCTACGGTGGCCGGAGGTCGTCACGTGACCCCCGACGCCCGGAGCGCCTCCCACGGCGGCGGCTGGGACGAGAGGTTCTCTCCCTCTCACGTTCCGCCACCTCCTTCGCTAGCATCACTGCTTCGCAGAAGGAGGCGACGGCGTCCCATTCCTCCTCGCCCCGGACCATGGCTTGCACCAGGGCCGGACGCGAGAGATCGCCGCCGCCGATCGCCGCTACGAGAACACGGCGGGGCTCCACCCAAGCGGGGCAGACCTCCACGGTGTGCTCCACCGTGTCCTCCGGCCGATCCTCGCAGTGGTTGCATCCGGGCGTTTCCTCCCGCCTGATTCGGTGCAGGTACCTCCCGAAACAACCATGTCCGGTGAGGACCTGCGTCAGACGGAAGGTAAGGGCGCCGTGGCGCCTCTCAAGCCACTCCTCAAAGAGCCATAAAATACCTAGGTATACATTCGGATTACTAGCTGACGTGAGTAGTCAGATATTAAATGCTGATTGGTGCACTCAAGATCAAGATATCGAAATCACGTCATTGGTAGGCCAATTTTTATGAGCATAATTTGTGAAGAAGTTATGACTGAAAGTGCTCACATTCGACATAAGTCACGACTCTAAATAATAATCTTCTTAATATATATAAATCTCGTGTCACAATGTTTGTCCTCAATGGACTCCTAAACCACTTAACCGATTATAATAAAATTCGCACACCATGTGCAGTTCGATCCAACTTGAGGATAGTTTAAATCTGAAATTATAGACGCAATTTTAATTTATTGCAAAATAATATATATACTGATAATTTTTACTATAAATTGACAAGTTAGCATCAACATACTACGGTTGCTATAGTTACGCAATGGCTTTTGACAGGACAACGTCTGTCGAGTCAGCTAGTTAAGTATATATTTTGAGCGCATTTAGGGTTTTTGTTGGGAGACTATTTGTAACAGAATAACCGTTATAATAGCTGTTTTAAAATTATTAATTTTAGGCATATTTTTTACTTATTGTAAAACTTAGAAGAAAACATCGATAATTAGGTTATTTTATTTATTAAATGTATTGGTACTTAATATTTTCGTTACAGATCAAAGCCATCATGACAAAAAGACATAACAAAATGTTGCTATTTGTTTTGTTTATGTTACAAAAAACTGATAATTTTTTTTTGATATCGGGCCACATTTAAAGGTTTCACTTGACATAATATCTATTTTTTATAAAAGTGTTGATGTTTTTGTCTAATAACAAAGACAGATTTATTTTAGTTAGTTTAGGTTTGTGGAATAAAGGCCTTCAAACATAGGCCCATTATCAAATATTAGAAGACCACTTAATCTTAGTTATTATGTTTGTGTGCAATAAAGACATATTTATTGTATTGTGCTACATACTCACACCAAATCATGATGGCTTTTTCTTTATATTTTTAAATACACTATCACGTCCCCCAGTGACGTGAAGAATTCGGCACTGAACAATTTTGCTCTAGAATGTTATCAACAGATATCGCTGCCTAAATATAATAATCGGTTTGCTGATAAAGCAGCTCGAACGAAAAAATTAAGTCAAGAATTTTAATTTTTCAAATTATTTTTTTTATTCAATGAAAAGAAATTCAATGGCCTATGTGAATCCACCAATCCGTACTTGGCCAGCGTGGTGGAATACGCCTATCACCCTTCGAAGGTAGACTTGTATCCCAGCAGTGGGAGGATTAAAGATTGCTGATGCTGATAATTTAATGAAAAAAAAGAAAAAAAGATTAAAAAGAAAAAAAAAAGAAAATAAGAAAAAAAAAAGAAAAAGAAAAAAAAAGAAAGAAGAAGAAAGATTTAAAAGTTGTAATGAATTAAGTTTTTGATCAAAGCTAGTGCTTTTGCAAGACGGAGAGACCTAAATATTAACAGCACAGTGCGAGACAGTAGGTGGACGGTTTAGTTTTGTTTAATTAATTAATTAATGTCAAAATTCATACTACGAGTATAAAATACTTAGTCTGTGTGTTTGATCTTCGACCTCTGAGTGCGTTAAACTATAGGCCGTTCTTTATTTTCGTTTTAGAGCAATCTTTGAACTTAATAAAAAAAAAACAAAGAAAAAACTAAAAAAACTCAGGCGATCTGAAAACTTTTATATACTAGAGCCAGCCTCGGCTTTGCAATCAAAGGCGTACTTATTTGCGATAAAAATACCTATTGTAGTCTATGATAGAGATTTTTTTTGTCTATTGCAACCGTTTTTCACTAACTCTATTATATCTAATTATTATATCCTCTGACTACGGATCTTGTAAGACGTTAATATTAGCGAAGCTCTGAATTATTGTAGTGGTAGGGCCCTATTGCAGAGCCCGCCTGGGGAAGTACCACACCTTTGCCAGTTACTCGTATTCCACCGCCAAGCAGTAATGTGCAAACATTACTGTGTTCCGGTTGGAAGGGCATTGTTTCCAGTGAAATTACAGGGCGAATGGGAGATTAAATAACTTATATCTCAGGGTGACGAGCGCAGTGCTGTGCCGCGCAGGGTCTTGAATTCTGCGAGTTCAAAATTCTGGGTGGCGCAGACCTGTTATGGGCAAACATGACGTTTAACATCAGGCGTGCGATTTGCTCGTCTCGTCACTCAATTACATAAAAAAATGTGAAAGAAGTGTTTTGATAAATAACAAGGCCCACGAACCAAAAGCAATGCCTGTTACCTACACACGTAGACATTTAGACACGTAAATGACGATGATAACGAAAGTCCACTTCTTTGAGTATTTTTCATTATTTTTAAAATACGAATTTCGTAGTTACTCCACTTTCTTTATCGGATTAGGTTAAGTACTATTATTTATCATTATTATTATATTATAATCAACGAATTAAAATGATGTTCTATTTCTAGATAACGATAAATGTTGTTAGAATATTTACCTAATTAACTCATCTGATATGATTTCGTTGTATTTGAGTTATAGCTGTGTTGTTACATGGGAATCGTTTCAGAGTTCAGAGTAATATTATTGTCATGTCATTATTTACTAGTAGTTCGAGGCGGACTAAACCTTGCGACCCCTATACTTTACAACCTAGTGACCGATTATGCTCACGTTTGAATTTAAAATTTGAATTGAAATTAACTACTTGCTTGCAAAATTTCATGACGATCGGATTAACGATATTTACGAGTAAGTTATTATCGGACAAAATTATAACATACTTACATAAACATACAAACACCAATCTGTTCTTCTAGGCTCTGAGACCTCACTTAACTCAGTCAATAATTATGTTTATTGGACCAGAAGTTAAAACAGTTTATCCGATCTGTATGAAATTTTGAAGACAAGTTCCTTTTTAGACAATGTTAAGTTCGGATATGAGCAAAATGGGCTGAGAGGTTGACGTACTTTTTTTAACAGGATTTATAATATTTACATTACTTATTTTAATAATTATAATATTTACACGACTACATCAGCTGTCTGTCTGTTTTCGTCTATGTATGTATGTATGTATGTATGTATGTATGAATTGTAGCCAAGGGCAAACAGCATCAAATTCGTCACAGCCATGTATCATCAACGATTGCAATTCCACGGTGCACCTGTCCGGCGCACGCGCTTGTATTGTTACACGTTTTATAATCGTTTCACGTGTTGTGACTCACCGTCGACTCGCAATGTCAATTATAAGGACTAAATCGTCTTAAAGAACTAGAAGTGCTAGAACTTACTACTACTACGTACTAGAAGTAGAACTTTAAGCAATGATTAACTTTAAGCAGGCTTTTTAAGTAAGTAAATATCTCTTATTCAAACAATGCCGATGCCAGAGTGCCTAGTGCGAGTTTTTTTCACTATTCGATCGCGTTAACGTAAACCACAATTTGCATGGAACTAGTTGTAGTTCATATTATGAACACTAGGTGGCGCGGTTTTTATATCATACAAATTGTAGTTTACGTTCACGCGATCGAAGTCTAGGCACGGACTAGGCACGCAGTTCGAGTAGAAAACTAAATTCTATAATTTACCGTTTTTCTTTTGCAAACCAAAAATCTTTAAAAATTGGCTCTATGCTCACTTACGACTACTCTCCTAACCTGTGTTGATACTAACTTGATACTAATCTGCACAAAAAGTTCGCTACCACACTAACCTGAGCGCGTGAGTAAGCGAATAAAATTATTCGAATGAGTCACAACTTTTACTGTTATGGAATAGGGTTTGTGCAATCGATTTCCATAGGTCGTAGTTGTGCAGGTATTTGCGGTCAATTGTTTTGTATGAGTAATATACCTCTACAATGCGGTAGTACCATGAGACGTGGTGTCCATTTAGGTAGCATGTGGGCGTGGCGTGGTGATTTCATTTGACAAGTTTTCTGGCGCGAATTATGCTACTTGGTTTGACATTCAAATCCTTTGCAAGTGACCGAAGCAGGGTTGCCAGATTGGAGGTTTTTCTTGCGATTTCGATGACTTTCTTTGACTTGCGATTCAAAGGTTAGGGATTCGTTAGTTAATTCGATTAAGATAATTCATTACGATTAATTAAGTTATTCGATTTTAAGGAAATGGTGTACAACTTTCATTCGCGTTTATAATATTAGTAGAGATAGTAAATTACAACTTACATTATAAAATAAGTTAACAATCACAAGTCATAATTAGTCACTATGCTTAACAATTTCTTTCCGGGTATTTGAAAGGTTTTGTGGTCATTGTAAAAATACTATTTGATATTATTAATAGGGGAATACTAACGTAGTATTAAATCGGCTATTCTGACCAGTTTCGATCACATTCGGTGATCTTCATCAGGAGATTACAACCGTGACGCGCTCGCGGTTACGCCTGGCGCCTGGCTTGGTTATTATTCCCGTATTATATAATAAAATGTTTCAAAACCACGACAGTTTTTATAGTATAGGTAATAAGTAATAATACTTGACCAACCTTATGGGTTAATTACACGTAACGAGTACAGCGACGAGACAGTAAATGGGTACACTCGGCCGAGCAAACAAATCATGGTGCTAGTGACTCTCGCCTCGTAAAACTGTTTACACAAACCGAGTGCTCGGCCGAGGGCACTGTCTCGCCACTGTGCTCGTTGCGTGTAATCAACCCATCGGGCAAAAGTTTAATTAATTGTTGTTAAGTTTAATAAATTGTTTATTTTGTTTACTCGTGTAACATACGTCACAGTCGGTGGAAACTTGTTTAAATGACGAATCGCTTCTCGGAACCGGCTACTGTGGAGATGACCGTCGTCTGACCGCCCGCGGCGAGCCGATTGCTGGCTTCCGGTCTGCCTTGCTATTGTTAAAGAATCTGCCTACTCTAATACACGAGGGAAAAGTTAAATTAATAATTTAGGCATGTAGTTTTGTTCACAATGAAGTTATGGTAGGATCAAAAATGCTGTAAGTGATTTCGATAAAAGGACGGCACGGCTGCGCTCGACTTGGCGGGGGCACTACCGTGACCCGAGATATACTCGTAGTATAGGTTCTGAGGATTTTATTGCCAACAAAGACAAGGTGGTTTTAAGATTAAGCTAACTTCTCCGATGATAAATTTTGGCTTCATGAAATTCTATCCATGTAAACGAAAAATAAAAATGATCCAGTTTCAAAATCATGTAGTTCCAAAATTGAAAGACCCAGTAATGTCATCTTAGGCTTGAGTAGATTGACCCATGTCGAATTTCTTGAAGCCAGAATGGAACATCGGACGCTGGGTTCCCAACCAGTCACATCAAAACGAGTCACAGTGTTACAGTTAGCCTATACAGGGTTATTCATAAAGGGTATGCTAAGCCGAAAAGGGCTCATAGTGCTCATCATTATGAACAACTTTTACTATGGGACCAACCCGAAACTGCAAAAAAAAAATCAGCTGTTTCATAGAAAACTGTCAATTGTCACTTCTGGGTTACTGTCAATTCTGGGTTAGTCTCATAGTAAAAGTTGTTCATAATGATGAGTACTATAAGCCCTTTTCGGAATAGCATATACCCTTTATGAATAACCCTGTATATAGGCTAACTGCTGTAACACTGTGACTACAGGCCGCTATGTACTCGTTTCCATATATTATCAAGTAATTCAGGGTTGTCAAGTAAATCGTGAGAAAATAAAACAAAAGACCACCTAGTCAGCAGGTACTTATTTCCGCATTTTGACTAATAATTGGCACGTTTTTTCATTCTATGTCATTTCATACAAGCGCATGACACGTAGGTATAAAGATAAAGGTTGAATTTTTCCACGATGCTGAGTTACTTAATTAAAGGGCTATTCTTTTATATTCTTAGGTAATCTTTCTGTCAGGCTGACATGTAGTTATTAATCATCTGTGGATACCATTAATCTCGTGAGAAAAATACAGAGATGAGTCAACGAAATGTTTGGAAGAACTGAAAAAGAAAATATACGAAGAAAAATAAAACTAAAGTGGAATATTTTTTTTTATTACCTTAAAATCCTTCGTTTTATAATTTTATATTTAGCTTATCTTGGACTAACATATTATTTGCGGTTTCAGCGATGGCTTAGCCGGGATTGACTTAGATTGGCCGGCTCTAAAACAAACGTTGTTATGGGCAAACGTGACGTTTAACATCAGGCGAGCGATTTGCTCGTCTCGTCACTCAATTACATAAAAAAAAACACTGCCCTGAAATTGGTCTGCTCAAAATACCGGTCAATCAATGAGTATAGGTTATACTGCTCTTAGTGTAATCTATTCGCGAACGGGGAATAGATGTAATCAGTCAACGTGCTACATGGTCTATGACGAGGAAGAACCCGTATGTTTCGACAGCAATGCTAGGATACAGTTATTTCTCATATTTACAGTAACGGTCACTTATTTAGAGTTTCCTATTATTATTTCAGAGCTGGCGATGACAAACGTGATAATAATGAGTAATTTAACACCTGGCTGGGCCGCCATTGTCTCCGTTGTTGGATCAAACAATAAACTTCATAAATTACGGCACTGACTTGACTATCAATTTGCTGACCATAAAGTGAATTGTGTCAATTGGTTTGATTCTTTCAATGGTTAATGTGTAACCTAATTTTGCATGGACTGCAAAATGAGGTTGTTATGAAAACAGTTTGTTGTCTGGTCCACGCCGAATTTTGTTGATACCGCAGGTTGACTGGACCACGCCGGATTTCAAACGTGGACAAGTCGACCACTAACGTTTTTTGAAAGGGTCGACTGGTTTTTTGGACGAGTTTCAGATGTGGACGAGTTGCCTCGTATACCAAAAACCTAAAACATAAAAAAAATAATTATATTTTTCTTTTCGCGATATTTTTTCGTCAAATGAGAACTAATATTATTACGAACTGGACATAAAAAGAGTTTATTATTATTATATTTTATCTATGCTTTGGTCAGCCTGATCCTGCTCTGGCGCATGGTGACAACACTGTTGGTGGACGAAGTTAGGAAATGCGCTTTATTTACGAAAAAAAGGAAGTGGAATAAATCCATCATAGGTAAAAATGTATCATTATCATCATCTGCCTACCCTTATCCCACCTACGTAAGGTCGGTACAGTATGTACACTTCTTCCATTCATCTCTATCATTCGTCATATCTGAATACACTCCCTTCCTTTTCATATCATCTTTCACACAGTTCATCCATACTTTCTTTGGTCGTCTTCTACAGCTATACCCATTCACACTCAAGTTCATTGTCTTTGGTTCCTCTTCTCTTCGCATAATATGCCCGTATCACGATAGACGATTACTTGTCAACTTTTCTGTCACTGGCGCTACTTTCAGACTTCCCCTAATATACTCATTCCTAATTCGATCCATTCGTGTTACACCACACATCCATCTCAACATTCGCATCTCCGCTACATGCAACCGTCTTTCATCCGATCCTTTTGTGGCCCTCCACTCCGATCCATACATGACGACAGGTCTTATGACACTTTTGTAAAAATGTATGAATTCTTCAAAATACTTTGGTCGAAGTGTAATAACACTCTATGCATCATCATTCTTCTCTAGTGAACCAAAGCAAAAAACAATTACACAGGAACTTCGCTTTAAAATCCTTATAAAGTCTAGTAATTTTAATGTCCACTTGAACAAAGTAAGTAAATATCAACAGGTTTTCTCAGAACAAGATTCGCGATGATTGAATCATTGTGGGTGACAAACAATGGTCTGAGGTGACTTAATGAGCGGACTGGAATTAATTAGTCGACGGTACGTAGTGGCGCTTCGAGATTGTGAATAAGAAACCGGATGAAGACACTTACACATGTATAGGTTAGCATGTACTTACTAATAAATATATCTACTTATTTAATACTAGCTGTGCCCCGCGGTTTAACCAGCGTTCTCCGGGATAAAAAGTATCCTATGTGTAAATCCAGACCATGAACAACCTTCCTTCCAAATTTCATGTAAATCCGTTCAGCCGTTTTTGCGTGAAAGAGCAACAAACATTCTTACAAACTTTCGCGTTTATAATATATTAGTAGGACTAGCTGACCCTTGCCCACTTCGTTGGGCATAATGTTAATTAAACCCGAAGCCATCGCGCGCCGTCCGGACCGTTTTTTTCTCCGATTCACTTTGCAAAGCGGACTACCACGTAAAAGCCTTTTTATTTTTCGGTTTTTTATATAACCTATGACACTCAGCAATAATGTGGCTTACTATTGGTGAAAGAATTTTTAAAATCGGTTCAGTAGATCCCGAGATTACCCCTTACAATTTAACAAATATACAAACACACAAACTTTACTTCTTTATAATATTATTATAGTATAGATTATTCAATCAACAAGGAAAGGTCGGAGGAAGGAGAAGACCAGGAAGACCAGAGTGTGATATACTTTGCTCGAGTGGATGTAATCTGGGTGTCTTCAAGTCGCGAGTGAATCGGTTCCTTCTAGGTAAGCGTGCTCCATCGTAGACCGCATCATTGCTCACCAGCGGGCGAGATGGCGGTCAAACGCAAGCCTATAATTGAAGAAAAAAAAGTCCAATGAGATTATTTTTAGACCAGGTTAAGAAAAAGTCCGATGTCATGTCGTACAGGGAGGTGAAAGCACTAGCAGAGGGCCGCTAAGCCTGGAAGTTGCTCCACCGAAAAGAGGAACGCTCTTAAATTTCTAAACAATCAATCAACAATATTTCGGTTGTGGCTCTTTTTCAGACCCGCCGGGGGAAGTACCGCACCTTTGCCAGTCTGTTATTCTACCGCCAAGCAGTAATGTGCAAACATTACTGTGTTTCGGATTGAAGAGCAATGTTTCCAGCGACATTTCAGGGCAAATAGGAAATTAAAATCTTATATCTCTCAGAGTGATGAGCGTTGAACGATGATACAGGGAGAGTCAGGGAAGTTATGAGTGAAAAGTCTTATATTATATTAGTATTATTATTTCAGTGTCTTTGGTTTGTGGTTATTTTGTAATCTATTTTGTTTCTTGAAGGTAGGCATGAAGGTGTCTACCATTTCATACTTTTCAGTCTCTTTGTTAGTTAATTAACCTTATTTTACATTTTACTCTACATTTTGTAAACATAGACTCCAATTAAGAAACAAATAACAACCAAACTTTAGGCTTGACCTGGTTAAGGATTCCTTACAAATAGCTAAAGAAATTCTCATATTTTATTCTTGGGGTTACCAGGTTAGAAATGTCTGTAGTTGATAGTGGCGATATTTTTTGGTTGTAATAATTTTGGCACGCGGAATGAAAAATAAATTGCCAAGGGCGCGTCGTGACATGGTCGTGGCAGGGTTCCGTGAAACGTGACGTTAAATACAATTTTTATTTTTTTCTCGTAGCAGGTATATTTCATATTCACATAGGTATGGAGTAGTATGGACAAAACCTACCGCGTACAGAATAATTAATACTTTTTTAAATGCCCATTATCCTCCTTGGGTAGTGGATAAAAAACCTAATTTGTCCTGGCAACACCAGCCCAGTTTCCTCTAAGCAGTATTTCCAGGTTGTCGCCATTTTCCTTTGTCCAAATATTTGTGAGCGTATTTTCGAAAACAAAGCCGCGCGGAGACGGCGCTAACTTTTTAATGCCACGGGCAAATTATGCGAAGAAGGTATCCTTCGAAACAAGGACCGAAATGTGAACAATACGGTACGAAGACCCCGTGCGGTGATAGTTTTTCTCTTTCGGAATTTTTGGGAACCTAGATAGGTTTTTCAAATGTCTTAAACTATGCGACAGCTGAGTGGTTCGTATACGGGACAAGGTACTGTCAAAAATCTTTCTCATTTCAGACTAAGCCTGTTTTATATTTTGAAGACCTGTTTTAAAATGTATCTATTGATCTAATTTAAGAAACCTAACTATCGAGTACCAACTCTGTATTCCACATTTTGTATGATAAAAGTAGCGTTATGAGAATATCCAAGTCTATTTGTGCTATCAAACCACATTCTGTGACAGAGCTATGGAAAATAAAGCCATAGTTTAAAAAGTTAGTACCCACCAACTTTGCCAACGTGCTCACGTGAAAATTTTATTGTAGACTGGGCAGATAATCGATGTACTGTTATAAAAAAGTATTAAAAGAACTTAAAAATAATCCTTAAAAAAAATTATCATCTCAAATATAACATCTATCTTTTTTAACTTTTCTCTCTTTTTACCTCTAATTTTATACCGGTTTCAGTCCTCCAGCAGTTTCTACGAAAATTGCTTGATTAATTTGTGCGGTTCATTTAACTTTTTGATACTTCTCGCCAGTTCTGTTTTACTTTGGAATTACGAGGATTTTGTAATTGTTTTTGTTGATTGTTACTCATAATAGTTCGTTGGCCAGGGGACCTGTTCGCGGAAATTTGAATAATTAACGGTAATTAATTAATATTTTATACCGCGAGTTGCGGACTAGTAAACAGATTAAAGCGCCTCAAAATTAGAAGCAATGAATTAATTTGAGACAATAAATCTGACCTGGGACCCTGCTTGAGCTCGAGATTATTGTGGTCAGTGCTCTTTTTCCTGACATTTGCTATAAAAGCGACAGTGACCGAGATAATATTATTATTTGACTCGCCAAAGGCCCTGAGCGTGAGCCTGTCGGTGAAAGAAAATATGAAACCTCGAGGAATCCATGGCATCGGTACCTTCTTGCATTTCTGAGTACTCAATTGGCTAAAATATTCAAATTCAAATACTTTTATTTCAGACATAAATGAGTCCATAGTTTGTTAGTAAACAGGAAAAAGACATAACCTAATGTTAGTAGGTATGACAAAATTTAAAATAAAAATGAAAATGTCATGTACTTACGAGGCATGTCGTGAGGAACCATAGTCCGCACGAGATGCCTCAGCACAGGAGCTTGCGGATCAACCGCTATTACTTTCAGGATGCTGTTGTCACTCCCTCGAAGCCTCCTCACCAGAGACGCTACTTTCTTCCGCAGTACTGCATGGAAGCCGTCAGTCTGGTAATATGTCTTTATACGTATTTTTAATGGTTTTAAATTCAAATTCAAAATAATTTATTCAAATATGGGTACATCAATGTACACTTATGAATGTCCAATACAATTTTTATGAATAAATTAATACACAATAAATTAAATGTCAAATGTCAATTTGATGAATTTGAATTTGATTTTCAATTGTCATCAAAGACAATATCACTCAATCTGTCGTCAAGTTCCTAACGACGTGTTACCGAAGTCAAAGAGAACCAGAAGCCAATCCAAGCCCGCGACCCTATCGCCTAAATTGTATGCTCTACTAGTTGCAACCCGCGATTTCATCCGCTATTTTTAGGATAAAAATCTAGAGATTCTAGAGTATAAGCTAGCTACATACCAAATTTCATCCAAATCCGTTAAGCCGTTTCTGCGTGATAGAGCAACATACATAGAAACTTACAAATATTCAAACTCACAATAATGAACTAGCGACCTGCCCCGGCTTCGCACAGGTAAGAAATATACTCGTAGACTACGTTATTTGCTAATAATGTACTTAGCTTTATATTGGTGAAATAATCTTTAAAAAAGGTCCAGTAGTTTTTGAGTTTATTCATTACAAACATACAAATCATTCCTCTTTATAATGTTACTAGTTTTTACTTGCGGCTTCTAATACCAAGTGTCCTATGTTACTTCTAATACCTCCAAGAATGATGATCGGTTAAATAGTATTCGAGTGAAAGCGTAACAAACAAACTTATATACACATTTATAATAATAGTTGGGATATACCTATGTTATACTAGTGTAAAGTATAGTTATAGTAGAACAACAAGATAGAAAAACTAGCGAGCTCTCTGTGTGTATTCCACGAACAATTCTTAATTGTTTAACAAAAGCCGTTCGTCATGGCGTCGTTCATCCAATCATCCACAGATGCTCCATGAACCTTGATCTCTTTATGGGGAACTCGACTGGACTTCCTGGCTCCTGTCTACAGGGTTATAAGAAAAGAGTAGGCTAATCCAAAAAGGAGTCACAGTACCTACTCATCATTAGGAACGACTTTTACTATGAGATCAACCCGGAATTGGCAAAAAAAATTTAGCTGTTCCATAGGAAAATGTCAATGACACTGATATTTTTTTCGCAAATTCCGTGTTGGTCCTATAGTAAAACATGTTCATAATGATTTACTACTATGTATAAGCCTTTTTCAGCTTAGCATACCCTTTTCTTATAACCCAGTATACAAGCTTTTATTTGGCTTGCCTTGGAAATTTGAGTCAAATCTTGCAACTAAATTTTTGCCCACTTCCCGATGTCCGATTGAGCTGAAATTCGGTTATACCTGTGTAACTCCGATGACAATACAATAAATAATCTTGTATTTAATATATTTTTTTAAATAATATCTACATGATGACTTTGTGTATCGCCTTACTAAATATAATATTAATATTAATTAATATTATAATATAATATTATGTTTAGTCGAAATCACATTTAAGGCAACCGCTAAAAATGGCAAAATGGAAATCGGTTCGTTACTTTATGCTCTGACTCATTGCGGTTTGCATGTTAACTATCAATGAGCAAATAATATATAAGTACTTACAGTTAAACATACCTACAGCATTACATTACTCACTCGCTCACAAATACTACCATTTACGTAAATGTACATATGTAGCTTCGCACTGATAAGAGACAACACGTAAAGCTGTTATCAATGACGTATGCAGTGTTTACGTTTGTGGTTATTGTTATGATCTTATAATAACTAGTAGGTCAGCTGTGGTTCAACCGTGGTCAGTTTCCTAGTAGCTGTAGATTACTCTGTGGTCGCAGCCAGCTTCGGTTTTACGTCACTGATAGCTTTTATTTTCTGTATTAGTGGAATGGGAAGAGATGGGTAGTCACCATCTTTGTATATATGTACCAGGTAGAGCGTAATTTAAGGCAAACTTATTTATAGAGTTTATATTAATAAACATTGACAGTGAAGCTAGCCTATTGGTTTAAAGTCACCAAGCGAGCTACGGAATAAGCTAAACTTGGGATTTTTTTTATAAATCCAGTTACGATGTTATCCGTAAGAGGAATATAGCTATGAGACAAGCAGCTAAAGTGGTAATGAGCTGGTAGTATCTTTAGCAGAACTGTCACAGAGACGTTTGCTCTCTGTTTACCTAAAACGCAGTAGACCCAAACGGCGGTGTGCCTAAATGTAACGAGATAGGCAAATTGAGTTTTAAGTTCAATGAGTTTTAGATCAAAAGCGAGAAGGACATAGTGAGACTTAGGTTACTAGAGATAGCCCTGCGACCAGGTGAAGCAACGGCTTGCAAAAGTCGGCTGGATGCGTCGATATAGGGTACGAGATGCAACGATGATGATTAGAAATACAGATTCAGATATAAGAAATAGCTCATAGCTCCCCACTAGGATACCCTGTGTCGAGAAGCCTTGGAACACACACAAAGACAAGGACAACTAACACCCAGAACCAGAACAGATATTTTTAGATTCATCATTCAACCACTGCCACTGCCCGGCCGGCAATCGAACCCGGGACTTCTGGCATATAAGGCGTATACACTACCGCTGAGTCAAACAGCTCGACAATAATTCAACAATATAAACCATTTTTTTCACGTCTATGCATGCAATTTGATGCGGATACAGACAAAAACCACAGCGCTCTTTAGGAGAGGCGT
This sequence comes from Alcis repandata, assembly GCA_949125135.1. Classification (NCBI taxonomy): domain Eukaryota; kingdom Metazoa; phylum Arthropoda; class Insecta; order Lepidoptera; family Geometridae; genus Alcis; species Alcis repandata. Next base: position 367,708 of record OX421248.1, on the reverse strand, counting down.
GGACGAATATTAGACGGGCTAGTGACGATGACAGGCGTAACATAATCTTAATATAAATAAATTACGTGTCACGTTGTTTGTCCGCTATAGACTCTTATACTACTTAACCGATTTCAATCAAATTTGCACACCGTGTGCAGTTCGATCTAACTTGAGATAGGATAGCTAACATCTCAATTTATAGTGTCTACCCGTGCGAAGCCGGGACCGGCCGCTAGTGTACATATAAATTATTTATAAGTAGGTATTACCTACTCTGTGAAACAGTGACTACCGTCACATAGCACTAGTGGAATACTACCATATTGTACTCGTACCCTACAATAAGGAAGATGTCAAACAAATACGTAGGTAGGTAGGTAAATAGTAGTAGGTGAATAGGTAATTTCCATTACACAATGAAATCCAATTAAGCTTGTTATTAAACTAGTTTTACGATGTAGGTAATTAATAATAATAAAATAGTTTCACCATCAGCATTATAGGACATACATTCTTAAATATTTTCGTCGTAAAACACAGAATATTGCTAAAGTCTTGTCAATCCAACTTTCCCATAAATACATCTTATTTTTCAAAGATCTTTGGTATTATTAGTTAAATTTCGGTTTTGGATAAAGCGCCAAAAACAACTTATGTTAAATCATACTCTTGAAGTGTTTGTGTACCTAGTCCCAAACTTTCAAAAAAATGTTTGGTAAGTGAAAAACATGCGATATTATCCTTGTGCTTGTAATGTTTGACTCCTACAATAAAGAGTTTACCTATCTATCTACTATCAAAATGTAACACCGCATGTGAACACTGGACAGCGCCCTCACGCATAATACTAACTTACTAGCACTGAACAATGAGTTGATTATACGTAACGAGTACAGTAGCGAGACGGTAAATAGGCATACTCGGCCGAGCAAACAAATCATGGTATTAATTTATGTTACATTTGATCTGAGGGTTCTACCGACTGTCTCGCGTCATCAAACTGTTTATACAAACAGATTACACGGTCGAGGGCACCATCTTGCCGCTGTGCTCATTACGTGCATTCAACTCATAAACAATAGCACAAGGACTAATAGTACTAGACGAACTACTTCACCTCATATACGTACGTTCCCTACAGACTAGGAAATGAGGAAAATAACAGGAAAACCGCGAGGGCGAGCCGAGACCTCGCGTGGTTCAAGAAGTGAACCAAACGGCAGATTCACAATTATCGGCACAACTCCATCGCCTAATCACGTCAATTTTCATTAGACAGCACTCGCTGAAGATTGATGCAGATGTCAAACTTTAATAGAAGAACGACAGGAAAGAATTTGGCAGATGTCGCTTAAGGAGGTAACAAAAATAGCAGAAGACCGCCAAGTCTGGGAATTATATTATTTGGACCAAAAAGAGGATCGCTTTTATTTAAATAATGATGAAGATGAAAGTATCGTGTTTTAAGCACTATTGCCAATAGTTCTTGTTCATTTTAAGTTACTATTTATTAAAAATTATACTGGTTTTGAATATCGTTAACGACACTAATTACAAGCAAGGAAGTTTTTGTTGAGCAACTATCAGCTACCGGTACGTCTTTTACTTTGCTGCTTATACTTTTGTTTGTTTGTACATAATTTTTAGCGTAAATAATGAAAAGTTAGTTTATCTATATTACTATATCAGCGCCCCTTGGTTTCATCCTTTCCTTGATTACATTTTCCGGGATAAAAAGTTACCCATGTTCCAGCTTATAAAATCTCTGTGTGCCAAATTTTATCTATATAAAGTTAATATCTACTACTTCTTCTTTCTTTATATGTTTTTTCTTCTTCTTTTATTATTATTTTCTAGGTCTGCATGCTTCATCTTCGGCAACATCGTCGCTTTCCATCAGGCGAGTTGGTGATCAAACACAGATGCATCGACGATTAAAAAATATTATAAAATTAGTAGGTGTGAGATCTGTCTGTCTACGTAGTCTGAAGATGAGTCGGTCGGGTTGTATGTATCTGCAATATTCTGTTGTTAGTTTGTTTGTTGATGTTGTTGAACCAATTTATCGGCTGTACCGCGGACGATGCGGAAGAGATTCAAGGACAGATCGATTGTGCGGACAATGCGGCGCAGACGACCATCGGCGCGGGTTCCGGACAACAATAACTGAAATTATTTATACTCAGAATGCTGTGTTTAAAGTACTGATCATGCATATTTCATGAACATTTATAACTGTAACTTTTTTAAACAAAAAACATCTAAATTCTATAAATCTGTCAGATAAAACTATGGGTGATCAATTATAAATTATAATATAAATTATAATTATAAACTAAAATTACAAGATTATTTAGTAAGGGTTTGCTGAGCCGAAAAGGGCTCTTACTACATTTACTTCGATTCGATACCATCACCGGAACTGCAAAAAATATCTTCTATTTTTCACACACATTTTGTAGAGCCGTATGATATTTTTAAATGATTTTAGCAATTTCAGGATTGATTCCGTAGTTTATTATAACATTGAATACAAGTTAGTTTAGCATCTTTCAGAATAATGTATCCTTTTGCATTTTCCTTCGTTTTTGTGGAGTTTCTTCCCTCTTCTTTTATTTTTTTCAGTTTGCTTTAAAATAATCCTAAAAATTCGAATTCTGAATCCTCCGCTGGATTAAGTGCGCCGCTTCAATTCCGCGACAGTCGAACACAATTGCCCTGATCCGCGCCGCGATATTTTCGGACTCGAACTCCAGTCACAAGTCACAATGGACTTGTAATTCGTACGTGAATGGGACTGAAGACCCGCTCGGCCGTGAATGGGCGCTATTTCTGGATCTTATTGGACTGAAATAGGTTTTAGGCAAGTTTTTGCTGCTTTTGGAGACAATAAATTTGGTAGCTATGCAATTGATTAATGGCCGGTTTCTTTCGTGGTATTATTAGTTTCTTTAAAATTAATTTGGTAGTGAATGAAATGTCAACGCACTAGCTACGCCTCTCGGTTCTCCTGTTTGTCTACAGCAGCCGTATTTTTTTCTGAATTAAAGAGTTTTCTTCCAGTTGCAGTCACCCATGCTACAACTCATCAGATCGTCGCTCTTAGCAATAAGACCGCCTTATTATATGTGTTTATCTCTTATGTATTTTACTATGTTTTTGATTTCATTTTTGTGGTTTTCATAAAGAGTTATTGTATTGTATTTTTTTTGTTCTATGATAGGCTTGCGTTTGACCGCCATCTTTCCTGATAGTAAGTAATTATGTGATCTACAATGCAGCACGCGCGCCTAGAAGAAACCGATTCACTCGCGGCTTGGAGACACAGATTATATCTATCGAGAAATACCCACTCGAGCAGAGCGTTCTTGTGTCTTTTGAATCCTTTAAAGTACAAAGGATGCATTTCATCGCATCCAATCACTTCTGCAGAATGACGTGGACACGGCTCATAATGATTTGCTTCACTGGAGCAGACACGGCTGAACGCTGAACCATCTTCAAGTTACCTTTGCTTTGTTTACATACAAAAAGGTACATAGGGAGCCATGAATTTAGATATCTGCTCGGGATCTGGGTGTTAGTAAAGTTGTCCTTGTCTTTGTGTATTCCATGGCATCCCCGACACAGGGTATCCTAGTGGGGAGCTATGAGTGTGAAACTTTTACCTTTTCCCTCCTAAGCTTACGCTGACATACGTGTATACAGGGTTATTCATAAAGGGTATGCTAAGCCGAAAAGAGCTCATAGTTTTCATTATGAACAACTTTTAGAATGGGACCAACCCAGAATACGCGAAAAAAAATTCAGCTTTTCCATAGTAAAATGTCAATGACACTCGACAAAATGTATGGCATACCCTTTATGTATAACCCTGTGTGTTTTAATTTGTTTAGGTTTCCCTTATTATTAATCACAAGACCCAGTATCTAGAAATAAATAATTCATGAGTAGATTTCAAGAACAAATAGAGTCAGAGAGTATGTACGAGTAACAATCTAGAACTTTACTTATCATGACTCACGCTTGAATCGTCTTATCAGCCAAGTTCATTAAGATCTATGTCACGCTGTAAGTGTGACGTCAGAATCACCACTAACCTCTCGATACTCGTATAAGCAACATAAACATAAGCACATCTTCATTCTCGCAAGCTAATTCAAGCAAAATAAATAGGTACTTTATTTTATTAGTATTATTATACCTATATATTGGTACTATAGATTTTTCTAAAAAACAAATAAAAATATGATTAAAATTTTATTTTTGAGTCACTGAAAAGTCAACATTTCACCCTACCATTGGTATATTTATCTATTACTAAACTCGCAGTATTTAAAAAATATTTACTAGAATATCTCAACTAATTCGTAAAACGGTAACAAAAACCAATTACGTACATTAGCCACGTATTCACTAATTAGCATACATTTGCTAATATTAAAATTACCTAACTCAATTTGAGTCGCAGTGACTCATGCCAATCAGGCTACGATATCTACTGACAGAGAAGTACCTCCCAGGCCTCAATCTCTGCATAATTATCCACAAACCAGATTCTCGCGACTCGACTCAATATTCCGCGAACTACATGACTCACTACTTGATACTACTTTGTTTACCGCGACACATGACTGGTGGGACCTCGTGACTCAGGCTGTGGACCTTTTTGGAGCTGTGGCGTCATATCTAATCATCATCATTTATTATAGTCTGTGATAGGCTTGCGTATGACCGCCATCTCGCCTGATGGTGTGCAATGATGCGGTCTAAGGTCTAGAAGAAACTGATCCACTCTCAATTGAAAACATCCATAGTATATCTATCGGGGAACTCAGGCATAGCATTCCCGCTCTGACAGTTCGTACAATGAAAATGGAATTAAAGCGTTTCGTAAAGGCGAACCATTAAACGACATCGCTTGTACCCTGGCTCATCAGGACGGGCTAAAAGGGATCAGGCAGACTAAAAGCACTCTCTGTAAAAATGGCCCATTTCAAATTTCATGATACCAAAATTGAACATCGGAGAAGTTAGTCGGTCTTCATGAAACTCAGTAGGCATGTAGTGGTACCTAATCAGTAATCACTAAGACCGGAAAATAAAAGAAAATAATAATACTTGACTGAATACACCTACTATTGTCGTTATTTTGTGTAGGTAATGATTTTTTGACGTCGCAATTATTTTTTGATTTTTTTTTCTTTTACTTTGCATTTATTGTGTTATAATTTATTCGCAAAAAATTGTATTAACATTAAGTGTACATTGATGTACAGATATTTGAATAAATTATTTTGAATTTTTAAAACTGTAATTAAAGCATTTAACGCTGGGCCCTACTAGTTCTAAATAAGGTTAAGGGAATGATGCAAGCTTACATTACAACCTATTGTTATTTTACCAAAACGAGAAAGTGAGTCAACACGCGTAGTGCAGAACGACAAACTTTTCTGCAACTTTGTAAGAGGGAGCCACCGTTGCAATATCCCAACAAAACTAACAGCGTTGCAGGGGACAATTTAGTTCATCAATTTTGCCACAGTTGCTGGTAAGTTGGTCACATTGTAAGTATTGTTTGAAAATGGCTGCAGGTGGACAAACAACACTAACATAGAAAGTTGTTTATTCGGTATTCTGTCGCAATTCGATAAACGAAAGCTTAGTTTTACCCGACTACGACGAAGCAAAAGGGAGGGCTATGTTTTTGACCGGTATGTTTCCCCATAATTTGAATATAACAGCAAATGCCATTAACACGTTAGATGTAAAACAACGTTGATAATTTTCGATATTTTTTTTTTGACGATCTGAGCGAGAACAGTATGCAATCATTTCATCAGTTTTGTTAGGACGTTAGGCCCAAGTTTGAAGGCTTTTTAAGACAGATCTAAATTTTCTAAAACTATTGGCATCCTTGTCTAATGGCTTGCAATGATAAAGACAGATATATTATATTTTTAGTTAGTTTAGATCTGTCCTAAAATGCCTTCAAACTTGGGCCTATTGTCACGTTAAACTATCGTCTCGTAAACCGACTTTACAGACAACCAATTTTTTGTTTAGCAAAAACTTAATTTTTTGGTTTGTAATCATTAAGGTAGAATCAACGGGACGTGGACGAGACGTCAGTGGGACGTACGCGTACAAGTATAATTTATGTAGTAGGCAAAATATGCATTATGCAACTGTTTTATCAGCGAAAACAACGCTGACGTGTTTTATCAGTATGTAAACAAATATACAGGTCAATGACTCGTGTGACGTCATACTTGGGGGTGTGTAAAAGAATATGTTCGTATAGACCGAGTAGCTAGCTTCGACGTCACAATTTTTAGGTTGGTTTAGTTGTTTTATAAAATAACTAGCTGACCCTTGCCCACTTCGTTGGGCGTAATGTTAATTAAACCCGAAGCCATCGCGCGCCGTCCGGACCGTTTTTTCTCGTATTCACTTTGCAAAACGGACGGAAACTATCACGTAAAAGCCTTTTTATTTTTCGGTTTTTTATATAACCTATGACACTCAGCAATAATGTGGCTTTCTATTGGTGAAATAATTTTTAAAATCGGTTCAGTAGATCCCGAGATTACCCCTTACAATTTAACAAATATACAAACACACAAACTTTACTTCCTTAAAGTATTAGTATAGATTGTCTAAATATTATTTCGAGGGCATCATATCAGTAAGGCGTATGAAATTTTGTTACTTTTCAGGAGACACATAAAATAAAACTGACTTACAAGATAATTAACTTACTTACTGACTTTTTATACTTAGGTGTCGTATAGTAATATTTTTAATGCGTCAAAATTTTTATTAGTTTTCATAGAAATATGGTTAAAAAAATTATTATAGAATATGCCTTATGATTTTCTATGAAAAATCTCTAAAAAATAAATATCGATATCAATTCGAGATCAAAGTAAAATTTAACAGTGAGTTTGTGTCTCTCCTGAAAAATAGCAAAACTCTATACATCTCTCTGACATGATGTCTTACGATTTATAGACACCAATATACTAATATATTATTTTTATAGGCATTTCGCTTTGAGTTACAAAACAAAATAAATATCTTCATGAGTCACAATTACTATAAATCTACCCGAGTACATTTCAGCTTACTCTATGAATTCTCTCAGCTTCTGAGAATCCGCTAGTAGGTATCTCGTTCTACAACTCGTGACTCATGAATGGACTTGTCATTCATTCATGGTTCGAATATTTCTCGGTTATTTGCCTTGTAGAGTCATCTCGAATACTATAGTAATATTTAATGGGGAATGCGTAAGCGTGGAGATACTTTTATGACTAATTTTGTTAATCCAACATTATATCTGTTTAGTAGGAGAATGTTTTGGGGTAATTAGAATATAATAGAATGTAGTTTAAATAAAGCAAAAAAAAAACAGGAAAAATAATGGTCTCTTTCTCGCGGTAAAAGAAAACAGTGAAAATATTTGTTCGCAGTCTGCCCTAGACTTACTGAAAGGTCTTCATAAGTTCTTATTTAAGGATTTTTAAATATTTTTTATATTTTTTTTCGACCATCTTTCGTGTTGTGAAGCAATGATGCGTTCTACGATGGAACACGCTTGCTAGAAGATACCGATTCATTCTCGACTACAATCGGGACCTATTATTACTGCAACGACGCTAGAATAACGCTTTTATACATGATGACATATTAACTAAAAATTAGTACAACCAGCAGCACTTCCCAACCACTTCTCTCACCCAAAAACCCTAATAATACCTACTGAACTACCTACCCTACTGAACTAGTAACTAGTAACCTAACAAAACAGTGTTTCCATACACCTATTTTGTGGCTGGAACGTTACAACAGACACGTACCGTCCGACTAAACAGGGAATACCTCTGTTTACTCTTCAGTTTAGTAACCTAAATAATACCTTACTACTTAATAATACCTACCTAAAATATAAAGAAATTACTGTAATTACAGACTGGGATGTTTGTAACTTGTTTTGTAATGGCTATTTATTACAGGCTCTTATTTAATTTGTATTTTGTCTTAGTTTGTGAAGGTCAAATCTTGGAGTTGAGTTTTGAACCACTTTCCGATGTTCGATTGAGCTGAAATTTGGAGTACGTGTCTAACTCCGAGGGCAATGCAACAAGAGCTTGTTTTTTCTTCAATATTTTTATGTTTCTTGTTAAAGTTATATCTGTCTTTGACGTGTGAAAAGTGTCAATTTAACGAAGTATTTTTGAGTGCTCTTTTTCACCTGCTGCGAGTATCCTTCAGAAACCGTGTATGTTTCTGTAATAAAAAGTAGCCTATGTGTGAATGTAAGATACAAGCTTTCTCCATGCCGAATTTCGTCCTCATCTGTTTAGCCATTTTTGTCATTGCACAAACTTCCACTCATACACTTCTTTACATTATAATTTTAGGCAACACTATCTTTTCTATATCAAAAATTTTGCTTATCAAGCGAAGTTTGTTTGCTTTTGTTTGTTATATTCAAACACTCAGTTAACATCTACACTACCAAAAAGAGAAGTTCCCATTACCTTATTATGCAATTTAATGTGAAAGACGTCGTTAATTTCTCCAGAAGTGGTCACTTCCGGCGCGCTTGATTGCCATTGTCTGGAGCAGGCGTAATTGTGGACATTATGTATGTAGATGAAACGGATTCTCTTATTAGCTTATTTCACTTTACTCTTTCAAGATGTTATCTCGCTGAAGTGAGTTCGTATTACTTTGTATAGGTTTAGTGTCATCAAGCTTTAAGCCTTCCAGCATCTCCTACAATTATTTAAGTGGCATCCTCACATGTAGTCATTGTTCTAGAATATTTACAGCTAAAATTGGATATATCAGTCATGTGAGGACGCATCAGCATCAGTAACCAAGCAACAAATATGGTGGCCGACTGGCCGTAGCCGAAATCGGCATGGAGCTCATTATCATCATTATCATCAGTGTCTCCAAGATAGCTCACTAAAATAAGTAGGCGTTGTATTTATATAGACTTACTCGTAGTATCTAGCCTTTTTGTCGGGATTTTGAAAACAGTTTTTTTATGTATATTTTGTTAACTATTTTGTCTAAAGTTTAAGTTAAAGTTCAAATAGCGTCTCTTGAAAAAAATGCAAGTTGTTTTTTATAAATTTATCTGTAATTTTATAAAAAATCCCACTCGGCTATTTTATATCTGTAAATACCACTCGCGGTCAACCGAAGACTGGTCAGAGACTGGCCGGATTGTTGGGGTTTTTACGTGAAATAGTCAATATTACACTTGTGTACATTGAAGGGCAAGTGTACCCGCCTTATCTCTCCTCTATCACCACAGAAATGATAGCCACTCCACGCAGTTGTCTTCCCTGGTTTCCTTGATAGTTGATCAGATCGCCAAATCTGACCACCCACTACACCAAAGGAACCCTTTTAGGCCTACGTGAGATACAGAGTTATAAGAAAAGGGTATGCCAAGCCGAAAAAGGCATATTACTCATCATTATGAACTTTTACTATGGGACCAACCCGGAATTCGACAAAAAAAAACCAGCTATTCTATAGAACATGACACTCGACAAAATGTATGGAACAGCTGATTTTTTTTCAAATTCCGTGTTGGGCCCATAGTAAAAGTTGTTCATAATGATGAGTACTATGAGCCTTTTTCGGCTTAGGAAACCCATGTCTTATAACTCTTTAAACAGAAGACAAAGTCTTAGTGTAAGCTAGTAATGCCACACCTACAAAATGCACAACAGTTGCAAACATGAGGTACTCGTAATAAATATCCCAACAACAAAAAGTTCTGAATCATCGGAAAATAAAACAATAAATAAGTCTATGAAACTTATGCGCAGTAAACAAAGTGGTTGTGGTTTTTAATTCATAAACTGTATGTACCTATGAAGGTAAAGTTAAGATATTATCACCATTTTCTAACCGTAGTGGAGGAAAATAAGAAGTAAACAAAGGAAAAACGATGCACCGAGATTCCTTGTAGGCTGGCGTGTTTTAACGAAGACCGCACCATTGTTTTTACCAGAGTGTGGTCAAAACCACGAGTCAATTATAAATTAATGTTAGGCAAAATGTGGCTAAACACAGCTCAAATGTAGACTTTTGTATTATTAGAGTAATTGTTGTTAGCATCAGTTTAATTCAATGTGAATACAAAACACAATTAAGGATTTTAACCAATAAAAAAACCGAAATAAAATTTTGAATTGAAAAATAATTGAAAAATTAGTCTATAGATAAACTTGAAAGTAGCATAACCGCTTTCCTGATCCTATCCTTCCTTCCTCCAACCCGTCCCTCTCTCTCTATGATGACTTACATTCTTAGACTAGATACATAAGTCATGCATATACGGACAGATGGATACAGGAGTCTCACCAAAGGGGTTCTTTCCCTGGAGGGGTTCAGAACCCTAAAAAGTGGGCAGTTGGCAAGACGAAATTCCATTTCGAGCACCAACTGAAAAGCAAGTAAGTACAAACTTTTCCTCGAATGACACAGTTAATAGGTATTGCTTCACTTTTGTATTGCGCAGCAGTTAAATAACATTCGCGGGATTAAATAGCCCACTAAGTTTAAATTACGTCTATTTCTCTGGTTTTATAATACCTACTCGTACAACCTATTTCTTGTTTACGTTAAACCGTGTTTCGAATCAACCGCGTTTCGCAGACACGCGTCAATGGGTTTGTAAAAACCATACAAATTGCTCACATGATTGTTGCGGATCCATTGTTGGGACGTGCTTACCTACAGGTAGGAATGTTTCAATGGACACTCCTATATACCTAGTCTATGGGAACTTGCTTTAACTGCTTTCGAGACTTTCAAAGCCATTATACTGGTATTGTGAGTGGCACCTGCGATAAATGATAAAATAAAATGAAACATTTCACACTCATAGCTCACTAGGATACCCTGTATCGGGGATGCCATGGAACACACAAAGACAAGGACAACTAACACCCAGACCCAGCCATGGATATTAAATTCATCATTCAAACATCTGCCTGGCTGGGAGAACCTGAGACCTTTGACTTATAAGATATACTACCACTGAGCCAAACAGGTCGTCTATTACAACAAGCCGTGATTACAACAAATTTTATTCTATAATGTTCTGAATGTGTGCTTTATCTTCGACCATATCGTCGCTTATTAACAGGGGTGTTCAATATATCAATAAATATATGAAGTGTCTACTAAGATTAAATCTGAGATTGCCAGTCTTAGCGGGAAAAACTCTACTAAAAGTTTCTAAACTCTACTAAACGAGTGCTATTTGCTTCAACTAAATATTCTAAGGGCAGAGTATCTAATAATATTTAGAAAATTGACATGCGCACAATAAAAACGTTTGTTGAAGCAAACATTTACAGTCAAAACATAAAATCGTGATAAAATTGATAACATTTCAAGTATGTAGTCATTAAAGTCTATGCCTTTCATTCGCATCGCAGTTTAGGTGCGATTGTCAAAGGGTTCGCACGCGACCGCGAGTAATAGGTTAATTACACGTACCGAGTACAGTGGCGAGACAGTAAGTGTGCACACTCGGCCGAGCAAACAAATCGAGGTTCTAGTGACTGCCTCGCCTCGTCAAACTGTTTATACAAACCGAGTACTCAGCCGCGGGCCCTGTCTCGCCACTGTACTGTACCACCCATAAATTGCACTTGTTATTTAATTTTGTAACAATGTTTAACTTGTTAAATGCTTTGTTTGTATGTTATTTTGAGTACCTGGAAGCTTCTTTAAGAACCCCATGCAGTCTCGGGCGCTCGACTTTATCTCAAACACCATCTCTTTAGCTAGAAAGGTCATGAAAGTGAGAGTAGCTTACTCGTATGACAATCTAGAGCGTGCGAGAATAGTAGGGTTCAAGAAGTGAGTAAGTTAATAACAAGTTGAACGACTTGATATTAATTAATGTTTCATGGCAATTATAAAATAATAATAATAATTTATTTAATTCAGCCAACATAGGCCCATATTAACAAATACTTACACACTAACATAATTATAATACATATCTAGTAAAATTAAAAATTATATTTTCAACTGAAAAAGAATATAAAAGAAAGAAATTGAAAAGATGAAGAAAGAAAGAGTTTTGAAGAAAGTAAGTAGATATTGCTTGAGAGTATATAAGTAGTAGTGTATTTTAAATAGTTTATAATACTACTAGTTTTCTGATATTTACGCTCAGGCTCACAATAAAAACCCGACGCGCGTCAAACGTCATGACTCATATTAATGGATCAGGAAAATCAAGACTATAAAACCATAATTCTACATCAGAAAATTTACATTACCATTTAGACACAGCCGTGAGTGAACGTCTAGAGGAAATACAACCTTCGCAAATAAATAAATAAGATTTTCAATTCGCAAATAAATCGATTAAATCAGTGACGCCGTCAAGATGGGTAGAGGAAGTGTATCGTCGAAGTTTCTAGTGATATTGAATGTTATTTATTCGATTCTGGGTGCCGCGATCATCGGGTTATCGATATGGTTCTTAATGTGCCTAATGAGTTTGATCAGTCTCCGGAACCAGAACCACTTTAAACTGGACAATCACGTTTACTGGATCGAAGCTGTGCCCGGGATTTTCATCGTGGCAGGAATTTTCGTTGTCATGGTGTCTGGCTGTGCGTTTTTGGGAGTCATGAAGAAAAGCCAGCCTCTGGTCCTGACAAACGCTGCTTTCCAAATCCTGACCATAGTCCTGCTGGTGTCAGCTGCGACTGTATCAATCAAATTCGCAGACTCGGAAGACACTGATCGCTTCGTGAAAGTAACTCTTTCGGACGCGTTTCAATATCTACAGATGGCCAATGACCCTCGAGTAGATCGAGCCTTCCAGGACATGGAAGTGCAGCTCCAGTGCTGCGGATCGTCAGGACCGACCAGCTACAACGAGTTCGAAACCAAGTGGAAGCACGAGTACCCCCCTTCCTGCTGTCAAACGTACAATGACGGACAAAACAAGACTTGCTCGAAGATCAACGCTGTTGCCAATACACGAAAAGGCTGCACCGACATCGCGATACATCACGTAAGGATTGCTGTCAAGATTTTCGCCGGACTTGGAATTTTCACCGCTTTCATAGGCATCCTGAACTGCGCTACGGCTTTCTTGCTCACAAACGGGCTGAGTAATAGAAAGAGGATGATGAGAGCAAACATGCAAAGCTCAGAAACTCTGCACAAGAGTCACGTATCAAGCTCCGAGATGGAAACCCTGAAGATGCCTCTCAAGGTCTGAAGAGTTGAACTAATTGGACCACGTGTAACTTTATGTGAGAAGTAGACTGACTGAGTAACTTTAAACTGAGTTGTCTCTGGCTAGAGTAGCTATGAGACTGTGACGTCAAGAATTGTTAAACCTGTTTTTCCCAGTAGTTCTGTAACAGAACTATTGATGCGAAAATTGGCCTATTAGTATTCCGAACATTTCGATTGAAAAATACGTAATATTTAAAAAAAAAACTATTTATGTCCGATATTATTTATATTTATGGGTATTGTCCCATTTTTGAATCGAATACGTATTTTTCGACGAAAGTTATACTAGGAGTACCTACAGTTGCGTAGAATGAACAAAATATTACTGCATTTAGTGAGGTCGCTTGTTGGTGAAGATACCTACCTCAGAGAGATGATTAATTAATTAATTTAAGTATAATGTTCACCAGTATACGAGTATCATTGTTCTGTATTGTATATTTTTGTTAAGTAATTTGCCCCTTGGTAGCGTTTTAGTATCGAGTTTAATAGTTTTGTATGTTTTGTGTTTCAAGAATTGTGATTTACTTTTATTTAAAAATGTGAGTAGCTGTGTCAGTTGTGAGGATGTTGTTTATTATGTAATATTGTATTTATGTATTATATGTTTAACAAGGATACTCGAATTTAAGCCAAATATTATTGTTACGTTCTTAGAATATTTTTCAAATTTAATGTGAAACGTTATGTGATGTTAACGAATCTGTGTTAGTTTTACGTATTTATTTACTCAATATTTTAAAATAAGTGAGTTAACATGACTGTAGTTGTAAGTAACGATCTAAGTGTAAATAAATAGTAATTTTAAGTTAGAATAGACTATAATGTTATAAAAACATTACAAAACAATGTAAAATTATACAACAACAATTAAAACAAATGATGTTTATAAACAATTTATTTTCATTTAAAAACAAACATTAATTACACCTCGAATTTTACAATTTAATTCATTATGAAAAAATAACTTACAGAGGAGATTGGGGAATCTCCATGGAAACACACCCCCGGCGAGGTATTACGTTACGTGATGGGTCGATTACTCGCAACGAGTACGTACAGTAGCGAGACAGTAAATGGGCACACTCGTCCGAGCAAACAAATCATGGTTCCAGCACAAAACAGATGTTGGTTCTAGTGACTGTCTCGCCTTGTTAAACTTTTTATACACACCGAGTACTCGGCCGAGGGCACTGTTTCGCCAGTCTCGCCTCCCATTGGAACCCGTTATTAAATAAATATATTTTGATTTTGACCTTGATTTAGGAGATTTAGGATGATTTAGGCTTGACTTGGAAAAATATATTCTGGCTCCCTTTCTTAGGCCCTGTACACAATGCTAGGCAAATCTTCGATACCCAATGATTTTGGTCTCTAAGTGACTAACGTAATACAAACTCATACAGGTTTGTACACAGGCCCGCGTCATCGATATTCCATATATTCGAGAAATAAGTTTACAATATTAATGTCCATCTTTTTTTTTATGATATTGAGAGACGAGACGAGCAAATCGCTCGCCCGATGTTAAACGTCACGTTTGCCCATAAACAGGTCTGTGCCACCCTGAATTTTGAATTCTTAGAATTCAAGACCTTGGCGTTGTGTACGAAGGGCCTTAAACAAAACGGCGAGGGTCACACTCACACCAGAGCATCTTGTATCTGTTCAGAGTTTGGTAGATTTGTGCATGATGGTATACCCTCTGGCCCGTTCTACTATCAGACCACCAAGGGCTCAAAAAAGTGACATCGTTTTATGATTGACATACCAAAAATTTGTACGAAACGTATTGATCACTTCCGAACCGCCAGAGTGTGGAACGCTCTGCCTTAGTGGGGGCTCTCCGTTAAATATATAGTATGTGTATTGTGTATCTGTAAGTCATGAGTGAATAGGTTTCTTTTAGGCGTACTCCGTCATAGACCTCATCATTGCTCACTATCAGGCAAGACTGATGGCGGGCAAGGCGATAGTAATCGAATAAAAAAAGCTCCCAAAACCTTGACCACTCACGAGCCCAAAGACCTCATTTTCGTCAAATAGGGTCAAGCCGTATTCTAAAGCCCTATACATCGATATAGGATATACTATATATACCCAAGTTTTTTCTTCATGTCCATGGCTCTATAGCATCCAAGATTTTTCCTTGTAATAATAAAGTCATCCGATATAAGTACCTAGTTACCTTCCTACTATGAATAAGGAGGAAGTATTCGTTTGAAAAGGGTACTACTGAGTTCTTATAAGAATAGTGAGTAACCCTGCTACAACGATCCAGAGGACGAGTGACCTTGCAGTCCTATTACGACGGGTTACGCAGAAAGAACAATATCATTCACACTACGAATAACGTAAGGGACAGCTAATATTTACATCGTGGTTTTAGGGTCAAAATTCTACTATTTCATTATAAGTGTCAAAGTTTATATGTTTGAATTCTCGTTACTCAGTCACGCAAAAACGGCTGAATGGATTTGTATGAAAGATGAATGGTAGCTTTTAAACACTCTGGATTAATACATAAGTAGTCTACTTTTTATCTTGGAAATAAAATATTCCTTCAAGATAGTTATTTTTCTTATTACTTATTTATTACCGTATACTTTTAAATAATAATTCCCATAAAACCCAGTCGGGTTTGTCTAGGCAATAATGTAGATGGTGGGTGCAGGAAGATTTTTTACCTCGCCTGTTGGTAAGCAATGATGCGGTCTACGATGCAGCACGCTCGCTAGAAGGAGCCGATTCACTCGCGACTTGAAGACATGCAGATTACATTACATTACATTACATTAATCGGGGAACACCCACTCAGGCAGAGCGTTCCACATTGACGACAGTCTGGCTCTGTTGTATTGCATATTCGATGCGATATTCTACTGTACTCTATAATTAGAGATAAAAACGAAGGTTACCATGTAATGGTCGGTGAGATCATCCTTCATTTGCATAAAAGAATTACTGTTTTTTTAAACTAGCAACGTCCTGTGATTTCATCTACAATCGGCTTATACCTACAAGAGCTAATAATTTTACTGGGATAAATTAATATTAAAAGTAGGTACCTTTATTATTTTGTTAAATTACAACGGGAGAAGGTAACCTATTCACGTAAAATTAAGTAATTTACTACGACTAGTTTCGATCACATTCGGTGATCTTCATCAGGAGGTACAAGCTCGAAACTAGTCGTTGTAAACAACTTAATTTTTACGTGAGTATTTCCGTTTTAATTAAATCAAAATGTGCCAAAACCACGTTAGTTTCCATAATTAAATGTTTATAATTAGTATCTAGTATTTTGTGTTAATTAAAGGTATACCTAAGCTTAACTTCATTCCAAATTTCATCCAGCTTTGTCGAGCCGAAGCGTGAAAAATTTTTGTACAAACATACATACTGTGATGTGATCGAATGTTTATTTATTTTCCTGTTTTCCTTTTCTTTCTTCACGAAGTAAATTAAACTGTTTTTATTGAAGGAGTTGAAATAAATTACAACGTTTACTGATGAAAGTATAGAAGAAAATAAACCTCATGTTCTACAAAGAAGCTAATGTGCTGACTGACTGGTAAATGAGAAGACTAGAAAGATAAGAGCAATGTTCTTAGAAAAGATGAAGAAAAAAGATTTCGAAAATAGACAATAGCACAGAATGGTTCCATATAGATTTACACAACTTTCCACAGGATCATCTTTTTTAATCTTCTTTCAAGATTCAAAACAGGCGTTTTAAAAAAAATTAATAAAAAATTTACGTTTTATTTTAAGGTAATTTATAGGTTTTATTTACTACAAAACAACGTATATTTATGTCGTCAGTTGCACTATTTAAAAGACTGTAAAAACTTAATTATTCTTTACTTGCTAGGAAATAATTATTTTACAAAAGAAAAAATACAAAAACCGACTTCAAGAGACTGACTATTGAGTTATTCATCTATTTGTTGCGCACGTACCTAATGAAAATTTAAGACTCGTATGGTTTTCTCATGGATACCATTATCAGAACTGGACGAAATTGAAATGGGACCAAATGAGAAGCGTCAGCTTTTTAATAAAAAAAGAATCATCAAAATCGATTCACCCAGTCAAAAGTTATGAGACAACAAACATAAAAAAACATACAGTCGAATTGAGAACCTCCTCCTTTTTTGAAGTCGGTTAAAAACAGTTGCATACAAATCCTTTACACTAGTTTTACCACAGATTAGTTTACCGTACATTTTCCTGTAGGTATTCATTATTAAAAAATACATTTAAAAACAGTTTACAAATCAGTACAAAATCTGGGATCGGAATAATAGGTATAATAGATAAATGGAATAAGATTGCAATGTACCATTTAGATGACGACTTCTAAAATACAATGAACCCTTCTTAGTTCAAACATATTCCAAAGTTACTTATAATTGTTATTTTACTTAATACAACAACAAACCATGAGTCAACCAATTATCTCCCTTCCTCGAACAAACATAAGACATATTTTCATCTACTTCCGCCTTATCAGACTTACGCACCGACTCCTGAACCGCAGCTACTCTGATATCCATGAATCACCTATTTATTGGAAGATCACATTAACCTTGCAGCGGCGAAGCCTTTATATAACCCGCGACCAAGATCCGACGCCATTTAATCGCTAGCCATCGGAGCAAGCGCACGTTCCGCTCAAACGAAAAGTGACATAATTCAAAATGGGGAAAGGAAGCTTTTCCGCTAACGTGTTGATTGCCCTCAACGTGGTGTACTCGGTGCTAGGGCTCGCGATCACCGCCACGGCGCTCTGGTTCTTCATCGAAGTGTACAATATCACTAGTTTGCGTAATTCAAACCACTACAAGTTGGACTACAGTGTGTACTGGCCCCAAGCTATACCGTGGCTGTTCATTTTCGCTGGTATTTTCGTGGTCGTCATCTCGTGCTGTGGATTTGCCGGTGCTAAAAAGAAGAAGCGATCTCTGGTCGTCATGTATGTTACTTTCCAAGTTATTATCATAGTCCTGCTGATCATTGCTGCGATCATCGCTCTCGTGTTTGCTGATTCTGTGGCGAGCGACAAATTCATTACCGATGCTATTTGGGATTCGTTTGCGAACATGAAAGACGAGCCTGGAATCGAGACTGCTTTTGGACTGATTGAACGTAAGCTCCAGTGCTGTGGCGCGACGAGCCCCAGAGACTACAAAGGAAGAAGGAACGACTTCCCCATGTCTTGCTGCGACACGTACTACCACGGTTGGGGGATGGAGCCCGTGTACTACTGTGCTATAACTGACAAGATGCCCAACGAGAGACTCGGCTGTTCTGAGGTTGCCAGCCATCATGCCAGGATTGTGTACGAAGTTTTGGCTGCAGCGGCGATATTCACCGCCGTCATCGGAGCTCTAAGCCTGGCAGCCGCCTCGTACCTGTCTAAAGCCTTGAAGAAACAGCCACCAAAAGTGACGGTGGCGCACTACGAGGTCGAAAGCAAGAAGGTACTTCTGTGAGCCGTTTAACTTTTATTAAAATAAAGTTGTGCGTCAAATTACAATTGTAGAGACAGTAAATTTTCATTAAATCTACGAATTGATCACTTTAAAAGTGTTTGTGTAATGCAGTATTTTGAGCGTCTGTGAACAAATATTAGCGTTTGAAAGGAGTTAACGAATACGACACGATTTCGTAAGATCTGATAGTCACATAAGCTTTGAACTAGCAAATCTCAACTATGTCTCTGTGAAGTTAGAGTAGATATTCGAATGAATTGATGGTGTTAGCTAACCGGTTTTCCTTTTCTTGTACTAGAAAATGGTTTTACTAGTTAGAAAAATGATTTGTGTTTGTTACCAGTGTGTGTTTGTGTGTATGTGTGAGTCTCTTTTTATTTATTTAGTGATGTAAGTGTGATGGCGATGTCACTTGGAAACAATTTTATGGACTTTGTAGTGTGGGAGTAGTTATACAACTTTATGTGTAAAGTTTAGTTTTTCTTTTATTTAGTGAGTGGTTAGTATGTTAGCCACAGTTCATTTGATAGTAAGCGATGACGTGGTCAAAGACTTTACTATATCTAGCTTCGATTTTAGAACTTTTAAGATACTGTACAGTTCTGAAATATGATTCAAAAACAAGATAGTTTAGTAATCTATAGTCACAAAAAATACAAATTAATGGCTTACAAATTAATTTAATTAATTGTATACAATTTATTGTATTTTGTCATTTTGTCATGTATTTTGCAATAGTATTATATGTCTATTCAAGGTATTTTTCAAGTATTAAGCATATTTTTGCGAAGTAAACAGCAGACTATGACATCACTTACATTCGTATAAGACTAAAATAGTAATTTTAGCTTTATTTTATTCAACGGTCTATTGAATACAATGTGACACGGTATACAATGAACGTTGTAGTTCCACTACAGTGGTCACATTATTTACTCAACTACACAAAAGAGGAGTTATGTTTTTTCTGTTAACTGTTGAAAAGAGACTTAAACTGACAGCGCTCTATAACGTCCATTAAAAGTCGTGTCGCATTGTATATCCGTGTATTTGTACTTGTTCCAATGTACCGTGCTAAGGTCATCTCTAGGGCAGTCGTGAGCACAATTGAGGTGACGTCATCTGAGTCTTGGCTACGCCTACGTACTGACTACTGTTTAACCTGTGGTCAGGGTTGCCAACTATACTGGTAACAGTAGGATACTGTTTTCTGCCAATTAATACTGTTTAGAGTTCATCAAAAATAGAGTATGCAAAATATTGTTTAGTTACCATCAGCGTAAAGTTTTTCGGTCAGATAATTTTATTAATTATTGCTGGACTGCTCAAGGCGAAAAACTGCTGTTGCTAAAAATATATACATTTAAATTCTTATACAAATAAAGCATTGTTTCACGTTTCACACTTAAATGTAACGTTCTTTATTTTTTCCAACTTGAAAAATGAGGTTATTTGTTCTAAAAGTTGGCAACCCTACTTGTGGCTTTTCTGACTGACTATTACATACACATAGCTATGTTATAACTTAGCCACAATGGATGGTTAAAATAACCGGTAGTTTTAACTTGTATGTGTCATTGTATTGTGTAGAGAATCATTAACTCAACAGTTCATGCGGACTAAATTGGAACTAAATCATGTATCTTTTTTCATCTGTGGCATGGTATTTCCGTTATTTGTAATTTTTAACGATTATTATTTAACTGACACTTTTTAAACGAGCAATATTTGTATGGTAAATAATTTATGATTTGTATTAAATATTATGTGTTTTGAGATCTCGAAAATCGATCTAGCTAAGTCTAATTTCTGGGAAAACATGTTTTTTTCAAGTTTTCAAGCAACGTTCAAAAGCCCAGGTCTTCCAGAACTTTCCATAATTTGTGAATTCATGTAAAATTAAAATTAAATAATCAAGCTGATTATATTTTTTGTCCGTTGTACATAATATGAAATATGTTAGCGCAGTATATGCTAATGAATATTATTGTATTGTCTGTTTGTATTATAATTTATGTGTGAAAATATATTAATGTTAAAATTTACATTTTTGCCGGACGTAAGTGAGTTATATTACTTGATTGCATTTAATTATAATAATATGCATATTTAATGTTATGCTTTGTTGTAATTTTTTTTATGTCTAAAAATTAATTTTGTATGTATGTATAATTAAATTAACCACCGATTTAAAACGACGGCCATTTTCACAAAAAAATTACAAGGCGATCATATAATTTTAAACTTTTATGTAATTTAATTTACTAAATAAATTGTCAAAAAGTTCATAATATATATCGCCTGGTCAAATTTCTGTAATTTTTGGTCTAAAAGTGTTACAAATAGTTATCATAATAATAATATTCTAAAATGTAAGTTTAAAATGATGATAATAATGTCGACATTTTTATGATTTAATAATTTTAATGCTTTCAAAATAAGTATTATAACTATCTTGAACCTTTACAAAAACATTGTAAAAACAAGTATTTTGATAACGTAGTTTAAAATAGTTTTATATACTTCTGACATTACCAAATATTTAACACTGATAGGGTAAGGTATAGAAATATATAGGTACCTATATTTTAAGATATATTAAATATTTTTTTTATAAAACTGTCAATCTAAGATAATTTTCAAGAGTGATGTTGCGTTATAGTAACATGTCAATGTTATTGTAATATTTTGAAATAAAAAATAAAAATGTAAATAAATTTGTCTTACGATTCAATAATTTACCCAATTTTTCGCATTTCAAGCGAAAATAGATGTTATTTCTATCAATAAATAATATTTTAAAGGTTACAATATGACGAAAACTGTAATAGTATAATATAATAATATACAACAGATAAAACGACAGCCCCTACAAACAGTTACGAAATTGCAAATGGCGTTTTCTACAAGAGAGCAATTTGAAGTCAAAATTCAACTCAATCTATCAATTTTATTACTTTTGAAATATGTAAAAAAAAACAGTTTTAGAACGATGCATTTTTTTCCTAAAAGTACCTATATGAAATTTTCGTATAATTAGTAGGTATCTACAATGAATAAATAGTGATTTTGCAGTTTCGATACTATTCGTAGGGGCAGTCGAAATGTTATATAACAGAAACAGATACATAAAACAGTCCATATAAAATTTTACCACCAAAAAGAGCTAAATCAAGTTAAAAGCATTTTGCGAAACTTTGCAAATATTTTCGAATATACAAATGAAAGTATGTCACTGGTTACATCACAGGTCAATTAAAAACCGGTACCCAGTCTTGATCGTTTCGTCTACATTCCTTGCAGTAAAACTTATTTGCAACCTTAACATTTAAACATAGAGTATATTTTTAAATAACTTCATCAAAACACGTCGAGTCTATAAAAGTCATTAATATAATATTGGTACATGTATTATTAAGCGACATTGAATTTAAATCTCAAATACATAAATCATTAGACTAATAATAATACGTATTATTATACCTTACTATTATAACTGCCAAAATAGGTAAACTGTCTTTCTCAGTATTGTCTTTGTTAAAAGTCTGAACCGATTCTAGTAACGTTTGAAAAAAAAACCAGAATAATAAAGTTATTTACAACGGTTTTTATCCTAAAAAGGCGGGATAACCGAAAACAGACGCGTAGTTTCAAAATACTCGTAATATACTAAATCAAAACAACCATTTTAAAATTGCAAGCAACTACAGTACGCAAAATTTAAGAATAAAACCCGGTAATTTTCTGGTTCAGTAGAGTTCCATCTATTACTTTCAATTCTAAGACATGGTGAACGAGAGAGAAGGTGACGACGATAATATCGACGCCAGAATCGACGCTCTGAACTGTAACATCCGGGTTACGACATGTCACGGTGCTTTAATCAACATATTCAATAGATTCCAACAACATACGTATGTGTGTGTGTGTATGGGTCATCAGTCAATCTCAATCCTATCAAATTAAAAGTCACTTGGAGCCAGTTTCAATCCCAGTTTTAAATTGCTTAACATCTTCGACCTTATCTTCATTTAACACCAGCACACAAAGACTGCCAAACGCCTAGCCTGTCGACAATAAAAAAGGTAAGAAAATAATTTCGCATTTTTTGCTCGATTAGTCATCTAAAATTCACTAAACAAATAACTATAGGATCATCACCGAGTTATAGAATGCCATAAAGTGTGTCGTAGATAAAGTAGTTGAGATCTGTAGGTGCTAATATAAGGTCCCCCGCACACGGTCAAGCTTTGTTCAAACTCGGTAATATTGATAACAGTGTTAAATTTGACGCTCGGTTGCTAATTACGTGTTTGGCTGATTGAGTCATGTTTGCACGGATGTTAGTAAGTTTTGTCATTATTTTAAGATTATTAGAAGAGAATGTCGCTTGACTCATAAATTAGTAATAGTGCTAAAATTAATGAGTTATAAATTGTTGAGGTAGCGGTTCTTTGTGGCCGTGTCATTTAAAACAAATTTATTTTTAAACAAGTTCTAAATTGAGCAGTTTTACTAATAATTACTGGTGTAATTATTTTAAACTTTTCCTCGTAAAGGCGTGTTATCTGTAATAAAACTCAATAGATTCAAATATACACATTTGATAGCAATGACATGATATATTTACACCAATTTGATATTATGTCAGTCAAATTAGGCGTAAATCGATTACAAAAACAATAATCCGAAAGGATGAATGAGAATGCGCTATAATATACTTATTACTATTTGTCAAAACATGAAATTGGCACAGACAGGTCACCGACCTACAGAAGACAATACTCAATCAAGCAAATAATAGATGGCACGAGTAGGTAGCTCTTTACATTCATCAAGCCATCAGGCCCCGTTCGACAGTGTGCGTTCACCTTACGACACAAGCGGCCGAGGCGCGGCAGAGTTTATAAAAGTTGTTGCATCAAAGGCGTGCCTCTCATTTCATTGACAACGATCACTCTGTGCGGACGGTGGTGTAAAAATCTCGCAAAATGTCGAAAGAAGAAATGATGAAAGGTGTGTTGTACGTCGTGAATGTGATATACGCGGTGTTCGGACTAGCAACGGCGGCGACGGGAATCTGGTTCTTCGTGCAGCTGACCGAATTCGTCCATTTAAGGAACAGCAACCACTACTTGTTGGACTATAGAATCTACTGGCCCCAAGTCGCACCATGGCTGTTCATACTTCTCGGACTTTTCATCATGATAGTGTCGTTCTGCGGCTGGTGCGGCGCCAGCAGGGAGAGCAGGGGACTTCTGGGAATCTACGGAATTTTCCTTTGCCTGATCGTGCTCGGACAACTCATATCGGCTACTCTCGTCTTCGTGTTCGTCGATGGTGAAGACACAGATAGATTCATCAAGGACACAGTTTACGATGGATACTACAACTCTCAATCGAACCCTGATGTCTTCAGATCTTTCGGACGGATCGAAAGGAAGCTGAGATGCTGCGGCGCCAACGACGCTCGAGATTACAGAAGCTGGAGAAATGACCTGCCCCTCACCTGTTGCTTGGACAGCTACTACAGAGCGACCTGCGAGTTTACCGACAAGGAAGCCAACGAGAGGCTGGGATGTGCTAAAGTGGCGTCAGTCTACACCAAGATCATCAGCTCTTCGATAGCCGGCGCGTCTCTCATCATGGTTCTCGTGGAGATCACTGGCCTCGTGCTCGCTTGGAGACTGTTCCACTCGCTGCGAGAGGTGGAACACTATATACACGAACGGAAAGAAGGTGAGACAGAGTGCTAACAGTATTTAAACGATTCGACGTCGATATTCGAGATGTAAAGCGAGATAAAGCTCGTCTCCTTGCCTCAAGGAATACAGAATCTTTATTTCGTCACATTCCTTAAATTAGAGTCTGCGGGTGTCCATGTCTTAGGTCAAAGTTTATTTAAAGAAGCCCGAGTGGGCATAATGGTTTCCTACTTAACTCAATGATTCATTTAGTACCTGGCCTGCTGAGCAGTGTTAATAGAAACCAATTGTACCTAAGGCATATTGTCATATGACCTCGCCCCCACCAAGTGTCTTCGGCACGTTAGTTTAGGATACATTGCTTGTAGGTTTACTGTTTCGTAATAGTGCTTGTGTGAAAAAGCAGCGATGGTTGCTCGAAGGTTGTTTATGAGAAAAATTTGACCTCAATGCATTCTTGTTTTGCTACTTGCATGTGCCAGATTTAGGAGGTCGATTGTGTAAGCCAGCGTTTCTTAATCTTTTCTCGGTGGATCCTTTTATGTGGTTCTTTCTTTGTTATCGAGCTGTAGTGTTTACATGTAATGGATGAGATCATCCACCTTTACACTATAATTAAATGTAACAAAAAAATAAATGCGTTCAAATGTAAATCGGTGGCAGCTAAGCATTTGTTTTCGGGTTTCTGTAAATTTCATTAAAAAGTTAAATACGTTATTTTGAAGTTAATTAGTATTTTTCATTTTCTTAAGAAATTACAAAACTTTTTAAAAATATTTTTTTATTTTCTTATAAATTTAGCAACTCTATTGTACTCTTGTTGAGCAGTTAATGTAGCCCACATTTAGCGGTCTACAATAGGTGCCAATGTTGAGAAACGCGGGTAAAAGCTTTAGTTATGTTAGTTGTGTCATAGTGTGGACGCAGCTGTGTGGGTGTACCCATGGGTTGCGCAATGGGGCCCTACCTTAAGCAGCTTTCCGTAGGGACTGGTCGAAAGGGAAAGTTGACATACTTTTTAAATTTGTTTTGACTTTTGCCATGTTATATAACTTTAGAGAAATTGTATATGGAAGAGTTCATTTTAAATATGTTGTAGAATTAGAAATGTGTTTTGGTGGTGATTAGATTTGACACTACATTGTCCTTTGTTAAGGATGAGACGTAAATATAGAGTGTCAAACGATATGCGAGGGAAAACCTGAGTCATTAACTGAATCAACAGAATTTTACGTTTTCATTTGCTAATTTTATGTTTACTTTTATTTGCAAACACGTTTATGACTTCACGTTTTTCCTCGTATAAAACTATATTGGCATATATCTCGTTCACTGCCATTGGTAGAATAATCTAGAATCTCGATACTGATGTTGATGGAAAGAATTAGAAACCTTACTTTTAAAACTTGCTTAAACTTAGTTACTGTTTAAGATTCCGCGTCTTGTTTTGACACATGAAATTTTACGTCGAGGAAAGTTATCAGAGCATTTTAAAAAGCAGTGACAAACTTAAAGCAAGCTTTCTAAGTAAGGCTCAATTTATTCAGATTAAGCTTAGAATTTTGTTGTCTTTCTCGGAGCAGCTTTCTCATTTGAGACTAAATTGATTTCACTTTATTTGTAGTAGCTATGTTTAATATATGGGCAGCTGTGCTTTGGAGCACCTTGCGTTCGCGCGTGGTACATCCAGGTATTGGTTGTGCAACTCTTGTCAGCCTATAATGTATGCTCAGCGTGTATGGAGTCGCAGTCGCTTGCGACATAATGTTGCATAACTTGTAAACTTAGAAAAGGTGGCAATCGATGAGGTTACCCACCTCTTTATATAACATCACATTCCGCTAGTTTTCTTTTTCTTTTCGTGTTGTGGTATGATATACGAATTTCCGTCCTTTTTGATATAAATCTATGTTATTAAAGCCATATTTTGTATATTTTTTGAATATATTGTCTACAAATTGTATGTTTGTTACCGTGCTTCCATATGCCAAAGAAAGAAATGTATGGGTACAAAAATCATAATAAAAATATTTGCATGCAAAAGTATATTCATTTAGAGTAAGTCTCGATACTGATATCTCTGTAGTTAAGTATATATTTGAATATAAGTTATTTTTATATAAATTAATATTTTATGAGACTAGTCCTAAGACGTTTCGTTCTAATAAATAAATAAAATGTCGAATATATTAACTAAGTATTTTATTTACCTCAATAGCAATTAAAAAATATTTCCAACCATAATTATTCTGTACGAGTAGCTGAGTCACATAATGGTAAGCGCCATAGCCGCCATTAAATACATGCCAAGATATAATTGCATAATATCAAACAATGTTTCCATTCATGACATATACATATACCTACCTACCTACCTACATACAGTACATACCTACTAGGTACAAATACAGTCATTCATCCATTATTTAGTAAACCGCATTATTATACCTACATAATTACCTTCCATCAGCAATATGACTAACAGAGATTATTATTAAATAATAATACATACGTGCATTACGAATAATTACGATAATACGTGACAGAATTTGCATAAAATAAATTGTTCAAAGAACACGTACAGAAGTTCAGGTATTTTATCTTGATTAATACAAATACCTGAATGTTATATAAATTCCGGTCAATGGTTACTATTTGAGTTATACAGGATGTAAATAGAAAGATGCAAGAGACGAAGCTCTATGATATGCAAAAATCTGTCGATAAGTTTTTAATCAACGCATATCATATACTAGGTATAGAGATATTATATATCTAGTATTATATCTAGTATCTAGTATTATATATCTAGTATAGATATAATAGAGAAATAGATTGGATCTGTCAAAAATGGGCCTTACTCATAAACACTGCTTAAGTTAGTCTATGCTTAAAATGCTAGCTTATTGTAGCCTCTCGCTGTCGTCATAAGTCACGTGCCAAAACAAGACGGGCAATTATAAGCAGTGATTAAGTTTAAGCAAGCTGTCCGTCATGTTTTATAATGTATCTGGCAGATTGTTTTATTTATGATAAGAGGGATTTAGGTGAAAGAGGATCTATAAAAACTGAAATTGTGAATAAACAGCTGCTCCATTTTGGTCGTATGTCAATAACCTTTTTTATGATTCAGCGATTTTTTGCAACTTGATGGTTGATGATAAAGATCGGTAATGAGTAGGGAATGCAATCTCGTTCTCGCGAGATCTCGTTCTCGCGAGATCTCGTTCTCGCGAGATCTCGGCCTTTTTTAGCGAGATTGATCTCGGACGAAAATAAGGCGAGATCTCGCGAGTTTAACGAGATTGCACTCGAGCACAAAAACGTTCTTCAAACTTCAGGAAACATTGACTGCTGCGTTCAAAGAACCTAGAGACAGAAAACTAACTATAACTACGAATTCTCTGGAGGCATTAATCAAAAAGGAAATGAATTTGTACGAGTCTGGGGGGTCTAAAGGCGAACTTTTACAGTTCGTGGATAACTGCCTGAGATCTGTGGTTCCAACTAGCGTTGAATCTGAAAGGGCCTTCTCAGCTGCTGGTTATCTGGCCAACAAAATAAGAAGCCGTTTAGCAGACGATTCTTTGGACATTTTGTGCTTCTTAAGGAGCTACTTTCAAAATAATTCTTAATAATAGCTTGTGATTTGAACTGAACAAATCTTTCATTTGATTGGTATATTTTGTTAATCTGTAATTTCTAATAGTCTGACTAATTGGTATATGTTGTTAATTAATTTGTAATATCTATGGATCTACTGAGTAGATATAGTTTCATTTAATTGATAATAATGTCTCAGTTTAATAGTCAACTCAACTTAGATAATAAGTTTAATTTTTTTCGACTTCTCGTTATTTTTTTTGTTATAAAAGAACTGTTTTATTACTACGAGTAAAAGATTTTTGTTTGATATTAGAAGAGAAGACTGGTTATTTCTTTCATTTGTTATTTGATAGATACGTATGTCAAAGTTTACTACTTAGAAGTTTAATAGAAAATTATAGGCAGATACGTCAAACAATGTTTGATGCATAAAAGTGTATTGAAAAAATTCGTAACAATAAATGTTTATCTCATAATACTTATTATTTTTTTCCTAATTTATTCAAATATTGTGATTATTTGCAAAAAAACACACCAAACTGCTAATCTCGCGAGATCTCGAAATTGGCGAGATCTCGCAGTATTGTTATTCATAAACTCGCGGGATCTCGCTTGAGCCCCAATCTCGCGAGATTTGCATTCCCTAGTAATGAGGTCGTCTTCATATTTCAGTTTACATCCTGTATTTTCACATGAGTCAAATCATTAATGAAATCTGCACATCATTGTTTTTGTAAATTTTTTGCACATTTTAATAACTTTTACATCGAAAATAAACGTTAAGAAATTGAATAGTTCTATAAAATAAAATGACCTCACGCAATTCTAGAATCCGATTAACGTCTAAAAACTAGCTACGAAAGGTCGAACCAATTCTTCAATGACCTCACAAAACAACAATATACCCAACTTTTTGCGATGAACAAAAAAAAAGCAAATGAACCGTGATGTTGTAGTGAACCATAGATTCCATAGAGTTAACTGTTTCGTCATTGTACGTGACCAAAAAATTGAAGCGCGAACGACTTTGTCGTAATAAAATACTGGCGATTTTCCATTGACTTTCCATACTGTTCTGCATTGGAGTTATTATGACAAACACCTAGAGACTACACTTACTCAAAAATAACACTTTAAAAGCAAACGAACTATGTATCGAGCTTTAGAACTTTGTCACAATTAGAACTGCATATTCCCTGCTCTTTTTCGATATGTTTTAAGATCAATTTTATTGCGACAAGGTGCTATACTTTTTGCCTGAAGTTACGACATAGAAGTAGTAGCAGAAGGTCACTTAATATGGAGAAGGCATTTGGCCCACTTAAGATGACAATTGTTCAACTAAGTAAGTCTAAGTGAGTTAACTTAAATGATGTAAACTCGAGTTGAGAGCACGTTTGCTAGATTTGTGGAAAAGGACGGACGATGACCTCTTTTGTTAAGTAGGTTTACAGGGTTCTAAGAAAAGAGTATAAAAAGGGCTCATAGTACTCATCATTATGAACAACTTTTGCTATGAAACCAACCCTGAAATCGCGACAACTAATTACTGTCCCATACATTTTGTCGAGTTTCAGTGACATTTTTCTATCGAACAGCTGATTTTTTTTTGCGATTTCAGGGTTGGTCCCACAGTAAAAGTTGTTTCAAATAACGAGTACCATAAGCCTTTTTCGGCTAAGCATACCCTTTCCTTATAACCCTGTAGATAACTACACTAAAATATACTTAATTGTGTGTACGGAAATAAATTAGAAATTAGACAAACATACCAATCCGCTTCCTAGACCATACTAGTCGTAGATATGATAATTGCTAAAGTAAAGTTTTCGAGTATCGAGGTTCGCGTAACGTGACTCAGTGAAGTGAAAGGGCCACTCGGTTATTACGAAAGTTTAGCTTTTGAGCAATATCTACAAGTATAATAAAAAAATTATCAAATTAAGTAATCATATTTTTTTTGGTTACAATAGTTATTGACTAGTATGTAGTTCTGCGAACAGAAGATCTCGCGAGAACTTTTTTGCGACAGTCTTTTGTCTTGACAACCTCTTGACCGATTTTACTCATATTCGATATTCTTATTTAGAATTTGATTCCAAATATTTCTGCAAAATTTTATCAAACTCGGCTGGTAAAGTGTTGCAGTAAATTTCCCCCCTTTTTGAGGGAAATACTTACCCGTCCAATCAAAAAATCCCCACGACAAAAAAAAAATTATAAAATCGTAGAACCTATATACGAGTACCATGTTTCATCAAGATTGGTTGTAATATACGCTCTGCACGCGAGTACCAACATACAAACAAACAAACATCCGGACAGATAAAAGCAAATTTGACCAGTCGTTGCATAGACGACTTAGACCTTTTTAAAGGCCTAAATCGGTGACAGTAGGGCTCGCTACTTACCCTACATTCCACGACAAACAAGCAAGATAAGGTACATTAGCATTACTACGAGTATTAGCTTCACAATTATTTCTTCTCTGCCATTAGCTAGAACATGGCGATCGATTTGCATCAGTTGTTTCGAAAGAAACTGGGGCCTTATTCATGCGAGTGAGATATTATCTCGGTCACTGTCGCTCTCTTAAGAAATGTCTTGAGAATGAGAGTGACGGAGATAATCCCGAGCGGCCGAGAAGAGAGTCCTAGTACATGCGTTCGTCTTGAAAGTCACGATTTGTTATGAAAATTGTTAGGTAACTTCACTAAAAGTTAAGTGAGGAGGGCTGAGTACAGCCCTAGTGTGAGAGATTTAAACCATCCGAAGTTTGGCGAAAGTAAGTTAGGATATTTATCTAATAGAACAAGAACATTATTTTTACAAAACAAAAAACAAAAACCGACTTCAAAAGACCGACTATTGAGTTATTCATCTATTTGTCGCGCACGTTCCTACTTAATGCAAATTTAAGACTTATATGGTTTTCTCATGGATACCATTATCAGAACTGGACTAAATTGAAATGGGACCAAATGGGAAGCGTCAGCTTTCTAATAAAAAAAGAATCATCAAAATCGATTCACCCAGTCAAAAGTTATGAGGTAACAAACATAAAAAACAAACATACAGTCGAATTGATAACCTCCTCCTTTTTTGAAGTCGGTTAAAAATGCCAATGACACTCGACTAAATGTACGGAACGGCTAATTTATTTTCGCGAATTCCGGGTTGGTCCCATAGTAAAAGTTGTTCATAATGATGAGTAATATGAGCCTTTTTCGGCTTAGAATAAATACCCTTATCTTAAAACCCTGTAAAGTATCAAGTCAAAAAAGTTATCTGTCAACTAGCTGCGATCCGCGGCTTCACTCGCGTTTTTTGGGTTAAAAAGTAGTAGGATGTGTTAATCCAGACCATGAACGAGCTTTATTCCAAACATCAGCAGCCAGTTTAGCCGATTCAGCGATCATCAGTAACTAACATACAACCCGGTCACAATATCTGTGCACCTGACCTCGTGACGTCATATGTCTAAACTTAACAATTAATATTAAAAAACAAAACAACAACAAAGCGAAAATATCTCAAAATTATCGGGACGTGTATCGGCAACGAAGATGCTAACCGTACTGTCGCACCGGGGAGTGCGCGGAGAGGTGACAGGGGAAGCGGGAGAGGCGCCGCATTCCAGCGAGGTGCACAGTGGTATTGTGACCGGGTTGTACATACCTTTATCTTTATATGTAATAATAGTAAGATGTTTATAAAGAAAACATATGATAGATAAATCACAATTTAAATTGCTTTTGAACATTACACCAACCAAAAACAAGTTTCTGACTCTATAATGAATTGTGAGAAAACACCGCAGTATTTGAAATTAATTAATATTTTCGCCTTTCGATTCCTCGCTCGAGCCGAAGGTCAAATACTTCGATGACGAAACTTGTTCAAATACGGTAATGATATCATGCGAATTCTTCGTTAAATTTTATAACGAATATATTTTTTTTATGTTCGTAATATTTAATAATATCTGTAGTTTGGTGAGGTTATCTGGGATACGCCCAGGGCACGAGATTGGCGGATCCTCGGTTTGGTTTTTCGCGATTGCGTACACTCATTGACATGAAATAAAAAAAAACTACTGTTTAAAAAACTAAAACACACGCATTGTCATCGGTCTTTTGACAGGTGTGCTAAATTAGAAATCAAATCTGATCGTTCAAAGTAGGGCAAAATCGAGTCCAAAGGGGTCGGTTACAAACATACCGGTGAAACTAATAAAAGCGTGTTAAAAATTGGGTTTATCTATACTTCTATACTAATATTATAAAGAAGTAAAGTTTGTGTGTTTGTATATTTGTTAAATTGTAAGGGGTAATCTCGGGATCTACAGAACCGATTTTAAAAATTCTTTCACCAATAGAAAGCCACATTATTGCTGAGTGTCATAGGCTATATTTATTACCTGAAAAAATTAGGGATCCTTAACAAAATAAGATCAAGTAAAAACATTGCAACCAAAAACCTAAAAAAATAAATAAAGTATTTAATCTTAAACACAATATAAATAAAATGGGACAATAAATAAAAAATAAAGTTACGATAGATGAGAATAAAAATACGTTTATAGATAAAAATGTAAAAAATTATAGGAGAAAATAATAAATAGTAATTTAAAAAAAATCTACGTATCACCCGCATAAAGACGCATTTAATCTACGTTTATCCCAAAATGTTTAAAAAATGAATATCCACCCGAGCGAAGCCGGGACGGGCCGCTAGTATATCATAAACATACGTCGTAAATCGATGCTAGAATGAAGCAAGTTTTTGTATCTATATGTGTGTATGTTTTTATGTAATATCCTTCTTGTACTTAAAACGTTCAACCGATTTTGCATCGCGTCACGTTTTTCTAAATCAGAAATAAATAAATGCGAAAGTGAGTTTGTTTGTTACGCTTTAACGCCGTAACTACTCAAATGATCAAGAAGAAGTTTTGCATACACATTGGACATGGGTTACTTTTTATTGTCATCATTAGAACTGTTTTTAACCGACTTCAAAAAAGGAGGAGGTTATCAATTCGACTGTATGTTTTTTTTTTTAATGTTTGTTACCTCATAACTTTTGACTGGGTGAATCGATTTTGATGATTCTTTTTTTATTAGAAAGCTGAAGCTTCCCAATTGGTCCAATTTAATCCAGTTCTGATAATGGTATCCATGAGAAAACCATATAAGTCTTAAATTTGCATTAAGTACGTGCGCGACAAATAGATGAATAACTCAATAGTCGATCTTTTGAAGTCGGTTTTTGTTTTTTGTTTTGTAAAAATAATGTTCTTGTTGATCACCACACGGACGACACCGCGGGGCGCCGCAGGTATCTTAAATGAGGTGGTATGTAAGTGTCTATGTTTGTGACTTCTTCACGATGAAACGGCTAAACCGATTTAGATAAAATTTTGTACAAACGTAGCTTAAACGTCGAATTAAAATATAAACTACTTTTTATTGCAAAAATATCAACGGAGCTTTCAGGATCACGGGTGAAACTACGTTGCTTTTTAGTATTTTTATAGTGACTCTACTAAGCTATCGCACAGATTAGATAATAGTTACTGCGGCCATGATTTTTCTAGTATATTCGCAAGTATATATAGATTATAGGTATATATCCGCCCCATTGTACTTTCCTGTCCTTCACTTTCCCAACAGACATCATTGAAGACACAACCGCTGCATACAAAATCACCGCGCCATAGTAACAGCTAGTTAATCTGTGGTATCTGTGGAAATGTCCATTTTTAACACTCGACCGAAATACTAATAAGTCACCTTCATAGTGGAATTTAAGTGTTATAGAATCGTCATTGTCAATATTATATCGAAATGAAAAGAAAGTCAGTTTGTATAGCGCTGGTGTCAACGGTCTTAGGCCGCCTGAAAGACTCGTATAATTATGGCTTTTAAAAAATTCTAAGATAGGCTTGCGTTTGACCGCAATCTCGCCTGATGGCTTGCAATGCCGCGGTCTACGATGGAGCACGCGCGCCTAGAAGGAACAGATTCACTCGCGACTTGGAGACACCCACATTATAGCTACCGGGAAATACCCACTCGGGCAGAGCATTCCACTCTACCAGTATGCACGTGCTTAATGGTTTCGAAGGTTTTAGGCTGCCTGAAGCTCTCGAATATTGCTTGGTGGTTGTTATTATTGGATAAAGATCCATGGCTTAGTAGCTGCTGCAAGCTAAATTGTGAATGGAGTGATTTTGAACTGGTTTGTCTATATTTCTCAAATGGTAATAAATTGATACGCAAATCTAATTCGTCAATTTTGTACTAATTTTATAACACACATATTTTATCAAGTCGGTATTTTAAAATTGTTTTGATTTTTATATTTGTTTGTTAATCTAAGAAATCACTAGAATTTCTAGTTCAGAAACGTGGCAATGGTTGACGACTTTATTATCTTCGTAAAATGTGCCGCGTAGAAATGTTCATTGCACCTATATCATTAAATATCGATTAACCGGACATCCTTCATTTGAAATCGATTTATGGTATCGAATGCTTCTCACATCTATTGTGTGATAATCGAGATATTAAATGGCGAGGGACACATGTTGTTGGAAAGATCGTGACCAGAATCGGTCAACAATAATAAAATAACAACACAACAAGCAAGGCGACGCGGTTTTACTCGATATCTTGCGAGAATCGTTGATTTTTGTAGAACAAAAATTATTATACTATTGTTATATTTTAGAATAAAAACTATGTACTATTTTTGACTACTTGTAACCAATCAATTTGTACTTGTACTTTTAACTTACTTTGTACTTTTTGTTTTTGTTGAATAAACTTATTTAATTTAAGATACCTAGCGACCTGCCCCGGCTTTACACGGGTATACAAGAACATTATTTTTACAAAACAAAAAACAAAAACCGACTTCAAAAGACCGACTATTGAGTTATTCATCTATTTGTCGCGCACGTACTTGATGCAAATTTAAGACTTATATGGTTTTCTCATGGATACCATTATCAGAACTGGACTAAATTGAAATGGGACCAAATGGGAAGCGTCAGCTTTCTAATAAAAAAAGAATTATCAAAATCGATTCACCCAGTCAAAAGTTATGAGGTAACAAACATAAAAAAAATAAAAAATAAAAAAACATACAGACGAATTGATAACCTCCTCCTTTTTTGAAGTCGGTTAAAAATATAGCCTATGTTACTCAGGGATAATGTAGCAATCTAATGGTGAAAGAATTTTTGAAATCGGTCTAGTAGTTTTTGTGTTTATTCAACACAAACATACAAAAATACAAATCTTTCCTCTTTATAATATTAGTATAGATTTTATTCATATTTATCCGTTTAGCCGAATTTATTATCGATTAAGTAACAAATATCCAAACAAAAAAAACTTTCACATGTATACCTATAATATTAGTAGGAGTAGCAACGCTTCACAAGTTATCCTACAAGAAATCATACATTAAAAAAATAGCACAAAACGTAGCATATTTGTAAATCTAAGGTATACTCATAGGCTTTCTCCATACAAAATATCATCGATATCCGTTTAGACGTTATGAAGAAGAGAAAGTGTGAACAAACAAACACACATGCTTTCATTGGCAAACGGAGCAGGCACTCTTATTTCACATCTCCCAGCCACCTTCCTTTTGGATTCAGGACATCGCATCCTTGCTCACCATCAAACAAGATGGCGGCCAAACGCAAGCCGATCATCAAATAAAAGTGTTTTGTTAACCAATCAAGAAAATCACTAGATATACTCGTAGGTATAATACCAGCGCAGTTGTTCTCAGCGCCCAGCGACCCGAGCGACCTTCGGTGACGTCACTGGCCTGTTATGTTGGCATGCTGATGAGATAAGGCACCAAACTATTATAGATAAATGAGATATAGACACACCTAGTGAAATATACAAGGTTATTTGGAAAGGGTATGCTTTATATACCACTGGCTTTGTGTACCAATTACACACATTCGTCTCTGCAAACCCTGAGTCTTTCGAGGTCCTGTGTATTGCAGAGATAAAACACCCCCCACACATGCACAGCACACACAATTTGTATATGAGTCAACAGTATAATAATAGTATAGTATTAACCTTACTTTCTGTAGTTTTTCTTTTGCAATTTTTTCAATTTTGTTTATTAAATTAAAATATATATGCATAATTATATTATATTTACATATTGTAAATTCTTACAAGCCCCTGTGCCCTAAGCATATCCTCTCAGAATTACCCAGAACAGCAATTGAGTCATTTAACAAGATATGATCAAATGAGAATAGAGTTAAGAAATTATTTTAAAAGTAATCTAAGTTCAATTAAGGTCAATTACACTAATCACTTTATTATCACACTATCATCATATAATATCATATCACACTGCAGCATACCAGTCCACACTTTTAAAATAATATTCTAGAGATGAACAAAATTTGTGATTTGCTATTCATATTGATTTTGGTCATTTTCTTAATACAAACAATCCTCTTTCTCCTTCCAGAATTGTACTAGAGATATAGTTTTTGGAGGTGAAGTATAAACTTGCTAATTGTACTCGTATGCATCAAGATTGAAGTTTTTTTACATGTGCCTTTTAATAGGAGCAAGAGAGTCTTGAAATACTTATCCTAAAATTGACCTAGTTTGCAACTCTGTGAACAGACGTCAATTTTTCCAATCGATGAACAATCTTTTATTGACGACCTGTTCGGCTCAGTGGTAACATATCCGCCTTACAAGCCAGAGGTCCCGGGTTCGATTCCTGATCGGGCAGATGTTTGAATTGGTGAATTTAAATATCTGCTCTGGGTCTGGGTGTAAGTTGTCCTTGTCTTTGTGTGTGTTCCATGGCATCCCCAACACAAGATTTATCCTAGTGCGGGAGCTATGAGTGTTAAACGTTGTTGATGCCTTTTTAAAGGCGCTAGAAAGTGTAAAAATGTCTTAAAATTTATCTAGTTTGCACTCTGTGAACAGACGTCAATTTTTCCAATCAATTAACTATCTTTTACTGATACTGCAATATCAAGAATATAGTATCTAGTAAGAGTATCTATGAAAGTGTGTCTGTTTTGCTATGAAAACTAACGTAGTTTAAACTCATAATGCAGACGAAGCCACGTGCAAAAGCTAAGCATTATAGAATTAAAATAATCGATCACAACATTCACAACACAACACTAAAGGAGGAAAACCGCATCGAAGACGTGGTCGTGCCACTCGTACAGTTTGTGCGTCTTAGCACAGCTCTTAGTCATACCTCAGAGTTGAATAACAAAGTTGTTATAAATTAGTAGAGGCATTCAAGTACCAGTAAAACGAAGGGTAGCAGATATTTTGTAATTTTGAACTCCTTCTTCCCCCTTGTCAGCAAAAATGAGCGATATTTCCTATTATCAACGCGAAATGTTTTTACGAGTGTGTTATTTTATGTGAATCAGTTTAGTGTTTAGGTTTATTTATTATAGTTTCATGGTTCTAGAATCGTCTCTAGAAATAAGGATAATTTTGAGAGGATAATTTTTAATTGAATTAAGGATAAATTTGAGTCAATTTATATTAAGTATACCAAATTTTGCAGATAAATTAGATAAAGCAAATAAATAAACATTGCCGAAATAAACATCTTACAGACCCCCCATCCCCGTAACAACAAAAATAAGCAAAGCAGAAAGCCCCCTCCCTCCCCACCTTCTTTGAAGCACTTGAATTACGTCACCCTTGAATGGCCCCTAGGAGTAGCAACTATTATTTATTCTGTGGGTAGTTAAGTTGCAAGGTATTTATTAACTGCACCATTGCATGTGCAGGTTGGATAACATTTAAAGCCTTGGTACGCTGTATAGTATAGTGTATAAGGTATATTCAAATGTATGAGTCTTTACTCGGCTATATAGTTCGTAATTTAACTGAGAGCAATAATTTTGTCAATTTAGCGCTGCAGGGCGCGGCTGTACGTCACTGCTCAACGCGTGTACTTTTATACTGTTTGTCTTACACCACTTCTTATAATTTTAGGCATTATTTAAAGTCAAGTATTTTACTGAATATATTATTAAAAATAGTCTAAAACAAACTGACAAGTTTAATAGTGAGTTTTAAGATTAACTGTTTTAATTCTTCGAAACGCCACCTTTATTTTTCGTACAAGGCATCTTTGCGTCTCCTCCTTTCTCAGTGCTTCTTTCTTTCTTAGCGTATTTTTTATTGAATGACTATTGCTGTTGGTAAATAGCGCGTCTACACTCTACAGCGAACGGGGCAGGTGGCAAACGCAGATGACGTTGGACCTTAGGTTTTGGGGAGCATCTAGCGTAAGCACCTCTGCGGTGCGAACCCCGACTTAATCTTAGGTCTCTTCTTTTTTAGTGCCTCTTTCTTTCTTAACACCTCTTTTTTTCGTGGCCCCTCTCCCTTTTTTAACACCTCTTCCCTCTTCAGCACTTTGTCTAAGGTCCTCAGCTCCTCGGCACTCGCTCGAGTAACGATGACAAACGCACCAATTACACCGCTAATGAGCGCCGACCAACGTGCTCAATTACGCAATTATGCCAGTTAAGCCGATTCGGCGACAGCTAATTGAATCTCCTCATAAATAGGTGGCGGACAGTGATACAGGCGACGCGGACCACCGGCCTTACAGCTGACGTCACACCAGAGAAATAGGAACCACATCTTTTGATAAATGTATAGGAAACCCGCCTTTAAAATGTAGCCTTTAAGACAGCTATGGGCTACATTTTGAGGCAAGATATAGAATGGAACACCACATTGCACTCCAAATCTGATCAACCATGAGTGAAAATCTATCAAGTCGCGAGCGAATCGGTTCCTTCTAGGCAAGCGTGCTCCATCATAGACCGCGTCATTGCTTACCATCAGACGAGATGGCGTTCAAACACATGCCCATCTTTTTTGAGGCAGTGAGATAAAATACAGCGACTGGTCGGGCTACATACAACGATGGGATTCCCTGGTCTTTGTTAAGAAATCCCACTTTGCCTTACCATGTGCCTCCCTTGGTAACATTTGTAGGCTCGACCGAAATTGGATCTGTAAAAGCTCTAAGAAGACACAGTTAGACAGCTGTGCCCGGGTATTAACGTCTAGGTAGGCATTGTTATCCATCACAGATAATTCTCCGAGGAGTAATAGCTGAACAAAACAAAATCTTAGCACTAACATACATTCAATGTGCGAACTGCTGGAGTGTGGAATGATCTGCTTGAGTGAGTGTTCCCCGATGGTTTTAATATGGGTGTTTTCAAATCGCGAGCGAATCGGTTTCTTCTTGGTGCGCGTGTTCCATATATAGTAGACCGCATCATTGCTTCCCATCAGGCGAGATGGGAGCCCCTTAAATATTTATTTTATTCGGTTTTTTTTTGTATTTGTTGTTATAGCGGTAACCGAAATAAAATTTACATCATGTGTGAAAATAACAACTGTCTAAGTCATCACGGTTCATGAGATGCAGCCTGGTGAAAGACGGACAGACAGCGGGTCCCGTTTTACCATTTGGGTACAGAACCCTTTTTTTTTTAAATTCATTTATAGGCTTGCGTCTGACCGCCATGCGCCATCTCGCCTGATGTTAAGCAACGATGCGGTTTACGATGGAGCACGCTTGCCTAGAAGGAACCGATAAAAAGAAATAATAAAAAAACCGAACCCTAAAACAAGCTCTCTCTCTCTCTCTCATCCTTTATGAAGATTCCCCGACCTCTCTTTCTGATCCTTAATAAATATTCCCCGATTAAGTAGAGATTGTACTCGTACCGACAGTAACTTCTAAGTGAGGGGTTATAAATTCACACGCTATCATGACCCGAGTAGTTCCGGCGACAGTGCTAATTAAATAACGCAGTAACTGGAAGGGAGAGGGCTGGGGCACGAGCGGAGCGGGCAGCGGTTATAAACGTCCATTGTGTACACCTACTTACTTCATCATACTAATAACCTATTAATATTATTAATGCGAAAGTTTGTGTGTGTATGTTTATTATCACGTATCTCCGTAACACTGACTGGATTTTGATAAAATTTGGAATAGAGATTAACATACGATTAAAATGAGAATGAGAGCAACAACACCATCATCACCATTTTTCATCACCACGCGGATGAAAACCTGTGACGTAGCTAGTCAGAAGGTAGTTAGTACTATTGCTCAACGGTAGCGCATCTGCCTAGTGAGGGAACTTCTCTCCGTGGCATTGCGGCGTGCGTTACGCACCGCATGTGTTTCTTTTATATTTTTCTCTTATTCAACAACAGGTGTGTGTTTGACCACCATCTCGCCTGATGGTAAGCAATGCTGCGTTCTACGATGGAGCAAGCACGCCTAGAAACAAGAACATTATTTTTACAAAACAAAAAACAAAAACCGACTTCAAGAGACCGACTATTGAGTTATTCATCTATTTGTCGCGCACGTACTTAATGCAAATTTAAGACTTATATAGTTTTCTCATGGATACCATTATCAGAACTGGACCAAATGGGAAGCGTCAGCTTTCTAATAAAAAAAGAATCATCAAAATCGATTCACCCAGTCAAAAGTTATGAAGTAACAAACATAAAAAAAAATTGAATGTCACAAGAAATTCACTTTAACTGTTGTTTTTAACCATCAATAAAAAATTACGTGATGATTTAACCAAAGATAAATTTTATTATTTTTTTCTTTTTTTCAATATTACGACCGTTACGTATTTATTAGAAAAGATATATATTGAGCGTTTATACATAAGACTAAGTACAAAGTAACAAGAAATAAAATAAATACTTACAACAAATAAGATAGGAACTCTTTATAGTACCATAAAATTGGTTGCCTGTAAAGTCGGTATACGGGCGAAAGTTTTACGTGACAACGACTTTGAGTGGTAAAATAATTTTAATGTGAATATTCAGTCGTATAGTAGGAAGAAGGATGAAATAATAGTAACAATTTAAAACATTTATTTATACAAAGAATTATATTTAAAACATTAATTTATACAAAGAATCTCGCACTGAATTTCATATTAACAAAATTTTATGTCTGTCTCTCTCGCTCTTAGGCGGGCTAACCATGCCCGAGTGGAAGGGACGCGTGCCTCTCACTCGCTCTCATTGTGAGCGCATAACGTGAGCGGAGCGTAACGCAGTTTCTTGAAGTGTCACACGGCAAACCAATATATAAGACGTTGTCACGTCAAAATAAAAAACATACAGTCGAATTGATAACCTCCTCCTTTTTTGAAGTCGGTTAAAAACCGATTCATTCGCAACTTGAACACATCCAGATATAACTATCGGAAAAACCCCACTCGAGCAAACTATTCCACGCTTTAGCAGTGCGCATAATAAAAGTGGACTCAAAGCGTTTCGTACGAGTTTTTGTAACAATTTGGTTGACAAAACACGATGTCGCTTTTTTTATGAATAAATTATGATCCCAATTTCGTGTCCATAAAAAAACAAAACCTACTGCTTGCCTAAAATTCACATGAAAGTCTAAAAATCATTGCGTGTTTAAAATTCACGGGAAAGTTTACCATCCGAGTTACATACCGAATAGTGGTCGAATAGTCGAGGTATGTCAAGGCGAGCCTGCCGCGCTGCTTGCAACACGCTGCCATTTGGAGCTTTTGGGCATTCACGTGTTTACAAGTAGTACGAGACTTGTGCAGTCGACGAACCGGTTTAGGTGTTTACGAGCGGTTGGATAAACCGATGTGTTTTGACGTAGTGGACTATGGGAACTCAGCGTTTGTATGTTTGTTTGATGATAAATTAACGCTGATGCGATTGTCATGAAATTTTCTAGCTAGGTACCATACAGTTATTTTTAGGAGTTTCAAAGCCAAATTGGTCAATAGGTTAGGAAAATATCTAATTTTGGCTGATTTTCTAAAGTAAGTAAGTAATATTATATTTGCATTATACAGAGTTATAAAGAAAGGGCTTAAGCCAAAAAGGGCTTTTAGTACCTACTTATGAACAAATTTTACGGGATCAACGGGGAAATTTTATGCATTTCGCATGAATCATATAATATATTTTCATGTGCAAATCTATATGTTCCTTACCATAACCTAATACATTCGCTTCACTCACTCAATAACTTTCAAACTATGCCCAATTATAAAAACAACTGAACAAAGAAGCTCAACACAATATGATGCAACTATTTACCGAGCGATAGTTGAGCAACAGTGGAAAGAAAGCGCTCTCGGATGATCAATTCCATTTTCAAGGGAAATACCAGATGTGGCTCATATCTTAGTTATTTATTTGGCTTCCTTCCTACGAGGAAAAAAACGTATTACCTCTACATAGGTAAATTTCTATAACAAGAAGTGACTCATTCAAAAAACTAATTAAGTAAAAAGTCTCGATAAAAAGTGGGTTTTCTCGATTAAGTTACATTGTAAACAGTGTACTTAATTAAATGATCAAAAGGAAGACACTGACTTCCAAGACACGGGTTCTCCACGCACTAAGAAAAATGGCCATCAAAATTCCGACGAATTCACCTAAAGTATGGGGCATAGTGATAATCACCAAAAAGTACGATGAAAAGCAACAATTTTGACATCGTAAAACTAGTACTTAGCACCAGGTTTTAGGGTGAGAACCATATATATAATATCTTAATATATATAAATCTCGTGTCACAATGTTTGTCCTCAATGGACTCCTAAACCACTTAACCGATTATAATAAAATTCGCACACCATGTGCAGTTCGATCCAACTTGAGAGATAGGATAGTTTAAATCTCAAATTATAGTCGCAATTTTAATTTATTGCAAATTATATTATATATACTGATAATTTTTACTATAAATTGACAAGTTAGCATCAACATACTACGGTTGCTATAGTTACGCAATAGACGCAATGGCTTTTGACAGGACAACGTCTGTCGAGTCAGCTAGTATAATATAAATATATATAAATTGTCACGTTGCGCGTTGTTTGTCCGCTATAGACTTCTAAAGTACTTAACCGATTTCAATAAAATTTGCACAGCGTGTGCAGTTCGATCTAACTTAACAGATAGGATAGCTCACATCTCAATTTATAGTGTCTAGTGCGAAGCCGGGACGGGCGCTATAGTATATTATAATATTATGATAGGTGTCACCGTAAAAAATAGTGCTTATCATCGTACTTTTTGGTGGTTATCACCATGCTCCGTACTTGTGAAATTTTTCTCAGTGCACCCAGTTTGGAAGGCTGTGACTATAAAAATAATGTACAATTTTCTCTGAATAAAATATTTTGAATTTTGAGTTTCACATATGTACTATTTGCAGACTAGTAAATAAATACACAGGCAGAAAAGGCTTTTAATTGGGCGCAATGTAACAAATGGGGGAGGAATTACGAGTAGCCCAGCAGTGAGACGCAAGCGCCGAAGTCAGATTATACAGGGTTGTTTATAAAGGGTATGCTAAGCTGAAAGTCGAAGTCCCATAGTAAAAGTTCTTCCTAATGATGAGTACTATTAGCCCTTTTCGGCTTAGCATAGCCTTTATGAATAACCCTGAATACTTGATCGATGGACGCAAGTCACAATAAGCTGAGGAAAAATCCTATACGTACTAATCTTTATAACGACCGCCCGGTTATAGCGTCGCCATAAATGTGTATCCAGATTCCAGTTATTAATACAAGTTTGTTGGCTACGTGACGTAAATCACGAACCAACCGCCGGATTTCGATACAAGCTTTTTTTGGCGAGTAAAAATTTCATGAAGATCGGATCAGCCAGGATCAGGAAATATTTTATGTTCAAGCAAATAGGTAAGCATAAACATTAAACATGGCACAATAAACTTACTAGCTGTGATTCGCGGTTTTAA
Source organism: Alcis repandata (assembly GCA_949125135.1). Taxonomy (NCBI): domain Eukaryota; kingdom Metazoa; phylum Arthropoda; class Insecta; order Lepidoptera; family Geometridae; genus Alcis; species Alcis repandata. Next base: position 323,730 of record OX421248.1, on the reverse strand, counting down.
AAAAATCGCGGTTTCATCATTAATTTTATCGGGACAAAAAGTAAATAAAATAATTCAAAACAAAAGTCACCTTCCTCATACCAAATGTCATGAAAAATCGTTCAGCTGTTGTTGCGTGATTGAGTAGACAGTAGAGTAACTAACATCCAAACAAACTTTAACATATTTAAAATTGTGATAAACGTATATACCTACTCGTAGGTACTTACCTATAAACGCCAATTTGTTTTCTCCTGTACCTATATACCAATATTACCAATACCTAAACTATATTATATTTAGGAAAAGGTTTATGTGTACTGTGTAGTATACAGTCTATTCTATTTAACTCTAACTGCCTAAGTACAGGCTGAGGCCTTCGCATAGCCCGCAGTCAATCAATGAGGTTCTATTTCATATTAAAATCCTACCTCACATTCATCGATCAAGATGTAATCCGACTTCGGTGCTCACATTGAAGTTTGCATAGGTATACCTAAAAAGGTAGGTATACCTAGGTACATAGGTATGTACATAGGTATGTACCTAGGTATACCTAGGTATACCTACATATATTATAGGTATGAGTACCATTATGTCATCCTACACATTGATGCGTTAGCTCACACCACAGAATAACATAACAGTTTAAACGACCTACATTTGCCACAGAATACGAACGAGTTTCTACTGCAAAGCTTCAATGCACCGAAAACAACCACAGTTTACTTAACAGTTACTATCAAATCCCACAGTGTGTACAACAGTCACTTGCCATAGAATATGCAACAGTTTCTACTACATCTTCAATGCCTAACTACAAGTACTAAAATCAACCACAGCTTACTAAACAGTTAATATCAAATCCCGCAGAGAATGCTACAGTTGCTCGTCACAGTTTACTAAACAGTTTCTATGAAAATCCCACAGTGTATGCAACAGTTACTATGCGCAAATTTGTGTTCAGTAAAAAGTTGTAAAACAGGTATTGTAAACTTCAAGGTCTCAAGTACTATGTGGCATACCGTTCGTAGCGCTTTTACATAGATTAGACAATAGTTTACAATGTGGGTGTGAGGCAGGTAGTAAACTACAGGGTTATACGGAATGGTGGAACTACGCCTAAAAGCACTCATTGCGAAACTAAAAACACTATTGTTATAGAATTAAATCTAAAATCTCGGAAAAGCTGCTCCATATGTTGACATTAGGCCCAAGTTTGAAGGCTTTTTAAGACAGATCTAAATTTTCTAAAACTATTGGCATCCTTGTCTAATGGCTTGCAATGATAAAGCCAGATATATTTTTAGTTAGTTTAAATCTGTCTTAAAGTGCCTTCAAACTTGGGCCTAATAGACAAATATTTGTTTACGAGCTGCGCCCCGCGGTTTCACTCTGTCTGGCAATATTAGATTTACGTTGTGGAAAGTTCAATAAAAAGAATGAAAAAAAAAATAAACTTCTTAAAATGATTTAAAAAATCGATATTTTACCTGTGCAGGTAGGATGCGCACTGATGAACGCAACCACTACCACCAGCCAGATAGTCCATATGACGTGCGGGAGAGTGAGAGAGATAGGATATCTAAAAACTGGCCTACCTGAAATTCTCTCTCAAAAACGTTGCTAGCTCTTATACCATTATAAAAGTTACGGAGATACGTGGTAACATATACATAATATACACACGAACTTTCGCATTTATGGGTGGCAAATACATATCTACAAAAATAAAGAAAAACGAACAAAATAAAACATTTCACATTTAGTCAGAATATAAAAAAAAAAAACAGAATTTATATTCCAATATTTTTCCATGAAAAACTGATTCTGTTTCGTGAATTTTAGTTTCGTTTCTCGTTAGGTTCAAATTTCTTCGTACCACCACTGTTACATTTATAACCTGTGTTCTGAACTGTTGACCCCAGAATTGGGGTCTTAGATTACGGCAAAGTCGGTCCTTATCACAAGCTGATAAAAGAGGCGCCTTCACCCCGCGGTGCCCAGGTTGCGGGTCTGACCTCTCGTGCAGGGAAACAACGACACGGTTATTCTTATATCTGTGACCGTAAAATATATGGTATGATATTCAAAATGCTTGGAAGATATTATGGGTTTATTACACGTAACGAGTACACAGGCGAGCCAGTAACTGGGCACACTTTAAAAAATAAGTTAATTTTAAAGGTATTTTTAAAAACAAGCTTATTTTGCAATCGGAGTTACACACGTATACCAAATTTCAGCTGAATCGGACATCGGGAAGTGGCTCAAAATTGAGTTGTAAGATGCCACCCAAACAAACATGGTTACATACATTACAAGTTAAATAAAAGCTTTTAAAACATTCAAACTTTCATGTTTAGGATTACGATGATTTATTTCGAGCCGATCTAATTACATCCGGTATTGATAGAAATAGCTGCTGATGATGATGAATGACTATTCAAGGCTAGTCACAAAGGACATTCACTTCAGAACATCACTCACTTTGATCTATTGCTCTCATTCTGGTTAAACATAAATGACACTCTGACTACTGAATGCCCGTTACTCTAAAACCGGCCAAGTACGAAACAGCGGTACGCATTGCGGGTTCCGTACTACACAATGTAAAAGTGACTTGTATTTGTGAAAAAAGATGTATTTTCGATTTGGGATCCTCAACGTACTGACTAATTCGAACTTAGCATGACTTTACTATTTAATTTGTTAATTTCGCACTTTGTTTGTTTGATATTCAATTCAATTCATTTAGGTATTAAGACCATAGGAGAATACGTGCAACACTTAGTAGGTAACGTCAAATACACTTTTTTTTTAAATGTTTAGAAAAAAATATTCAATAATAAAACTTACACAAGTCTGATACGAGTCAACAAGCATGATGTTTAACTACGCTGAAAACACTCATAATTTTGAACTTCTTTTAATTTGGAAACAAACTTTAAAATCGCGAAATAAAATCCAGTTTCATACACACCCTTGAGTGTCAGTGTTATTTTTGTATGGAACAGTTTCTTTTTTTCGCGATTTTTGTACTAGCTCCAATACAAAAGTTTATTCTACATATTATTTATCTTTTTTTAGCAAATTACACCTCAACCTCATAACCCTGTAGTTTCCCGTTTTTACTGTACAGCAAAAACAAAAACCGCCCTCATACGGACAGACGGGGCGTAGGCATGTTAATGGATCCGTTGGCACCCTTCGGAACCCTAAAAAACTTATTGCCGGTACTTGAATAGGTGATTAAGGACATTCTACCGTTAAAGCTTGCTTAAAAGTTTGTGTAGGCGGCCTTTCTATTATTAACTTCTGTATCTGTTTAATAAATAAACGAAATTTGGTATTCCCCAAAATAACATACTTAAGAAATATTATTTTAAAAGAAACTGCACTCGCGGTTTTTTCCACTATTTTGCAGTGGAAAAAATTAAACGTAAAAATTTAAAAAAAAAATGCAATTAGAACAAATTAACTGTTAATTTTTTTGGGACAAAATGTTGGGATAGGAGTCGACTCGTCCAAGTCTAAAACTCGCCTGTGAACCAGTCGCCTCCTTCAAAAAACGTTAGAGGTCGACTCGTCCACATCTGAACTTTGGCATGGACCAATCGCCTAAAGCCTTCATATCATCCTGTGTATAAACTCCTTTCATTTCAAATCATCAAAGTTCATTCAGCCGTTTTAGCGTCATTAAGTTACAAAAAAACTCATACATAAACTTTTAGGGTTATTGCTGCGTGAATAAGTAACAAACATCGAAACATACAAACTTTCAAGTCTATAATAAATATGTATAAACTCTGTTCACACCAGACAAACAAAAGGATAATAACACTCAAAACTTGTGCAACAACTAGCGGCCTTATTCCTAAGAGAGATCTCTTACAGGTATCTAATATAAGTAGCTTTTTTTACTGTTTCTAAATAAAATAAAAATAAACGTTTCACACTCAAAGATCCCCACTAGGATAAATCCTGTGTCGGGGATGCCGTGGAACACACAAAGACAAGGGCAACCAACACCCAGACCCAGAACACATATTTGAATTCATCATTCAAACATCTGCCCGGCCGGGAATCGAACCCGGGGCCTCTGGCTTATACGAGTAAGGCGGATATGTTACCACTGAGCCAAACGGTCGTACTGAAAGAAATCTTCAAGAAAGTCCCCACTATTATTTATTCTGTACTTTCGCGCCAACTTAGAATATACAAAATACACGAAAGTTGACCCAAAACGGAGATTTCAGCTGTAAATCAGATTCCGAACCCGGCGTCGCATCTGTATGCGGCCCGACACGCCACACGTTAACCTACGCCGCCCTAAACGACTGTTTAACTATAACCAACCGTTATATGTCGGGGACGGGGAGCCGGCCTTCACGGGTATATGGCACTTTGATGGCTTTTGTTTAGTTATTATGTACTTTTCTCGAACATGCTGCGATTTATTTTTTGACATAAATCGATATTTAAATAGGTATATTTAATAGCTAAAATCGTGCTTTTAGAATGAAGTGGGTGGAATAATAAGAGTAGGATAATACCTACTCATTTTTTATAGTCCTGTATGCACCCGTAAAACTTTACCCACATTTTCGGGTAAAATCCAATGTAAAAAATGTAAATGTAATATAATATAACATAATATGTTGTCGTGTCAAATGTTATTGTTAATGTTATTGGAATGTATTTCCAAGTATTTATTACTTTTTTATGAGGTTTAGGTATTTGACACAGTTTTCTTTAATATTGCACATCTCGTGTTTCTATTTTTGTATCTATCCTCTCCATCCCATGGTTGCCTGGAAGAGATCGCTCTTAGTAATAAGGCCGCCAGTTGTCAAACTAGTTTTAGGTGTTTTAATCCTTTTGTTTGTAATTTATGGTGTGAACAATAAAGAGTTTATCTATCTATCTATCTATCCTTCAAAAATCCGTTTACTCGAATAACTACATATACTTACTTCAACTAACGTCAAAACATGAATTCAATTCAATCAATAAACTCGATTTTATTATGAAAATAAACCACTTCTGCCAATAAACTCGAGAAACCGCAAAATATCGTAAATAGTCTAAACTGGAGTTCTGTTTACTGCGTGGTTCGACCACAGCTTGCGTACGGACCTAAGACTACGTAACCACTTAATCTATAATATTATAATGTAACAGGAATATTAGAATATCTTATTGAATAGCTGGAATTAAATTACATGTTTAATACCCCAACAGGGTCGCGTCGCGTGTCCAGCGTTAGGAAAGGCGAAAAGGGCTTATTATGGTACCTACTCATCATTATGAACAACTTTCACTATGGGACCAACCCGAAATTCACGAAAAAAAACCAACTGTTCCATAGAAAAATGTCAATGACACTCGACAAAATGTAAGGAACAGGTGTTTTTTTTTTCGCGAATTCTGGGTTGGTCCCATTGTAAAAGTTGTTCATAATGATGAGCACTATGAGTCTTTTTCGGCATACCCTTTACTTAAATATAAACCCATATCGATTGAGAGTAAGAAATAGGTAATACATACCAAGTAATTTCTAACTAATGCGGAAGCCTGACCTACATGTGACCGAGTAACGTAAAATGTTAACAACCAATCAGGCCACTAAACGGGTTTCGTCTAAGTCTAGATCAGTTTCCACACTCGCCCAGACGCAAGTTTCGAATGGACTCAATAAAAATAGTTGTTTGTGTTGTTGCGATAGTATACTCGTAATAGTAGTTCTGAGTGGTGTCGAGGTATAAATAGTGTTAGTGGTTTGCCGGTGAAATGGATCAAATCTGCTCCCCTAGCCAAGTTGCAATTCCGTAATCGAAACGCTAAGCATAGAAAACTAGGAAAATGTGTGGGAATGACATTTCTGTCATAGAATATAGAATCTATAAATAGACTATAGAGCGGAGAATATTGTATTTATTGTGGAGAGGGAGCGCCCAAGAATAGGGTCCATGGGGCCTGAGACTTCATGCTTGGACGCTCGAGATTGTCTCCGTCAATCTCACTGTCATGACATTTCTAATAGGAACGACTGTGACCGAAGTAATATCTCACTCGCTAGAATAAGGCCACTAGAGCCTGGAGTCTAATTAACAAGGTTCTTCGTTTTTTGTCCAAATACTTTTGCCTTAAAAATAATGCATAAACTTAATCACTGCTTACAGTTTTTGTTCTTGTTTTCTTGTCACATTTCACGTCAGCGAGAAGTTGTCTGAGCATTTAAAGCGGTGACTAACTTTAAGCAGTGTTTAAAAGTAAGACCTATTGTTTTTATCGTATTACAATAACTTATTTCTCATATTATCGTGACGAAACTAAATTCGTCATTTGTCGTAAATTTCGATATAATTTTATCTGGCTGTTTGAAACGTAATAATATCGGCACTTAGCGAAAAGACCGCCTTTTGTGCCAATCTCTAATGTTTTTCTGTATTCAAACTTTCCTTTTTGCATGTCAATAGAATATAACTATAACTAATATAACTTTTGCCCAAAATAGGTGACTTCAGGTTACTGGTCACAGGAAGGAAGAATTAAAACGTTTTTCCAAGTACAGATTTTTGCAAGAAGGAAAAAAGGATGACTACCTACTTATCTGCTTAAGTACCAGTATATGTAGAAATACCTTCCTGAATAGGTATTCTAATGTATGTATACCTAATCTGATGACAGCTCCGTGTTTTCCAAATTGCTTTAATTTTATGAGTCAACCTTTTATGAAGCCATTAAGTGATCCCTTATTGGTAGGTAACTGTGGTCAGTGTCGTGGTGTGTCACTGAAATATTAATATATTTAACCTACTGTAGGTACTTATTCAGTCGTTATCTTAAACGGTTACAAAAAAACAACTCTATCATTAATAGAAAAATTGACGACAGGAATACAGTGGGTGAGACTGGTACAGGAACAGGAAAGATGACGCGCTGAATGGAGACCTTATACTCAGAAGTGGGGGGAAGGTTGACAATGATTTGATTTGTCAAGAACCAGAAGTCGATTTATTTTCGACAAATTTTAATTGTTTTATATGTTTATGTGTCCATTTTTTAAGTTATACTATATATAGTTGTTTTAAGTTATATATTTATTGTTAGTTGTATGTATAATATTTTTTGTAATTCTGGCTTGCTGTGCGCTTTGGCTTCGCCGTAAGCACATTGAGCATCTAAATAAAAATAAATAAATGATGACTATGATGGATAATGATAACCCTATCCCCTAATCGTATGCTACTAAAATTATAAATGCGAAAGGTTGTGTGTGTGAGTGTTTGTTCCCACTCACCAGGTATTTATAGCTACTCAACTAATTCTGGTAAAATGGAATAAAGATATTTCCTGGATTAACACAGACTACTTTTCATTATTACCGTTTTTTATCGCCGCGTCGGTAAAGCAGCGGGAGCAGGCTAGTTAACTGTATTAAAAGGGAATAGAATCGCGCAGCGAGCTATCGGCATAAATAGAAGCTGCATTTGTTTATATAACCCAGCGGGAATAAGCGGGAGCCTCTCCCGCTTCCCCTGTCACCTCTCCGCGCACTCCCCGATGCGACAGTGCGACTATATAAGGCTATACGCATTCCAGCGGGGTGCACAGATATTGTGATCGGGTTGTACATATGTATTGCGTAGTGATAATCCTACTATCCTTACTAATATTATAAATGTGTATGTAAGTTTGTCTGTTAAGCTTTTACGCGAAAACTACTTAACCGATCATCATTAAACTTTGTACACATATTCTTCGAGGTATTAGAAGTAACATAGCGATACCTTAATTTGCAAACCTAATAACTCCATTTTTTTACGAAAATGTAATTTTGATACCGGCAGAAACTGTAAAAAATCTAGTTTCTGCCGGTATCAAAATTACATTTTCGTGAAAAAGTGGAGTTATTAGGTTTGCAAATTAAGGTATCGATAGGACACTAAATTTAGACTGAACTGAATGAAATTTAGAATGAAGCTTGTTCATGATCTGGATTAACACATAGGCATATTTTTTATTCTGAAAAACGCGAGTGAAACCGCAGGGCGTAGCTAGTTACCAATAAATTGATTATGATTATCATGTTTCTATCGAATACTCTACCTACTTTTCGATGAGTTCTTAATTATCAGACTGCCTACTGTTCGAGAAACCTTGTACCTTAGTATCACGTACTTCCACTCAAGCGCCAGCGCGTTTGTCACTATGTAGACACAATTAGCGTCCTCTCAAGGGCAACAGCCGCCAACCGAACATACTGAAATTATGCTAAACGACACGCCTCACAAAAACACGCTAAAGTGTGGGAATAAAGAAACACACATAAGGAATACGGTAGCTATTTATTTAACTACATACTAGTCGCCGTTTGCGCTAACGCTTTTGAGAATCCGAAGATTTAAGCTTCTTTTATTTATTCTATGATAGGCTTGCGTTTGACCGCCATCTCGCCTGACGGTAAGCAACGATGCGGTCAACGATAGAACACGCACGCCTAGATAAAACCGATTCACTTGCGTCTTGAAGATCCTAGAAGAAAATAAACCACACAAAAAATAATCAAATCAATGGAACCATTATCAGATTTCAGCGAGCGGCATTTTATTTTTACCAGTATATCAGCAATGATCACGCGGGAACTCAGTCCGTGGAGACGGCGACAAAAGGTCATAACCGTCAACACATAAATAATCACACAAGCAGTTACAGGTAAATCTATATATGTATAGCTATAGGTATGTACTCGTACATGTACAGAGTATGGACCCCAGAATGTCGCCTAGAGGAAAATGTCGTGGGAAACTGATACGCATGAAGCGTTCCGCGATTGTTAATAAAAATGGTAGATTCAGAGTTAAGTGCCTAAATATGGCTTAACAAATAACAATGCTATTTATGATTTTTGTTATAATTAAACACGGGAATACTCACGTAAAAATTAAGTCGTCTATTACGACTAGTTTCGGTCACATTCGGTGAGCTTCATCAGGTGAGTTTACAAACGTGACGCGCTCGCGGTTGCGTCTCGTTTGAAACCACGTGAAAACCACGTTAGTTTCCACAGTAAAGTTGCTATTTACTTATGATTTTAAGATTTTTGAACCCACTTTTATAGCTTACCATTAAAAAGGGTGGGTTAATAATGAGTCACACCAAAACTAGTAACAGAGTAACTCAATGATTTAAAAAAAAGATTTCCAGCGTGTAACAGCATACCTCGTTGGGAAAAATAATTCCCAACGAGTCTTAGACTAAAGTGAAATAATTATTTTATTTTACGTTTGGTGCACTGAGAAAAATGGCCATCAAAATTACGATGAATACTTTTTGGTCATTATCACTATGCTCCGTACTTTATGTGAAATTTTTCTCAGTGTGTGACTCGTTAGGAACCTACGTGTACCTTAAAAAGTAAGTATAACCCGGTCACAATATCTGTGCACCTCGCTGGAATGCGTATAGCCTTATATAGTCGCACTATCGCACCGGGGAGTGCGCGGAGAGGTGACAGGGGAAGCGGGAGCCTCTCCCGCTTCCCCTGTCACCTCCTCCTAAGGCTATACGCATTCCAGCGAGGTGCACAGATATTGTGACCGGTTTGTAAGCTTGTATAGGCCGTGTCAGAGTAGCTTAACCTTTGAATCAAAACTCAAATTCAGAAAACTTTTCAAAAGCTGGTTAATGTTTGGAGCAAAAGATCGTGTTATGTTTTCGTGTGCATGTGTGTGCACCGTAGCTCTGAAATGGCTGAACCAATTTGGGTTGCTTGTTGGTAGCTTGTTGTGGGTTTTTATTGCAAGTTTTTATTTAACTTGCGGTGTTAATAGGTATGCCAGTAAGTACTTAATTACTTTTGTAATCTATGTATGTATGTCTGTGTGGGTCAAATATTGCAACTGAATTTTACACCACTTCTCGATGTACGATTGAGCTGAAATTTGGTACCTACTCGTACCTGTGTAACGCCGATAATTAAGTAATATAAACTTGTTTTTCGTAATTGACCGAACGAAGTGAGGTCTCAGAGTCTAGGGGAACAAACAGGCGCTTGTATGTATGTATGTATGTCCGACTATAACTTGAGTATGGTTGATCCGATCTTGATAAAATTTTGCAAGCAAGTACTTCATTTTAATGCAATTTTGAAGATCAAATATGAGTGAAATCGGTCGTGGGGTTGGGGAAATTTAGGCGCTGTGAGGTCTCAGTTCGCCACGAGCTACTAGTACATTGATATCAACATATTCGTATTGCTTAGAGTTAGTTACCCACTAATCTGGTCTAAAAGATGCATTTTATTCATAAAACCTCTGCGCATCCACAAAACTCCCCCATTCATGGTCTACCGAACTTTAGACACGTTTCAAAGTTATGTTTCGCGCCGCGCCGCCGGACACAGATGTCGCCACTCGCCAGCTCGCTCGGTTGGACGCTGCCGCTGGTGAATCAAAAAGTTTGTTCGCAAACGCTACAGCTGTGACATATGCATGGAGTATTCGGTGTTTATAATTGTGTGCAATATATTTTTATCATCATACAATTTATACCTTAGATCGAGAGTTTTTTATGTTTGCTTCTAATGTTTCAGATTTAAAATATTTTATTCAGTATGATTTTCGGTACAATGCAAACTACAAAGGTAACTAGCTCACCTTTTGTTATCTTTTCAGTCGAGGCTAAAGTTGTTAATTGTTATGTAAAATGTAAGGAAGGAACCTGCAAGAGGTTTTAGTTGAATTCATAAAAAACCCGTAGGTATATATAAAATTCCTGTAATATTCCTAATGAACTATAAATGTCTCCAATTTCATGGTTAGTCACATAATGAAATGAAAAGCTAATGATGATTGGAAAATGTCCATTTCGGAAAATCACCCAATTAGCAAAATGAATGGCTCAACTTTAGAAACGCACCAATCGATTTCAGGTTTCAGACTTTTTTCATAGATAGGTCTTATTATAAGAAGGCTTCCTGTAAACTGCTAACTTGCGGAAACATATACTTTTCGAGATATTAATTTTTGAAAATCGAGAAATTCACCTTACATTTTCACACAATATAGGTTATGTTTCAAAACTGGGCGTTCCGTTATACGTTCTACGAACGTTGAAAAACTTGTCGCACTTCACAAAAAAATTAAATACGACTATTTATTTTTTATTTATGTGTTATATTATATTATTTACTGTTACGAATGTTTTCTTTTTCAAAAAACTTTTTTTTAATCTAAAATAACAAAAAAAAAAATTATTACTTTTATATTATGACTTAACGAACTTGTAAAAAAGGAACGTAATCGACGCTATGTTGTTGTTGTTGTTGTTATTATGATCGTTAGGTTCATTTTCTACGGAAGCAAACGATTAATAGGTTAGGTTATGTTAGAACATGAAAAACAACGCACGAGCCGAGCGAGCGTAGCGAGCGTGCCGCGGCAGCGGCCGGCGAAGTGCTAGAAAGCCAATCGCTTTTTAGGACAAAGGCGTTAGGGTAATTTCTACGGAAGCGAAAAAAGTTAGGTTAGTTTGGTACACAAAAACACTCATATCTCCGGAAGGGGGGGTTTCCGCAACTCCACCCTTTAGAGGAGGGGTCTACCCCTCTTCCCCCTCCCCCTCCCACCCCTCCCCCCCCTTAAATCGATTGGTGCGTTTCTAAAGTCGTACCAAATGAATAACTACCTTATGAAAACTAACGTGGTTTTGACACATTTTGAAACCGCGAGCGCGTCGCGCTTGTAACTGACCTGATGAAGGTCACCGAATGTGATCTAATCGTAATAAACGACTTAATTCTTACGTGAGTATTCCCGTGTTAATTATAAACCGAACTACGAATAACTATCAAAATCTTTGCGTACCTAAGCTTGTAAGTAAGTTTTGTAAGTGTCAAGTGACCACTCCGGCTGACTGGTGGCTCTACAGATAAGTCGCCGCGCCGCACTAATGTGACAGTTGTGCATGTGACAGCTGTCACCCAGCTGTCAGGCTAACGAGAGAGGAAACAATTTACGAGCGCCCCGCGGCGCTTGTTTATTGTTACCGAACCGTTCCTGGAAACTTCGAGAAATAATATAAGTTGTAACTGTAAACCAAATACGTGTTACAAACAGGTCTATTGAAAACTTACTGAAGGATATCTAACAGATCTGCGGTTTTATTTTCTATATTATCATCATCATTCTCAACCCGTAATCACCCACTGCTGAGCATTGACCTCTCTTCTTTATTTTCTAACTAACTGGTAATTAAAGTCGGTTTAATTTTGAAATTTGCCCTAATCTCTAAATTCCAGCATAGACGGTAATGGCTGGACGACATTGAGAAGTAAATTGGACTGAGCTACAAGCATTTAAAGATCGTAAAATGGAAACGCAAAAAAACGAATCTCATGTTCTTCTAATCTTTTTAACCTTTAAATTTCCATTGTCCGTTGAAACAATAACGCTAAAGACCAGTTTAGGCCTATCATTTTTACTATCTACCTAAAGAATTAAACGAAATATTTCCTGATCCGACACTAATTTTTGGGCTCAGTACTAGTAAATGTGTGGCATAAATAAATCAACTCCAACTACAATAGGCATGACGACAGTATCAAAAAATCGCCGATTCAATGCTTTCAGGGGACTAGCCAGATTAAAAAAATTTAAAACACATGTTTAGTTTTATTTTTAAAAAACAGATTATTAAGATTTTCAATAAATTAAAACATTAAAATACAGCAATCGGCCATCTTGTCAGAAACAACAATCACAGCGTATGACGTCACGTTTCAGTGAACTCAAGTTATCCGCCGCTCATCACGCATAGACACAATGACATGTTTACTAGCCGTGACGTCAAATCGACGCCATGACACAAGCAAGCTGTTTTCGGGCACTGTTGAAAAAATTTGTGAAAAATGGCTTCAAACTTCGTTAAATTTAAGTTTATTACCGAAATAAAGGTTTTTTTGTAAATAGTAAATGTGTACTCACATTATGGAAGAGGATTTTAAAATCTTTCGTCACGCCTATTCGATACAAAAATAATCCACCAGGCCCAGTGGTGCGTCACCTCAACCAAATGGCTTACAATCGACCACATTTGTCATGTCGTTGTTTGCTTCTATCAAACGCGAGCTGTCAAAAAACTGTCATGGCGGAAACTGGCGGGAAATTCACGTAGTGGCAGCAAAAACATGTGATTGTAGAGCCATTGTGTGCATTGTTGTTTTTGTGACAGTCTATCCACTGGTATTGACAAGAATAGCCGTTTTTTGTTGGTAAAACATAATTTTGGTAAAAAATACTTATGTGTAAGTTTTAACGTAAGTAACCTTAATATTTCAAGCCAAACCTGCTGCATAGTAAGTGAATGCGTAATTTGAAAGTAGTAGTTCTTATTCGTAAGTAATAGTAAGTAAGTAGTTCAATTATTTTTTTTTTGTTTGTGAAAAAAACGGATGAAACCGCAAAATGCAGCCAGCTTAAAAATATATTCTCATGCGCAAATAAAAACACAATTCAATTTACAATTTACGTAGCTTTGTTGCATTTAACGTAGGTAACCTTCTGTTTGCATGACTCACGTCAATTTAAACTTAATTAAGGTACAGAGGTAAAGTAATTATAAACAACTGATTCATCAGTGTTTCGAATCGATTAATTAATAAATTAATTATGTTAATCGTATTTCAAATAATGCTTGCTTTTACTTGTCTCGTAAACATAGCATTAGGGAAAGTCGAAACCTACCAAACCTTTGTTTTTAAGGTTTGGTAGGTTTCGACTATCCCTATCTAACAAAATACCTAACTTAACATAATAAAAAAGACGCAAACATGCAAACGGCTGAACAGAATTAGACATTTAGTAAGAGGTACCCACATATTGAATTTAGAGATTTGCAGTTTTTATCTCGGAAAAAGCAGCGGTTCCCGCAGACCAGCGGATGAAATCACTAGGCAAAGCTAGTGATAATAAGAAAATTGAAAAATTGCAATAAACGATTATTTATTGTTCTTACTATTTAATTTTATTCTTCTTATTTAGATCCAAAACAAACCACTAAAGGTATGGACTAGTCGTTTCCCCTGCTCCACGACGTAATTTATACATTTTCGTTGTCACTATTTGGATTTCGCAAAATTGATCAAGCACAAACAAAAGCTAGTAAGTAACAAAATTAAAAAATCAAACCGAAAACTTTTTCACTGATTCAATAAAAAAGTTTTAATTGCCCGACGGAAAAACATTGATAAAGTTGGAAAATCGCATTCGACGGCATTAATCTCTGGAAACGAGTGACATACGAAAAAAACAATGGAACATAACAAAACAACACTGTAGAGCGAAACCATAGACGTGATTGGGTGAGCTTGCTTTCGAAAACAACCAATTTACCATTCAAAAATCAAAACACACGCTAAAACCCACCTTAATCTAATGTAGTAAGAGTTCGAAGATGAAAAGTTGTAGGAAAAATAAAATTTGTTTTTGGGAATAAAAAATATTGTGGGCGATATTTTTTTTTAGTATTTTGTCCACGAGAAATGGTGGGTTTTCACACTGTGCAGGCGAGATTCGATTTTTCAAGTTTTGATATTGTGTTATTAAATGTTTTGATAGCAGTCCACTGTGCGGCCACTGGCGTATTGTTCTACGATTTATGGCTTAAAAAAATAAAAATTGTGTTTTGGTATTCGTAAAAATAGCGTGAATTACAATTTATATGTCGTTTCGCCTCACCCATCAAGTAAAATAATGTAATTTTATTCTAATTTTACGCCCAATGGGAATTATAATTTCATCACTAAATTAATAAATAGATACACATACACATAGGTACATATTTAAGAAAACCAAATATACCTTTATTTCTATTAGTTTTTATTAGGTATTCGATGTTCATAATTTTTATGTTTTATATAAAAAAAACTCTCAAAAATACATATAACACGATTCCTTTTTGACAGCTTCCTGATGAGTGTTATGCTCAATTGCTCATACGTATACAGAGATATACAGAAAGGGTATGCTCAGCCGAAAAATGCACATAGTACTTGTCGTTAATAACTTTTACTATGGGCCCATTTCGCGAATTTCGGGTTGTTCCCATAGTAAAAGTTGTTCATGATAACAAGTAACATACCATGAGCCCTTTGCGACTTAGCGTACCCTTTCTGTATAACCCTGTATAGCTCGACGTCTACAAATCTGCTGAAAGGATATAGTGCAGTAATTGACACGTGTCCTCCCCCCGACTGACCCTGAAGTACCCATCCTCCCCAAACCGAGTGCCCCAAGAGTTCTTGATCCTCCAGTAGTCCACCCCATTTTCTGTTCCGTAACCCATCAGCAACACAGCGTGTCCTGAGAAGAATGAGTCATCACATTGCTTTGCACTCATGATTCCCTTCTTGTAGTCGAACAGCCGTTGAGCGTTGATCCCGAGTATCAATGGACCCTTCTTCGCCAACAACTCCTTCAGCTTTTCTTCGTCTTTCAATGCGTATACTTTGCAACTCTTTACCTTTGCTACTGCTTTTGAAATGTTAAATGTACAACTCTGTTGTTTACCTACGTATGGATAGCTTGATTCTAGTTCGACTCCTCCAACCTCTATGATGTCTGATAAAGCAAGCCCCATGTCACCCCCAAGACATCCCAAACAGTTCTTCGAGCAGTCCACAAATTCTTGCTCTGAGAAAGTCTCTAGTTTATTATTCTTTATAAAGTATTGTCCTTCTATATTGGCTATGCATGCGAAAGCCCAGCAAGATCCACACTTTTTCTGATCCTTTATCGCAGTCACAGCACCCTTTGAGAACCAGTCTAATGATTGTGGAGCGTCTTTTGTGGTGATATCTTTGTCTGTGAGTATTTTACAGTTATTGTCGTCCTTGAAAGACGGTTTGAAGCCCGTGTATTGGTTGGTTTCTTCTGGAGTCATGTCGGAGAAGTGGTTAATAGCGAACACCGCATTGCCTATTGAGTTTCTTTCATTGATTCTTTCAAGACTTGCCTTGAATATTTCGAATCTGACTTGTTTCTCTTCTTGAGTCGCGTAGTTTTTCTCATGGGTTAAAATATATTCTTCAAACAGCAGCTCGGCTTGTCCGACATTGTAATGCGGTGTGTCTTGCGCGGTACTGGCGACTAAGCCTCCGATATAAACACACAGTAACAAGTACATTGCAATAACCATAGTTAACTATAGTTTAGTTTTGAAGTTCCAGTTTTTATACAAAAAAGTGTTATCACAGTATTTTAATAATGTTTTTAGTGTCTTAAAAGGAATGAGAAAATAAATAGTTTTGAATTATTGGTTGTTAAATTAGGAATGTAGGTAGTTATTTAGAACAAGTAAGCATTCTAAGCGTTATCTTTCTGGAACAAGTTCAGCTTTTTAAAGCAAAAATGTAAGGATCCACGAGGTCGAGTCTAAAGTATGAGTTTTAGCCGACTTCAAGCAGAAGAAATTTTCAAATTTAAATTGTATTTCGTTTTAGATAAAGATTACTTATAATTAATTCTGTATGCGGTGGCGCAGACCTGTTATGGGCAAACGTGACGTTTAACATCAGGCGAGCGATTTGCTCGTCTCTTCACTCAATTACATAAAAAAAAACTTATTTCATTTTGTTTGTTTTTATGTTCGATTAATGAAAATTCCCTAAGAGGTTTTCTTTATCTTGATATTGTTAATGGTTAGTGTGTCTTTGTTACTTTCATTTAAAACTTTATCCAAATGCGTTCCGCCCTTTTTGCGTGATTGAGTAACAAACATCACAACATCTAAGCATACAAACTCTCAATAAATGAGTAGGAAATAGGATAGTACGAAAAGGAATAGTAAGATAATATAAAAATTATGAATCACGCAGATTTCTGCAGTCCTACAATAAATTATGCTTACATGAACAAAGCCCCGGGCGATCCATTTAGCGATATCTTAGATTACTTCTGTCGCCGTCAGAAAGGCCATCTTATTAAATAAAGTGTCGTCATTTCGTCGATCCGCCATTTTGTTTTACGACTCCATTTTGTGAGGAGTGAATTTTGGCGCGAATGGCGGGTCGTTACTGTCCGCTTTCTCAACGACTTGATACTCTATAGACAAGATATAGATCTTTTTTAAAATAATAGGTACCAAACTTTAGAAAACTAGCTGACATGGTGAGGGAAACTGAACGATGCGATGATTGGTTTACTTAAAATTGCTGTACTTATGACATACTCTGACATATGTGGATAGACATGTAGTATAACGTGTAGTGTTGCCCCAAAAATGCTCACGTTTTATGAATAGAAAAAATAGATTAAGAAGACAAAAGTGTGAAAATATTTGTCAGTGAAAACCACGTCAGTTTTTAGAATCCACCATAGAAAAGTCCTTGTCAAACACTCCGTTTCGGTATAGGTAAACTGATTTAGCAAAATGTTAAAGGTAATTTTGTGCTAATGACTGAAAATAGTTACCCTTTACTGATGTCTATAGGATAGGCAGTCGTTGACATCGGCTTCATTTCGCTATAGGTTTAGTGTTGAAGTTAGTGAGCCAGTTAAATTAAGTGTGTGCAATAAAACAGTGTGTAGTGTGTAGTTTTTTAGTGGAAGTACCGAGAGTGTCGATTTTATAGTATTTGTTAAGGTTTAACGAAACATCACTGCTGTACTGCAAAAGTTAGATAAAAACTTTTTTGCGAAAACAATTCCATTTCATTGTCATGAAATCTTTAGTGTTGCATTCATAAAACGCGTTTCTTCTTTTTGTTTGAAGCCTTAAGAAATTATCACAAAGGTGAATCTATTACAGTTTCAATAATATTACATAAGTACATACTTAATTACCTGTGTCAAATTAATGACCTTCATTTTTGAAGCCGATTAAAAAGAGTTATTCTTCTTCTGCAAGTGTCTCTCCACGAATGAAGGTCAGCTTCTTCAAATTTTCTTTGTCCAGCGCGAGTCTGAACAGTTGTTCCCCCGTCTTTATCCCAGTTCACTCCCTGATGTTACGGAGCCACGACATCTTCCGTCTTCCGACCTTACGCTTCCCGATATTTTGCCCGTAATTGTGGTCTACAGAAGTTGATACCGTACTCGCAGTACATGTCCGAGGTAGGCGACCTTTCGCTATTCGAGTTCAAAAAAGTTAAAACATCAACGTAGGTACCTACTACTAAAAGCATTAAGCCAAGTAATGTACCTATCTACTTATATGAGAGACGAAAAGAAAATCCCTCGGCTGTCTCTCGGGGGTAACAAAGAAAATGTAACTTACGATGACGCGTCGAACGCTCCGTTCGATTTTAGGCCAAACCGAGAGTACGTCTGGACGTGTCCCTATTAGACGAACCGGCTGTTTGCCGCGGATTTGCTTGCTATAAAAATTTAAAAAGGCTAAACATTTCACTAAAAATATATCATAAAGTTTATAATTTTTTATGTAGGTAAAACATGTCGGTAATATGAGTACACCGATAAAAAAAATTATGTTGAGGGTCATGTTGCGGCTGTCAGAGTATTTTTCCTGTCAAAGCCCTCTCTAAATATTTCTAGTTAAGCGTGTCCTTCGCTAAACGAGTTCATTTTGGACGTGCTATTTCCTATCTCTTAGTCTGTCTGCCTCTTTCTCTTTTACAGTCTCGTACCATTCTGTTATTAGTCTAGTCTATTTCTTCTGCTTGCATACCATTTATATGTCAATAGGTACCTAAAAAACAATTATTTGAAGCAGGCCCTTATTATTAGGAACCAAGGGCACAGAAAGCGACATCGTTTCATGGTTGACATACCAAAAACCCGTATGAAGCGCTTTGATTCCACTCTTATTGTGCGAATTGCTAGAGCGGAATGCTCTGCCCGAGTGGGTGTTTCGCGATGGATATAATCTGGGTGTTTTCAAGTCACGAGTGACTCAGTTCCTTCTAGGCATCATTGCTTACCATCAGGCAAGATGGCGGTCAAACGCAAGCCTATCCTGTCACTGAATAAAACAAGGTACTTGCAGTTTACCATTATGAACAACTTTCACTGTGGGACCAACCGTGAAATTGCGAAAATATCGGTTGTTTTATCTAGGGTTCCACATTTTACATTTATGGAACACCCGTTTAGCGATTCTGGGTTGTTCCTGTTGTAAAACTTCACAATTATGAGCACTATGAATCGCTTTCGGCTTAACATTTTCTTTTCCCTTTTTTTAGAACTCTGTAATTCTTTTGTTAGTAAAGTTGTTGACAAAAAGACTGACACATTCCAAATATTACACGGATTTTCTTTCTTATTATGTTATAGAACTAAAGATTTTTCTGTCTCAGATTTATGATTTTATCTCGACAAATGGATCCTCTGCTCGTTTACTAAATTAATATTTTCGTCAGAACAAACTCAAACAATAGGTAAAAGTGAAACAAATAACAATATTAAGTTAGGTTAGGTTTTAGTCTGAAATCTTGTAAAATAATTGTGGGGTTTGATGAACGAGGTATATTTTTCAAAAATATAAATAAAGTTATTTCAGGCTTCGAAATGGCAACCTCAGAAAGAAAACAAACATTATGGTTCGGTATTACATATTAATAATGATTTCTACTAAGAACTACCACAGGTACTACATCATTATTATTATATAATATTTTATATATTATAATATTTTATAATATTTTGCCACTAAATAAAGATAATACATATTATATAGATTAAGTTTATATAACTTAACTTTTCTAAATTAATAATCTTAAGCAATTATTGTAGTAGAATATAATGTAAATAGACCATAATTATCATGTTATTAGTTGCAAATAAATAAATTATTATTATTATTATTATTATTATTAGAGTAATTCTAGCTAGCTTCACGCCACGCCGCAGCCTCGCTTTATGATGAAAATGAAAATTAGCCTAAAAAAATTGTCGCGAGTGAATCGGTTTCTTCTAAGCGCGCGTGCTCCATCGTAAGCCGCGGCATTGCTGACATACAGGCGAGATAGCGGTCAAACGCAAGCCTACAACGGAATTAAAAAAACTTGATATGGTATTTTTTAAAGTAAGATTTGTAATTGAGTCTATGAATTCTTCTAGCGACGTAAAACCGCTGACTCTAGAACTACCCACCTACCACGCGAGCCACGTGCCTTAGTGTTTTCAATTCCGCACGTGAACACGTGCTTTTCGTTTAGCAACACTGAATCATAACCAACGTTATTCAAACGATTACCGAGTGAGAGCCGGGCCACACGGTGCGGTGCGGCTCCGGCGCGGCGCCTGAGCGGCGCCGCAACGTTTTCCTACATATAAAAATGTATGGTATGCCACACGGTACGTCCGGCACCGCTCCGGCGCCGCACCGCAGGCGCGCCGGACAACGGCGCGAGGCAGACGAAGCGGGGAGGGGTGCAAGCAGTGCGGTGCCGCAGCGGCGCCGCAGCGGCGCCGCTCAGTTATTTGTACGGCATAGACGAGAGTGCCCGCTCGTTGGTGATAATTACGTGTACCCATATCATACAAAAAAATGAGAACCGGTGTGGAATCTGTAGACGTGGACTACCTCATTTCGTTGATACAGGAACGGGAAATACTGTGGGACAAGTCTCATGACAATTTTAAAAACAAAAATTTGAAAGTAAAAGCATGGGAAGATGTTACAAATCGGTAGAGTTGCCCACTAAAAATCGGTATATTTGTACCTAAAATCGGTATATGACAAAAAAAATACAATATTCAATCAAACACGTCTATTTATCAAAAAACAAACTAAGTCAAATTATTTAGATGACATTTTAATATTATTATTAAATTTTTGTAGGCACTTCACATCTAAAAAAACTAAAAAACTAAAACTAACTAAAAAAAAATTAAAAACTATCTTCCATAAATCGGGAGATTGGGTCGCTAAATCGGGATATCGGGAGACGATGTCCAAAATCAGTAGATCTCCCGATAAATCGGGGACTTTTGCAACACTGGTAGACTGTCGTCAACTGGGCAATGTTGCGGCACCGCAGCGGCGCCGTAAGAACATTGCGGCGCCGCACTGCTCGTGTGGCCGCTAGTGCGGTGCGGCGTGATGCGGTGCGGTGCGGTGCCGCACCGTGTGGCCTGGCTCTGAAACATCGGTGACCAAACATTGACATTAGAGTGCGGTATTTCATGACATCCGGACAGTAATGACACTTATTATTTGACACAGCATTATTTAGGTTGTTTGACTACAGCAAAGCCAAAAGGAAGGGTTGTGATTTTAGCAGTGTGTAATGTGTGTATGTTTGTGTTTAGGTGTATTCTATGTATGTATGGTATGGGTTTTTGTTTGTAATTTATGGTGTGAACAATAAAGAGTTTATCTATCTATCTATCTATCTATTCTATCGTAACTTACAGTCGTCACAAAATAAGATGCCCGTTATGACACTTGAGAAAGACCGTAGAATGTAACTTGGAACGCTTTTCGCGCATACTTTATGGTAGCATGCGATGTCAAATTATAACGAAACTCTCAAAAACAGTTACGTTCTCAATCTTCTTTTTTCAATATTGGTGTTGTAAGTTGTAACCATTTAATTATTGAATTGACGATAGCTCAACTGACGATTTTGGCTCATCATCCGAAGAAAATTATTGAATGAAGATTCAATCACTTTCGTTTTTTCTTGTTTTTTTGTGATTGAATGAATGTTATTATAACTAAAACTATTAAATTAAAGACAAATTGACCTCTCGCACCATTTCGTATCATTTCAATATACCTATAATATTCAAGTTTAAGTTAAATTTTCGAATCGTAACCTTTATCCAAAGTACTTTACAATACAAAATCAAATCGATCAAATACTCATACAAACTTGAATTGATTTATCGTGAGTATCGAATACCGAGTCGTATGGTAACATCACTAGTTACGTCGCAATGACAAACATCCAAACGGGCATCTTATTTTGTGACGACTATAGTTACGACAAGACGATCTTCATCGTAATCAACCAAAATCAGTCGTCTTTGTCACTAGAAACAATATGACAGATGTCACATTCAAAAAGTGAGGCTCTCTATTTATTTATATCAATTTCTCAAACAGCAATCGAATTCTCTTTTTCACATGTGATCTGTGAAGGAAAACGTCGTGAGGAAACCTGTATACGTCCGGAAACAATGGCGTGTGTGAATCCAGCAACCCGCACTTGGCCAGCGTGGTGGAATACGGGGTACGACTTTAGAAACGCACCAATCGATTTAAGGGGGGAGGGGTGGGAGGGGGAGGAGGAGGAGGGGTAGACCCCTCCCCTAAAGGGTGAAGTTGCGGAAACCCCCCCTTCCGGAGATATGAGTGTTTTTGTGTACCAAAATAACCTAACTTTTTTCACTTCCGTAGAAATTATCCTAACGCCTTTGTCCTAAAAAGCGATTGGCTTTCTAGCACTTCGCCGGCCGCTGCCGCGGCACGCTCGCTACGCTCGCTCGGCTCGTGCGTTGTTTTTCATGTTCTAACATAACCTAACCTATTGATCGTTTGCTTCCGTAGAAAATGAACCTAACGATCCTACTTAACAACAACAACAACTACATAGCGTCGATTACGTTCCTTTTTTACAAATTCGTTAAGTCTTAATATAAAAGTACCTAATAATTTTTTTTTTTGTTATTTTGGATTAAAAAAATGTTTTTTGAAAAAGAAAACATTCGTAACAGTAAATACTATAATAAAACACATAAATAAAAAATAAATAGTCGTATTTAATTTTTTTGTGAAGTGCGACAAGTTTTTCAACGTTCCTAGAACGTATAACGGAACGCCCAGTTTTGAAACATAACCTATATTGTGTGAAAATGTAAGGTGAATTTCTCGATTTTCAAAAATTAATATCTCGAAAAGTATACGTTTCCGCAAGTTAGCAGTTTACAGGAAGCCTTCTTATAATAAGACCTATCTATGAAAAAAGTCTGAAACCTGAAATCGATTGGTGCGTTTCTAAAGTTGAGCCAAATTGATTTAACTGTCCTACTTTGCACGGCATTTCACAATGACACGAACGATTATGATGTGGAGAGATATCTACCGATGATTATCGTTTATGGACCTTGTCGCAATGGATCTTCCGATTAGGTTGCTTTCAAACCATCAGCCAGTCAGTGACTGGTTCTTTCAACCGAAAAACAGTAGTGTGCAAATTTTAAGGTGTTTTGTATTTTAGTGCAATTTATGCGGTTTAGTGCAATTTTATTCGGTCGCGAATTCCGGGTTGGTCCCATAGCAAAAGTTGTTCATAATGATGACTACGAGGCCTATTCGGCTTAGCACACCCTTTCCGTATCCGTACCCTGTATTTATTTACTCTCATATTGAACTAGATCAAAATTTATATTTCGACAAAGTTGCATAATCCACTTTTTGCATTCGATTGTTCCAATAATTCACTTCTACCACACCTCTTCCTGTTACACAATGCATAGAAACTATCCGAGTACTTTGTCACAGTAAATCGAGTGACTTTTTTGAGTAAAGTTGCGTTTTCTGAAAGCGACATGGTACTTAAATAGCTGTAAAATCTAATTGTAGGAGATTATGTGGGGCAATTGAGTATGTATTAGGATACTAGTTGTGGCCGAAGGTTTTACCCGTGTAAACTACACGGGTAAAAAATCTTAAGTTAATTTATTTTATTACTAGTATTGTGTGCGGGGCGCGGGCCACATGCAGGCCGCTGGATTTTCTGGCAGTAGAATCTGACAAATCTGTTCTATTATCTATACTAATATAATATTATAAAGAGGAAAGATTGGTATTTTTGTATGTTTGTGTGGAATAAACTCAAAAACTACTGGACCGTTTTCAAAAATTCTTTCACCATTCGAATGCTACATTATCCCAAATTAACATAGGCAATTTTTTTTTTATCCACAGCGAAGCTTGGCAGGGAACAGCTAGTGCTTGATATGATAATGCTTGGAGAAATAAAGTATTAAGAATAGCGCCATCTAGTTTCAAAATCTTCAAACTAAACGATTTAGCTAATTGGTAACATATTTTCATTTATTTTTTGGGTTCCGCTCCTATCGGACGTTGGACAACATGAGGACAATCTTGACTGTCGAGGCTGTTGCTCTGAAGAGCAAGGCGGTACTGCAGCCAAACCATTCCCGCAAGTTTTTTAACTAAGAGTGCCGCCTCCTACCGGGTAACTACGTATAAATAGTATTTCCAAAAAGTTTAAAAGTACGTCCAGTGAATTCTACGGCCGGATAATTGGGCTTCATTCACAAACGGGTATTAAACGCGTAGATTTGCACACTTTTTCAAATTTTCGGATGGCAGTATCTTTTCGAGGAGGTAAAATGCTGCTAATAGGTGCATATTCATTTTTACAAGCTTTTATTTAACTTGCCTTGTTAGCATTTCTCTGTGTCTGCAAATAGGTGTACATTTTCAGTAAGATTTTATTTAACTTGCCATGTTTGTATGTGTGGGTACACGGGTACACGGGTTTCATTTTTAAATAAATATAAATCTATATATATAAAAATGAAACCCGTTTTCCTTGGTCACGGCATCACGCGTGAATGGCTGGACCGATTTCACTAATTCTTTTTTTGTTGTATTTGTTATTATTAGGAGAAGGTTCTTACAGAAAAAAATATTAAGAAAATCTCTCAGAAATATTGAAAAACCCTAAAAACAGCCCTTTTCTTTTTCCCATACAAACGTTTTCTAACTAAAACGAGCTTTATTGCTATTGTACCTATAAAGTTCATATTGAATTGCAAGCACTCACTGTTGTTTAAGCAATGTAGGTATGTTCCTAACGTCCAAGAGTCAATTTGCACTTTATTACCTCTGAACAAAGTTCAAATTCAATCATATCTATCAAAACAGTGTGCGTTGGAGCACAGATAAAACAAAAAAAAGAAAACGAAATCGAAATCGAATAGTTCATTCATTTGTTTTAAAATTTCGAAGGATTTGACTCCAAGTCATATCAAATTAAAAAAAAGTTGAAACAACAACAAACTGTCAATGTCAGTGTTTTTTTTTTCATGGATGAGTTTGCTTTTGTCAACTGATACACGAAACAAATTCGTACCTATAATGTAATATAATTATTATTATAAGTATAAAATTGTAAATAGTGTTTTGTGCAGTGTTTATATTTAATTAGGCAGTACCATAGAGAAGTACTGTATGGCAGTACGAAGTCTGCCGGGTCAGCTAGTAATAAATAAAGTTAACAAATCTTGTATTTTGAACCACTTCCCGATTTCCGATTGACCTGAAACTTGGCATACCTCTGTGTAGCTCTGGTGACATTGCAATAAAAGTTTTAATTTTGAAAATGTTTTATAAGCTTTTTTGGTAGATATTTCCAACAGTAACTCGTTAGCAGCATTTTACCGCCTCCAGCTGTTCGCGCACCGACGCACACTGCATGCTTGTTAAGCCGGAGTTCCACTGTTTGTCCAAAAAAGACAAGTTTTTACTGAATTTCCTTCTATTTTTGATGAACAAAACTTCATTGGACCAAATATTTTAAGGAGTATTTTCAATTAACTCGAAAAACAGGAAGTCAGCTGTTTTGTTAAGGTCAATGACACTTGACGAAATGTCAGCTGATTTTGCGGTTAGTTTAGTACAAAAAGTTTTTTTATAATGATGAGATATTATAGGGATTTTTTGGCTTACCATAGCAGTTCTGCCTAACCCTTTAATAGCGATACCTTAAAAAGACCGCTTCTTTTTAAGGCTTTTGATTTTCAAAGGTCAAATATATACCCGCATATTTCCCTTTAACCCTATACATGTAACCCTTATCAATTTCTATAGCGATCTGGTACTAACTGCGTCCTATTCTATGGTTTATGCGATACTAACTACGTGATACACTGTGGTGTAAGGGATGAGCCCTTTCTTTTAGATTTGGACAATGGAATGCAATTAAACTGTCGCGCCCCGGGGCGGGCGCCGCTAGTTATATTGGCACTGGGACGGAGTAAGGACTGGATTAAAAGGGGGTTTCAGGATGTTCCCACCTTAGCCTTACATTCGCCATTAGCTCTTTAATTATTTTTTTTTCACCTTAGCAATAAACCTCGAAAACGTTCAAGTAGCTTACAAAAATGTGAAATACAGGCGCCCAGTAACCAATTATTGAATTTAAAACAATTCATGTTTCGGAAATCAGAAATATTTATTGATCTATATAACATTGAATATTACAAGTAAGCCACGTTTGCAAATATTTTTTATTTTATATAGATAAGTGTACCAGTACCTATATTACAACAACAATCTGAAATAAGCGTACTGTTTAGGCGGTAGAGATCACTTATGAACGATAGAAATTCACATATTTCTTACACCTGAATGACAACCATCTACTCGGTAAATCAATGCATTAGTTCTCAACTTGTATGCACAAACGATTAACGTATCAACAAAACCGTGCTAATAGAAATTTGCACACAAGTAACAGGAACACACATGTATCCAAGATCGTAATGAAAAAGAAAAACAAAAATAGAGGATATAGCTCCCCCTTCCCCTTCCTGAGTACGTCCCCGAACCAGTTACATCCGGATCGTACCAAATTAAAAGTTTAATATGTACGTATAGGCGAGAAGTAATTGTCTCTTTGTGAGGCAATATTGGGAAATTTCACTGTGCTGTTTTTTGGATCAATTTATACGGTAATTGGTAAAACAGCGCTTTTTATTGTGGCAATTTTATAGAGTTTACTGATGAAAAACGGAGGACGTAATGCCAGAGAGATATATAAAACTTTGTTATTTTTCTGAAGTTTGCAGCAGTGAAAGATTTTTATATTCGGACTAATAGTAGTTTCGGAGAATACCTGCACCAAATATACCTATAAACTTTAAATCTTTATGTTTGTATGTTTGTAGATGGAACTGTACTAAAGGACTTGTCCGATAAAAAAATTCTTTGACTTTTGGAAAGATACACTATCCTGAGTGCTATAGGCTATATTTTATAGTACCGGTGCTGGTCGGCCTCACAGAGGCCCGACCATTTGCTAGTATTAAATATACTTCGTCTTGAATTTGAAGATCTTACGACCTTCATATCATCGCATAGTAACCTTTTGACCGATTATCGTATCTCACTGTTATCACCAATTATTTCCCTGTAAAGTTCTACGAAATATACCAAAACGGTATGTAGGTGTGCAAGTTACACACGCACACAGATAAATAAATAAATAACGTTTCACACTCATAGCTTCCCACTAGGACAAACTGTGTCGGATGCCATGGAACACACACAAAGACAAGGACAACTAACACCCAGACCCAGAACAGATATTTAAATTCATCATACAAACATCTGCCCAGCCGGGAATCGAACCCGGGACCTCTAGCTTAAAAGATGGATATACTATTACTTATCCAAACCGGTCGTACATACATGGGTACATAGATACACAGTTCCACAACACATGTTAGGCATATAACACCTCTTTTTGGCTCGGGTCAAACCCCGAATAATATATAGCAAAAAACAGTAAAAATTACCAACGAAAAAATACTCCGCAAAATCCTACAATATTTATATTTGTAGCAAATATGTGAAGCTAAATATAAGCTTGTAAATACAATTTTCCCGACAAAAAACCCTCTGAAGTCATGTTCTAACAAAAATATCTCCATTTCAAATCTAACAAAGAAAAGCGACAACAATTTGCGACAATTCGCACGAAATCATAACAAAGGTTCCGTATTGTCCTGAGGGGGCTTTTTGTCCCTTAGGGGGGCTTTTGTGCCCCGCAGGGGGCGCAATGCCCCTTCGTCGCGGCACAATGACTGAATTGAGATTGTGGTCACCTCATTAGAGGATTAGTATGATAGAGCTATGAGAAAAATGATACAGTGCTGGAAAAGCAGTAGGGAGACGTAACTGTAAGTATAATGTTACTGTGGCGCTCGTAGCATAGTAAGTAACTAGTGGGTTGATTACACGAAACGAGTACAGTGGTGAGTCAGTGCTCTCGGCCGAGTAGGTACTCGGTTTGTATGGGTTATTGCAGATTCGTCCCAAAGTACAGTTTGATGAGGCGAGACAGTCACTAGAACCATGATTTGTTTGCTCGGCCGAGTATGCTACGAGTATTTACTGTCTCGTCACTGTACTCGTTACGTGTAATCAACCCATTACGAGCACCTAGTCGAGCTAAGGTACGAGCTATACAGGGTTATAGGCAAAGGGTATGGTAAGCCGAAATGGGCTCATAGCACTCATTATTGTGTACAACTTTTACTATAAGCCCAACCCTGAAATCGCCAAGAAAGCAACTCTTTCATACATTTTGTCAAGTGCCGTTACCCTTTCCTCATAATACAGAGTTATTCGCAAAGGGTATGCTTATTGCTCATACTTACTCATTATTTTATACAACTTTTTATGTGGGGCCAACAAAAGACGCGAAGTAACAAGAACATTATTTTTACAAAACAAAAAACAAAAACCGACTTCAAAAGACCGACTATTGAGTTATTCATCTATTTGTCGCGCACGTACTTAATGCAAATTTAAGACTTATATGGTTTTCTCATGGATACCATTATCAGAACTGGACTAAATTGAAATGGGACCAAATGAGAAGCGTCAGCTTTCTAATAAAAAAAGAATTATCAAAATCGATTCACCCAGTCAAAAGTTATGAGGTAACAAACATAAAAAATAAATAAAAAAATAAAATAAAAAAACATACAGACGAATTGATAACCTCCTCCTTTTTTGAAGTCGGTTAAAAAGCAACTGTTTCATACATCTTGTCAAGTGCCGTTACCCTTTCCTTATAAACCCTATTACACTAATCACACAGGCCGGTACATAACCTGTGGTCTCGCATACCTGCAGCATGATTCACTGCTGACTGCTGGTGACTCAGGTGAAACTTGCGGTACAGAGCCAGTTACTGATACAACTGACTGTGTCAACCTTGGTCATAATCTTACTTTTAACGTATCCTGAATTTACATGACGGCTCAAAAAGAGGTGTTTCATGTTTTAAGGGTTTTTTAATTTTATTTGTTTAGGGCTTGAGTACTTTGCGACTATAAAAAAAATTGTTTATTTCAGATGAGTAACCCATGTAAGAAGACAAGAATAATACTAATTTATAGATTAAAAAATAATTTAAAATAAACTATGTACAAGCCGAGGATGTTCAAAAATAGAGTGAATAGGTTTTTCCTAGGCAAGCGTGCTACATCTTCGACCACATCGTCGCTTCCCATCAGGTGAGATTGCGGTCAAATGCATGCCTAGTCCGATGTAAAAAAAAATGTTTTAAGGGTTGATGTATGTATGTGAGGAAACGTGCATACGTGTGAAGAAGAAATTTAAGGGCGTAAGTGAACCAACCCGCACTTGGCCAGAATTGTGGTATACGAACTAATCCCTCTTTAAGGGAAGAGTTGGTATCAGCAGTGGGATAATTAAAAGCTGGATACAGAGCGAGTACATAATTATGTATGAATGTATTTGGAATGTTAATTTACATATTTCTACTTAACTCTTGAACGCCTGGATAAATTTTGATGGAACCGGCAGTAATCGTTAGAAACCTTTTTGTCGCCAGTTTGTTTTTCTTTAAACAATAATTCTTGTAATCATGAGTCATCTGTCAAAGTCAATATCAATTTATTTGTTCTATTCGGAACAAACACCTCATTCTATTACCGGTGTTTTTACTAAACTTTATATTTGATCTGCTATTGTAAGAACATAATAATTTATTTCAGTCAATAGTTTTTATGGTCAAAATCTCACTACAAATATTGAGAAAGAGAATACTTAGTAGGAACAGATTATAAGTATTTTAAACTCCTAGCCACAAACCAGTCTTTCGTGAGTATGTTGTCAGCTGTAGAAAACTAGTGCTGCCCTCTATCGATATATTTTCTAAGTTTAAGAATCATAATAAAAGTTTTCGCCAAAATTAGTCGATACGAATTTATATGCTAAAAAACACAATTTAGTTAACTCCTGGTTAAAGTCACGAAGTACGAAAATTGAAGACCAGGCCAGAAGACCTCGGGTTTGAGGACAGTCAGATAGCCAGGCCCATTTCGATTTTCATGAAGACAGAATCGATAGCAGAAGTTAGTTGACAAGGCCACTGGACCAAGGCGGTCTTCTTTGCAATTATTTATTAATTATTTTTTATTATTATTCAGATATTCATTTATTTTTCTTAGCTTTTAATTTTTTTACAATATAGTATAAAAAAAAAACATTTTAAAAACTTAAAAACCAGGTTGCCGCCGGCAGCGGGGCAGGGCCCAAGCTGCCGGTGGTTAAGGCTGCAGAGTGAAGAACCTCCTGACAATGCGGGCCATGTCAAGAATGACCGCCTTTTGTATCTGATGATAATAAAAAAAAATAATAAAAATCTTCTAAACAGGCGTTATAACATTTATTATTATTTTATTTTTTTTGTTTTTTGATGATGTTTTTTATTGATCTTGCTAGTTATTTATCTATGGTTCAACGCAGCAATTACAGCAAGACTCGGTGAAGACATGGGAAACCTGTGCCAGTATGGTGTGCGTGACTCGCGGCAAAGCGCCTTCTAACGTGTTACATACTAAAATGGACAGGCGTTATAACATTTATAAGTTAAAGTGATTTATAATTTCCAAGTTTGATAGTAAGGGATAATAGCTATTTTTACTATATATCAACTATACGAGTATCTACATAGGTAGACCAAATATGCTAAAATTTAACAAGGCGAATAAATTACTCGTAAATCATTCTTTGTACAAAGATAATGCCAACAAAAAATGGTTTAGTAAATAATCTTTCGATAAAATTTTGATGAAAATCAGCCTTTATCATGGAAGGTCAGCTGGTTATGTCCCCGTTCCTTTTCCAATAGGTACCATCAGAACTATCGGGTTCATAATATACAATGTGGTACATTTGGGTAAAATGAGTGAACAAAGCTAAATCCAAGTAAATATACACTTTCACAATTTTCCTTTCAATATCCATCATGTCTTCCAAGAATACAAGTTTTACTACAGAATAGAAATAACCAAAGAATATTTACTGCTCCAATCCAACCTACCTATCCGCCACAATAAAAGAAAATTCACGAGTTTTTCGCCACCTCAAAATACATTACCGATTTTGTTAAGATGCCTTAAAAATTTCACCCTATCAGCCCAGCAATGGTTAGCTAAAGTTTGTAACAGTCGATGGAAAACGATCGATAAAAAATTCAGTGGTATGGGTTTGGAAGTTTGTAGTTTTCTCAAGATAAAGTTTTGAATTCGCAAGTTTTTTGAATTGTGGACGCGGTCTTTGAATGTTGAATTCAAATCTGTGATTGGCGACGCCGGGGAAAGTTCTAGGACGAATGAGGTTCGAATTAAATCGATACGAGATTATGCATAGATTCTTCTTATATTTTCTCTTCCACTTTGGATGTTTTTAGGACTCGGTGCTAACAGAGAGGAGCTTTACTTATCTATGTATCGTAGTTTCCAAACTGCTGATCTGATTTTCATTTTTTATTTGTTTGAAAGGTGTTTTGATCAGAGCGTTCTTTTAGCTGTGATTAATAAAATAAATTCAGCCGTTTGGTAATTATCTATTATACATTATTATAATTATATTATATTTATCGTCGCTGGTGAGGAGGCTTCGAGGGAGTGACAACAGCATCCTGAAAGTTGTAGCGGATGACCCGCAAGCTCCTGTGCTGAGGCATTTCGTGCGGACTATGGTTCCTCACGACATGCCTCGTAAGTACATGACTCATTAGTTTTTATTTAATTTTGTTTTTTGTAAAATATTGTCTACTAACATTAGTTATAAGTCTTTTACTGTGTACTAACAATTTATGGATCCGTTGTTGTCCGAAATAAAAATATTTGAATTTGAATTTGAATTTGAATTTGAATTTGAATTTGAATTTGAATTTGAATTTGAATTTGAATTTGAATTTGAATTTGAATTTGAATTTATACTATATTGATAATTTTTTGATGGGGTTTTTTAATTACAAATAGGTACATAAAAAGTTGTTATATTCACATTAATTATGTTATAGAAGATAGAACCAAAATGTTGTGCCTGCGTAAGTCTACAGTGCGACATAGTTCGTAATGAACGTGGCAAAAGCGGAACCACACTGCTGTCGTCTTTTGTTTGATGTTCTTTGTTTTGTTTGGCAGATGCACAAACCGAGCACTATCAGCCTTCTGCCTTCATCCTTTATTACCTATGAGCCGTGTCGTATTGTAGGTACACTTGACTATTTCCACTTCACTGTGCTTTAGCTCAGCATACCTATACAAAGCGAAATATTATTATTATATTGTTGCTACGAGTATTCAAGAAGGCCTTTTGGGTACTTTACCTGCGGATAGTAACTTGAGCCTTGTTTTTTATCTGTGATTTTCTATTCTGTTTAGGTACGCCTATTTATTTATGTTATCTATTTGAAATAAAAATTAAGGTCAGAATAAAAAAGCTTTTACAGGGTTATTCATAAAGGGTATGCTAAGCTAAGGTCTCATAGTACTCATCATTATGAACAACTTTTACTATGGGACCAACCCAGAATTCGCAATAAAAATAAATCAGCTGTTCCATACAATCCATACATTTAGTCGAGTGTCATTGACATTTTTCTATGGAACAGCTGTTTTATTTTTTCGCGAATTTCGGGTTTGTCCCATAGTAAAAGTTGTTCATACTGATGAGTACTATGAGTCCTTTTCGGCTTAGCATACCCTTTATGAATAACACTGTACTTATCATACAGTAAGAACTGAAAAAAATAGGACAAAAAGTGTTAGATTTGTGTTACTTTTATCCCAGAACAATGTTTCTGGATAATGTATAAAAACGGACGCAACTAGTTCTTATCCATTCTGTGGTGTGGCGTTATCTGGACAGTTATAGGCCGGCTTGAACTGGTTTCATCCAGTTTATTCCACATAAATCTTGCTTTTCCTCTTGCCCACTGGAGCAGTGACATTGAGAGGTATTGGCTTTTTCAAATGGCTATTGGATACTGTAAAGTGGAAAAAAGGGAAGAGTAAAAAAAGGGTTGCAACTGGTTTAGAACCATGGTGATATGTTGTGCTGTGATGTGTTTAGCTGACACCATTACAAGGTTATGAAGAAAGGGTATGCTAGGCTGAAAATTACTCATAGTACCCATCATTATGAACAAGTTTTACCTACAATGAGATCTACCCTAAAATCGCAAAAAAAAATATTTTTGTTTTGTCGAGTATCATTAAGCTCTTTCTATACAGCTATTTTGTTTCGCGATTTAAGGGCTGGTCTCATAATTAATTGATAATGAGTACTATGAGCCCTTGTCAACTTGTCATACCCTTTCCTCACAACCCTGAAGTCTTAAAATAGATCCTCCAAACTCTAATGCCCCACTTAACTTACTTGTTGAGTTATCACTCCCGAACTACCCCGCACTAACTACCTCTACCCGTATCTTGGTCGGTAATCTCATGACATAATTATCTGGTAAGTCTTCACACAAAGATTTTGAATGTGTGTTGTCTGTATTCATGACTGCTGGAGTAGTCGGTTATGGCTTAGCTGGAATTACGGCTGTCTTTTGAACAGAAGGTCCCGGGTTCGATTCCCAACTGGACAGTTATTTTGAACGTTAATTTTTAAATTTAATAGATTATATTTTGAATGCAAAAGTATATTATGTGAGTCTTTACTACCTATATCTCCGCAACCACTACACCGATTTCAATAAAATTTTGAATAGAGATAGCTTATGAATTGGAGAAACACAAAAACTACTTCTTACCTTCACCGGGCGAAACCACGAGGCATAGTTAGTATCATTATAACTACACGTTAATCTGTACTTTAGCTTGCTCCCTTGTAATTACGGTAAGAATTAATATTCTAAACACGCCGTTAATAGAGTTGTCGTTTGGGTCTCGCGTGTTACGAGTTTATTAACATGTGATGTTTACAAGACAAATTATAACCATGATTATGGTCTCAAAGACTTGGAAATGGTTTGGCAACTTTAACCGGTTTTAAAGTGGAAGCTGTGTTTTGAGTAGATTGAAAAGGTTTGTTTCGTCGGCATAGTGCAACAGTCATTAACTGCAAAAAGTCAGTTTTTCTATGAAAATTAATGTGGTTTTGACACATTTTGGCTATAAGAATGATTTTAGGAGGCGTAGCTAAAAATATGAAATCTGAAATTCAGTCAGCTCTTCTCAGCGTTTTAACCTTAGACTAAAATTATTTTATTTTAGCATAAGGACTTAACACGGGCTACTCAAGTTTTATTGAGTAGGAAACTGCGTCAAGCTTCCATCACATTCGGTGAGCTTTTCAAGGAATGATTACAGGCGCGATGAGTTAGAAGTCGCAACAAGCCTGCCACTGATTTTTCAGTTAATGATTTCTTGCAGTAACCCGATCCAAGTTTCTTATAAACCTAAACGAAAATTTGACTACAACTGCAAAATGCTTGACACAGAGTATACAAAAATTTAATATTTGCCATAGATATGTTTTTTTACACGCTTTATAATATTAGCTTTACTTGCATGTTTGTTTGTATGTATGTTTGTAACCGACTCCTTTGGGCACGATTTTGACCCACTCACGGCCAGATTTCGTTCAAACTTTGTAGATATATCGAGGACCGATGGCAATACACTAAACAAAGCGTGTTTTTTTAGTTTTTTTTAACGATTATTTTATATTACATAGAAGACAACCTCATGCTCAAAATTCTGTGAAGTTAAAGCTAATTCAGATAAGATAAATAAAAAGTTCCTACAGAAACTTTCACCTTTTTTTGGAGTCAAAAGGAGCTTAATTTACAATGCCTGCCTCTATTTAATTTACTAACTGTTTCAATTATAATAATTAGTGTGATTATAGTATACAGGCCTGGTATATTAGTGTGATTATAGGGTTTTTACTTGCTTGCCTTATACGAGTATTTTTATTATTATAGAATTTGTACCTTTATATGTATTTTTGAAATAAATTGATTGAATTGATTCTAAAATCTGTGATCTAAGCCATGCCGGCAGGAGGAAGATGGTGGCTTCCTACGGTCCCCTTTCAATCGGCTCTCACGATAGGCAGGGGATACCGAAGCCGTATTCGTAGACCCCGGCTCCAGGGTCAAGTTTCGGAAACCATGGTACAATAGGCGTGACGAAACATTTTAAAATCCTCTTCCATAATGTGAGTACACATTTACTATTTACAAAAAAGCCTTTATTTCGGTAATAAGCTTAAGTTTAACGAAGTTTGAAGCCATTTTTCACATATTTTTTCAACAGTGCCCGAAAACAGCTTGCTTGTGTCATGGCGTCGATTTGACGTCACGGCTAGTAAACATGTCATTGTGTCTATGCGTGATGAGCGGCGGATGACCTGAGTTCACTGAGGCGTGACGTCATACGCTGTGATTGTTGTTTCTGACAAGATGGCCGATTGCTGTATTTTAATGTTTTAATTTATTGAAAATCTTAATAATCTGTTTTTTAAAAATAAAACTAAACATGTGTTTTAAATTTTTTTAATCTGGCTAGTCCCCTGAAAGCATTGAACCGGCGATGTTTTGATACTGTCGTCATGTCTATTTTTTGATACTGTCGTCATGTCTATTTTTTGATACTGTCGTCAAGTCTATTTTTTGATACTGTCGTCATGTCTATTTTTTGATACTGTCGTCATGTCTATTTTTTGATACTGTCGTCATGTCTATTTTTTGATACTGTCGTCATGTCTATTTTTTGATACTGTCGTCATGTCTATTTTTTGATACTGTCGTCATGTCTATTTTTTGATACTGTCGTCATGTCTATTTTTTGATACTGTCGTCATGTCTATTTTTTGATACTGTCGTCATGTCTATTTTTTGATACTGTCGTCATGTCTATTTTTTGATACTGTCGTCATGTCTATTTTTTGATACTGTCGTCATGTCTATTTTTTGATACTGTCGTCATGTCTATTTTTTGATACTGTCGTCATGTCTATTTTTTGATACTGTCGTCATGTCTATTTTTTGATACTGTCGTCATGTCTATGTTTTGATACTGTCGTCATGTCTATTTGAGCCCCTACACGCCAACAAAAGTCTAATTTAAGCCTACTACTTTTTTTCCGTGCTGTTTATTTGTTTTCTTCCGAACGTAGTCTGAAAGTGATCGCTCTTAGTGGTAAGACCGACTTTTGTGCCAGTCTTTAATGTTTTTCTATGTCTGTACTTTCCTTTTGTAGTGACAATTAAATCTGGTTCAGTCTTTCTATTAATAATCCAATATACCACAAACAACTTTTACTAAGAGATCATTCTAGAAATCGGTAAAAAAATATCCATATAAAGTTCCATATAGGTATTTCATGCGTGAGTGTCCCTTTTCTATAGCCAATATTGCCAAATTATGAAAATAAGGCCATTCCATCCTAATCGGCCTTCTTTCTAACAAATATTCCGACTACGACCTAAACTTTACACATAACGCCATTAGAGTACCTAGATATTTCTGAGCCTTATATCACTTAAAAATACCACACAAAAAACAATCTTAAAACTACTGTCATAAAACTTAAACTCGTACGGCAGTTTTTGCTGGCTGAAACCATTTTTTTGTCATTCGATAAAGACGTAAGTTTAGTAAAAAAAATAAGGGATTTTAAAGCGACTGTCCTGGAAACAAAGTTGAGATTTGTGTGGCGTTTTGTTGGGTGTAAAGTAACAAAAGTAAGGCGTACACATTAGATACAAAGTTAGGTTTAGTGACACTAAAAAGGCGACAATAAAATGGTTGCGTTTTAGAGGGAAAAATGCAGGAAGCCTTTTGCGGGTACAAGTAGGGTGACTATGGTAATAAAGATTTTCGAATATTCCTGATTCTGTGACGACTGGAGCAGTGCTGACGTAGAGGGGGTGCTAAACACTAAGGGGTGACAACGACAACTCACACGGCCAAATAATACTTTTAAAAGAATCAGGTACTCTTAAAGTAGTTAGATACTTAGATGGATAGATAAACTCTCTATAATTGTTCACACCAAAAATTACAGACCAAAAAATAGTAAAACTAAAAACTAGTGCAACAACTGGCGGCCTTATCGCTAAGAGCGATCTCTTCCAAGCAACCTTAGGATGGAGAGGAAACATAGACATAAATAGAAAAACGGGGGGGGGGGAGAAAAACATTTAACCTACATAAAAAATATATTATAAACACTCTCAAATATAGGTACAATAGTGAGTGAGTATTTAAGTACTAGATGCTAAAATAATTATTTTTTGTAAGAATGACATGAAGTATTTTTTTATAATATAATTGTCAAGCTGGCTATATTCTAACATAATGATTTTCTTTGAAAAAATTTAGACCACCCTGGGTGCCAACCCACGCCACGCCGCCAATTAATTACGGTTAAGAAGAGTTACTTAGAGTTAAGTACTTTATAAATGTCTACAGGAGTACAGGCGAACGTTTTCCCGGAATTTTTGTAGGCGTTTCAGAGTATTCGAGCTATTCAATTTAACATTATACGCAATTTAAAAATTATAACCAGGTTGAATAGAAATTGTGTTTTTTAAAATTAGCGAGAAAATAGCTTTGGAATTTGAAGATAAACTCCCGGTAAATAACGCCTGATTCAATAAATTATTAAAAAAAACTTTTTTTGAAACTGTGTTTTGACCGCCATCTTATCGTTCTTCATTCGTCGTCATTTGTTTGTTGTTAAAAAAAACAACAAATAAAACTGTCCGTTCCAATTTCAAAGCCATCCTCCCCCTACTCACAGGTAGAGACAGTACTGTAATATAAAAGTCGCAGTAAAAGTGGAGCCCAACTAGTAGTACGTCGAAACTTTTGTAACTGCTAACTTACCTCTACAGTGCTTTGGGGGAGCCACCATCGCAATCCATAAATAAAACTTGCAGCTTCGCTTGGGCAAGTTTAGTTCCGTAATTTGTCCAATTGTAATGCAAGTTGGTCGGTCTGTATTCGGATTCTATGAGCGTAGTTAACATGTTTTAAGCATGGAGGGGGGTTGTGTTAGCATTGTTTTGAATTTTTTGAAGTGTCAATAATGTTTTGTAGGGTTTTGTAGTATATTACAAGGTTATTCAGAAAGGGTAACCAACCCGAAATTCGAAAAAAATCAACTGTTCCATAGAAAAATGTCAATGAACTCGACAAAATATAGAGGTATGAAACAGCTGATTTTTTTACGCGAATTCTGGGTTGGTCCCATAGTAAAAGTTGTTCATAATGATGAGTACTATGAGCCCTTTTAGGCTTATCATACCCTTTATGAATAACCCTGTATATGAATAAACAAATAGATAAAGATACGACTAGCTTAATCATCTTTATTACGTAATGCTTTATGTGTGACGTAATGTAGGTATGGATAGATAGAAAAACTCATTATTGTTCAAGTCAGAAATTAAGTACAAACAAAATATTAGTTGTCTGTAAAGTCGGTTTACGGACGGTAGTTTAACGTGACAACAGTAGTGTATTATTGGGCATTCTGGAACAGGTTTTGTATGAAAATTTTGTGGCTCACTACGTTCGCTCAAAAATTTTAATTCAAAACCTGTTCTAGAATGCCCAATAATGGAACGATTTCTTTGCAATAACGTATTGGAAAAATTTTAAGGAATCTATTGCTAATACCAAAGTTGGTCGTTTGCTCATACCAAACTTACGACATATAAAGGCGATAGCTTTGTCACAATATAAAATACAATAGTGTATTAAGTGGTTAGAATGCTGTATATATAAGAAAAAGTTAAAAATTTATATCATTATGTTAAAAACATTCTTGGTAAATACTACTCTTACAATGAAATTTGTAAAGCAATCTCAAAAGTTACATTTGGACAAGATATTTCCGGAAGCAGAGACACTTGTAAGCCGTCATGGGAGTCTTTTACCTAACACAATCAGATGTATAGTTTGTGGACCATCAAATTGCGGAAAAACGAATGTTGTAATAGGTCTTTTATTACATGAGAGTGGTTTACGTTTTAGAAACGTATATGTGTATTCTAAAACATTGTACCAACCTAAATATATATTTTTAGAGAAGGTGTTGAGTTTGGTACCTGGTGTATCTTTTGCAAAATATAGTGCTGGGGAACATATATTGAGTCCACATGAAGCAAACTCAAATTCGGTAATAATATTTGATGATGTTGCTTGTGAAAATCAATCAAATATGAGGGATTATTTTGCTATGGGAAGACATAAAAATATAGATTGTTTTTATATAAATCAAACGTACAGCAAAATTCCAAAACAACTCGTCAGAGATAATGCAAACCTTCTAATATTATTTAAGCAAGACGATATAAATTTACGTCATGTATATGATGAACATGTTAATACAGATATGACATGGACAGAATTTCGAGATATGTGTTCTAAAATATGGCGAGAACCTTACAACTATTTGATTATAAATAAAGATTGTCCAAAGAATAATGGTTGTTACAGAATGAAGTTCGATACGTTTGTCAAATTTGACTAACAATTATATATAAAAAAGGTTTCTATTATTAAATAGTTTCATTGTAATTTTTATATTGTTAGACATATAACGTAAAATTAAAATGGAAACAGAATTAAAGGCGAAAGTAGTTCAAGTTGCAGAAGCTGTTAAAAAGAAAATAAAGGACATGCGTTCTATGGAATCATATAATGATAACATTTTGGGAACTGTTTTTAAACCTATAACGGATCCACTAAACACTATAATCAGAGACACGAAGCATTTCGAACCTTCAAAAACTAAATTTAATGCAGTAGATGAATCATCTGTAATGAAAGACGAGTTCATTTCTCCATCATCATCAAACAGTGGTAACCAAACTATTAAAAATAATTTTGGTACCGTTTCCGAAATAGATTCCTCTGATGATGAAATTGACGCAGATGACGTAGATAATAAAACTGAGAAAATAAACGTCAGTAATAGTTCGTTTACATCAGCAAATTCTACATCGAGTGCTCCTGAAGATTTCTCATCTTGGTCACTTTCTTCAGAAGTGTTTGAAGATGTTCCGTTTGGAGTTAGAAGCGAACGGGGTAAACTAATGATGGGTTCGTCACGTGTTATCGTAAATGATGATACAATATCTATAGGCGGACATAGTTATAACAAAACACTAGGACTTTGGGAACTATTATTTAAAAAGATGCCTGATCCAAATTTAATTACAAAGGAGGACAGTCAAAACTACAAAGCTATATTAAAGGAAACGAATGCTCATCGAAGAGATTTTGACTCTAACAAACCGATAAAGTCTAATAAGGGACGAAAGTATTTACAAATAATCAAACCTCTTTTTAAGCATCGTAAACCTTCCACATCTTCTATGTCATCATCGACTAGCAATCTTGATGATTTTGCAGAAGGGAATGGGTTAATACTTAAGAAGAAATTTAAAAAGAATACAGATTATATTTACTGGGATGATCCTAATGAACTTGTAGAAAGGCTAAAATTGCTTATAGCCTCTAAAGATGCAGGCAACACTGGTCTTGACAATGAAATCATATCAATTATTGAAGAACTACGTGAAAATGGTATTATAAATTAGTAACCATTTTAATGTTTGTTTTATTCAAGATTTTGAGTTCAAACGAAGGAGGTCGAATTATAAAAAATGAATATTGATAAATTTGGCCATCATGTCCATAGAAGATTACGTTTATCTGAATTACTGGATAACTCAGAAAATTATTTAGTTAAAACTAAAACGGGAGATTTTGATTTGCAATTATCGTCCCGATTAACCGGAATTAAAATTCCTGTGAAACCCGACGACGCCGCGAGTAAGAAATACGTTGATAGCAAGATTGCTGCTGAAATCACGGCTTTTGTAAATTCTTTAAAAGCAGATGTACAAAACCATTTTACACAGTTTGAAACAAAGTATTGCACTAAGGAGTATGTCGACAAATTACTAAAGAAACCACAAAATGTCCAAAGAGCAAGTAGTAAATGAAATTCATCGATCAGCACGCAGAAATTTTCTCCGACGTTCTGTTATACTAAAAGGAATAGACGACTTGTGGCAAGCTGACCTCATTGATTTTAAGTCTCTACAAAAATACAACAATGGATTTACTTTTATTTTAGTTGTTATGGATTGTTTTACGAAATATGCATGGGCGTACCCATTAAAAACCAAAACAAAAAAAGAAGTCATTGATGCATTTAATCATATTATTAAAAATAATGGTCACATACCTCGAAATTTGCAAACTGATATGGGAACAGAATTTTATAACGACATGTTTCAGAAACAAATGCATTTATTAAAAATCAATCATTATTCATCATATTCAACTAAAAAGGCGTCCATAGTAGAAAGATTAATTAGAACATTAAAGAATAAATTATACAAATGTTTTAGTTATAATGGCACCTATAAGTGGATAGGCAAATGTTTAGAAAACGTTTTGATTGCTTATAATAACAGTAAACATCGCGTGACTAAATTTAAACCCATCGATATTAATGTGCAAAACGAACCACTCGTGAAAAAAAACATAATAAAATTTCAGGAAAAAAGAGTAAAATCAACTAAGAAGTTATTTAGAGAAGGTGACAGTGTTCGAATAAGTAAATACAAAAGTAGTTTCGCAAAAGGATATACACCTAACTGGTCAACGGAAATATTTACTATTAAAACTGTTAATAATACAAATCCAGTTACATATCATATACAAGATCAAAGAAAACAAGATATATTGGGTTCATTTTACCAAGAAGAGTTGCAAAAGACTAAATATCCCAATATTTATTTGATTGAAAAAATTATAAAAACAAAAGGAAACAAACTTTTTGTGAAATGGTTGGGCCTTCCTGATCATGAAAACAGTTGGGTGGATAGAAGTTCTATTGTAATATAAACGATATCTACAATATGTTATAATCATTATATATCAAGAAATGCAAGGCGGAGGACTTGTTAACAATTTAATAAATAATTTACCGTTTGAGCTTCATTTGCCAGGATATAACTACTGTGGACCAGGTACTAAATTAAAAGAAAGATTATTGAGAGGTGACAAAGGAATCAATAAGCTGGACGAAGCTTGCAAATACCACGATAT
Organism: Alcis repandata; assembly: GCA_949125135.1. Lineage (NCBI taxonomy): Eukaryota > Metazoa > Arthropoda > Insecta > Lepidoptera > Geometridae > Alcis > Alcis repandata. The sequence continues at coordinate 281,602 of OX421248.1, read as the reverse complement.
CGCATACTCCAATTATAATAATTTAACTGATCGTCATAAAGCAGATTTAGAGCTATTAAACATGGCCAAAAATCGATTAGATTCCAAAGACGCTGGAAAAGGTGAAAAATTAGCGTCATGGTTGGTCAGCAAAGTAATGAAAGCTAAACTTAAAACAGGCTCAGGAATGAAGAAATTTAAGACAATTGTATCCAAAATAGGATCACATATAAAAAAATTAAAATGTCACGATAATAAAACTGCAATTAAATATGCTTACGAAGTTGCTAAGAAACTTATACCTAAAAAATGTCATGTGCGACTACCGAGAATCATACCAATACCTAAGACAGGAGGAATTTTACCTTTGATACCAATTTTTGCTGGTCTATCAGCACTTGGGGCTTTAGCTGGTGGTGCAGCCGGTGTAGCAAAAACTATAAACGACTTTAAAACAGCAAAACAAAATTTACAAGAATCTGAACGTCACAACAAAACCATGGAGGCTATAGCTATAGGGAAAGGTCTTTACCTTAAGCCGTACAAAAAAGGCCATGGGCTAATTATAAAAAACTCAAAAAACTAATTGACAGGCTACCTCAACGAGCTCTTACAAATATTGATATTATCAAACACGCAAAAAATATACCATTTTTTCGCGGTGTTTATATGAGAGATAGATTACCAAACAAACCACAAGCAATAGAGTGCGCTATTGTTAACTTAGACGATTTTAAGAGTAACGGAACTCACTGGGTAGCCTATGTAAAAATAAATGAATATTGTGAATATTTTGACAGCTTTGGTGATTTAAAACCACCATTAGAAATATTAAAATATTTAGATAAAATTAACGTTTATTATAACTACACTCGATTTCAAAAGTTTGATACCATTATATGCGGTCACTTATGTCTACAATTTTTACATAATTTTTGGAATAAATATACTATATAATAATAAACTGTTTTATAAGTGTGTTATTTCTACAATGTCCTTCACACTGTCCATAACTGGAAACAGCTCTCAATTAACAACTCTCTATACACCTCCTTTGGACCTTGAAGGTGATTACGAGTGCGCTCTTTTACATTTATCTACTTTTAATTCTATACCAAATATAACAGCAATTAACAACAAGTTTCATTATGATAACGATAAAGTTATCGAAATTCCTGAAGGAGCATATGAGCTCCAAGATATATGTGACTATATAAAATCTAAAATGACCAATTGCGTCTTTAAGATGTATTGTAATAATAACACCCTTAAGACCTCTATATTTTGCAGCAAAGACATTCACTTTTATAAACCTTATTCAATTGCAGCTTTACTAGGCTATAATAGAGTAGTTCTGAAAAGTAATATATTACACGAGTCACCTCTTCCAGTAAACATTCTGCCTACAACTGTCCTCAGGGTCGAATGTGATATAACAAGTGGTTCATATATTAACGAGAGACCAAGTCATATAATTCACGAATTTGCTCCTAACGTACCACCGGGTTACAGGATAATAGAAATACCAAAAAACACCATTTATTTTCCTGTAAACAGAACACGTATCTATGCTTTAAGCATAAGGATACTAAATACAAACAACCAATTAGTTAATCTGCGCGGTGAAGAAATACAGGTGTACTTGCATTTTAAGAAAATATGATTGATTATAATAAATATACAACTGTATGCACTCAGAAGACTAGTATCAATCGAGCTGTTCGAAAGTTAACACATACCCGAGCTAAAAAACATAAATTGTCAGCTGTCAATAAGCAATTTCTAAAATCAATTGGATTAATAAAATGAATGTTCTAAATATTACAAACACACCGGCATACGACAACTCTATAGAGAGTGTGGAATTTCATTCATATAAACCGTATATTACTAGTTTCAACAGTAACGATGAAATCCGCATCCCAATTAATCAGCAAGATGTCAATATTTTACCAAGTGCAAGTACTTTGTATATAGAGGCTGTAGTCAAAGTTAGTAAAAAAGATAGTACTGATTTGACATCTGTCGTTAACTTCACAAATAACCCCCTGATGTACCTATTTCAAGATATACGATATGAATTGAATGGTGTTGAAATAGATAAAGTGAAAAACGCAGGCATAACGACTACCATGAAATCATTGTTATCGATGAATGATGCCGAATCAAAAATATCTAAAACGTGGGGCTGGGATATAGACGGAACTAAAAATAATATCGGAGGACATTTTGCTGCGTCAGTACCTCTCAGGAACATACTCGGATTTGCAGAAGATTATAACAAAGTTATTATTAATTGTAAACATGAACTTGTTTTGTTGCGAAGTAATACCGACCTTAATGCGTTGAAACTATATACTGGAGAGAAAGTGCAAAGCATTGATATACACAAACTAATTTGGCGAGTGCCTCATGTCAAAGTTTCAGATAAAGAAAAAATAAATTTGCTTAAGCTTCTTGAGAAAGACCGACCAATTCAGTTAGCTTTTAGAAATTGGGATCTTTATGAGTACCCTATGTTGCCTAAGACGACAAAACATACATGGTCAATTAAAACTTCAACTCAAATTGAAAAACCTAGATATGTTATTTTAGGGTTGCAAACTGATAGAAAAAACAATGCTTCTAAAGATATGTCACATTTTGATCACTGCGATCTACGTGACGTCAAAGTTTTCTTGAATTCTACTTATTATCCGTATGAAAGTTATAATACTAACTTTTCCAAACATAACTTTGCATTAATATATGAACAATATGTAAACTTTCAACAGTCATATTATGGACGTAGACCTAGTTGCTTGCTCAGTGCTCAAGAGTTTAAAGACGTAGCACCATTGTTTGTAATAGATTGCTCTCGACAAAACGACAATATAAAAACCGGACCTGTAATAAATATTCGTCTTGAATTAGAAAGTGATAAAGAGATACCTGATCATACTTCAGCATATTGCCTTATTTTGAATGATTGTATCGTTGAATATAAACCTTTGACCAATATTGTTCGGAAGATATCATGAATCCAACAATTTTTGTTGATATACAAGGTTTTAAAGATTCTCTAAACCAGTTTATATTAAAAGAGCTTGCAATCTCAACCGCAAACTTTACTCAGGTTTTTTTAATAAAACCTCCATATCCATATGCAAAATTATCAACCGAAGAAAAAAGAAGAGTTGGATGGACTGAACGAAATAGAGGTATTACGTGGAGTGAAGGACATATTGACTATAGAGAATTCAAAAGAATAATTAAGCAACTATTGAAAAACAAAACGATAATTATGAAGGGTCTGGAAAAACAGAAATGGTTAAAGGAATTTTGTGTAGACTGTTTTTTGATAAACGTTGAAGATCAAGGTTGTCCTAATTTTTCGTTATTATATACAACATATTGTGAAAGTGAATTGTATTACAATTGTTTAACCCATAGCAAATTTTGTGCTCTCAAAAATGTTATATGTATAAAAAAATGGTATTTTGATAACTGTATACAAAAATAATTATTATTAAAAATAAGGAAAACGTCAACTCGTTGTTTAATTTTATTTTTATAAACCTTGAATATCTTTTAAAGAGAAATTAGTTAGTTTTTCAATGGTTTTACTAAGGTATAATAGAATAGGGAATTAAAAAACATATTGTTTAAGAATTATTAAATTTATTTACATACATTTAATTAACATTTTAAATCATAGCAGTATTACGTAATTATTACTACAATCTTAGAATTGACAAATTAAAAATTATTACCCACTAGTTTTCTTGAAATTTTACTTATTAAAATTTCGGTGAGATTCATTATTTCATCTACAGAGTCTTTGACTACATATTGAGCTGCAGTAAACATCACATCGGAACTGTCACTGGACGGAGCACTCATAAAATTCACTGGGTTATTTTCTAATTCAAACACTTTAATTTTTATTAATTTTCTTGCTTTTGCACCGTCTTTACTTATGACGTAAGAAGCTGAAGAAAGTTCATTCTTTTTTGTTGTTGTATCTCGTTTTTGTTTCGGTTTCTTATTTGAAGCTTCCCGATTTCTTGTCACATTATAGGCTTCCATATAGTCATCGAAATCATCGTCTGGATTTTGCGCGTATTGAGAAAACAATAAACAGGTGTCCTGGGAGTCCGTCATAGTCTGTAAAAATAAAAAAATATTAGTATCAATTAATTCACAGATTCATTTTGACTGTTTGTGTAATAACAAATAGTTTTTAAATTAAAACTTACATGTTAAAAAACGTTAAAAACGTACGTAGTGTAGATGCAATGTGCCTCTTTCGACTGCCGATGCGCTAATGCTAATGGACTAATCTAAATAATCAAGTACGGACACGTTTGAATTGTCGAACACTTGTGTGGTATCATATTACATTTTCGCAAATGTAATTAGAATGAGACAATGCTTTGCGAGCGTTAGAGGACTATTTAATAACAAATAGTTATTAAATATTTTGTTATTTATCATTGTAAATCGAATGGTATGCTATAGAATAGAGGAACTGAGAAATGATACAACTGCAAAGTAATATAAAACATATTTATTTACAAACAAATCTTATTATAATAATATATCGTAAAGTAAACATGCAAATCTTATTCCTATAACCAGATTTATTTTAAAAGTATTTACTGACAAAAATTAACATTCTATTTATACAACCGAATTCTATAACTATATTAAATAGAAAACGTAATTACAAACTTAACTTAACCTTAACTTTCTAAATTATAGTAATTCTAGAATTGTGCTAATATAAACAAGATTTATGTCCCCAAGACAAAGTGCATATTTTGTCTTTGAGTACAATACGTTTGTCGTCATTTGATGATAAAACCACTTTGTTAACAGCTTGAGTAAAAATTTCATGTTTTAATGACTTAAATAGTACATTTCTTTTGCGGAGATACTTATTATGCAGTAATGCTTTAGTGTAGTCATGAAAATCCAGTTTTTTTACAACAGACTTCTTCACTCCTTTTGCCTTTTTTATTTCATTATCTAGAGTTTTCAAACAATATAGTTTAGATCTTAATCCTACGAATTCACTAATGCATTGCCCTCCTAGCTCATCTTTAAATAACCCAGGAATTTTCTTGTTTCTACAAACAATGTTGAATGCATTATTTTCAGAAAAATTGCTTGTGTCAAAATAAGATTCCAAATTTTGTTTTATATCTTTATACACGTTTGATGTCTCAATCGAATATAGAAAACTGTCCGTATCTGTATAGCATAGTTTCAAATTAGGACCGTAAAAAGGTTTCATAACAGAGTAATGAAAGTTGTACATATGGTTTTTGGATATTTCCAGAACAGTGAACAAATAAGTAAGTAAGTAAATAGGTTTATCTAATGTAACCGACTCCGTTTTCATTTGAACGGCTACGAAATTTTCAGTAAAAATTGTAGAGCTGTGATAATTAGGTCTCGATATCAACTGTTCAGCGGTATAATTTTTTTTAGTTTTGTTTCTTGTATCACTCCATTGGTTAACCAAATGAACATTTAGTCTATTTTCAGTATTTTCGAGCGTTTTACCAAAAATACTGTTATTCAGTAATTTAAAAAAGTCTTGTTCAAATGTTGACTTAGCGTTTTGTCGTAATGTTGTATTCAAATCTATGTACTGTTTTAAAAATGGACTTTGTTTAAATTTTATAACTCTACTAGCTTCCGCCCACGGCTTCGCCCGCGTGGACTATACCTCGGGAACCGATAATTTTTCCGGGATGAAATTAATTTATCCCTCTTTTTTGAGAGCATGTAAAAAGCGTCATACAATGGAAGCATCCCTGCTTCTTTTTCAATGGCTCCAAAAAGGTAAGAGGTTTTGGTGACTTTTTAGTCGCTTTGGTAAAAATGTTTTTAGTTTTCGAGTTAATTAGCAGTTCCACCTCGAGGATGTGACTTTTAGAAGGTTTTGGATTTTTTCCGGATGTTGTTTACCCGCCTTAAGTTTAGTACATCTGTAAAGTTTCATTGAGTTAGCATCAAAACAAATTCTTTCTCCGTACTATCTTTACCACGCTATCTCACCCCCACTGGGGTTGATTTTCCAAAAATGGTGAAATAGGTGTTCGTTATTTTTTTAAGCTTCGTATATTTGTAAAGTTTCAATACCGTGGCGTCAAAAACAATGCTTCTCCATACTAACTTTAACACTCTATTTCACCCCTTTAGAAGTTGAATTACAAAAAATCCTTTCTTGGTACACGTTTACTCATCAAGACTATACACTCCATATTTCTAATTTCTACGACCAGCGGTCTAGGCTGTGCGTTGTCTGTCAGTGAGTCCTTACAATTCTCTCTCCGTACTATATTTACCACGCCATTTCACCCCTTTAGGGGTTGATTTTCCAAAAATAATGAAACCGGTATCTATTATTTTTTTAGCTTAGTTTTGCAAAGTTAAATAATCGTAGCATTAAAAAAATATATTTCCACACAAACTTTAATACCCCGTTTCACCCCTTTTAGGGGTTGATTTTCCAAAAATAATGAAACAGGTATCTAATATTTTTTTTAGTTTCGTACAATTGCAAAGTTAAATTATCGTATTATTAGGAAAAAAATATTTTTAAACAAACTTCGATACTCCATTTCACCCCTTTAGGGGTTGATTTTCAAAAAACAAAAAAATAAGTGTCTTATATTTTCTTAAGCTTAGTAAGTATATTTGCAAAGTTTCATAACCACAGCATTAAAAAAAATCTTCATACAAACTTTATTGCTCCGTTTCACCCCTTTAGGGGTTGATTTTTCAAAAATGATGAAATAGGTGTCGATTATTTTTTTAACTTTAGTATATTCGCAAAGTTTGATAATCGTAGCATTAAGAAAAAAAAATTTTTCATACAAACTTAAACACAATTTTTCACCCTCTTAAGGGTTGAATTGGGCAGATTCCTTTCTTAGTGTGCGTTCGCTTTTTGTTATAAAACTTTTGTCCAAATTTGACGTTTGTAGCTTAAGCGGTTTAGGCTGTGCGTTGATCTGTCAGCCAGTCTCGACATTCACTTTTACCTGTTTAACCCTTTTAGGGGTTGATTTTCAAAAAATAATGAAACAGGTATCTAATATTTTTTTTAGCTTATTACAATAGCAAAGTTAAATAATCGAAGTATTAGGAAAAAAATAATTTTATACAAACTTCAACACTCCGTTTAACCCCTTTAGGGGTTGATTTTCAGAAAACAAAAAAATAAGTGTCAATTATTTTTTTTAGCTTAGTATATCTGCAAAGTTTCGTAGCCACAGTATCAAAAAAAAAATCTCCATACAAACTTCAATACTCCGTTTCACCCCTTTAGGGGTTGATTTTCAAAAAACAAAAAAATAAGTGTCAATTATTTTCTTAAGCTTAGTATATTTGCATTTATTTATTAATAAATTAATATATAATAAATTTTTTGAGAGCAGTGTCATACAATGCATTTAAAAACATGTCGTAAACATGTTTTTAAATGCACATAATGAATTACATATCTAAATTTGTCATATAAATTAGGAATCAATTTGGAAGTTTTTGAACCAGGTGGAGTAAATTTTTGAGGGCAAAACGGAAGGTCATTGTGGGCATCGTGCAATTCATTTGGATAATGCATATCAATTTCCAAAATATACCCAAAATCTGAATCGTCAGGCACATTAGTAATGTTCAAGTCATCAATTTCTGATTGCTGAAGAAACTCGAAATTTGAAAATGGTAAATATGAACACATGGCATAACCATATAAATTATTACAGTCAATGTATAATAAGTAGTTATCAGGAGTAGACGAATCATAATTGGGCAAATATTTGTTGTTTGCCTTAGAATACCGTCTAGAACATAAACAAATACCTCCGCGGATTCCTTTCTGAATCATACGAATCATCTCCAAGTCTTCGATAAGTTGCAATTGTACTTTGGTTTGAAGAAGCATTGCATCGAAGCTTAAGCTTGGAGCTGTTAAGTAAAATGCCGGATCTAATTTATAAGTAACTCTGCAAGTCTTGCGGAAGTTTTCAAAAACGTCTGCCAATAAAAGAACATCTGTTTTAAGATATAAATCAGTATAATCGCCAAGATTCTTTAAGTCAAATGTTTTCCATATGCATTCCGCATGCGAATATTCAGCGACCGAAATAGTATCATCATTTAATACACTATAAAAACAATCGCGTGGTGGTAATTGCGTTTCAGAAAAACAAGCCCAATTAGTCATGTATTCGTATGGATAAACGCCTTTACGTGTTAGTAAGTCAAAATTCTTCTTATTTTTATAGAAAGAAGACAAATGAGTAAAATCATTTCTGTTTAGGTTTCCCGCGAGCTTTTCTAAACTTGTGCTTAAAAATTTAAATGAATCGACAAATCGAACCGGGAAACATTTCTGAGATCCTACATTTAAAAACTTTGTAAATGATACGTAATTTTCTTTGTTTTTTGCAATAACTTTAATTTTTCCTGGCATTTCTCCTAATTGACGTATAAATAGGTGACTGTCGTAACCGGACAAATTATGAAAAAATACGGGGATAAATTTGGGTAAACGAAATTTTAAATTACAGTAAGAATGGGCAGGACCTCGATATTTACCAGTTAAATGACAGTGATCTTTGACCTTGTCATCAAATAATGACTTAGAACAAAGAGAGCAATATTTCGACTCGTCAAATGTGGTCTGTTCTGCATTTGTTAAAGGTAACATTGGGATTGTTTGTTCCAAAATTTTGTTTAATTTTGTTACATCTTCGACTATATGTTTAAGGAATTTTTCAACACAATCAGGTCCACGGTGAGATACATATCTGTTGAGTGAATTGTCATATGAACAGACTATGTAATATGCAAAGGCAGCTGGTAAATGTTTTTGTAAAACGGTTGTGTAAGTAGAATTTATTTCTCCGCTATTTGGTTTTAATAAACATTCAAAATCCGCATATATAACAAAAGGTACACTTTGCATTCTTTCGTAATGTCTAAATTGAATCACAGCGCCGGAATCAGGTAACATTGTTCTAATTGCACCGCAAATATGTGTATCCAATTTGTCTTTGTTATGAAAAAAAAGCAAACAGTCTTCACAAAAATATATTTTTCCGTGGTGCTTTGTTACTTGTCCTCTGAGTAATTTAGATAAATTTTTTATCAGACAATAATGTTTAGAATTGTTATTTTCTAATAATAGCAAATTAATATGATGCTTTTTTCTTTGATTTGTTTTGTATAGAGGACCGACAATATTAGATTTGTTTAGTCCATACACGTTTACACTAATTTTATCATTATTTTTCTCAAAGGTCTTAATATCCGAAAACCCTACCGGGAAAGTCATATTGTTAGTGTTCAAAACGTTTTCAAACCGTGGGTACGAGGAAGTTCGATGAACATTGTTTTTAGCAGGAAATAAAGCTGCTACAATACACCACAAAAAACAAAAAGCATCATTATTTTGTATTCAAATTCAAATTCAAATTCAAAATAATTTATTCAAATATGGGTACATCAATGCACACTTATGAAGGTCAAATACAATTTTTACGAATAAATTAAACAATAAATTAAATGTCAAAGAAAACAATATTATTAGATGTCAAAAAAATTATATAAATTATTGCAATGTCAAAATATCAAGGTATAAAATAACTACAATAGTAGGTATAATCAGTCAAGACACTTATGAATGTCTAATACAATTTTTAAGAATAAATTAATAGGTACACAATAAATTAAATGTCAAAGAAAATAATATTATTAGAATGTCAAAACAAAATATGTAAATAATTGCAATGTCAAAATATCAATGTATAAAATAACTACAATAGTAGGTATAATCAATCAAGTATTAATATTACAGTCTAAATACAATTTACGTAAAGAGACTTTATCACAGACGAAGTCTTCAATTTTATAGTAAGCCCTTTCAATTAAAAAGTCTTTTAAAATTCTTTGAAAATCTGTGTCTTTCTTATTTACTAGAGTAACAGGCAACAAGTTATAAAATAGTACGCCGTTCCTTACAAAAGACTTGCCAGTTTTGGCTAATCTAATTTTAGGTAGAACAAGTTTAAACTTGTTCCTTGTTATGCTAGTATATTCACTTCGTTTATGATATTTATGAATATTTTTACGCACATACATAATGTTCAAGAAAATATACAAACATGGTAACGTCAAAATTTTCACCTGCGCAAAAACTTGTCTAAGAGATTCTCTATAACCTAGCCTATAAATAGCCCTAACAGCACGTTTTTGTAAAATAAAGATGCTATTTACGTCTGCTGCATTACCCCACAGCAATAATCCATACGACATAACAGAGTGGAAGTAACTGAAATAAACAATTCTTGCAGTTTTAATGTCTGATAGTTCTCTTATTTTCCGCACTGCAAATGCTGCGGAACTCAATTTGTTAGACAGTTCCTTGATATGTGCTCCCCATTGAAGTTTGCTGTCAACGATAAGACCAAGAAACTTAGCATCCTTCGACAAAGTAAGTTGATCGTCGTCAATAACTATACTAGGCAAGGAAGGATTATTAGTCAATGTGAATTTAATAGCTTTCGTTTTCTTGGCATTAAGCATTAAGTTATTGACGCTAAACCACCTATTAATTAAACTAAGCGACAAATTGATTTTGGATTTATCATAGTTTTTCCTATTGATTCTAAATAACAGAGATGTATCGTCGGCAAACAAAATTATTTCACAATGCTTACGCGCTAAGAAAGGCAGGTCATTGATATAGACTAGAAAGAGGAATGGGCCAAGAATTGAGCCCTGAGGGACCCCGATTGAAACGTTAGCCGACTCCGATCGAACCCCATTTATGTCAACATTTTGGGTTCTACCACACAGATATGATTTCATCAACATTAACGCATCACCTGTCACACCATAGTGTGAAAGTTTACATAATAGAATTTCATGGTTCACACAATCAAACGCTTTCGACAAATCGCAAAAGATACCCAAAGAATCATGCTGAGACTCCCAAGCCTCGTAGATGCTCTCTACGAGATTCGAGGCTGCGTCCACAGTTGAACAGCCCTTAGAAAAACCAAATTGCTTATTAAATAATAAATTATTAATACAAAAGAATGAAGCTAACTGATTTAACATTATTTTTTCAAATATTTTGCTAAGACATGGTAAGATAGATATCGGTCTGAAATTACTAGGGTCTTTCTTACTACCACTTTTGAACAAAGGTATAATCTTGCTACACTTCATAAGATCGGGGAACTCATTACTGTCGACACTGCAGTTAAATATATGGGCTAAATAAGGAGCTAAGTTATATATTATTTCAGCAACAAAACAGACTGATAATCCCCAGAGATCTTCCGATTTCTTTGCTTTGATCGATTTGAATGTTTTGATAATAGTGTCACTTGAGACTTCGTGGAATTTAAATTGGTTTGGGCTGGCAGCAACATTTTCAACTAATAAATGAGCAGCTTCCTTACAATTGGTTGCCAGTGATTTAGTGGTTTTATAAGGTATATCCCCAAAAAAGCCTAAAAAATGATTTGCAATATCTTTTTTATCACTAATTATTTCATTATTTTTCTTAAGCTTGTATTCCGATTCTCGACTTTTGGTTTTAGCAGTTTCCGTTTTTATGATAGACCAAACAGTTTTTGAGGTATTTTTTGACTGCTTTATTTTGTTAAGTATATACAAGGTTTTTGCATATTTGCATATCTTTTTAAAAGTTTTACTGTATTTGCGCACATAATTTATCAAACGTTCATCATTGCTCCCTGACTTTTGATTGTAAAGTTCATACATTTTATCTCGACTAATTCTTATACCTGGAGTTGCCCATTGATTGAAGACTAAATTGACGTCAAGTTTTTTGCAAATAATGGGGAATGTGGAATTAAAGTTTCGTATTAGAATTTGGAATAAATTATTGAAAGATTCATTTGGATTATTGCTAATTTGTAATTCAGATAAAAAGTCATGTTCTATATTATTTTGAAACTGATTAACTTTTTCTGAGGTAATGTGCCTTTTACGAATTTGTATTTTAGAGTTACGTCTATTAAGCGGGACAGTAATAAATTGACCAGTATGATCCGAAGTGAGGCATTTAAAGATAGATTTGTATAATACCTTGTGTTCACAGAAAACATTGTCAATACAAGTGGCAGTTGTATTAGTAATACGCGTGGGCTCGTTAAATTGAGGAAATAAATTGTAACTTTGAAACAGGGCAAGTAAATTATCTCTACTATTTGAATCCTTCAGCAGATTTATGTTAAAGTCACCAAGTACTATACTGCCGTCCACTAACTATAATGCCGTTAAGCCTCAAAACCAAGTTTGGAGATATCAGCAAAAAACGCGGGAGATGTTTAAAATGAATGCTACTTTATAACCATAAACTTTATACGAGACTTCCTGATATAGAAATACATGTTTTTTATAGTACTTTCTAATAAATGTACTTTAAAATGAATACACCTGTTTATTTAAATGTAAAATACATTTTTTGCTTTATAGCCGTGCTTTAAATTTTGATAAAAGTGAAAACCAAACGCTAAAATGCAGTTAAGTTCACCGTAACGGCATTTTAGCTTAGTGTTTTTAGGTAACTGACTATTGAAATTTATGTTTCATAAAATTAACTTAAATTACTTAACTAAAATGCCGTTAATGTATTTTAGCCACATTCTTAACAAGCATTAAGGATAACTTATGTAAAAAAAAATATTTAAGCCGTTAATTACATTCAAATACTTATCTTTAAAGCAGTTAAACATAAAACATCTGGGACATAGCCACTATTTAGTTAACCATTTACTACTATTAATTGAGAATACCATTTCAAAATAAGCTAACTTGAAAATTAAAACTACAATTATCTAACTTAAAAGATATGTTTATTATTGAATTTTGCAATTCTAGTTAAAAAGAATGTAATATATACATACCCATAATATTCGGTTTCTGCTATTTATATTGAAGAATAAATAAATAAATTAATTAATAAACCTTACAAATAATTTGGGGATTGGTTTAGTAATATTCTAACTCTTATCAGACTTTTTAAAATATGGTTTTGAGATCCTTATCAAGTAAGTTTACAAAACAAAAGTATACACACAATAAATCGCTCTTACATTATCTACAATTATAAACAGTTCAAGTGCTTCTTGTTTTCCTCGAGGTCTACCGCCTGCGCTCACACGCTTGAGGCATACATGATGATGGGTTCCACCACTGCGACGTAGATGGTTCTCGTGATCGCGCTCTTTAGACCCCAGATCACTTTCGCCGCACGTGCAATCTGTTTGGAGATATCCGCCACCTTTTTACACTGGGCTTTCACGTGTGCTTTGAAATTGAACCTACAGTCGATCAACAGGCCAAGCAGCTTGACTTCTTCGACGAGATTAAGCTGGATGCCAGACATGACCAGGTTTGGGGGTTCGTACTTCAACTTTTTGGTGAAGAGCATCGCAGTAGTCTTCTGCGCTGCAAAGTTGAGCTTGTTACGTTTTCCCCATTTCACGATCATGTCCAACGTGTTGTTGGCCTGCTGCTCGATGATGTTTGACTGTGAACCTGTGAACACGAGAACGACGTCATCCGCGAAGGCTTGAGAGTATACTCCCTCTGCTTCCAGCAGTGCTCCAGAAGGTGGGTCCGCCGAAAGATCCTTGGACACACCCTTTGGTAGTTTCGCTCTCGTGTGCTGCTCCTGCATAGTTGACTTTGACTTTTCGGTCATTGAGGTATGAGTTTACCATCTCGTAGAGGTTTTTTGGGCACCTCTTCTGCGCTAGATTGTTTTTTAGGGCGGGCCAACATGCATTGTCGAATGCGCCCTCTATATCCAGGGAGACTAGGAGTACGATGTTTTTGCTGTTTACTCCTTTTTTAATGTGCTCTACCAGGTCATAGAGGGCGTCTTCGGTTCCTCGTTGGGACATGAAACCGTACTGTTTCTGACTGATGGTCGGGAGGAGATGCCATTGGAGTCGGTTTACCAAAAGCTTTTCGACGTTTTTTCCAGGGACGGACAGGAGACGTATAGGACGGTATGACTTCGGATGTGTGTAATCTGTTTTACCGGGTTTGCGTAGGATAATCACGTGCGCCGCTTTCCACTGCTTGGGGAAGTACCTCAGCAACAAGCATTTGTTTGCTATCGCTAAGCAGATTTCCCGTTCGCTTCGGATAGCTGCAGCGCAGATGTCAACGGTGAGCCCGTCGGTTCCGTGGGCTTTTTTCGGGTTTGATGAAGTAATGAGTAAAATCATGAAGTAAAACGACAATAGCAAATATCAATAACACACTGGCGAAGATCTTAAATAAATTACTGCGTTGAAACCAGTGTTTATCTTGCAGAATAAAACGATAGACTCGCCATTACAAAGTAACACTAAAACCAGACATGTTTTTTGACGATTAACGCGGGAGTCACAAGCCTACCACTAACTAGATAATGATTATCAGATCTAGTTCTTTGTTCTACGGTGATAATATTAGTGTAACAAAAAAAATATATAGCGCGGGGTGATGGCAGATAACGGCGTTTTAATTAAGGAATGCTGCTTAACGTTTTTTAAGTTGAGGAAATATATAAAAAAATAAACATTTTAATTTTCGAATTTCTTTTGACGACTTGCAAGTGTAGTAAATTGTATAATGGAATAAGGTGAATCCTTATCTAAAAAACCGTTAAGCGACCTTAACGTCTTTTATTCGAAGGTTTTTCTTGTAACTGTGTTTTAGTTAAGGAATTTTTCATTAAATTAAAACACACACCTCAACTTAAAAGTAATTAAAGTACTATAGCTGCGTTTTAGCATACAAAACACAATAAACGGCTTTATAGGTAAGCAATTATTTGATATTTTAATACATATTTATGTCGTTATGGGATTATAGCGGCTAGTTAGTTAGGTAATGTTATATGACGACTTTATAGACGTGTAATGTTGAAAAGAAATGTCATGTAGCGGCGTTTGTGCTATTTTTATCTTAGGACCTATGACAGATAGGAACACGTTTGTTAGACAGGTAGATAGAGAATTTTAAACTCTATCCTATCATGTTTAAAAGTAAAAATCGACCCCCTGTGGCTTAACGGCATTATAGTTAGTGGACGGCAGTATAACTTGTTTTGTTTTGTTGCAAACTTTACATAATACTTCATCGGTTACTGACTCAAAAATATTAAAATTGCTAGAAGGTGGTCTATATAAGCTTACTATTATGTATTTATCTAATTCTACGCAGGATATTTCAGCATGACGTTCGGACGACAGACGTTCAATGTCCTTTCTTTGTTTGACTTTTAGAGATTTTTTTACTACTATCAAAGAGCCGCCATGAGTTGCAAGCTTTCTGCAGAAACTACTAACTATCTGGAAATTCTCAAAGTTCATTAACATCTGATGTTCTTTTAGAAATGTCTCGGTAATACACAATACATCAATATCGTACTTTTCCAGAAATAGGCCAATTTCCAGTTCCTTGTCTTTCATGCCTCCTTGAATGTTTTGGTGTGCTATGGAGATAGTATGATCACTTGATTGTGGTCTAAAAAATTGGTTGGACGTAACGGTATGCATTGTTCCATCATTTCGCTTTGCGCAGTTGGACCTTGGTTGACATCATGATTCATATCTGGGCTACATACTATTTCAGTAATAGTCTTAGTCCTATTCCCATCATTGGGCGAGTCAATATTCCATAACAATAAATTACACAATCTTCGAGAAAGCGAATTTGTCAATCTTTGATTTTTGTAAACATTCATGTCAAGATTATTATTTATGTCAATTACATGTACATTTTCCCGGAGCGAAGCTAAATTATACAGATCACAATTCAATTTGTATAGGAATTGATTGTAATTATCAGAATATTTCCGGTGGTATGGCAAAGAGCAAATAATTAATCTCGATGTCTTGCTTAAGGCATCTAATGAGCTTAGACAATGCAAAAAATCCTTGCGCTTAACAATGGTTTTTTCACCGACTACTAAAACATAGGTATTTTCTGGTGCCGACTGAGCTGCCATACATAATGATTTCACAATATGTGTCAAATGATAACCTGGTGTGCAATGATTATAAATTTTCTTCGATGTGCCATTTTGAAGACGTGCGCCTAGTCCGACTCCACAATTATCGGAAAAAATGTGGATATGTTTCTCTTCCAGCTTGGTTACTTCCCTTAATGTTTGCACTGATTTTGTGTCTCCATCCAGGTTTCCGGAAATTTTCTTCCCCTTTTCTACGTTATTTTCAGCAACTGCTTCCATGTCATTTTCTTCTCCTATTCTGTTGTCAATAATTTTCCCAATGGTATGTAATTTACCTTCAATAAAATTTAGTGTGCTTAAAGAATTATCTTTTTTGTGTAAGTCAGTCCTGAAAAGTTCAAGAGTCTCTTATCAAGAGTATATTTATGCATGCATGTTTAGTTTTTATAAATTTAGGTAATTCAATAAACCGCGAGGCTCTCATTGGGTTGTATTTGTTAATATTGACCTCTACGTATAAGTTACGCAAGAAAGCCCAACCGCTTTCTTTTTCCTCAAAACAGTCAACTTTTGTCGTAATGCTGTCAACCACATTTGAAAATATCTCATTAAAATTGTAGTTTTGATGTAATGTTATATTTTCTGTAGCAAAAGATTTAATTTCACTAGTGTTATTTTTAGGCAACGTAAATTCAGCAAATAATTCGAAATTTACTTTGATAGATTGGTATGTCGCTTGTCTTACGTCTAATAATTTTCGTATACGTGACTTGACCTCATGTAAAAATCTACCTGGCGGAACCACACCATTACCTTCGTCGCTAATTCTATACGATGCAATTCGATTGCGAAATGCACTGCTTATTTTATCAATACCTTGACTAACTTGGGTAGAACTATTATTCTTATGAATATTAGTGCGTAAATGGCTCGAGAAAGCGCTACTTTTAATAGATAAGTCACAAACGGTGCAGTAAATTGTGTTTTTTGCCATTATTGAGAGCTAAGTATGTAAACAAAATGTACCTAATACCTAATGAAATATACCTACCTAAATAATAGTCAATTAAAAAATAAACTAGAGAATTATATGCACAAACTAGTTAAAAAATTTATTTAGTAAAATGGACCTTATAATCTAGTCTTAAGCAAGATCTCCAGCCACCACATAAATAAATGTTACACTTTTAAAAAAAAGTAAAAATGAGTTACTCCAAAGTATACATAGAGGAAAGAATTATCCCTTTTTATCAGCAAAAAACGTGCCCTCGTCCGTGAACTGTTTCTTACACAAATTTAAAAATTGTTTTAAAGGTACAAGATTTGGGCAATCTGATCCACCTTGATATTTAAGGGACACAAGCGCGTGCTCCCATCGTTTAATCGGCGCCACGGTTCTTATATCTTTTGAGTTATATATTTTTAGCTCGATAAAGACTTCACCCGTCAAATTCGCTGTTCGACGCAAAACGCCGTCAGCGACCCGCCGTGTTAGCACCGACTGCAGAGTCCCCGGAGCAGGTCTTCTTGTTGCGTTGTCGTCGTCGCTTTCGGAATCCAAAACCCAGCCTGCCGTTTTTCGATGAGCGGTCGTCACTGTCTTCGACACTGGTTGTTTTTGTTTTTTCGTTGATGCTTCTTTTTTCTTATACCTGAAGTTAGAACAAAATACAAAATTAGACATATTCGTAAATAAAAAAAGTAATAAGAAAAGTATGTTACAAACAAGTTTCAATTATCTCATCAAGATTAGTAAACAAGACCTTTAAAACTATGGTAAACGAAACTTACGTTTTTTTAGACGTAGACGCTTCTTCGTTATCTGGTTCAAAAAACTGCTCAGCTGTGTCCTTCTTGCTACGTTTACGGGAATAATCCGAATACTCCGAATCAGACCTGAAAAACAAGTAAGTTACACAGACACACACATAGACGAAATAAATTTTAATGTTACTAAACAAACATACGCGTAGTATCGAAATAATTTTCACTGCATTTTAGAACCGACAGCCTTTACATATATTACAAATACTTATATAGTGTGTAAGTAAGAAATTAAATATAAAAAGAAAATACACTTTAACCAAAAACAATTCTCTGTTGTTTAAGTTAATATGTTATCAAATAAAGTAACATAGTAACAAATTTATGTCAAAGAGATATTAATATATCAAAAAATATAAACTCACGAACATGATTGCAACGCAGCGGTTTCTCGTGATTGTCGAATTAGGTGGGCTTCGGTCTGCTGACGACCTTGTAGAGCAGTCTGAGGGCTGGTCTTGCTTTTTGGAGTCCGGACCTGGCTGGCCTTGCTTCGTACTATGATGTCTGGTGTAGTCTGATCTGAAGGCTGGATCTTGCTTCTGGAGTATGGTGACTGGAGATCTTGCTTGGAGACTGGCTTGTTGTTTCTTCCTCGGAGTTGCTGGATTACTGGGTGGTGTGTTTGACCGGAATACGGCTTAAATACAATAACTTCAGCTATTCTCAACATTTACAATGTGAAGAAAAATGATAAGTTTACCTCAGTTTGCACACAACAGTGCGACTATAATTGAAAACCGTTTAAGCACCTCTGTTTTTACTGAAACATCAGCAATAATTATAAAATGGAAAAACAAATGTATCGAGTAACAAGCATTCATTTGAAATTAAATACCTTACTCATACATTTTATTATCTATATATAAACACGTTCGGACCTGTACGAACCCGAGGTACTGTTAATTTTCGGATGGATGACCGTGAGTGGCATTTACAATTGAACGCTACCGTTTGAGAGTACATCTCCTGGTTTATCAGAGTCAATTTTTGAAAATTTAGATTCCGAAGACGGAAAAAGATTTAGCAAAATAATTCCATTATTTGGACATGTAAAATTAAAATAAGTGTTTCAAAGTTCTCGGTACGGTTATAAAAACAATTATCTGTTTTTAAAATTTGGTACTTATTAAAATCGTATCAATAAAATTTATATTTTGTGCGAGCGCAGTTGCGCGCAATAGCTAGTACACAATTAGCCGCTATTTTTGCGGAATCGCGAAACTGATTAAGGTGTGTTTACAATACAGTTAGTCTGCAGTTATTATATGTAGGTAAATTAAATCGTGGGTTCGATTCCTCCCCAGTACAAATATGTTTTTCTGGGTGTTTCTATTTATCACAAATATCTATGTATTTTTAAGTATTGGTTTTATATTAAAATAACCAAAACATGCTAATGGTTTTTACTATTTATTTGTTCGGTACCTACTTTATTTACCTAATGTACTTAATAACTAATAACATGTGCTAATAACATTTGGAGAATAGTGAAATCAGTTATTACCGGTTTGTAATCAGCTTTACAACAATGATATCAAGTTGTACAAACTTGTCAAGTATTTTTGCGGAATCGCGAAACTGATTAAGGTGTGTTTACAATACAGTTACTCGTATTGTGCAATTATTGTATTTTAGGCTGTGGGTTTGATTCCCACCAGGACATATATTTATGTAAAGAAAATGCATGTTTTTCTGTGTCGGGGTATTTCTTTGTATTTTAAAGTTGTAAAAGTACCTACTCTGGTTCCCATAGTACAAGATTTGCTTTGTTTGGAGCTAGATAGTGTTGTATAAAATAGCTGAACAAAAAATAAAAGACATGACATACTTGTTCATTCATAATAGTTTTATAATAAAATAGCTCAAACCTTAGACTAAAATAATTTTAGTCTAAGGCTGAAACACGTTAATAGTTTTTATTATTTATTTGGTACCTACTTTATTTACTCAATATACACGAAGAGAGGACTTGAGCTAATAACATTCGGAGAATAGATAAACCACCAACCCAACCAACCAGTATGTCATAGCTTTATAATAAATATCAAGTTGCTGACTTAACAGCTGCACCGACTTATTTCCAGGTACGGTCACGACTCTGTTCATTTAGTTGCTAGTTGGTAGTTGGTGTGAACTTCAATTTACCATTTTCTATTTTATTATTTTGTTGTAACGGAGCTACCGCCTTTATGTGTCGTAAGTTTGGTATGAGCAAACGACCAACTTTGGTATTAGCAATAGATTCCTTAAAATTTTTCCAATACGTTATTGCAAAGAAATCGTTCCATTATTGGGCATTCTAGAACAGGTTTTGAATTAAAATTTTTGAGCGAACGTAGTGAGCCACAAAATTTTCATACAAAACCTGTTCCAGAATGCCCAATAATACACTACTGACAACGTCATAACAAAACATTGATGAAATGATTGCAAACTTTTCTCGCTCCGATCGTGACGTCACAATGAGCGTAACGGGACACTTTTTCGTGCGCGCACCCGGCGTTCATCGATTTATTAGACGTTGTCACGTCAAAAGATAAACTTAAAACTTAAAACTATTGCAACAACTGGCGTCCTTTACGCTAAGAGCGATCTCTTCTAGGCATGCCTGCATTATATACGTAATAATGTATGTCCCCTAGGTATCGATTCTCGCAAGAGCTCGCACTAAATACCGAGTGTCCCGCAATGACCGGCCCGACCACAGCCGCAGTATATCAACTCTATCTCACTTGCCAGCTGATTTATGGTCGCACTCGTTACAACGATAATATTTTACTCTGTGGCAGCCATTTTCTTCGAGAAATTGGTAAACGGAGAAGCGAGTTTTGAAGTTGGGAAGTCTTGGAGATACATCGGTTGTGGAGAGAAATAACAATAGATATACCTTGTAGTTATAATTATAATAACCTTATAGCTTATACCTTGTAGGTACATTTAAAATTTTAATGAAAACTCTACTAGCTATATAGGTACGCGTTTCCACAAAAAAATCAACGTTTCACACTCATAGCTCCCCACTAGGATACCATGTGTCGGATGCCATGAACACGAAGACAAGGACAACTAACACCCAGACCCAGACCCAGACCAGATATTTAAATTCATCATTCAAACATCTGCCCAACCGGGAATCGAACCCGGGACCTCTGGCTATAATATAAGGCGGATAGGCTACCGCTAAGACAAACAGGTCGTCAAAATTCAAAAAGTTAATGACACTTGACAAAACCGACTTTATGGAACAGCTGATTTATTTTCTTTGATAAATAGCCATTTTTTTTTTTTTTTTTTTTTTTGTTTACCCAGTGGAAATCCTTTATGGATACCACGCCCGCCCCGGGGGAGGCAGGGTGGTTATGTGGGAGTCTCCGCCCTGCGGCGGCATACCCACTAAAACCACTGGGGTGATCGGCATCCGCCTGAGATGGGGCAAGGTGGGGTCGCGTTAGCAATCGCCACCTTGCCCCGGCGACGGACCCGATTAGGGCCCCCTGCACCTATGGAGGGGTGACCCTGTTCCCCAGGATCACCCCCCAGACAGTGTGGGGTCGTGCAGGCCGGGAGAGTCCCCCGACTCTCCCGGCAACCCCACTGCCGAGGAGCGAGGAGACGGGCGAACCGCCCTCTCGCTCCCCAGCCCCGCTCGCTCGCACGTGGTGGGCAGTGTGGTTAGCACCACCCACCCCGCCTTAAGCCCACGTTCCTTTCACACCCGGCCGCAAACCTCACGCGGCGAGGTGCAAAAGGAACCCTCCTCTTTCCCTTGCACTCCCGACCGCGACCCACACGCGGCGAGGAGCACAAGGAAAACCCTCCTGGTGGCACCGCTGTCACCGCCCGAGCGTGGAGCGCCGTTTCCTCCAGCGTCCACCACACTCGTCACCGGTGGCAGCAATGCCACCGTCCAAGTGTGGAGCGCCGCATCCCCCGGCGTCCACCACACTCAGACCCTCCTCCTTTCCTTGCACTCCCGACCGCGACCCACACGCGGCGGGGAGCACAAGGAAAACCCCCCTGGTGGTCCGAGCCATCGCTCAGACCCCGGCTCATCCGCTGTGCCCTCTGCTAATCAGCCCTCTGCTGCCAGAGGGACACGCGGAAGGCCCCACCTCGGGTTCCTCTTCGTTTCACCGGGCTCAGTGCCACGGCTACTTATCCCCCCCGCCACGGAAAGGCGGGAACCCATTCGGGGGGGTTGATAAATAGCCAAGGATATCTACCATCAACTATTTTTAACCGACTTCAAAAAAGGAGGAGGTTATCAATTCGCCTGTATGTTTTTTTTAATTTTTTTTATGTTTGTTACCTCATAACTTTTGACTGGGTGAATCGATTTTGATGTTTCTTTTTTTATTAGAAAGCTGACGCTTCCCATTTGGTCCCATTTCAATTTAGTCCAGTTCTGATAATGGTATCCATGAGAAAACCATATAAGTCTTAAATTTGCATTAAGTATGTGCGCGACAAATAGATGAATAACTCAATAGTCGGTCTTTTGAAGTCGGTTTTTGTTTTTTGTTTTGTAAAAATAATGTTCTTGTATCTCGCATAATTGACCGAGCGAGCGACGCGTCTCTGCAACGACTGGCCAAATTTTCTTTGATCTGTCCGGATGTTTGTTTCTTTGTTTGTTTGTTGGTACTCGCGTACGAGTACTATAGCGCCATTTACATTTATGAAGTACTAGCTACGCCCGCAGTTTCACCCGCGTTTTCCGGGATAAAAAGTAGCCTATGTGTTAATCCAGACAATAAACAACCTTCATTCCAAATTTCATGTAAATACGTTCAGCCGTTTTTGCGTGAAAGAGCAACAAACACACTCACAAACTTTCCCGTTTACTCGTGTAATATTAGTAGGATGTGGTACTTAATTTATTAAATCAAGAATTTCGTAAATGAGTAAAATCGGTCAAGAGATTGTTGTATATCCACCATCAACTACTTTATCTCGCATAATTTATAGATAAACCGGAACCTGCCCCCAACAGCCCAGCAGCTCACGTGGCCTATCTGCCGCGCACAGCCTCTACTTATAATCCTCGGGGACGCGGGAACTAAACTCAACTTGGTAAAGGTCGTGATTCGCAGCTTGATTATACCACAGATTAGGTAGTAGTTGCTACGTAAGTAGGTTATGCTGGGTTGTTTGGAAAGGGTATTAGTAAGCCGAGAGGGGTCATTGTACTCATTGTTAGAAACAACTTTTGTTATGGGACTCAAATCGTAAAAAAGCATACGAATATCTACATACCAACTTAAACATCTATACTGTTATACAGAAAGGGTATGCTAAGCCGATAAAAGCTCATAGTACTCATCATCATCATTATAAAAAACTTTTACTATAGGACCGAATCGGAATTCGCGAAACAAAAAATCTATTGTTCCATACATTTCATCGAGTGTCATTAAGATTTTTCTATGGAACAGCTGTTATTTTATTCGCAAATTCGGCAATACCATAGTAAAAGTTGTACATAATGATGAGTACTATGGGCCTTATGTACGAACTAAAACATCGTGAGGAAACCTGCATACGTCCGGAGAAGAAATTCAATGGCGTATATGAATTCCAGCAACCCGCACTTGGCAGCGTGGTGGAATACGGCCTAATCACCCTTCGAGGGTAGACCTGTATCCCAGCAGTGGGAGGATTAAAGGTTGCATATTTGATATGATAAATGGACCTTTTTCGGCTTAGCATACCCTTTCTGTATAACCCTTTTTTTTTTTTTTTTGGGGGGTGGGAAATCATCAAATGACCCCTCCCACTCTTGGGCAGAGCGGAAGGGAGTGTCAGACTTCTACTGACCAAAAACCACCCATGTTCCTTCTACGCCCTTGTGAACGGTAGAAGTTACCGCGCCGAGGCCGCGGTAACTTCTACCCGCAGCCCCGACGGGCATGGGCCCTTTCGGGCCCCTTCCATGTTGCTGACATCTCTTTGTTCTGTATAACCCTGTACACATATCCGTATCGTGTGATATACTCTCATCATCATAAACTATTTCCCACCCATTGTTTCTCACCTGTGCCAGTCTTTGTTACTTTTCTACATAAAACCTTCTTTTAAAAAGTCTGAAAAATAAAAATTTCCCCAAAAGCGAGTAATCAGCAAACCAATATTTAAAGCCCCCAAGACAAAACGTTTAGCTTTGAAATTGCTCGACGGATTCCGAAGAAACTTTTCTGTATGGATAATTAAGCATCAAAGTAATTAGTATGTTTTCGGCGAGTCAAATTTAGCGGAAAAAATACGAAGGGAAAGAACGATTGAGGCTTTGTCTCGGGAAAGGCATTTTGGGGACAGGAAGGAGATAGATGGGGCGTGATGGGGGTAATCAGGGGGTAATTAAGGGGACGAGGCTGTACTTTTCGTCAGCTAAGTAATAGTGCCTGGAAGAGGTCGCTCTTAGCGATAGCGACAGTTGTTGCACTAGTCTGAAGTGTTATTATCGTTTTGTTTGTAATTTTGGTGTGAACAATAAAGAGTTTATCTATCTTACTATCTCTTCTGAACTTAGTGCATCAACTGGCGGCCTTATCGCTAAGAGCGATCTCTTCCAAACCAATAAAACCAATAAAATAAGAAAGAGAGAGTGTGCGTCCCCAATGAATGCGCGGTGACTAGAGCCTGAGGCGGACGCGGCGAGCGGAGGCGTGCGGTGGCCACAGTGACGCGCGAGCTCATAAAGCGGTTCAATTTATCGCCATTTTACACAGACGCGCATACGCCGAGCGACAAGACCGAATTGGTTTGACACCCCCGCCACTGCGCATTGGGTCGCTCGTCGACAAGGCCCGTAGTGGGGCCAGAACGCGCGGACAGGCGCGTTTGAAAATTACGCGCGCTGTCTCGTACAGTCCCGCCGCACTAGTCGCTACAATATGGACGCAAAGGCGCGTTTCATATGTTTGATACTTCGCGCCCGTCGTCGCAACCGAGCTAGGCTCGCAGTGTGGACGCACACAGAAAGAGCTAATAAAATGTGACATGTAATGAATATTACCAATAAATTGAATATGATTATGATTAAAATAGGATACCTTTGTCCAACTTCCCAACGAACACACATAACACTGTTCCACACTAAAGGGTCATGTTTCAACTGAAATTACAGGACATAAATACATTAAACAGCGAATATCTCGTATTACTAATGTAATGTGGTTTCCACAGATTTGTCTCTATAGATACCGCGTTACACAAAACTTAGTGAAGTTGAGGAAAGTGCGGGACTGAGGTAAAGCGTTCCCTTGATCTCAAAGTTACGCCAAGCGGCGCGCGGCGCCTAGCGATGAACAAATGAAAGTGAATTTGTTTAGAAACTATTTTGATCTATGCTTGCATCTCGAATGCGAAATCTAAAGGGGTATTCTGTGATAGTGTCGTACATTTTTTTTTAATAATTATTGATTTTGTGTATACTCTATAATCTATATAATAGCGCATTGAAGTTAGTCTTTTTTGTAACAAATATCTCAACTGTGATAAGATGTAAAGATAAGATCAGCTATGCTGTGATAGTATACCTCTTTGTTAAGAGTTGGTACATCATGTTCCTGTAATTGTACCTGCGAGCCACCTTACCGAGAAGTCGCCGCTGTTTCGCAACGCAGCACATTCCATGCACGGCACCGGCGGATACTCGGAATCTGCTCGCGCGATTCTAATTTTAATCCTTTGTTTTAATATCTTCGAACCTCACTTTCATTTCTCACATTGAACGATTGTCACCTATATCTAATTATAATTAAATTCATAAGTAAACTATTTCGTGTTTCTTTGCATCCTCCGGCCGCCAGCCTACGTAATTGGCGCAGTCGGTAGGATCTTAGATTCAGTGCGCAACGGTCTCCAGCTACACTAATATCGTACGGCTAGACAACCGTCTGTCGCTGAAGGGTTCTGACCCTATATCTGGGATCCGAACTTACGACGTTGTGCTGCAGCAGAGGTATCCAGACATTGATAACGCAAAGGGACCGAAATATAAATGTGAGTACATTAGATTATTCTCTAGTGTGTTGCTCGTATCCTAGCCCTATAAGCCTTTCCTAGATTTACTAAAAAAAAAAATTACCAAGATTTTTCACTCACGAAAGGTCAAGGACCCTAGGTTAGTTAGTAATAGGCAAGCTTTTATAGACAGTGTAAGAAATTTAGATATCGTAGAAGAAGAAATAGAAATGGCTGACCTTGACATCATTTATAAAGCCTTAAGATTAGTACCGGAATTCGATGGAAATCCGACTGTACTAACTAGATTTATTAATTTGTGTGACCAGTTAGTTCAACAATTCTGTGGTCAGGGTGGTACCGAATTAACTAGGTGCGCCCTAATTAACGGAATCCTTAATAAAATAGTAGGATCCGCTGCTCGTTTGATTAATACAAACGGAATTCCAAACGACTGGAATGGCATACGTAGCGCTTTAGTGAATAATTTTGCTGACCAAAGAGACGAGACCGCTCTTTACAATGACCTAGCTATTTTATCTCAGGGCCCGACCAGTGCGCAGGAGTTCTATGAACGCTGTCAAAATTTATTCAGCACTATAATGACGTACGTTAGCTTGCATGATTCCGTAGAAACCACCATAAGTGCAAAGCGTGATTTATACAAAAAGTTAACGCTGCAAGCGTATGTGCGTGGTTTAAATGATCCTTTAGGATCGCGCATACGTTGCATGCGCCCGGAAACTATAGAAAAGGCGTTGGAATTTGTGCATGAGGCCATATAACCATATAAGTCTTAAATTTGCATTAAGTACGTGCGCAACAAATAGATGAATAACTCAATAGTCGGTCTTTTGAAGTCGGTTTTGGTTTTTTGTTTTGTAAAAATAATGTTCTTGTATCTCGCTTATTTGACCGAGCGAGCGACGCGTCTCTGCAACGACTGGCCAAATTTTCTTTGATCTGTCCGGATGTTTGTTTCTTTGTTTGTTTGTTGGTACTCGCGTACGAGTATACTATAGCGCCATTTACATTTATGAAGTACTAGCTACGCCCGCAGTTTCACTCGCGTTTTCCGAGATAAAAAGTAGCCTATGTGTTAATCCAGACAATAAACAACCTTCATTCCAAATTTCATGTAAATCCGTTCAGCCGTTTTTGCGTGAAAGAGCAACAAACACACTCACAAACTTTCCCGTTTACTCGTATAATATTAGTAGGATGTGGTACTTAATTTATTAAATCAAGAATTTCGTAAATGAGTAAAATCGGTCAAGAGATTGTTGACGGTTGTTGGTGGTTCACCACAGAGTTTTATCCTAAGTATATCCACCATCAACTACTTTATCTCGCCTAATTTATAGATAAACCGGAACCTGCCCCCAACAGCCCAGCAGCTCACGTGGCCTATCTGCCGCGCACAGCCTCTACTTATAATCCTCGGGGACGCGGGAACTAAACTCAACTTGGTAAAGGTCGTGATTCGCAGCTTGATTATACCACAGATTAGGTAGTAGTTGCTACGTAAGTAGGTTATGCTGGGTTGTTTGGAAAGGGTATTAGTAAGCCGAGAGGGGTCATTGTACTCATTGTTAGAAACAACTTTTGTTATGGGACTCAAATCGTAAAAAAGCATACGAATATCTACATACCAACTTAAACATCTATACTGTTATACAGAAAGGGTATGCTAAGCCGATAAAAGCTCATAGTACTCATCATCATCATTATAAAAAACTTTTACTATAGGACCGAATCGGAATTCGCGAAACAAAAAATCTATTGTTCCATACATTTCATCGAGTGTCATTAAGATTTTTCTATGGAACAGCTGTTATTTTATTCGCAAATTCGGCAATACCATAGTAAAAGTTGTACATAATGATGAGTACTATGGGCCTTATGTACGAACTAAAACATCGTGAGGAAACCTGCATACGTCCGGAGAAGAAATTCAATGGCGTATATGAATTCCAGCAACCCGCACTTGGCAGCGTGGTGGAATACGGCCTAATCACCCTTCGAGGGTAGACCTGTATCCCAGCAGTGGGAGGATTAAAGGTTGCATATTTGATATGATAAATGGACCTTTTTCGGCTTAGCATACCCTTTCTGTATAACCCTTTTTTTTTTTTTTTTGGGGGGTGGGAAATCATCAAATGACCCCTCCCACTCTTGGGCAGAGCGGAAGGGAGTGTCAGACTTCTACTGACTAAAAACCACCCATGTTCCTTCTACGCCCTTGTGTGACGCCGAGGCCGCGGTAACTTCTACCCGCAGCCCCGACGGGCATGGGCCCTTTCGGGCCCCTTCCATGTTGCTGACATCTCTTTGTTCTGTATAACCCTGTAGATATAATTTGGGTGTCTTCAAGTCGCGAGTGAATCGGTTCCTTCTAGGCAAGCGTGCTCCATCGTAGACCGCATCGTTGCTTAACATCAGGCGAGATGGTGGTCAAACGCAAGCCTATAATTGAATTAAAAAAAAAAAAAAAAAAAACACATATCCGTATCGTGTGATATACTTTCATCATCATAAACTATTTCCCACCCATTGTTTCTCACCTGTGCCAGTCTTTGTTACTTTTCTACATAAAGCCTTCTTTTAAAAAGTCTGAAAAATAAAAATTTCCCCAAAAGCGAGTAATCAGCAAACCAATATTTAAAGCCCCCAAGACAAAACGTTTAGCTTTGAAATTGCTCGACGGATTCCGAAGAAACTTTTCTGTATGGATAATTAAGCATCAAAGTAATTAGTATGTTTTCGCCGAGTCAAATTTAGCGGAAAAAATACGAAGGGAAAGAACGATTGAGGCTTTGTCTCGGGAAAGGCATTTTGGGGACAGGAAGGAGATAGATGGGGCGTGATGGGGGTAATCAGGGGGTAATTAAGGGGACGAGGCTGCACTTACGTCGTCAGCTAAGTAATAGTGCCTGGAAGAGGTCGCTCTTAGCGATAGCGACAGTTGTTGCACTAGTCTGAAGTGTTATTATCGTTTTGTTTGTAATTTTGGTGTGAACAATAAAGAGTTTATCTATCTTACTGTCTCTTCTGAACTTAGTGCATCAAATGGCGGCCTTATCGCTAAGAGCGATCTCTTCCAAACCAATAAAATAAGAAAAAGAGGCAGAGCTAATAAAATGTGACCTGTAATGAATATTACCAATACGAGTAAATTGAATATGATTATGATTAAAATAGGATACCTTTGTCCAACTTCCCAACAAACACACACATTAACACTGTTCCACACTAAAGGGTCATGTTTCAACTGAAATTACAGGACATAAATACATTAAACAGCGAATATCTCGTATTACTAATGTAATGTGGTTTCCACAGATTTGTCTCTATAGATACCGCGTTACACAAAACTTAGTGAAGTTGAGGAAAGTGCGGGACTGAGACAAAGCGATCCCTTGATCTCAAAGTTACGCCAAGCGGCGCGCGGCGCCTAGCGATGAACAAATGAAAGTGAATTTGTTTAGAAACTATTTTGATCTATGCTTCCATCTCGAATGCGAAATCTAAAGGGGTATTCTGTGGTAGTGACTTACATTTTTTCTTTTAATAATTATTGATTTTGTATATGTACTGTATAGCACATTGAAATTAGATTTTTTTTGTAACAAATATCTCAACTGTAATAAGATGTAAAGATAAGATCCACTATGCTGTGATAGTAATACCTCTTGAAAAATATTATAGTAGGATAAACAAGAACATTATTTTTACAAAATAAAAAACAAAAACCGACTTCAAAAGACCGACTATTGAGTTATTCATCTATTTGTCGCGCACGTACTTAATGCAAATTTAAGACTTATATGGTTTTCTCATGGATACCATTATCAGAACTGGACTAAATTGAAATGGGACCAAATGGGAAGCGTCAGCTTTCTAATTAAAAAAGAATCATCAAAATTGATTCACCCAGTCAAAAGTTATGAGGTAACAAACATAAAAAAAAACATACAGTCGAATTGATAACCTCCTTCTTTTTTGAAGTCGGTTAAAAACTTTTTAAAAATAGGTGACCTGTATCAATGACGTGCTTCTCGCCTATAACGTGTGCTGTGCTCGATCTAGTAGGTAGCCATTTATTTTTACCATAACAAACGTTTCACACTCATATCTCTCCACTAGGATAAATCCTGTGTCGGGGATGCCATGGAACACACAAATAAATGATATATACCTCTATTTGCATTGTATTTTTTTTATTGCAATAATATGATTGCTTTGTAGGCTTCAACATATCTGATGGCGGGGAAATTGACCAGTAATGACCGGCTCCTCGCCACGACTGGCTTACGCAGTAGCTACGGACCTCCCAAGAAGGTCCAATCAGCTACTGACGTGCCATTTGCCATTTGACGACTTAATGCTAAATCTGAGTCATTCCTATTTAACACCCTTGTCCTTGGTTGACAATTGGGAATCCCTTTTAAAATTTGTCCCAGTTGTCACCTCACTTTTTTTACGTGAAATTTGTAATGCTTAAATGTGTTATCACAATGTTGTCAATATCTATTGTCCTATATCTTCTTTCGTTAAACAATGGCAAATACAAGTAAGCTTTTTTTTTTTTTTTTTTTTTTTTTTTTTACATCGGACTAGGCATGCGTTTGACTGCAATCTCACCTGATGGGAAGTGACGATGTGGTCGAAGATGTAGCACGCTTGCCTAGGAAAAACCTATTCACTCTATTTTTGAACACCCCCGGGTTGTACTTTCTAGGAAAAACAGACGCGGGCAGTGAGTTCCATACCTCTGCCGTTCGGATTAAAAAAGACGAATGAAAACGCTTAGTACGGTTACATGGAATTTCCACCGTATGAGGGTGCCTCTTTTTCGTGCGTCTGGTGCTGTTATAAAAGAACGGCGAAGGCAAGACAAGGTCATGCAGTTCTTGTGCACACTCTCCATGGTGTACTCTATAGAACACCGACAGACTGGCCACTTCACGTCGGTGCGACAGGCTCAGGAGCTTGGATTTCACCAGAGAGTCGTTATTGATCAGCCTTTTGGCGCGCCTTTCTATGGAATCCAAAGCCTCAAGCTGATACTTAGCAGACCCATGCCAAAGGTGGCAGCAGTACTCCATACACGATCGAACTTGTGCTTGATATAGAGTTAGAAGCTGTTCTGGTGTGAAGTACCGCCTTACCCTGGCAAGGATGCCAAGTTTTTTAGCAGCAACTTTGGCTTTAGATCCAATGTACGAGCCAAAGTTCAAATCCGACTTTAGATGGACACCTAAAAGCTCGAGATGGTCAACTATTGGTATGGATACACCACGGAAAGTAGGTGACAGATCAAAAGGACACTTTTTCGCGGAGAACAGACACGCCTGCGTTTTTGTGGCATTGAAACACACCAGGTTTTCGTCGCCCCAGTCAGAAACAGCTCTAAGAGAAGTGTTAAGACGGGCTACCATGGCCTCTCTCTGCAGTCGGATATCGTCACTGCTAGCTCGAGCACTGGACCTATAACTCTCAACAACTGTACTGTCGTCAGCATACCCAAATGTACCAGGCTTAAGTAAGTCATTTATGTGCAATAAGAACAGTGTTGCTGAGAGGACTGACCCCTGAGGTACGCCGGCGTTGATAGCCATTAGATCTGACGAGCAACCATCGACAACAACTCGAATCAATCGAAGCTATCTTACTTGTATTTGCGATTTAGTTAGTATTTGTTATCTAGTTGCCAAGTAAACTAAGTCTGCCCGTAAAGCCTTAGTATCGTGTCCTGAATATAATCACCCTCCCCTCCCCCCTCCCCCCGGTCATCGGGGAGGGGGAGGGTATTGGACGCATATTTTAGTGGGAGGATCGGATTTGGGCAGTTTAATTAGGTTTTATTTAAGTACTGTGGAAGGGATGTAGTTTTTAGCCAAGTTTAATAAAGGATGAGGTTTGTTATTTGACTGTATTTCATCATGGTTTTTTACGGTTTATGAGGCTTATTGGTCTCTGATTGAATAGGCAACTAAGTTTCGTAACCGTAAGTTGCTATTGCTAGTTGCCAAATGTGTTCCTTATTTTAATAATACTTCACAACTAACTTAAACACTTATCACGCACACACACAAATTTTAACACTATTTCGATGAAGGATAAGATAACATCGTGAGAAATCCAGCAACCCGCACTTGGGCAGCGTGGTGGAATACGGCCTAATCACCCTTCGAGAGTAGACCTGCATCCCAGCAGTGGAGGATTAAAGGTTGAGAATGAACTAACTAAAGGTGATAGCTGTGTTTCACAACCAGTTGTTTAAAAATAATAAAGATTCGTTATTGAAGAGGTTTATTCAAGATTTCCATTTAGACTTTGTAATATCTTTAAAGACAAGAAAATTATTTTTTCACAAGAACATTATTTTTACAAAACAAAAAACAAAAACCGACTTCAAAAGACCGACTATTGAGTTATTCATCTACGAGTATTTGTCGCGCACGTACTTAATGCAAATTTAAGACTTATATGGTTTTCTCATGGATACCATTATCAGAACTGAACTAAATTGAAATGGGACCAAATGGGAAGCGTCAGCTTTCTAATAAAAAAAGAATCATCAAAATCGATTCACCCAGTCAAAAGTTATGAGGTAACAAACATAAAAAAAAAAAAAAAAAAACATACAGTCGAATTGATAACCTCCTCCTTTTTTGAAGTCGGTTAAAAATAACAAAGAATCGTTATTAAAGATGCTAAATCAAAGGTTAACATTTAGATTTTTATATCCTCTTCAAAGAAAAAATCGGTTTTCATGTAGGTACATATTATTATATCGTGGCTTTTAAACTGTAACACACACAGTTATAAGTCTATTTAATCGAATAATATTTACTTTTTAATCAGGTTTCAATCCTACTAATATTATAAACGCTAAAGTTTGTGAGTGTATTTGTTGCTCTTTCACGCAAAAACAGCTGAACGGATTTCAATGAAATTTGGAATAAAGATTGTTCATGGTCTGGATTAACACATAGGCTACTTTTTATCCCGGAAAACGCGGGAGAAACCGCGGGGCGCAGCTAGTTACCAACATACAGAATTGCAGATGGTGCATTACAATAATTTATTGAGCTAAATATGAATTCAGTGTCCACAACACGTCACAATGGCTACACCGGTTCGGTATAATTGCTCAAACAAACTAAATCCGGGCATTGAGCGTATTACTCTCGGATACGAAACACGTACTCACTCCCCCACTCTCCACTCTTCACTCCCGTCACGCCTCTCGGTGCATTTTAGGCTGCAATTCACACACTAGGAACAGTAAAGCTACTGCCTATATAACGTCACACTTTAGGCTTGTGCCTACAAAAGACTGAACAGCCGAAAGAGCGATGCTGAAAGTGCGACTCGTCAAAAGAGCGAATTACTGAAGTGCGACACGTCAAAATAGTGAACTACGGAAATGTAGAACGTCAAAATAGCAAATTATTGAAGTGATATACGAGTACGTCATAAGAGCGAATTACGGAAGTGCGAAACGTCATAATAACAAATTACAAAAATGCGATACGTCAAAAGAACGAATTACAGAATGTCGATACTTCAAAAGAGTAAATCAAATGAATAAGCCTTACTTGTGAACTACTTGACAACTTCTTTGTCTGTTTGATAATTTAGGAGGCCCCATCCTTACTGTTATTGTTTGTGTGTTTGTCAGTGTATATGTAATTAAATCAGCGCGCATCGGTGACAGCGCACGAGTTTAATTATAATCTGATGATTTACAACACATACTCGTAGACTAGCTCTTTATGATTCGTATTGCACTGGCTTAGCATACCCTTTCGTTATTACCCTGTCTGTATGCCTTTCACTTTACTATAGTTACTTTCCTATCCTATATAGCTGAGAATTGTAGCAAATTACAAAAGCACAAATGAATGAAAACACTCTATTTTCCTTCTATTAGTCCGGGTATTTTTTTACTCTATTTTTGGTTTGGGACTTTTGTGTTAACATGGCAGTCCGCTAAATACAAATAAATGTGATTTAACTTTTTTAACGTAGAATAAGAAAACTAATAAACCATAAAAACATGGTAGGTATCATTTTTATTCACTTTTAGATGGAATTGCAAATATCAGTGCTTATCCTATAACGCACGGACTTTACCTACATTCAAACAAGCACCAAGCAGTGTAGGTGTAGGTACTACATTACTATAATTTATTGCACAGGCTTGTAAGTATTGCAATGAAGAAATGAATGAAAGAATATGTTTGTGAAAGAAGGTCTGACTTTTTTATATCCTAAGACGTAAATTATCTCATCCTAATTGTCATCCATTCATACTTTAATTGAGAATACAAAATTTGCACATTACTGTTTGACTCCTCAATAACTAGCAAAGACAACCCAGTAGCAATTTTAAAAATATTTTTTATTAGTGGCAAATAAGCGACGGGCCACCTGTTGGTAAGTGGTCACCGCCGCCTATGGACACCTCCAACACTTACCCTAAAACGAACTTTTATCAACTCAATTGGACATCAGGCACGCAGACCTAAAAGATACTTATTTACACAGACGTTGAAAAGCCCAAGATTGTATTTCTCAGGAAACAAGGAAACCGGCAGTCTGTTCCATTCCCTAGCTGTACGAATTAAAAACATGTTGTTTTTATCATCTGAAAAATACTCAAGACTTTGTACTCAATCGGACATCGGGAAGTGGTTCAAAATTCAGTTGCGAGATTTGACTCACTCTGACATAATAATATATGTAGATATACCAACACAGCAAGCTAAATAAAACCTTGTTTAAATTAAAAAAAATGTGAGCCGTCACGGGACGCCTGGCAGATGTGAAACATCGACATTATTTTGAAAGTAATAATATATGCAGAACACAAAACCGTTCGAAAATTGAAACTCAATTAGGTACGCGCGTCGTCATTTATTTATTTGCTTGAATACTGCACGTCGTGGCGACGCGTCGCCACGGCATGCGTCGCCACGCCAGAAATCGGTTTTACGTGCGCCAATAGATGTTTCACATCAAAAAAAGATAATAAAAGGTTGCTTCAAAACTTGCTTCGACAGTAATATTCCTTCAATACCCCGTTAGCCACTTGTGGCTCCACTTTGTGACCTAGAACTGAAGCCGGGGTCGGGTCGCGGTGAGGGCTTTACACTCAGGCGCTAGTGCGGGAGAAAAGCTCCTTTCAAACGGCGGCGGCGGTCCTATCAGCTACAGTAATGTTCGATTCTGGCTTCGTGAATGGGCCAATTTGGCTTTACTTAAACTCCTTTTTTAGGGTTCCGTGCCCAGAAAGTAAAACAGGATCCTATTACTAAGACTCTGCTGTCCGTCCGTCTGTCTGTCCGTCTGTCCGTCTGTAACCAGGCTGTATTTCATGTAGCGTAATAATAAGACAGTTGAAATTTCCACAGATGATGAATTTCTGTTGCCGCTATAACAAATACTGAAAAACAGAATAAAATTAATGTTTAAGGGAGCTTCCCATACAACAAACGTGATTTCCGGTTTTTTAGATAATGGTACGAAACTCTTAGTGCGCGAGTTCGACTCGCACTTGGCTTGACTTACAATGGAAACTAACGTGGTTTTGACATATTTTGTTATAATTAACACGGGAATACTCACGTAAAAATTAAGTCGTTTACTAGTTTTGATCACATTCGGTGATTTTCATCGGGAGAGGTCATCAGGTTTTTTTCTTGTTCTTTTTTTACGTAAATATTTTCGTGTGAATTATAACAAAACGCAGACTTGGGACACTTGTACATTGGCGAGACAGTGCCCTCGGCCGAGTACTCAGTTCGTATAAACAGTTTGACGAGGCGAGACAGTCACTAGGACCATGATTTGTTTGCTCGGCCGAGTGTGCCCATTTACTGTCTCGCCACTGTACTCGTTACATGTAATCAACCCATAACTCCTAAGTAAGAAGCTACCCAATACTGCCAAAAGAAATTAAGAAAATCTAAAGATCTTTTTCAAGCCAATCCAATAAAATCTTTTCTTCAGGTACACAATTCTAATTCACAAAGGACTCCCTGGGCCTTATTATCCGACCAGATAGTATTTAAATGATGGCCCAATAAAAAGCAATGTAAATCCGCCCGCCCTTACAACCGCCCGCCCAATAGGGTATAAACAAAAACCGTGGATTCAAATTGACCCTATAAATAAGGGAGGCATTTGAACATAAATCGGGATAGTATGTCGGTTTAGGGCGGGTGGTAGTCGGAGCTACGCGATGCTTTACGAGTTTTTAGCTTGTGGTCCATTTTCTCTCTTTTTACTCTCTACCTGAATGGGTGTTTCCCGATAGATAAAATTTGAGTGTCTTCAAGTCTAGAATGAACCGGTTTCTTCTAGGCAAGCGTACTCTATCATAGAACGCATCGTAGCTGACCATCATGCGAGATGACATCACAGATTAAATATCTCTGTCAGCGAAAACTTGTCTTAGATGCAATTTTAGGGATCCGCGCTTGTTTAAGATGCGATGGTTCAGAAATCTTGACAAGCGAGTTTTCACTTTGACAGATTTATTTAATTTTCGTGTAGTAAGTTTGAGAATAATCACTTCATTTTTTGCCTCTTTCAACTGAGTTTACAATTTTGAAGAAAGAAAAAGACAAACTACGGTAAAACTATTCTAAAACTGCACCGCATTCATTAACAGATAAAGAAAAGTTTTTTTCGCGTCGCCTCGCTATCGTACTGGACGTATTCCTTCTAATAGTTATTTTATGCAGACATAACTTCAGTTATATGTCCCGCGGAATATCTGCGTTTGATTTCCACTGTATTTCCGATTTCCTTAAAAATAACGATCAAATAAACAAGACCGGTACTTTTAACGGCACGGAGTTGCACGTAGCAGTGACTCATACTTTCATTTGATGGAACGTGAGCAAGTCGCCTGCCTGATGGTATGTTGTCATACATATTAGGATTAGAATCTGAACTAATATTATTGACGTGACAGCGTCTAATACATCGATGAACGCCGGCTGCACGCACGAAAAAGTGTCCCGTTATGCTCATTATGACGTCACGATCGGAGCGAGAAAAGTATGCAATCATTTCATCAACGTTTTGTTATGATGTTGTCACGTTAAACTATCGTCCGTAAGCCGACTTTACAGACAACCAATTATTTTGAGTACAGATTTGTATTTTTGTATGTTTTTAACGAATAAACTCATGTAACTACTGGACCGATTTAAAAAATTCTTTCACCAATATGAAGCTACATCATTAGCGAGTAACATAGACTATAATGAAATATAGTCTATGTTACCCGTGCAAAGCCGGGGCAGGTCGCTAGTAATATAATATATAATTATCAGACTATGAGACAACAACAAAAGTAGGAGCAACTTTTTTTTGCCAGAAAAGTTAATTGTTTTGTAGATTTTTTTTTAAATGTATATCGCAGTTATCAAAAAATAACATTTTTGTGCATTTTATTTAGTCGACCAAATTATACACTTACACTTACTACTTACTTACTATATTTTTCTTTTTTAGATTTTTTAGATTTCACTTTTCTCTTTTAGATTGTGTACTTGAAATGTACAGCACAGCATGGGATCGCAAGAAGTTTAGCCTACTGACCTCCAAACTTCAATATGAAGATGGCACCTGATGATGATGACTTGAAATGTATCAAAAAAGTTTTTTTGATCAAAACATTTTTATAACGTGCTATCGAGCCTTCAGCGGAAAGCTTTCCTCTTGCTCCAACTCAGGCAAAATTCTCTTGCCGTCCCTCTCTTGTATAGTTTTTCATCAGCTAATTTAAGACCGATTCATTATTATTTTTAATTTGAAACACTGACCTCATTTCGATTCTGAATAATTTTTCGAATCTGCATTCCTTTGACTGTAATATTATTACCGGCGTTTTTATTGGGAATCATCAGGAACCTCTCAGCCAGCAGATCAAAGGAGCCGCTGCTAATGCAGGAAGCCGGCGCAAGGGGCGGGAGCTAGCGGGCTGGAGGTTACCATCAGGGACGTGACCTGCTCAGCTACATCACATTTTTTCCTTACTAGCTGTATCTCGCGGTTTCAGTCGCACTGTGATGAATTAATTATAACTATTCGACGTGTGTTCACGCGTTTACATTTTTTTTACTTAACCTATGCTGTCCCACTGCTGGGCAAAGGTCTGTACATTTTATGAATTAAAAACCTTAGTTAAATTAAGTTCACGAGTAGATTGTACAAGCCGATTAGTGTGCCCTATTTTTAGGCCACTTGAAAGCCTGACGTGGCTTGACGGTTGTTGTTAAAGGAAAAATAACTGAGTACTCGTATTATCAAAATTTGGTTATTAGGCAGAAATCACTTTAAGCAATAAGACCGTCATTGTACAACTGAATGTAATTTATATATTCTTAGTTACTCTTAGTTGTTTCTTGAAATTTGTTTTTTCTTGGAACGCAACCTATCATCAACCACACCATCTTCGAAGGGTGATCAGGCCGGACTCCATCACACTGGCTAAGTGCGGGTTGGTGGATTCACATACGCCACTGAATCTCTTCTCCGGACGTATGCAGATTTCCTCACAATGTATTCCTTCACCGAAAAGCCAGAGGAATTAAAATTCGTTCAAAAGTTCCAAGGGACTGATTGGTTTGAACCTGCCACCAGAATGTGGAGCTGCAGTTCTCCTACTAAGCTACCACAGCTACT
The DNA here is from genome assembly GCA_949125135.1 of Alcis repandata. NCBI lineage: Eukaryota > Metazoa > Arthropoda > Insecta > Lepidoptera > Geometridae > Alcis > Alcis repandata. Next base: position 243,114 of record OX421248.1, on the reverse strand, counting down.
GTTTGGTATGCAATTGAGCTATATTCTATTCTTCTTTTCCGCTCCCTGCTACTCTTTACCCCACCGCCTCTAGGTAAGAATTTCCACAATTTTCAGCGGTAATAAGGCACTTAAGAACCTCCAGACAATATCTTCGAGTCGCGCCGACGGGTTTTGTTGTGCAAATATGCACAATGAGATTCAGACGAAATTAAGCTTCTGTATTGTTTTTGGATTTAAAATATGGGTGAGGGTGAATTTAAATAGGAATTAAAGAGAATTGTGAACCTTGTAGAAATTATTGGGTATTTAGACTATCTATACTCATAAATACAGTAACAATACTGGGTTATAAGGAAAGGGTATGATAAGACGAAACAGGGTCTAAGTACTCATCATTATGAACAGCTTACTATGGGAACAACCCGGACATCAGGAAAAAATAATCAGCTATTCCATACATTTTGTCGAGAGTAATTTTTCTATGGAACAGCTGATTTTTTCCGCAAATTCCGGGTTAGTCCCATGGTAAAACTTGTTCATAATGATTAGTACTAGTTGTCTTGTCTTGTCTTAGCATACCTTTACCTTATGACCTTATAAACACAACAACAATATTATAATAACAGAAACACACGTATAGTCACTAGAAAAGTCAGTCTTTTAATACAGTAAGTCATAAGTTGTGTATGTCATAAGTACTACTTCTAAATTGTCTTGTGCTATGAGCCTGAACTAAATCGCCCATGCCTTTGTCTCACCTTTTCTCTAGCAGACAGAGCAAGACGAAAGAGAGCTTAGGCTCGCGCTAGAAATCCATTCATTTTTGGTCCTAGAAAGTTGAAATTCTGAGAATTAGACGATGTAGGATTCGAAATTCCGACCAAAACGGACGTTTGGCAAATAACAGAGAAGCTTGTAAGATAGAAGTACGTAAAATTAGGCCAAAAAGTCCTTTCTAGATCTCACAATGAGAAGTCAAGCGGCTAATAAAACACGCGTCGTTTAGGGTTCCGGAGACAGTTTCACGTTATGCTCAAACGAAACTTATTGGCTTTGGATTAAGGTAAATTAAATCGTTTAAACTCCTAGTAATCTTTTACGCTCTATATTTTTTTTATTAGCCTGCCTATTATGAAAACTTTTATTGTCAAGACAAGGTCATTCTAATGAACAAAATTCAGTTCAGTTCAATTCCAATGTATTTTCTAATGATAATAATTTTATACTAAGAATGCCATTAAAGTTTGACTGTGTTAAAGACACATTGATAGACGGACAGACAGAATTGCCTATTCTGCTTTAGCCCACAAGAGTAGGCCATTGATGTGCCTCCTATTTTTCTCCGTCTGACCTATTGCGGTTTCACAAGTGTTTCTTTCTGTACGGAACCCTAAAAACCAACTAACCACACATAATGCCCTAAACCGTAAAAATCTCGACCCCATTAACTCTACTCAAATCGGTCCTCTTCAAGGGTCCGAGAGACCCCAATACGGCCCGGAAGGAGCGCACACGGGCCCAAGGGACCGTCAATGGGTCCGAGGGACCATCAATGGGCCTGGAATGGGCTCAAGAAGCCTATATTGGCCCTAATGTGCGAATCGTCACGAGAAGTGTCGAGTGAGCCCGATCTTTGGTCATAAAACGCAAGACAAGAACTTGGAATGTACGGAGGTGTATTGCGAACGTGTGAGCTGCGCTTTTTATGTTTTCTCTTTTTATGGAATATGTGGCAACAAGAAGTTTTACTTGTCTTGTAAATACTCGTATGGCTGTGGAGCGTGAATTAACACCACACTTGGATGTAATCTAAAACTTTACTAGCTTGTATAGTAAAATATATCAGCTATTTTGTTTTCATCTCTTCATTCATAAAATCATTCAGCCTAAAGACCGACAAAAGGGTTGGCGACTTAGCCTAGGTATATGAGCTTACATAATAAAATTTAGTGTAAAGCACACAGAATATCACCCGTATGTTTCCGGCATGACAGATGGCGCGTCACCGGCAGGCGGCGCGGTGATCGCTCCGGCACACATGCCACACGTCATGCTAATGTATTGCTACATGCCGCTGCATTACTCACTTCAAGGACAATGTTGCCTTTACATAATAATTATTGTACAATCTTCGTAACCTTGTTTGTAGAGATGAATGAAAACGCGGTTTGTTTTAATTCTATGCTAAGCTCGCGTGTCGTGTTTAGTATAGAATTAATTGCGTTCTATGCTTGCTATACATGGGACGGCTGGCTTTGGAAAACCCAAGTAAGCTCTTTATATGGCGCGATTATTTTCCATCCTTTCCAAATATCCGGACCCGTGAATTCTATGGACTTCATGTCGCCAACTGAAATAAAAATTTGTTAATTATCTTATAAGTCCTAACATTGTAATAACGTACGAGTACAGTGTGTATATTTGTACGAGTATGTTTTAGTTGTAATTCAAAATTATTGTTACATTTATGCTATCACCGAGTGCTCATATGTTATGTTTTATAAGCCCATACCTGCGAGAGAAAAAATGCCGATTACCTCACCAAGCGCGAAATCAAGGGCACAAGCATATTACAATAGTTATCTAAAGAGATTTCCAAACCATTATTTCTCGCCTAAGATGATTGATTTGAACCGGAAAGATTTATTTCTCTGTAATATTCTTCTAGTCACATCTGGAGAGGTCTGCTTCCTACAAGCGCTTCTTTCCAATAACAAAGTTTCGTTTAATGAATATATTGACTCCATAATGTATTAGCTGGCTGCAAGGAATATTGAGAGGGAATGGAATGGTCTTGTATCGTAGATAAGAGTCGTCAAAAGTATGAGCAAGAATATGGTGTCATACCTATTGTCTGTGCCCTGCAGTTTCACGCTTTATCCTGTGGTATGGTAGTAGATATAGGCATAAGTAAATATAAGGCGTTACGGTGTAACTAGATATAAGTTGGTTCAGTCAATATACGGCTCTTGGCTGGACCACACATCTCGTCTTATTTCTTCCCCGCTCCCGCCACATCAAAATCCTACAGGACCGGTTATTTTTCGGAACAACAGTACCTACCTTATATTTTAATCGAAGATATAAGCTAACTTTATTCCTTTCGAGATGTTTCATCTAGCTATTCTGTCGTAAAAGAGTATGAAACATATCACGGCCGGTCGGTGTCATATTGCGGTTTTGACCTACCATCTTGCAGAAACCGTTAATTCCGAAATAAAAAGAAACCTATAAGTTAATTCAGTGTATAAGCTACCTTCATGCCAATAAGCCAAATTTCATCCAATTACGTCCAGCCGTTTTTGTATGAATAATAACAAACATCCAAACATCCAATTTATGCCAATAATTTTAATAAGTGTAGGGTGAAATTATGATTATTGTAATCTTAATCTATATACTCGTAAATTACGTGTCACGTTGTTTGTCCGATATAGACTCTTAAACTACTTAACCGATTTCAATCAAAATTGCACACCGTGTGCAGTTCGATCTAATTTAGGAGATAGGATGGCTCACATCTCAATTTATAGTAAAAAAACATGAAAAATTAGAAAATTTAAAAATACTTAAACCATATAGCGCTTTGGACAATGTAAACTTTTTTAATGTAACTTTTGACATTTGACATTTGACATAGAATTGACGCAATGGCTTTTGACAGGACAACGTCTGTCGAGTCAGTTAGTATTTTATAAATGTCTCTTCTACATATTCTATTATTCCCAGCCTTGTTTCCGCGAGGTATAAATATTCAAAGCCTCCTGTCGTCTCTACTCGTACAATCTGGCTCGAGTCGAGAACGATTGAACAACTTACATGTTAACTTCGAGTACATCAGATCTCACGGCTGTGTCTCTGCATAGTCGGTGTATCACGTGCGAATGAGATCGGTGTAAGGCAATATGTATGTGGCTACCATCATATTTTTTAACCGACTTCAAAAAAGGAGGAGGTTATCAATTCGTCTGGATGTTTTGTTACTCTTTTTTTGTTTGTATGTTTGTTACCTCTTAACTTTTGACTGGGTGAATCGATTTTGACGATTCTTTTTTTATTAGAAAGCTGACGCTTCCCATTTGGTCCCATTTCAATTTAGTCCAGTTCTGATAATGGTATCCATGAGAAAACCATATAAGTCTTAAATTTGCATTAAGTACGTGCGCGACAAATAGATGAATAACTCAATAGTCGGTCTTGTGAAGTCGGTTTTTGTTTTTTGTTTTGTAAAAATAATGTTCTTGTTTTCTTTAATGTTATTGGTGTTTGCAGTAACTTTAATAGTAATGTAAAAGAAACAATTGTTTAGATTGACAAATGTCACACAACTTGTGCGCAATACAAAAATGTAGTGCGCAGTACTAACCAATGTCGCTTAACTTTAAGCAAACTTTATAAGTAAGGCCCCTCATTTATTAGTCCATAGTGGATCAAAATAAACACTGCTTAAAATACGCTGACATCTATTCGCCGACGCAAAATCGAGACAAAATAATTGATAGTTAAAAAAACTAAAAAACACGCTTTGTTTAGTGTATTGTTATCGGCCCTCGATATATCTACAAAGTTTGAAAGAAATCTGACCGTTTAAAGTGGGTCAAAAACGCGCTCAAAGGAGTCGGTTACAAACATACATACAGGTGAAACTAATGAAAGCGTGTTAAAAAGAGGACGGATAATTTAATACATTGATTAAATACGAGTATATGTAAGGTCTTTGTTAGCTATCGTAGGTGGCTACCATTTTGTATGGTAACTTGTGAAGCTGCGCACGCGGGCACCGACGCGGGTAGATAAGCTGCAATAATATAGAAATGCTACGCTGCTACAGTGCTACGGCGTAGCGCCGTCTATGTCACGTAGCACCATAATTAGTAATTCAAGGGTTGAGAATGAGAATGTCTGTTTGTCTGTAGATAGAAGAATTTATGCCACTTTTAAAAGTAGCTACTTTTTGCCTAACTGCACAAAAAGAGTGTGTTTTTATTGTTTTGTTTGTCAGAACAATGCGAATTTCTAAGATGAATTCGTATTATTAACTGTAATGCCACAGGCAACAATTTGGAATTCATTATTGATACTCGTAATTCATTTTGACGTATAGAGTAAGCTCTAACTGTCAAAATGTAGCCCATTCCGATAACCAGTCAGTTAGATAATACAGCTGCACGCTTTTTCTTTTGAAACGAAAATCCCGGTTGTTTGCTTATCAACCGATCGTTTTCGAAAACAGATGGCCTTACTTACGAGTATAAAGCCTCCTTAAACTTAATCACAGCATAAAATTCTGTCTTCTTTCCGTACGTTACATTACACGTCAGCAAAAAAGTTGTCAGAGCATTTTAAACAGTGACCTCGCAGTGACTAACTTTAACACTTTGACTGCCGCTAATAATCACATGCGCTTGCCTTAAGTGCGGCTAATAGTCAAATGCGTTGTATTTTACGTGTTTTGCGTGACAGCCGCACTCGCGTCGCTCAAAGGAAAACACAAGGTATGTTTCCGCAGTCAAAGTGTTAAGCAGGTTTTAGAAGTAAGGCCCATACGCTACAATGCAAGTAGATACCTACAAGTCGGCGGCGGCGACTAGTGTCATCGCTAATTGCTGATTAATTTCCCGACTAACGAAACGCTGGCGAGCTGCCAGCGCAGCGGAGACATGCAGTAAGACACTCTGAGGAAAGCCTCGACAGTTTGGACAAGATTTATTGTCCAAAAACAGGCGGAACAAGCAAGAAATGCGTGACGATCCAAATAATGTTTTTTAATTTTGGTGTATTTCATTGATTAGTTTTGTTTAATTAAGCTTACTTCAATTAATTACTTCATTAAATTAAATTCAATAGTATATTATTATTATGTTTGTAAACATGATTTACCTGTATGTATTATTATGTCTTTATAGGTATAACATGTATATCAGTCTCTATGTTATTTTGTAACTACTAAATAGCTGAACTGATTTTGATACGTAATAAATCGGTAGATTTTTTTATTGCGCGTGTCTCAAAAATATATCTTATTTATTTCGTTACAGCTTGCAGTTTTTGAAACTTTTAACTTGTTCTACTTTTTATCGGGTTAGGTCGCGTTTGACCTCTAACAATGTAAATAAGCTAGAACCGTAGATACTTAAATGACAATGTGGTCGAAGATGCGCGCAAAAGGTACCTATTCACTCTGACCACTAAAAGACCAATATTAAAACTCTCAGGAAACAAGAAAACTGTCAGTTCTCCCTATCTGCATCTGTTTGTCCATTACGTGCGGTTTTTTAACTGTGATAAATACTTTGTCATTGAACCTTCTGCTTTAAAAGTTTTCTGTGACACTGTCTTCTGTTTAAAAATAAAGGAAACGGCTCGTTTTTGGCACTCATTTGAATTTGGAACCAGCGCCGGCGGTGCACCGTGCAGCGCAATCAGTGCAAGACGTGCGCCGCGTCCGGATTGCAGGGATGTGGGCACTTAGCGGAGTTCCTTTTTAACTTTTTAGCTTCCGACGTGAAGGCTAAACGTATGCTGAAACGCAAGTGACGTAGGTCCACGCAGTGCATGGCAGGGATGCCAGATTCGGTTTTGAAGAAAAATTTGGCTCATGGTAAAATTTCCGGGAAATGACATCTTTGGGGAAATGGGAAAAATTGACCTGAGTTTTTGAGTTGTTTTTCTTTCAAATAGTATCAATAGTAAATATTTTGGTGGAAAATATACGATATGGGGAAAATTAAAAAAATGGACCTGGCAACCGTGACGCAGCGCAGAGCAGACTTTGTAATGCATGAACGTATTGAGAGCTGTGTGTTTGTCCTGCTCTGCGCGCTATGTCTGTTTCACCGCTGCGTCTCTGCATACGCTTAGCATTATATGGAGATGTGGTTACTTACCTTTTTAGCTCTCGACGCAAATAGAAGGGGTTTTAAACCTCGACCTTGTATTATCCTTGAAAGAGCGAAGTGAGGTCTCAGGAAGTAGAAGAACAAGTTGGCGTTTGTATCTTTGTTTATTTGTCCGACGATAATTTGATCATTGTTAATCCGATCTTCGTGAAGTAGTTTGTTACAATGGAGTTTTTAAGTTTAAATATTTGCAAAATCGGTTAAGGGGGAAATGCAAGGTTCAATTCACCGTGAACTAAATTGTATTCTGTGCCTGACGTAAACAAAGTGGTGTTAAGATATATCGATATAAGATGTAAGTAAATCGGCCCATAATAGATAGATAGATAGATAGATAAACTCTTTATTGTTCACACCATAAATTACAAACAAAAGGATTAAAGCACCTAAAACTAGTGCAACAACTGGCGGCCTTATCGCTAAGAGCGATCTCTTCCAGGCAACCTTAACCTTAATAGCATCGTAGTGTCGTAATAGTATCGTAGAAAAACGTAGATGCTATGTTTGTGAGTATGTGTGTCTGCCTGTGGATTCGCGAGTGAATTTCTTGTAGGCGCGCGTGACAGAGCCCGTCTCCATCGTAGACCGCATCACTGCTTACTATCAAGCGGGAGATAGCTATCAAACGCAAGCCTGTCATAGAATTAAAAATTGGTTGCCTGTAAAGTCGGTATACGGGCGAAAGTTTTACGTGACAACGACTTATGTCTGTCTCTCTCGCTCTTAGGCGGGCTAACCATGCCCGAGTGGAAGGGACGCGTGCCTCTCACTCGCTCTCATTGTGAGCGCATAACGTGAGCGGAGCGTAACGCAGTTTCTTGAAGTGTCACCCGGCAAACCAATTTATAAGACGTTGTCACGTCAAAAAAACTTAGCTCTCAAATGGGTAACCGACTTAGATGTATTTTTTATATGTTTAATCAGATTTCCTACACAACAAAATCATAACAACATGTCTACCTTTGCTCAACATTTTATGATACAACTTTGAAAGCAGGTGTAACAATATCGTTGTTCGAGTTGAACGCGGGTTATTTCACAACTTTTTATCGGCGATTCCGAGCGGAGGTGTGTGGGAATATATTTTATTGGGATTTTACTTTTGGGAATTGATTAAAGTGATAAATTAACTGTTTTGGTTGGGGCTGGGCTGGGCTGTGGTTTAATGTTTTTTGAGGCTTGATATTTTTGGCTTTTGTAAATTATAAGCGTATTTAAGTATGACGCCAAGTTCAAAGTATTTTTTTAGAGTTTGCTCTTCCAATTTTGATAAAACTTGGTGTGACAATATTTAAGCTAGCTTCTAGCGTAGCGTGAAGAAGTACAACAAACATACACAGATACTCACACACTCCTTCACTCACTCGGATTCTTCATTCGGATTTGTAATATTCGTGTGATGATTAAGGTTTTGTGAAGCGTGATAATGTGATAGTGTCATTGGCTTTGTGTGACTCTTTAGGGCACTTAAAAAACATGTACTTAACTAAATTAGTTCCTTCTAGGCAAGCGCTTCATCGTAGACCGTTTCTTTGCTGACCATCAGGCGAGATGTCAGTCAAACGCAAGCCTATAGTTGAATGAAAAATACTTACTCATCAATATCAGAGCACTATTTTTCCGAAACTATTCACAAGTTCCAAAAATTGCAAAAAAATATTGAACATCAGTTTGAATCCCGCGAGGTTAAACCAAAACTAACCACTAGCTCCCCGGCCCGCTCGCCCCGCGCACATCCCGCCCACATCCCACATCCCACATCTATCACACCGGAAGCTCATCTTTACGAGCTTTCCCCATTTCCGTCTGCAGTTAAAAGCCCTTCAATAGCGGGCAACGACCACTTACCCATAGACATCTCATTTGACAGATATTGACAGCTAGTTTTCTTCTAGGCTAAACGACGCCACACTTTCGTGATACCCTGGTACTACATGCAGTATAGGTGACAGCGATCAGTTACCGTCAGGCGGCCTGTTTGCTTGTATAATAAGAGAGTAATAACAGAACACGCGTTTAACCTCTTCAACCAGTTCGATTACGCGTCGCTATTAGTGTTTCAGGTAAAATTGGCAAGTTAACGTTTTGTAGGTCAGTTTTGTTTCGTTTTCTCTACTCGTATCGCAACATCGCTGTCTCTCGCAATTGATTGGTTTTGTCAGATTAAATCGCGCAGTTAGCAATACTGTTGTGATATTGACGACCACTTTGTAAAACCATTTGTATAATTATTTTTAAGTAAATGTGACTGAAAAAAACATCGCGAGGAAACCTGCATACGTCCAGAGTATAAATTCAATGGCGTATGTGAATTCCACCAATCCGCACTTCAAGGGACCTGTAGACCTGTATCCCAGCAGTGGGATGATTAAAGGTTGAGAATGATGATGTTCAAATGTGACTGACCTCTATTCTAAGTGGAGTATGACTGACACAATACATGACATATCATCGATTGACAGCAATGAACAAACATAACGCAATAAAAACCCAAATGTCACCATATTTCCTAAGATGTCAACTAAAACGCCGCATAATGTGTTGTCTACGAGGTAACAAGTCGTCGACACAGCGGAGTGAGGGGAGAGGCAATATACCACTGTTCGATACCGCTTGCCTCAGCGGGAACCGCGCTACGAGGGAGTAGCAGTATGGACACTTGTAAACATTGTATAAATCATAAAATCAACACATCTAATCAAATCTTATGTCTCCAACATCTTATGTGACCGTTCGTCTGTCATCAAAAGCTATAGAGTATTTAATTAAAATAATACCTATAAAAGTAAAAACTAAAAATACAATTCTGAAATGAGAAAATCTTCCGGCTGATTTGGAAAAAAAGATTTATAACTTTTAAACGGCTCGACTTTTCATGAAATCTTGCACAGTTTCAAATATAAAAACTACTGCAATAAAGTAAATTACGTCACAATTTTTAGGCCGCCTGAAGGCTTGGCGAATTACAAAAAACCTCATTAATATCTATCCACTCATTTTAGAAAAAAATGCAACAGACAAACAACCTCATATCCAAAACAAGAAATAAAACCCAAATATTACTTTTCATCGACGCTCCAACCACATTTACCTCCGAGATTCCCAGCCCAGCTCACACAGTCGCCTTCCATTTCCACCCTATTACCCATACTGACATTACGTAGATGCAAGTCCTACAGTTTTATAGCACAGTAAAGTAAAATAACTAGCGCTCCTCGATAGAGGAAAAATGTGCAAAACAGCGCTTTTATAGTAGTATTTTGGAAAATAATGATTTCGCAATATCCCACTAATATTATGAATGAAAAGCTTGTATGTTTGGTTTTTTGTATATCTCGTTATCTTTATTTTTTACTCAATCACGCAAAAACAGCTGAACTAATTTAGATAAAATTTGTTAATTCAGTATGGTTTGGCATAATGCCCTGGATTAACACATAAGCTTAATATACTTTCCGTCAATTAAACTCAAAATTACCCGAACCGTACCTACTATTTTATAAGTCACACACAATTTAGTTTATTCTTCCGGCCTCAAAGTCATAAAATTCGAAAATTAAGCGTCTTAGTGACGTCACGTTGTTCTTGCAAAGAGTTCTTCCAGAGAGTTCTTCCAGATTGGGTTTACACAACATTTCGAACAAATCAGCGTTATCATTTCAAAAATTTTTGTAGAACAATTCACACATCTGAGTTTTGCTATAAATAAAGTTGCAGGCGTTGTCATCTAATATTCAAACAATCTGCAAAGTTTTGACTCTTATTTTGTTGTAGTTTCAAAATAGGATAGCGCTGCACCAAATAACAAGATAAGCGAGAAATCTGCACGATAGGTAAGCGAATTCTCTCTATATACGTGAATTTGCTACTCCGCATGCTGCGACTGATTGGTACACATTGGCCGGGTTTGCCCCAAGATCATTTTCGGGCTTTCCTTTGTTTTTGTACTTCCAGCTTTTGATATATCTTAACTAACTCTAGTATTTAAAATGTTTTCTTGATGGAATTACAAATATAGGGCAATGCGGAAAGGGTAAGCTATGCCGAAAAAGGCTGATTGTACTATTTGTACTTATCACTACTAACCAGTTTCACTAGGGGTTCAACCCTGAAATTGTAAACAAAAATCAAAATGCATGGAATAGTTAATATTTTTTTTTTGGTTTTATGGTAAAAGTTGTTCATAATGATGATTACTATAAGCTCTTTTCGGCTTAGCATACCCTTTTCTTATAACTCTGTATGAGCAAAATTTCCTCATTTATTAGTATTATATTAGATAGAAATCCAAAAATATAAAAACTGGATTCACAACGAAAAAATTCTCCGAAAACGATTTAGAGGCCAACACGGCCAATGTTGGACGCATTACATGTGACGCGTGACAAGTTGGTGTCGAATGTCGCGACAAGTAAAAACGCTGATGTATACACACAGCGCGCGAAAAGTGCACCCTTTTAGCGAGCGTGGTGCGATATATAGCGGGAAATCAATGGGTTAGTTTCATTCGATGACAGGCTTAGATTTGACCGCCATCTCGCGTTGCCACGCTGCCTAGAAGAAACCGATCAACTCGCGAATCGAAGGCACCCAGAATATAAACTCGAGCAGAGCGTTCCACACTCTAGCAGATCGCACAATAAAAGACACAAGGCGTTTCGTACAAGTTTTTTGTAAATCATTCACTAGCTGCGCCCCACGGTTTCACCCACGCGGGGATGATGATGATTATGTAGCCTAAGTGTTAATCCAGAATTTAAGTTTTCTCTATTCCTAATTTCATTCATTTCCGCCGTTTCAGCGTGAAGGAGTAACGAACATACTCCCAAACTTTCACTTTTTATTTCAGTGAGATAAAACGAAGTTTTTTGTGTCCTTCGTTGTCTGACAGTTGTAATCCCCGCTAGCACTTTGCCCGCGCCTCCTGTCACCCGCAGGCTTCGGCACAAATATCGCAGCTCACATTCGCACAGCACTTCTGGGGTTTATATTTTTCTTTTTTATAAACGTTTTGATGAGAGAGCAGCCAGCTCGGTGGTACTCGTAAGCGCCATGCTTACAAAATACGGTGCTACCTTTAATTTATAATCAAAGTGCTAACTTCTAAGAGGCACTCACCTAGCGTATGATGTAAAGGGTATTTAAAGCTATGATGTCATGAGTTCAGAAATGACGTCACTAATAGATAAACTAAATACGAACCTAATAAAAGAGGCACAGGCAAAGGAAGTGTAAGGTTTCCTCGTGGTTCCTTCCACTTTCAGCTGCATTTTTTGCAGATATAGATTATGTTATTCTTGTCGTGAAACAGCTCAATCGAATGGTTTAAAGTTCAAAAATTTTTGAATCAGAATTCAGTCGCAAGATTTGACCTAGGTATAGGTAACCTGACCTGACAGATCTGACCTATTTGATTTGACCTGCAATTTTTGGTGCGAACAAAAAAGAGTTTGAAAACCACGTTAGTTTCGATAGTAAAGAGTTTATTATCTATCTATCTATCTATCTACAGATAACATACATTGCAAATTTGCCAGTTAAATAAACGTCACGTCACATACGAGTATGTGCATCGGGGCTTAAAAATAGTACCTAGCAAAAAGGAGGTAGAAGATTAACCTAATAAGAAAGAATTTTCCAGCGAAATAATACGAATTTTGGTTCAAAATGCTAGATTTTAGTTTTATCTCAAAAAACTCCATTTGCAAATAGGCTACGGACAAACCCTTTAAATTACCCCTAGGCTTGTATTCAGATTAGGCCCTACAACTTACAAAAATACACCTTATTCTATTAGAGATAAGGCCGAAAATTCGTTTGATTGTAATAAATTTTATCTTTTTGGCTAAAAAGCGCAAAATTAGCTTTTAAATCTTTGGAATAGAGTGCATTTTGGCTTGTAAAAAGTGTCAGTCTAAAACTGTACCTTTTACAAACATGCCTAAATAAACACCTACTTATTCTAGAGTTCTAAGCTAACTCGACTATACAGGGTGTTAGTAGTAAGATGGAATTCCTAGTTGTTCTACTGATAGAACTACTGGCTCTACTGGGTGGTAGAACTACCACAAGTCGGTAAACCATTACCCTTTACAATGTAATAATTATGCATGATAGAAGACATGCATGTACAATACAAGAATTATTTATTGGTACTACAAAAAACAGCACAATCTCAGTAAAAACATAAGAGAAAACCACAAAAAGGCGGTATTATTGCTAAGAGCGATCTCAGACAGCTTTTAGATGAGAAATAAGAGAGGTTGATATAATTTCCAAACTAAAGCAACCGAGAACGCTGTCAAGGTTACTCAATTTTAATTAAAAATCAAAGTTTCGTGATATTGTATTTCAAAGAACAATATTGAAAATATTATTCAATAACAACAGAAAGCTTGAATAAATGTTCTTGAAATTGACATCACATGTCAAAATGTATGAACAGTTAACTTTAAGTGACTAGACTAAAACTTTAGAAAAATAACTCTCTTGGACAGTCGGCTAAAATCAGAACTACTTATCGAACGCGTCATGAATCGACATGTGAAAGTTGCCAAAAAAAACCAGTAGATGTCGCTGTTCAGTCTTAAAACGCGCAAACGTTTCGTTCGCTGAAAATAGCGGGCAATTCAGTTCGCGTCAACCTCCAGCAAACATACTATACATACAAAATCGTTTTTTGGATTGGTTTGGTCCCCATTGGAATGGTACGACCTAAAAATAAATATTAATAAAATGAGAGGAGATTTTAGACGCGATATCTTTAAAGTCAGTAAGTATACTGAGTTATACAGAAAGGGTATGCTAAGCCGAAAAGGACTCATAGTACTCATCAAGAACAGCTTTTACTACAGGACCAACTCGAAATTCTCGAATAAAAATCAACAGTTCCATAGAACAATGTCAATGACACTCGACAAAATGTATGGAACAGCCGACTTTTTTTGTCAATTCCGGTTTGGCCCCATAATAAAAGTAGTTTATAATGATGAATACTATGAACCCTTTTCACCTTAGCATACCCTTACCTTATAACCCTGTAGAAGTTGTTATCAGCCAGCTGCCGTTTATCTCTGTCAGTTAACACCCTGTATGTTGAAGGGTATTGACGCCGTGTATTTTAGAACTAAGGAAAAGTTTCAAACAGGAGGCCTTGGGATACTATCTCGTATCCCTATTAACTAGGAACGCTTAGTGGCTTTACTTGAAATGTTTTAACACATAATCCACATTTAAAAAAAATTGGAAAGTGTGAAAAATACTTATGGCTGGAGAAAAATGCAGACAGACAGCTGACTCTCACCATGAGGGTTTCTTTTTACTATTTTGGTATGGAAATGAAAAAAATATTAAAAGAAAGGCTAGCACTGGTGTCAGAGGTTTAAAGCCGCTGTTTTTACGGAATTAAAAGTAGGTAAAGTATTTTATTAAGCTATTGCATAGCTTCTATCGCGGGCCTTGAGCGTGGAGACTGAATCCAGAAATTCCGTAACGAAAATAACCTTACAAAAAAGGAAGATATAAAAACTTAAACATTTTTTTTTAAATAGAACTACGGGGGTACACTCGGAAGAGAGAGTCATGACGTTTGAAAAGTCAACGAAACCTTACACTCGACACCTAGAGGTGAGTTGCTGAACTAAAGAGACAAGCGTGATATTTCAAAAAGTCATTATAAGTTCTGCTATTCATCGATAGATGGCAAAACTAAAAAGTATCACCGTATGCAATAGCTTTACCGCGGCAGTCCCCGAGTGCCACACGTCTTTTTTTTATTGATCTCGAAATACTAACGTTCAATTTAATTAACTTATTTGTTGGATTAAGTATGGCCACTTACTCTTCCTCATACCTTTGTAAAAGGTACACCAAGTAAAGGTACAACAAAGAAATTCGATTTTTTTTTGTCTTTTATTTTCCTTTTTACCAGATATAGTGGCATCCCATCCCGGTGCACTGAGGGGCGTTGTTTGATTGCACAAAGGCACAAAGGTGCCAATCACAATTTTATCACAATATACGAGGTATTTTCCGTGAAAATGTTTTTGTAAAGCGCAAAGCGAAATATTGTGAAAGGATGTTTTTGCATTCGTTGCGTTGGAAAATGGACACAATTCTCAAAAATTAATAAATATAAATACATTTGATTTAAATTAATTTATTTTGGCCTCAACTTTATCCACACTTAAAAAAATACACACGCAACTAACATAAACACACACTAGAAATTATTTTAAAAAAAGTTTAAGAAAAAAGCAAAAAATATTTAACAAGAACATTATTTTTACAAAACAAAAACCGACTTCAAAAGACCGACTATTGAGTTATTCATCTATTTGTCGCGCACGTACTTAATGCAAATTTAAGACTTATATGGTTTTCTCATGGATACCAGTAGCAGAACTGGACTAAATTGAAATGGGAAACGTCAGCTTTCTAATAAAAAAAGAATCATCAAAATCGATTCACCCAATCAAAATTTATGAGGTAACAAACATAAAAAAAAAAAATAAAAAAAAAAACATACAGACGAATTGATAACCTCCTCCTTTTTTGAAGTCGGTTAAAAATAAGGTTTTTAAAGGAATAAATGAGAAGTATGTCAAATACACACATTTAGATAAGTAAGTATGTATATATAGAGCGAGTGGCTAGCCCTGGCGTCAGAGTGCATACGTTATCCACGTTCAAAGACAAAACAATCGTTCCCCTTTGTTCTAGAATATCTAGAAGACGAGAAGAATACTGCGAGCGTAGCTCTTATCTACGCCGTAGCTTCTGTCTACGACGTAGTTGACTAGCTACGATGTTGAAAGCTAACTAGCTACGTAGCTGGAATCGACTAAGTTTTAAACCCAGTTTGGAAAATAATGAAAAATCTAGATGGGCTCACCTGTGGACTACTATTTGTATTATAAGTTACAGAATAAATACACAATTACATTATAATTGAACACATGTCATAGAACTAATGGTGTATTCTTAAATAAATAATAATTCGTTTAAGGTTATTTATTCTTTCTTTAAAAAAATATATCACAAATAAAGCTTTTGTATTTACTTAATAACTAGCTGACCCGGCGAACTCTGTTCCGCCTTAAAGGCAATAAATAAGCAGATTTTCGAATTTATTAAGTTAATTTTTTCATTAGAAAAAAAAAATGAAGTACATTATTCATTTATTATTGTTTCTGCATTTTAGCACATAGGTTGCCCTTCACTTAAGTACCTTGTGATACACGACATTTTTTGTTTTATTATCAGGCGCAAAAACAAACAACGCAGATGGTCTTCCGACCCGTGAACATGCCACATATAATTGACCATGGATGTTCTAGATTCAAACCACAAACTTTTAAGGATTGGCCTTGTGATTTGTTGATGGTCATGGCAAATGCAAGACGGATCGGAAATTGAAGTCTTTTAAATTCAAACGGCATATCGGTTGGGATCATCGGGATCCTCGGAATGACAACTTCCTCACCTTTGAATTTTCCTTTCAGTATCGTCGCGTAAATTACATTGTTCATCAATTTTCTAACCACCCGCGTACCGTTGCACAGTTTTGGTTGGTTTATGTTCCGAAGCATGATTACTACGGAGCCAACCTTTAGGCGTAACTTGTGCGGTGGTGAGCCAGGCACTGGCACATCCAAGGAGTTTAGAAATTCAATTGGATAGTTGGTGGCTTCATCCTCATTTGTGACGCAGTCAATAGATTTGAATGAATGCATTGTTCCAATGATCTTATTTTGAATTATATAGTTCAGGTCGTCCACATCTTTATTCTTAGCCGCTAAAATTGCTCGCTCACTAAACCATTCATTACATATTTTTGTAGTTAGAAATAATGTCTGGAAATTTTTATTTTATTTTTTTATTTGGAAATGATATCAATCCGCTCTATTCATCGACAGGTACTTGACCATACGCGGCGCTGTTCACGTGCAATTTCTTGTTCTTCTTCAGTCCTTTCATTTGCAGTGTTTCGTATCCTTCTTGCATTACGGCTTTGTCGGGAAAGATTCGATCGTCGTGGTCGCGGCATTAGTAATTAAACTTCACTTCACTTCAATTCACCTAAATATTTATTTCAAAACTCAAATTTTCAACCATTCATTCATAGACAAAATTACTTCTTAGCTTTTTGAGATAGGCAATGGCTCCATCATTACATTATGATTGATATTTATTTAATAGAAATATTTTTAATATTGATTTCTTACAAAAATCAAATTGTCATCCATACGTCCATTACATAGCTGTCATTTGCGTTTTATTATTCCAAGTCTGATTCTCTTTTGTTATACCACGTTTTATAGTGACTGATGTTTTATGTCAAGTTACACTTGAATGCTAACGAACGGAATATAGTAGTTTATGCAACTGTCATATAATGAAGGGTATTAAAACACGAGTGTGTTTATGAAACGAGCGCAGCGAGTTTCATAATAGTAACGAGTGTTTTAATACCTGTGTTATATGCAGTTGCATACACTACTTTATCTACACTAATGCTGTTACATTCTACTTATGTTTCCAATACTTTAATACCTGTGTTATATGCAGTTGCATACACTACTTTATCTTCACTAATAAAAACGTGTATTGTCACAGTGAACTTGGCGCGCAGGCGCGCAGGGCGGCCAATCAGGAGCGACTTGGCGCGCAGGCGCGCAGAGCGGCCAATCAGGAGCGAGCGCGCGATGTTATAATGAGATTTTACGATATCGATGTGGATATTATAACATCATGTGAAATTGCTTAAATGTTGTCTGTGCTATAACAGTAGTCATTATAATTCAAGTATTGGAAACATAACTAGAATGTTATAACATTAGTGTAGATAAAATATTTTATGTCAATTCACACTTGAATGCTATCGAATTTATTTAATAGAAATAAATAGTATAATAGGAATAAATAGTATCCTATGTCCGTCTCCTGGCTCTAAGCTACCTGCTCACCAATTTTCAGCCATATCGGTAAAGCCGTTCTTGAGTTATAAATAGCGTAACTAACACGACTTTTTTTATATTTAGATATAGGTATAGATATTCAGCAATTTACAACAAATTTCGAGTATTGAGTGACCCACATCCCTCAGTTGATGTGTGTTTAAGGCTGTCCACACACTTGACATACGATCCACAATAAACCCGACAATAAAACTCCATACGTAACAAACACCTGATATATTTCATTTTCTAACCTACTTAACATCTCAACAACCACACTCAAATTTCAACCTTATCAACTTAAAGATACGTGTCATAATAAAATGTGTTCCAACTGTCCGGCAATTTAATAACCACATACGACTTTCATCCTTATTAGTTAGAAATAAGGTCTATTTCAAAGTGTGGTAGTGAGTGGTTATAAAGATGTCAGCACAATGAATGGGCGAAAATAAAGCGCAAAAAAGAAAAACAGTATCGTGTTTTGAGTGAGACAGAGGTTCATTTGAGTCTAAGCCGGCGCAGCGCAGAACTTACAGTGGGGCAAGTTTACCTTTCCAGACATGTGTGCGGTGAGAGTCACTTATTTACCTCTTTTTCTTCATATCTTTTCCTTTTCTTGTTGATTTTGGGAATATGTGTGTGTGATTTGTTTTCTCTTTTCTTAGAATTTTTTGAGTATGTGTTTTTGTTTAGATTATTTTTGATATCTTGTTTAAACTATATTCTACAAAGTTATATTTAGCGGTCAAGTTAGCGAGTTCATCTATCTATCTGCTTTTAACAATATCATGAATCATTTAATTAATAATAAAGTGTATTTTTCTGGATGGTTAACGCGAGCCGTAAAAAAATTATTTCCACCAGTTCCCGCGAGAAAGAGACCAACATATCCATATTTTTACTTCAATTACCTAAGTGCAGATAAAAACGGTGGAAAGACAACATATCCACGATTCGCGGTAAGCCTGCAGGAGGTGAAATGCAAAAGTTACCTTTAAAGTTTTTTGATATATTATTATATTAATACTAGCTGACTCGACAGACGTTGTCCTGTCAAAAGCCATTGCGTCAATTCTATGTCAAATGTCAAATGTCAAAAGTTACATTAAAAAAGTTTACATTGTCAAAATTCAAAATTCAAAATAATTTATTCAAATATGGGTACATCAATGTACACTTATGAATGTCAAATACAATTTTTACGAATAAATTAATACACAATAAATTAAATGTCATAGAAAATAATATTATTAGAATGTCAAAAATTATATAAAATAATTGCAATGTCAAAATATCAATGTATAAAATAACTACAATAGTAGGTATAATCAGTCAAGTATTATTATTACAGTCTAAATACAATTTACGTAAAGAGACTTTATCACAGATGAAGTCTTCAATTTTGTAGTAAGCCTTTTCAATTAAAAAGTCTTTTAAAATTCTTTGAAAATCTGTGTCTTTCTTATTTACTAGAGTAACAGGCAACAAGTTATAAAATAGTACGCCGTTCATTACAAAAGAGTTGCCAGTTTTGGCTAATCTAATTTTAGGTAGAACAAGTTTAAACTTGTTCCTTGTTATGCTAGTATATTGACTTCGTTTGTGATATTTATGAATATTTTTACGCACATACATAATGTTCAAGAAAATATACAAACATGGTAACGTTAAAATTTTCACCTGCGCAAAAACTTGTCTAAGAGATTCTCTATAACCTAGCCTATAAATAGCCCTAACAGCGCGTTTTTGTAAAATAAAGATGCTATTTACGTCTGCTGCATTACCCCAAAGCAATAATCCATACGACATAACAGAGTGGAAGTAACTGAAATAAACAATTCTTGCAGTTTTAATGTCTGATAGTTCTCTTATTTTCCGCACTGCAAATGCTGCGGAACTCAATTTGTTAGACAGTTCCTTGATATGTGCTCCCCATTGAAGTTTGCTGTCAACGATAAGGCCAAGAAACTTAGCATCCTTCGACAAAGTAAGTTGATCGCCGTCAATAACTATACTAGGCAAGGAAGGATTATTAGTCAATGTGAATTTAATAGCTTTCGTTTTCTTGGCATTTAGCATTAAGTTATTGACGCTAAACCACCTATTAATTAAACTAAGCGACAAATTGATTTTGGATATATCGTAGTTTTTCCTATTGATTCTAAATAACAGAGATGTATCGTCGGCAAACAAAATAATTTCACAATGCTTACGCGCTAAGAAAGGCAGGTCATTGATATAGACTAGAAAGAGGAATGGGCCAAGAATTGAACCCTGAGGGACCCCGATTGAAACGTTAGCCGACTCCGATCGAACCCCATTTATGTCAACATTTTGGGTTCTACTACACAGATATGATTTCATCAACATTAACGCATCACCTGTCACACCATAGTGTGAAAGTTTACATAATAGAATTTCATGGTTCACACAATCAAACGCTTTCGACAAATCGCAAAAGATACCTAAAGAATCATGCTGAGACTCCCAAGCCTCGTAGATGCTCTCTACGAGATTCGAGGCTGCGTCCACAGTTGAACAGCCCTTAGAAAAACCAAATTGCTTATTAAATAATAAATTATTAATACAGAAGAATGAAGCTAACTGATTTAACATTATTTTTTCAAATATTTTGCTAAGACATGGTAAGATAGATATTGGTCTGAAATTACTAGGGTCTTTCTTACTACCACTTTTGAACAAAGGTATAATCTTGCTACACTTCATAAGATCGGGGAACTTATTACTGTCGACACTGCAGTTAAATATATGGGCTAAATAAGGAGCTAAGTTATATATTATTTCAGCAACGAAACAGACTGACAATCCCCAGAGATCTTCCGATTTTTTTGCTTGCTTTGCTTTTTTGCTTGTCCAAAGCGCTATATGGTTTAAGTATTTTTAAATTTTCTAATTTTTCATGTTTTTTTACTATAAATTGAGATGTGAGCTATCCTATCACCTAAGTTAGATCGAACTGCACCCGGTGTGCAAATTTGATTGAAATCGGTTAAGTAGTATAAGAGTCAAAAGCGGACAAACAACGTGACACGTAATTTATTACGAGTATATATTAAGATATATTAACTAACACGGGAATACGTAGAATTATTAATCAATAATTGCAAATTGTGTCACAACCAGTAGTTTCCAAATTCAATTTAAAAGTTTGCATTGTTTTTTTTTAAATAGATAATATCTTTCGTCAACATACCAGCATTATAATTAGTAAATTGTGTAATTGTCACTTACCACCACCCAAATGACCTGAATACTTCGTTTCATCTCCCTCTGGTTTGTATCTGTGGCGCTCGGAACAATAGCGCATTGTGCGCGCATTTCGGCGGATTACTGGACTACGACACACCCTGTATGGAAAACACTCTGTATAGAATACATCCTGTATTGTAATTTACGATCGAGGTAGTACTATAGAATACAAATAACGTTTTCGCGTAAAATAAATTAGTACTTAGAATTAGTAAGTGCCTATTTATTTATTACCTTAGGCAGAGTAGTGTAGCTAATTTTACTTCTATTTTCATTACGATTTCTAGATTTGGTTTTTGTGTTAGTAGTGTTTTAAATTTCAGATTTTTTCAGTCCAGAAAGTGGTCACAGACACTGCTTTACTGTTGGGAAGAGGTCGCCGAGTGATCAGGTGTTGGGGCACAGTGATCAGGCGTTAGGGCACAGTGGGCAATAGTGGGCATGCGAGTAAGGAATTCTTAGTCTAGAAGACACCGACTCTGTTCCACAGTTCCTTTTCTAAGCCCCAATTATAGAATCTGTAATTGGGGCTCAGTTGCAGACATCACATCTGAAGATGTCTCTACAGCTTGTGTCAATGGGACTTCAGCCCCCTAGCCAAGTTGCATTTCCATAATTGAACCGATATAGAAAACTAGTAAAGAAAAGTAAAGTGAATTTAAAAAATGGTTGTCTGTAAGTCGGTTTACGGACGATAGTTTAACGTGACAACGTCATAACAAAACATTGATGAAATGATTGCATACTGTTCTCGCTCCGATCGTGACGTCACAATGAGCGTAACGGGACACTGTTTTGTCCATGCAGCCGGCGTTCATCGATTTATTAGACGTTGTCACGTCAAAATTTGTTGCATAAAACTGTGTGCAATGGTGGAAAAAATATGTTAGGCCTCAACAGTCTATCCTAGCGAACATGTAATGTAGCATTTTTTTTCAGACATCAGTATAGACTAAGACTATGGGATGACATTTCTGTAATAGAATATAGAATCTGTAAATAGAAGGAATGTCATTCCCATACATTTCTTCATACATTCCTACTATTCTATATCGTTTCGATTATACCTCTAAAATTGCTACTTAGGTTGGTTTGTGCAAAGTTTTGCACTCTTTAGTGAGTAGGTACACACCAATTGAGTTGTTATAGATATACTTAGTTTCCATTTCAAGAATAATAAAAAATAGGTAAAAAAACTTTTTAAGTTAAACGGTTTTATGTTAAAAAACATACATTGCAATGTTTAAGATAAATGTACTAAAAACCAAAAAATAATAAAATAGATACAGTCGTGGGAATTATAAACATATGCATAGACTAGACTAAAATAAAACCGTGGGGAGAGTTAAGTTAGTTAAGTTAGAGACGTTGTGACGTGCCCCACGGTTTTATTTTGTAATGTATGTTTTTTAACATAAAACCGTTTAACTTAAAATTTTTTTTTACCTATTTTTATTTTCTAGTTTTTAGTTTTTATTTCGCATTCTGTTTAATTCATATTGATAAAACCTAAGTTATCCGCCATTTTGTAGAGGCCGCCATCTTGGATTTTAATTTTATATAGTACATTGTATTATACTGGTTGAGCACTTTCATTTGATCCATATTGATGGGATCGATAAAACCTACGTTATCCGCCATTTTGTAGCGTCCGCCATCTTGTATTTCAATTTTTTATAGTATAGTGTATTCTGCTAGTTGAGCCCTTTCATTTGATACCCATATTGATGGGATTGATAAAACCTACGTTATCCGCCATTTTGTAGCGGCGGCCATCTTAAATTTATAATGATAATGAATAAACATAATTGTATTGTCACCAAAATCCAAAGTGTATACAAAATTTCAGATTAATCGGTTGACAGGAAGAGGGTGAAATTTGAATTACTAAATTTGACCCAAGAATAAAACAAACGGGGTGAGCTAAATAAAACCGTTTAAAAATATGAAAATTGTAAAATAAGATTCACAAAAAAAAGGAAAACCCTTATATAAAAGTGAAGAAATAAGTCGAAAAACTAAAAAAGAAACGTAGTTGGTCGTACTAACCCACAGGGTCCGCGACTGCAGCGTTAGATGTGAATCGCAGCGTAACAGTGAAGATATACGAGCTGTCGGTGACGCGACGCGTCGCGGCCTGTGGGGAGCGCCGGCCGTCGACGCACTGGGCCGGGGCACGACGCGTTTTACAGAATTAAACAGATTAAGGGACTTACGGGTGAACCATGAATGTATAATCGATTTTCCGTTTTGTATCACGTGTATATAATATATATTATGAAACGGAAATCGAAAGTTATATATAGATGGCATGGATTTTAGTTAAGGTCGCCAACGTATCCGTGGCACCTCCGGTGTTACCTACTGGTATCCATAGGCGACGGTGATCGCTTATCATCAGGCGTTCCGTATACTTGTTTGCCACCTATAACATAAAAAAGTAATTAGAATAATGAATAATTTAAGCAAGTGATAGTAAATAAGGAAAAAGGGCATTCTTTTAACTATACAGGTATTTTGCAAACAAAAAACACAGCGCAAATCCGAACCAGTGCGTACCAAAAGGACATCTCCCAATGAAAATAATAAAATGTTCCCAGAAAATATCGGACATTCGCTGACACAGAATTCTAACTGACTTGTCCACTGTAACTTGACCTATGGAAACTATCAAAAGGGCTCAATTCGTGTGTGTATAGTGAAGGGCCGGGGGTCGAGCGAGGCCGGCGGTGATATGAGCGCAGTTATTGACGCGGGTACCTGACGTACAATCATTCAATCTGATATCACTCGGGTTCTTTACTTTGGGAATAGAGAAGGGTTGAAGGTTTGATTAAACTGGTTTTTGCTAGTTTCTGCTGTCAAAAATGAATTATTGGTTCGGTTGGGTTCGAACTTCGTAAGTCGTGGCTTGTGAGTTATGCTCGCGATCAGTGAGTTTAGCAAATTGGTATGCAGGTACGAGTAATGTGCATTTATAAGGATAGATATAAGATCTATCTGGAAATGTATTACTTTATTTACTTTTTTGGAGAATGGGTTTGGGATAAAGGTGAAACAACAGGTTTAGCGTGGCTGTGGATAAGTAGTCTTTCCACCGTTTTTATTACTTGAAACTGAGACAAACATATCCAAAGTCTAGCTTTGTCACATCTACGCGCGGTCAAAACTATGGAGTGTGGAAAGATAATTTATCCACAGCTATAGGTCTGCAGGTTGATGTTTTTTTTTGCATCGGAGAAAGTAACTACCTAAGCAGTATTTTTATTTTTTCAAAAGAGGGTGATTTCAATTTTAAAACTAAACTTATTTCTTTTTTTTTTGACAAAACTTACTAAATACTTTCCATTTACGTGTCTGTTACTCTTTCGCCTCTGAATAGCTTTTGTCTGATTGAAAGAGCGAGAGGCAAACACTCGTGATCTGAACATGTGGCCTTTGGGACTGTGTGAGACTAACCCAATGTACAGAAGGCAAACACTTTTGATAATTTGAGAAAATAATAGTTGGAACTCTCAGTGATAAAGTCTTCACTTCACTTTTTTTTATTGTTTTTCCTCGCACCGAAAAAAAACGTGCATTTCTCTCTAAGAGCACTTCCAATCACTTCTCAGAATGTGCACGTCCCAAAGCCGAGCATGTTGCTAAATGGCCACAGATTTTTTGTATGAAAATTACCCAAAGAGTATTGGATTTAAAACTAATTAAAAATACTAAAACTCAAAGAGCAGTTATTGTTACCAAGAACGCTGGCTGCATTTCCGCCCTAAAATGCTACGGAAATTCTTTGCGCGAAGAATGAGCTCTCTTATCAACTATCTTCCTCTCTTATCTCTCTCATTAAGATTTTGCGAGAGAGATTATTTTTGAGATTTTCTGGTATTGGTTTTGCATTGTCTTTAATCACAAAATTGCAATATAGAGGTTTCCAATAAGTCTCGAAAACACAATTAATTTAAAAATGTATTTTTTTAAACAGGCTTTTATTGCATTGTCATCGGACTTACACTTATACCAAACAGCTCAATCGGGCTTCGGGAAGTAGTTCAAAATTGAGCTGCAAGATTCCACTCGAACAAACATAGAGAGTTAGGTACATAATGACGGGGGGTTCCCAACCAGTCACACCAAAACGAGTCACAGTGTGACTTGACATACACACATTGCCGTGATAGCTCAATGGGAGAACAGCCGCTTCGCATTCTTGAGGTGGCGGGTTCAAACTCGACTCGACCCGACTCGTACCAATGAGTTCTTTGGAATTTACTCGTATGTACGAATTTACATACCACTGGCTTTTCGGTGAAGGAAAACATCGTGAGGAAACCTGCATACGACCGGAGAAGAAATTCAATGGCGTATGTGAATCCACCAACCCGCACTTGGCCAGCGTGGTGGAATACGGCCTAATCACCCTTTAGTTAAATAAAAACTTTAAAAAATGTTGTGCCTTGTTTTGTCCCCTCTGTCCGCATCCAGTCTATGCCCTACTGACCTCTCACCGCGGCCGCCTGCCGCCGATATTGCGAGCCCTTTACTGTTTTCCTATACTTGTCGATTTGGCCGAGACCTTCCAGATCTCGTTGAGTCCGCACATGTTTATGTACCCCCACTTACGTGCCGCTAGAATTGGTTCTGCAAAAGCTAGGAGCTTAGCAGTAGGTACTGCTGTGTCCCATACTAACTGTATTACATTGTATCGTACATGTACGGTCTCCGATACTAGTGTTAACATTTTACAGCCGCTATTATAATTTATTATTTTGTTAGATGGCAGTGTATTGTCCTACTTTTTTACTTTCTACTATCCTACTTCCTACTATCTTATCCTACTAGATAATATAAACGCGAAAGTTTGTAAGAATGTATGGATGACGGATTCATTTCATTGACGACTCTGAAAATTCCGACACCAGAGTTAGCTTCTTCCCATACGAGCTGATTAACTTACTTCCTGTAGCTTAATATAGATCAACTTTTCATAGTTCACCAGAAATTATCAAAAATGTAATGTAAGTAATTATAAAGTAGTGTAACCACTGGCAATCTCATTGCTAGGTTAGATCTCTTCCAGACAACCTTAGCATGAAAAATATACTTCGGCCCAGTATAGAATTATACTCGTAATTTTTCTTGAAATTCCTAGTGTGAAAAATAAATGAGTTTATCTACGAGTACCTATCAATCACAAAGACTTGAAGTCAACTACATTTTCATGAAAGTTTCCCAAAATTTCAATAAATGAAATAGGTTAAAGGGTACACAAATACATACAAATAAAATCTCGCAACAAAATAGTTCTAGGAGTATGTGTGCGTTTGCCTTTTGTCTCTGACAGTACGAAGTAGCAAAATGGATTGTGTAGACAAAAGTGACCTCTCTAAATGTTAGAGTAAGCGACCTCTCCCCTCGGGAGGTTATATCTAGATTTCTCCATTATTGCTTTTGCCTAGAATTTGGGCTTGTTGGCTTTCAATTGTAAAGCGGCCGATATGCAAATTGAAATGAACATAATACGAAAACTCTTTAGCTGTAATTGTGATTTTAATTACGGGTATTTATAATTTCTAGTCTTGATATAGATTGAAATAATGCTTGATAAAGCTGAAGTTATGTATTTTGATGTTACTAAGTGTTGTTAATTAACAATTAACCTATGGTCTGAATAACTTAATTGAAATTATAATTTTCTAAAGCTCGCAGGTAGCTTTTTTATTATTTACAGTTTTTATTTTTATTTGATACTATCTGCACCCGGCGGTTTCACCTGCTGTTTTTTTTTTCACTTTTAAACTTTCCGTTTATTAGAGCAAAAATAAAACAAAAAAAAATTAAATCGGTCCGGTCGTTCTCGAGTTTTACGGAGACCAACGAACAGCGATTCATTTTTATGTACTCGTAGGTATAAAATAATTATTTTTACAAAAAAAAAAAAAAAACAAAAACCGACTTCTAGAGACCGACTATTGAGTTATTCATCTATTTCTCGCGCGTACCTGATGCTAATTTAAGACTTATATGGTTTTCTCATGGATACCATTATCAGAACTGGACTAAATTGACCAAAATGGAAAAAATGAAAATGGGACCAAATGGGAAGCGTCAGCTTTCTAATAAAAAAATAATCATCAAAATCGATTCACCCAGTCAAAAGTTATGAGGTAACAAACATACGAAAAAAAACATACAGTCGAATTGATAACCTCTTCCTTTTTTGAAGTCGGTTAAAAAAGAAGAAAAAGATAACTCGGTCAAAAATACTCACGGAAATCGAACTGCCTAACTGAATTGGCAATCGTTTTTTGGAATTCCGTCGAGACGTTTCAGTGTGAAGAAGTAACTAACCATTTACAGCCTCTGACAAATTTTCACATTTAAAATTTAATATATATTATAAGTAAGTGTAATAAAAATACTCTACTATCATAATATTATCCATCTTTAGGTTTGCAGTAAAGATATCCGACGCGAGCGCTCATCAGTTTCTTCAAACGACTGGATATTTTAATAACCGTCCAAAAGAACGATATCTATTCGGATTTTATTAAAGTTTTATTAAAATCGAAAAACCATTTGAATATTCAATTTTATAGATTGTTCAGTGGGCAATATCAGTTTGAAGACGACCTCTTTGTCACCTGCGGCGGCGGCGGTCACACAGACAGCGGGCTGAAGCTTAAGATGTTTCTACTTTTTGACCGAGCGAGCGAAGCGTTTCAGCAACAACTGCCAAAATGTCGTCGGAGTTACACACGTATACCAAGTTTCAGCTCAATCGGTCGTCGGGAAGTGTTGTGTTGTGAAAAAACAATTGAAGCGATAGTTGTCTGGAAAAGATCGCCTTTCGCGATAAGACCGCCGGTTGTTATACTAGTTTTTAAACGTTATTATCCCTTTGTTTATAATTGTATTGTGGCCAAACTAGAGTTTGTCTGCCTACTATTTATTTCAGGGTTGATTCCACACACCCAAAAGTAGTTCTTAATGATGTACATTCAAGCCCTTTTCGGGTTAGCATACCCTTTCCGAATAACCTCTGTATATGCGAAGGGCGCGGGTGTGCGTTACGACATGAAATAAACGTAGAACTATAACACACATGGGCGGCCTGACAACGAGCTCGACTAGCTGCGGCCCGCGGCGTCACCCGCTGTCCTATGCGAAACCTTCATAACTTTTGTTATGAAGTTTTAGTTTGGCAGATGTTTGTATGATGAATTTAAATATCTGTTTGTGTGTGTTCCATGGCATCCCCGACACAGGATTTATACTAGTGGGGAGCTATGTGAAACGTATTTTATTTTTTTTGCCTTTTTTGTTTCTTTTTAGCAGTTTTGATATAAGTACTGCCGTCCACTAACTATAATGCCGTTAAGCCTCAAAACCAAGTTTGGAGATATCAGCAAAAAACGCGGGAGATGTTTAAAATGAATGCTACTTTATAACCATAAACTTTATACGAGACTTCCTGATATAGAAATACATGTTTTTTATAGTACTTTCTAATAAATGTACTTTAAAATGAATACACCTGTTTATTTAAATGTAAAATACATTTTTTGCTTTATAGCCGTGCTTTAAATTTTGATAAAAGTGAAAACCAAACGCTAAAATGCAGTTAAGTTCACCGTAACGGCATTTTAGCTTAGTGTTTTTAGGTAACTGACTATTGAAATTTATGTTTCATAAAATTAACTTAAATTACTTAACTAAAATGCCGTTAATGTATTTTAGCCACATTCTTAACAAGCATTAAGGATAACTTATGTAAAAAAAAATATTTAAGCCGTTAATTACATTCAAATACTTATCTTTAAAGCAGTTAAACATAAAACATCTGGGACATAGCCACTATTTAGTTAACCATTTACTACTATTAATTGAGAATACCATTTCAAAATAAGCTAACTTGAAAATTAAAACTACAATTATCTAACTTAAAAGATATGTTTATTATTGAATTTTGCAATTCTAGTTAAAAAGAATGTAATATATACATACCCATAATATTCGGTTTCTGCTATTTATATTGAAGAATAAATAAATAAATTAATTAATAAACCTTACAAATAATTTGGGGATTGGTTTAGTAATATTCTAACTCTTATCAGACTTTTTAAAATATGGTTTTGAGATCCTTATCAAGTAAGTTTACAAAACAAAAGTATACACACAATAAATCGCTCTTACATTATCTACAATTATAAACAGTTCAAGTGCTTCTTGTTTTCCTCGAGGTCTACCGCCTGCGCTCACACGCTTGAGGCATACATGATGATGGGTTCCACCACTGCGACGTAGATGGTTCTCGTGATCGCGCTCTTTAGACCCCAGATCACTTTCGCCGCACGTGCAATCTGTTTGGAGATATCCGCCACCTTTTTACACTGGGCTTTCACGTGTGCTTTGAAATTGAACCTACAGTCGATCAACAGGCCAAGCAGCTTGACTTCTTCGACGAGATTAAGCTGGATGCCAGACATGACCAGGTTTGGGGGTTCGTACTTCAACTTTTTGGTGAAGAGCATCGCAGTAGTCTTCTGCGCTGCAAAGTTGAGCTTGTTACGTTTTCCCCATTTCACGATCATGTCCAACGTGTTGTTGGCCTGCTGCTCGATGATGTTTGACTGTGAACCTGTGAACACGAGAACGACGTCATCCGCGAAGGCTTGAGAGTATACTCCCTCTGCTTCCAGCAGTGCTCCAGAAGGTGGGTCCGCCGAAAGATCCTTGGACACACCCTTTGGTAGTTTCGCTCTCGTGTGCTGCTCCTGCATAGTTGACTTTGACTTTTCGGTCATTGAGGTATGAGTTTACCATCTCGTAGAGGTTTTTTGGGCACCTCTTCTGCGCTAGATTGTTTTTTAGGGCGGGCCAACATGCATTGTCGAATGCGCCCTCTATATCCAGGGAGACTAGGAGTACGATGTTTTTGCTGTTTACTCCTTTTTTAATGTGCTCTACCAGGTCATAGAGGGCGTCTTCGGTTCCTCGTTGGGACATGAAACCGTACTGTTTCTGACTGATGGTCGGGAGGAGATGCCATTGGAGTCGGTTTACCAAAAGCTTTTCGACGTTTTTTCCAGGGACGGACAGGAGACGTATAGGACGGTATGACTTCGGATGTGTGTAATCTGTTTTACCGGGTTTGCGTAGGATAATCACGTGCGCCGCTTTCCACTGCTTGGGGAAGTACCTCAGCAACAAGCATTTGTTTGCTATCGCTAAGCAGATTTCCCGTTCGCTTCGGATAGCTGCAGCGCAGATGTCAACGGTGAGCCCGTCGGTTCCGTGGGCTTTTTTCGGGTTTGATGAAGTAATGAGTAAAATCATGAAGTAAAACGACAATAGCAAATATCAATAACACACTGGCGAAGATCTTAAATAAATTACTGCGTTGAAACCAGTGTTTATCTTGCAGAATAAAACGATAGACTCGCCATTACAAAGTAACACTAAAACCAGACATGTTTTTTGACGATTAACGCGGGAGTCACAAGCCTACCACTAACTAGATAATGATTATCAGATCTAGTTCTTTGTTCTACGGTGATAATATTAGTGTAACAAAAAAAATATATAGCGCGGGGTGATGGCAGATAACGGCGTTTTAATTAAGGAATGCTGCTTAACGTTTTTTAAGTTGAGGAAATATATAAAAAAATAAACATTTTAATTTTCGAATTTCTTTTGACGACTTGCAAGTGTAGTAAATTGTATAATGGAATAAGGTGAATCCTTATCTAAAAAACCGTTAAGCGACCTTAACGTCTTTTATTCGAAGGTTTTTCTTGTAACTGTGTTTTAGTTAAGGAATTTTTCATTAAATTAAAACACACACCTCAACTTAAAAGTAATTAAAGTACTATAGCTGCGTTTTAGCATACAAAACACAATAAACGGCTTTATAGGTAAGCAATTATTTGATATTTTAATACATATTTATGTCGTTATGGGATTATAGCGGCTAGTTAGTTAGGTAATGTTATATGACGACTTTATAGACGTGTAATGTTGAAAAGAAATGTCATGTAGCGGCGTTTGTGCTATTTTTATCTTAGGACCTATGACAGATAGGAACACGTTTGTTAGACAGGTAGATAGAGAATTTTAAACTCTATCCTATCATGTTTAAAAGTAAAAATCGACCCCCTGTGGCTTAACGGCATTATAGTTAGTGGACGGCAGAGTAGTAATCGTTTGGAGATTTTTGAATCAAGCTTATTATTTTTATATCTTCATGTACTCGTGTACTGTTTGAATAGGGATTTGTTAGTACTGTTTGGTTCATGGCTATTTTTCCACAGCATTTCCCTTATTTATTTTAAAACGGAACAAAACATTTTGTTATCCGTTTGGGACGCTTTGTAACAGATTTTTTGTAATTTAGTCATAGTAATTTATGCTGGAATATTTTCAGAATTAAAATAATAACTGAAAATATAATTGTGATAATAAATTTTAACAATAGTAAAATAAGTACTTAGAGCTATTTTCCGTAATTTAGCAAATTCGCGTTTTTACAAAATTTCACCGACTTTCAAAATTAATTAAATCATTAACTAGGTAATTATTGAAATTTGGTGGTCCGTTTCAGTACAAAAAATCAACAAACAAACACACATTCACTTAACACGTAATTTACAATCTTTTACATTAAGAAGTGTACCTATGATTGTAAAGACAGACAAACTTATTTCATCCATTTTTTTGATATAGTGACGAAAGGACCCCATATTTACGATATCGTTACCGATATGCGACTCGTTACGATTATCGGTTCCGGTTGACGGCGCCGTTGCCGGAATTTTTTACGGCGCGAGTAACGCCGCCGCGCCGTTAGCCGTTACGCGAACTTTTAATGAGATTCGTGAATCGGTTATGTGGGAAACGAGGGTTTTGTCTAAAAGTATTGTGTTAGATATATTATTATTGTTTATCATACTGTGATAACAAAACAAAATAATTTATTCAAATACGGGTACATCAATGTACACTTATGAATGTCGAATACCATTTTTTGACGTGATAACGTCTTATAATTCGATGGAGCCGGGTGCAAGTACGAAAAAAGTGTGACGTATGTGCCGTTACCTCGATGAGGCGTTACCGCTATCGGTACGGTGAACTCGGGATGTCCGATCTCTTTTGTCTTTTTAGAAATAAATATAGTGTCATTTGGTTGTCAAATATTTTTAGGTCTGTTCAGAAATTGGTACGATAATTTTGTACAAATTAAAATTTTCTTTTGAAAAATTAAACCATTCTATCAGTATTTTCTTATGACGTTGTCACGTTCAACTATCGTCAGTAAACCGACTTTACAGACAGACAACCGGTGTTTTTACGAATAAATTATAACACAATAAATGCCAAAGAATGTCGAAGAAAAAAAATTTAAGACGGTAAAATGATAAGACAAATATAATACTTCCTAATATCCTACTAATATTATAAATTCGAATGTTTGTGTGTAAGTGAGTGTTTGTGGTCTGGTCACGTATCTCCGTAACTACTAAACTGGTTTGGATAAAATTTGGTTTAGAGATAGCTTACACCTTGGGTTAACACAGGCTACTTTTCAATAATATATTTTTTTAATTATTATAATTTTTATTTTAATAAGTGATTTTTTGAGAAAATTATTATTTGTAATTGGTTATTTATTTATTATTGTTATTTTTTTCCAAATGATGTAGCTACTATTTTTGACGTGTAACATTTTGTCACAAATAAAATTAAGGATGACTAAGTTTAAATAAAAATGACTTTGATATTAAGTAATGACCAGACGCGGATAAAACACTTTTTACATCTACGTTTTTACGCATTCGCGTACGTTTTTAATTTTCTCTAAATCTCAATTTTTTTACAATCTTTTTGCTCATCTGGCTATGAAACGATTCAATCAAATATCAACCTTGAAATCTTAGCATTAGAGTAGAAATTGTCCTAAATTGCAGAGGAATAATGATTGTCACCTATCCGCACAAAATTGAGCTCTAAATTAAACCAAATTAAAGTCAATTTTCACTTAGTACTACATTTCTTTTATCGCTCATTCGGTTTTAAATTTCAGTTCATTAAAAAATCTACTTAAACACGTCACGAATAAAGCACAAAGTCGGATGGTAAGTACTTTGTAATGTGTATCACGTATTAGATTAAGCCGCGTGGTGTCGCGTCGCGCGGCGTCGGGTGGCGTCACGTGGCGTCGCGTGGCGCATGTCGGTTTACGTAAATAGTATGATTTATATGCCTGCGCGGTGGAGGAGTTACATACTGATGATCGGAGTTTGTCTTTGTTTTCTGAGGAGGTGATATCGAATGGGATCTTTGAGAGACAGTTTCCTATCCAGCATAGATATTCATTCTAAAGAAGTACACATGAACTACTTGCGATATGACGTCCAGTCATCCAATGTTGTACAAGGAAATATATTTTAAGAAATTAAAACCAGGAAATTATAATGAAAGATATACATATATTTCTACTAGCTGACCCGACAGACGTTGACCTGTACACGTCTTAAAAAAAAGATGGACGAAATCGGTAAAGTCGTTCTCAAGTTATGTTATTGTCCTGCCCGAACAGCTCCACCTACCGGGTCCAATTGTGAATCTAAACCATTCGCGAATCCCCTTGAACACACACAAAAATTTCATCAACGTCGGTCCAGCCGTTTATGAGGAGTTCATTGACATACACACGTGCACAAGAAATATTATGTACGTACCTATATATTAAGATGAATTACATGGCATTTGATATCGTATAATAAAGTAAAAACACTGGCAGAAGATCGCCATTTTTTTTTTTTTTACATCGGACTAGGCATGCGTTTGACTGCAATCTCACCTGATGGGAAGTGACGATGTGGTCGAAGATGTAGCACGCTTGCCTAGGAAAAACCTATTCACTCTATTTTTGAACATCCCCGGGTTGTACTTTCTAGGAAAAACAGACGCGGGCAGTGAGTTCCATACCTCTGCCGTTCGGATTAAAAAAGACGAATGAAATCGCTTAGTACGGTTACATGGAATTTCCACCGTATGAGGGTGCCTCTTTTTCGTGCGTCTGGTGCTGTTATAGAAGAACGGTGAAGGCAAGACAAGGTCATGCAGTTCTTGTGCACACTCTCCATGGTGCACTCTATAGAACACCGACAGACTGGCCACTTCACGTCGGTGCGACAGGCTCAGGAGCTTGGATTTCACCAAAGAGTCGTTATTGATCAGCCTTTTGGCACGCCTTTCTATGGAATCCAAAGCCTCAAGCTGATACTTAGCAGACCCATGCCAAAGACAGCAGTACTCCAAACACGATCGAACTTGTGCTTGATATAGAGTTAGAAGCTGTTCTGGTGTGAAGTACCGCCTCACCCTGGCAAGGATGCCAAGTTTTTTAGCAGCAACTTTGGCTTTAGACCCAATGTACGAGCCAAAGTTCAAATCCGACTTTAGATGGACACCCAAAAGCTCGCCATGCTTGGAAATTACTGCATCGACAAAAGCAACGATGTTGAATGCTAAAAGCATGAATGAATGAATGAGGTAAGGACTTGCACAGATACTGAAAATTAAAAACAACGCTACGAAAGTTCTCATTGGACAAACCTACACATATACATACAAACGCTTAGGGAATTGCACAGCTTCTAATTTTATATTAAACTAGCTGACTCGACAGACGTTGTCCTGTCAAAAGCCATTGCGTAACTATAGCAACCGTAGTATGTTGATGCTTAGTAAAAATTATCAGTATATATATAATTTGCAATAAATTAAAATTGCGACTATAATTTGAGATTTAAACTATCCTATCTCTCAAGTTGGATCGAACTGCACATGGTGTGCGAATTTTATTATAATCGGTTAAGTGGTTTATGAGTCCATTGAGGACAAACATTGTGACACGAGATTTATATATATTAAGAAGACTAGCGGCCCGCCCGTCCCGGCTTCGCACGGTTAGACACTATAAATTGAGATGTGAGCTATTCTATCTGTTAAGTTAGATCGAACTGCACACGGTGTGCAAATTTGATTGAAATCGGTTAAGTAGTTTAGGAGTATATAGCGGACAATCAACATGACACGTAATTTATATATATTAAGATTAAATTAATTGAAAACCTTCTGGAGACGCTATTAAGGCCACTCTTGTCAAAAATAATGACACGCCTAAAAGAAAAAATAAAAGCCACAGAACAAATAGCTACATAGTATTACAACTCCACTCAAATGAAACCGGTTTCCGTAAGTCCCTCCAGCTCCAATCAAACCGTCGGCTTCGAAAAATACAATTTAACGAGCGACATACATACATACATACATACAGTCGACACATTCAATTACGGCTGTCTGTCTGTCACACAAAGGGCTATCATCACGTTTGGGCTGTCACAGGGTGGATAAATGCAGGAGGTGAACTTAGCACAGTGAAGGGCGATTTCGGGCTTTTTTTCGAGCATGTTTACGTTTGATCAGCAATATCTAATTCTTGTTGGTAAATGACAATGGATGATCGAAGAAAATTATAACTATTGAGCTACATTAAAAGTATGTATTACGGTATAGAGTAGACGAAATGCAATGTCTCTTTTATTTGGGGCTCCTGGGCTACACTTTACTCAGTCACGCCTAGATGGCTAGACTTTCACGAATCGTCTCGGAAGCATCAGATCCGTGGAACTTTCTGTCAGAGTCTGTATTATATGAAGAGGACTATTTGAGTATCTTCAAATATAAAGAAAACAGGTTGTATCTAGATACGCGTGCTCTATCCTAAGCCGAACATCAAACACAACACAATGTTTTCTAACTAGTCAAGCTTTAATAAAGCCATGACAGCGGCTCAAAAATCACTAGGGTTATACACTCGATCTACTTATACGATCTTACTTTAATTAATCAAAGAAAAAATACTGAAAATATTGTGTTAATAACAAAACTTTACCTTCTCCATTCGCTACACTACCCTAACAATGGTTTGACAAATTCGGGTCGCGCGCGGGGTGTCACAGACAACTTTCATTGACGAAAAATCGTACGGAAAATTGGTCGCGAGCCGTGATTGGCGCGTGGAGGTGACAACCCTAGATTGGATTTATTTTCTTTAAACTCCTGATTGTCGGAGCCCTGAGGAGCCCCGGGCCTGTCAATGGCCCTTTGATCGTGTCTTACCACTTAAATTGGTTTTATTATGGCGCTCTTAGGTGGAAAATTAGTTTTTCCTCAAAAAACCTAATAGTACCTACTTTGCTGAAAACGACAAAAATTAAAAACTGTCTGTACCATCCGTGAATTAAAAATATAGACTGTCACATAATACTTAATTTACTAATATTAGAAATGAAAAAACATGAAGGTTAATATCTGAAATGCGAAAGTTTATAAATGAGTGAGTTATAAAAATCTAAAGTGTACATTTGCTAGCCTGTGCTTAAGCTACATAGATAGCCTAAACATAGGCTACTTACTTTTCATCTCGGAATAAATAAAAATATCGATCATTGCAAGATAAGGTGTAAGCGCGAGGCCCAGCAACTTTGTAAAATTATCTACCATTACCCTTTTTTCTTGTTAACTACTGGCAATACCGTCGCAATAAATTGAATATTGCTGTGTAAACTCCAAGAAATAACTGCAGTCTAAATGCACCTTTGATCCAAAATTCTATCAGTGAACAGAATCACGCAAGGCTTCTTGCTGTAGCAGAATATGAGTCTGGGCAGTGGCTCCACGCCCTTCCTTCTGCCAACCTCGGGACACTGCTCGACAATGGCAGCTTCCGTGTTGCCGTCGGTCTCCGGTTGGGAGCTGCTATTGTCGAATCCCATCAGTGTCCGTGTGGAAGCGGCGTCGACAGGAACGGACTCCATGGACTTTACTGCCAGAAAAGTGCCGGTAGATTTTCTCGCCACGGCTCCTTGAACGACATCATCAAGCGAGCGCTTGCCACCATCAACATCCCGACTATTTTAGAACCAGTAGGGATAGTCCGGGATGATGGCAAGCGCCCTGACGGCCTAACTTTGATCCCCTGGGAGCGGGGAAGGGCTCTCGTATGGGACGCTACATGCGTCGATACTTTAGCCCCTTCTCACCTCAGCGGGACAAAGCAGAGGGCCGGAGCCGCGGCGGATGCCGCAGAAGACGCCAAGCGGCGCAAATATGCGTCTCTTTCGAATGAGTATATATTTCTTCCGCTTGGCGTCGAAACTTTTGGTCCATGGGGTCCTAGTACTAAAAAATTTGTCAAACAAATCACACCGCGCTTAGTTGACGCCGCTGGTGATAAGAGGGCTGGCTCATTCCTCGCGCAAAGAATTTCACTGGCAATTCAGCGCGGGAATGCAGCCAGCGTTCTTGGTACTTTGCCACACGGGCAAAAACTACTTTTTGATTATTAATTTTTTGTAAATTTCTTAGTTCTATTTAGTTTAGTTTGTTATTTTAAATTTAAGATGTAAATATATTTTATGTATTCTAATAGTCAATAAATTGAAAATCAATAATGCACCTTCATTGAAATTAAGTAGAGCGTTCATAAATAAAAATGTTTCCAGAATCATCCATTAATATTTCTAAGTAATATTTAACGGCGGGCAAGTTACCGCGATAGAGTTACGGCGTTGAGCTGAAAATATAAAAACCGTTAATCTCGTTAGTCGGAGCTCTACAACGGATAACGGCCGTTACTCGACTCGGATAATTATTACCGTAAGGAAGAGACGGGTTTCATATTTTAACGAATTATCGTTTCGTCGAATTCGTGTGCTTGAAAGTCCGATTTGTCGAAGGTTCGTTATTAATTAGAAATCAATTGAGGCCTGCAATTGAACCTGTTATCCGGCCTACAATTAAGCAATTAAGTAAGTTAAGTTTTCGGGCATGTAAAAACGTTTGACGTAGATCTCTTTAGATATTTCATTAACAATTAATTTCAAAATTTAAAAAACCTCCGACAAAACATTGCAAAAAACACTCCCGACTAATTCACCTATCAAACAAAAGAAAAAACAAAATCAAGATCGGTTCATCCGCTTGAGAGCTACGATGCCACAGACAGACAGACACACACACACATCAAACTTATAACACCCCGCCGTTTTTGCGTCGGGGGTTATAACAACAGACGAAAGAAATTACTCGAAACAGCCCCACCACGTTTCACTACAGACTCGCCACACGCTCGCATTTATTCGCTTGGCTTTACTCCCCAAAAATAAAGTGTGCCAAGAGTCTGCTGAACAGTCAGCCATGAATTAATACAATCTCCGTCGGCGAGGATCGCGGGTTAATTTTTATCCGATCTCCGGCGACCCGGCGGGGAAGGTTTCAATCGTTCAACCGACCCCAGCCGGGCACAGACTATGATACGACAGATGTAAACTTAAACTATACTACTTTACTTTATGTAAACACTAGCTGCGCCCCGCGGTTTCACCCGCGTTTTCCGGAATAAAAAGTAGCCTATGTGTTAATCCCGACTGGAAGACCTTCATTCCAAATTTCATGTAAATCCGTTGAGCCGTCTCAGCGTTTAGTGATAACAAACATTTCAACTTTCAGTTTTATAATATTAGTAAGATAAGATACATCTACAAGGTTATAAGGAAACGGTTATACGAGTAACAATTAACCTCAAATCTATAAATGCACTCAAAACAGTTTATTCAAATCAGTTTTATCACTAGATAATATTCAATATATATAGATATACTAATAAATAATAAATTATTAGTAAATACTATCACCGTCGTACCTATATGAAATTGATTTAATAAAAACATCAAAATAATATTTATTTATTCACACTGTTTAATTGTACTCTTACGAAACACGTGTTCTAAATATAAAAATACTAGAATATACAACTTGAACATAGTTATCAATTTTCATGCCACCTAGAACTAACTTCACGATATAGAATTTAGGTGGCGGTGTGCGCGCGCATCGTGCCACCTAGAACTAACTTCATGATGTAGAATTTAGGTGTCGGTGTGCGCGCGCATCGTGCCACCTAGAACTAACTTCATGATGTAGAATTTAGGTGTCGGTGTGCGCGCGCATCGTAAAAAATTCACTCTCATCATTTTTCTCTATCGCGCCAAAAGAAGTATAACTTCAAAAACTTGCCGAATTATTATAAGATAAATCTGCGTCACCATGACACCAGAATTACCCTTCTGTAAGCTTAATCTGCGCATAATGTTAATGACTCCATCGACCGGCTCCTATTGTCACGGGTCATTATAAAGCTACACAATGGGATTTTTTGAGGTAAGGGCCACAGAATAGATCATAGTACCGGGTCACAATGGGCTGTTTTTCTGGGGTTGTTTGGTTGGTAATTGGACATTGTTTTAAGGGTTAATAACCGACCCGTTTCAACCCCTTGAGATAATTTTGAATTATTTGACAGGGTTCGGAAATGATCGATGTGAAGCTTGGTTCCTAACCGAGAAAAGTAAAGAAAGTAATTCAAAGGAAATAAATTGGCATTTAGTAGTACTAGATACTCGTAAATATAGGTAGATAGTTATAAATTCTTTATTGTTCACACCAGAAATTACAGGCAAAAACGGTTAATCCGATCTTCACGAAATTTTGAGGCAACTTAATTCCAAAAAAAATTTAATTCAATTAAATAAAAATTATATCAAATTAATAATTCAATTAAATTTAATTTAGTCGAAGATTTTTGTAGATAAGTTGCTCCGAGGTTCAACTCCCAGCGAACTACAAGTAAAGTTCTCTTCCACTTCCATCCGTTCGCTACAATCACAGACAAACAGAAAACCCGACCTGAGCGTTAATATTAAGTATACATCCGCGTTTTCAGGGATAAAAAGTAGCCTAAGTATTAATCCAGACCATGAACAACCTTCATTTCAAATTTCATGTAAATTCGTTCAGCCGTTTTTGCGTGAAAGAGTAACAAACATGCATACATCCAGACATCCATACATTCTTACGAACTTTCGCGTTTATAATATTAGTAGGAAGTAGGATTAACCCTCGTTTTTCATCGCCGGTCGAAAACAAGGTCAAGCCACGCTCCCCAATTTCCTCGGAAACTTGCCCAAGTAACTTGCACAGTTGCACACAATCAAGCGGGTATAACCTTATAACCGCAAGTTTCCCGTCTCCACTAACTACATCTATTCAGCTATATCTTTGTGCAAAAAAAGTTTTTCTCCAGTATTGGGGCCTTGTGTGCTTAGGATAGTCTTTGCCGCAGATGTAGAGGTGGATGATGCAAGATGGGTGAGATTGTGGGCTTTTATATTACTGGCTCTGTAACTCTGAAGGGTTCAATTCTCGAGTGTATGAATCCTACTAATATTTTAAACGCGAAAGTTGGTGAGAATATATAAATGTCTTGATCTATGGATGTACATAATGTACGTTAGTTACTCTTTCACGCTTAACGGATTTACATGAAATTTGGAACGAAGGTTGTTCATGGTCTGCATTAACACATACTCGTCGGTTACTTTTTATCCCGGAAAACACGGATTAAACCGCGGGGCGCAGCTAGTGCACAAGCATGTTAACATTATCTTCATTGATGGAGAGGTCTATGATAAAGTTGGGAGGGAATCAAATATGTACTGTTGTATTTTGATTTTTTTGAATAATAAGTGTTATTGGCGCTGCCGTTCTTATTATTGTAAATAAATAAAAAATGTATTAGAGATCACAGCAAAAAACAATTAGTAATTTAGCTTAAATTATATACATGTCAAATTATAGAGTTCATTCAAAGTAATGTTAAGTTTTGGCCGATAAGTTCTCGTTTAAATTCAAATAACGTTTTACACTCATAGACATAAAATCCAAACAATCTTTTAAAAACAAATCAAATTCAATTAAAAATAAAACTAGCCAATAACGTTTCACTCTCATTCCCCACTAGAATTCGATTTCTAAATATATTACTACCATCTACTCTAAATTTCGGGTATAATTCAATTGAATGAAATGAATTATTTCGAATCAAAGACAATGCAGAATAAATTATTATAAATTGGTGTTTGCCTGACATGTAGATCTAAATTCCTGCTATCACGTAGCACCCACGTTTAGTATGTCGCCGGTATCTCGGGTAAATTCGTCTCGCGATGAGGGCCGCTCCAAATCCGGCGGATTACGCGCAAGATGGCGGCGAGCTTACACTACTTACCGGACACAGCGGGCGCCTAGTAAACGGGGTTGTACTACTAAAATATACATATAACTACACTGGAAAAATGTCCATCAAAATTTTGTCACCGTAAAAACTAGTACCTACTGGCACCAGTTTTTAGGGTGACAGCCATATATTATGATAGTTGTCACCGCAAAAACTGGTGCTAATCATCGTAATATTTGGTGTTATCAGTATGCTCTGTATTTTAGGTGGATTCATCATTCTTGCGGAATTTAGATGGACATTTATCTCAGTGTAGTAGCTCGTGGCGAACTGAGACCTCACAGCGCCTAAATCTCCCCAACTCCACGACCGATTCTGTTCATATTTGAACTTAAAAATTGCATTAAAATGAAATATTTGTTTGCAAAATTTTATCAAGATCGGATCAACCATACTCAAGTTATCGTCGGACAAACTTACATATAATATTATACATACAAGCGCCGATTTGTTCCTCTAGTCTAGAGTCTAGATTCAGAGACCTTGCTTCATTCGGTCAAAAGTAGTTAGAAAGTTTGTTTTTGAATAAAGTCAACTTGTTATTAGCGTTTCATATACGGATCATTCCAGGACCTTCCGGCACCAACGGCCATCGGTCCTGCGCACTATGTGGCCAGCCCACTGCCACTTCAACTTGCCAATCCGCTGGGCTATGTCGGTTACTCTCGTTCGTCTACGGATCTCCTCATTTCTGATTCGGTCTCGTAGAGAAATACCGAGCATAGCCCTCTCCATGGCTCGTTGAGCGACTGCGAGCTTTTCCATCAGGCCAATAGTTAAAGACCACGTCTCTGATCCATATGCCATCACTGGCAACACACACTGATTATATACTTTTGTTTTTAGGCACTGAGGTATTTGGGACGAGAAGACGTTGCGAAGTTTCCCGAACGCTGCCCATCCGAGTTGGATTCGGCGATTGACCTCTTTCTCGAAGTTGGACCTACCTAACTGGACTGTTTGTCCTAGGTAGACGTACGAGTCTACAACTTCAAGAACCGAGCCTGCAACTGATACTGGGGTGGGCACGACATGGGCGTTAGACATAATTTTCGTCTTGTCCATGTTCATTTTAAGGCCCACCCGTTGCGAAACTCGATTGAGGTCTTCGAGCATCGTGCCGAGTTCCTCCATTGACTCTGCCATCAAGACGATATCGTCGGCAAACCGAAGGTGAGTGATGTATTCGCCGTTGATGTTGATGCCGTGTCCTTGCCATTCCAGGAGCTTGAAGGCGTCTTCCATTGTGGCTGTGAAGAGTTTTGGAGATAACACATCTCCTTGCCTCACGCCTCTTCCCAATGGAATCTCCTTCGAGGTATGCTCCCGTACTCGCACCGACATAGTAGCGTTATTATACAAACACTTCAACACTTCGATGTACCGATAGTCGATGCGGCATCGCTGAAGGGACTCAAGCACCGCCCATGTTTCGACCGAATCAAAGGCTTTCTCATAGTCCACAAACGCTAGACATAGTGGCAAATTATACTCTTCGGTCTTCTGTATAATTTGCCGAAGCGTGTAGATGTGGTCTATGGTACTGAAGCCTTTTCGGAAACCGGCTTGTTCGGGAGGCTGGAAGTCATCGAATCTGCGTTCGAGACGATTCGCGATGACCCTTGCAAACAGCTTATAAACGTGGCTCAGAAGCGTAATGGGCCTGTAGTTCTTCAATAAGGAGTTATCACCCTTCTTGAAGAACAGCACCACCTCGCCCCCGTTCCACGCTTTAGGAGATTTTCCCTCGAGCACGACGGAATTAAAGAGCTTCTGAAGGACTTTAAGTATCGGTGTACCACCCGCTTTCAGAAGCTCTGACGTGATTCCATCAGCGCCCGGGGCCTTGTTGTCCTTGAGCTGTTTCAGGGCCATCCTAATCTCGTACAGGCTGATGTCCGGGATATCCTCAGTGTAGTGTCGGGACAGCTTGGCTCTAGGGTCTTTGGCCAAGCCGTCAACAGGCTTTGCGACCGAAGTGTACAACTGTCCATAGAACCTCTCGACCTCCCCT
The DNA here is from genome assembly GCA_949125135.1 of Alcis repandata. Taxonomy (NCBI): domain Eukaryota; kingdom Metazoa; phylum Arthropoda; class Insecta; order Lepidoptera; family Geometridae; genus Alcis; species Alcis repandata. The sequence continues at coordinate 199,785 of OX421248.1, read as the reverse complement.
AGCACCTCTGCTTTTGTCGACGCTATGCTGCCATCTTCCCTCTTTAGCTTTGTCAGCTGGCTTTGCCCAATAGAGTTGTGCCTTACAAACACTTTGGAGCCCTTGTTCTGCTCTATAGTCTCTTTAATACAGTTAGTATTAAAGAGACGTATATCGTGCCGCAGGGACTTCTGAATGCGTCTATTGAGCTGCCTATATGACTCAGCGTCAGTGGTAGACTGCAGCCGTAGCGAGCGTCGTTTAGCCATGAGGTTTAGGGTGTGGTCAGATAGTTTCTGAGGTCTATCTTTACGGCGGGGTCTAAAATATTTAGCACCCACCGTGTGGACAGTTTCCACTAGCCTGTCGTTGATCTCGTCCACCGATGCAAGATTTTCCAGGCAATCAAAGCGATTTGAGAGCTCGAGTTGAAAGCTTTCGGGGTTTTGGATATGGGCGCGAGTAGGTCGGAGCGTAGACTTCATCATGCAGGACCGTTCAAGTTTAACGTTAATATTCAGAGTGCCTCTTACAATGCGGTGATCGCTACCGGTTTTCACCCTATGGATCACAGAGACATCCCTGAATATCCGTTTCTGGTTGGTCATGATGAAGTCAATCTCATTTCTCGTGGAACCGTCAGGACTCATCCAGGTCCATTTCCTGTGAGGCGGCTTCTGAAAGAAAGAGTTCATCGCAAAGAGTCCCTCTTTCTCCAGAAAGTCGGCCAGCCTCTGTCCTCTAGGGTTCCGTTGTCCATACCCAAATTGCCCCACTTTCAACTCATAATCGCTTTTCTTGCCCAGCTTTGCATTGAAGTCCCCCATAACAACCGTGAAGTGAGTCTTTGAAGTATGTATGGCCCTACTTACGTCCTCATACATAGTCTCAACTTCATCATCTGGGTGTGACGAGGTCGGCGCGTACACCTGAATGACCTTCAGCGAATACCGTTTAGATATTCTGAGTATTAGGTATACGACCCTGCTCGAAACACTATCGATGGTAATGATGTTGTTAACGAGGGACCTGTGGACGAGAAATCCGACACCACCTTGGGATAGTTGATCGCCTTCCCGGTAGAAGAGCAGATTACCGGACTTCAGGGTTATCGTGTCCTCGCCCTCTCTACGGACTTCAGACAACCCTACAATATCCCAGTGTAATCCACTCAGTTCCTCTTCCAGCTCAACTATCTTCTCGTCTGTCCTCAGAGTGCGTACGTTGTGTGCAGAGTGCAGAGTGCAGAGTGCAGGACCGATGGCCGTTGGTGCCGGAAGGTCCTGGAATGGAGACCACGTGCCGGCAAGCGCAGCGTAGGACGTCCACCCGCGAGATGGACCGACGACCTAGTTAAGGTCGCCGGAAGACGCTGGACGCAGGCCGCTTCCAACCGGTCCCGTTGGAAATCTATGGGGGAGGCCTATGTCCAGCAGTGGACGCCCTACAGGCTGGTATGATGATGATGATGATGATACGGATCAATGAACAATATTAAATATAATATTAAACGTACTCGTATGTATGTAGTTTCAAACTCTGTTCATTGTTTAAAATTTACAAACTAATAAATTGAAAATGATCTCACAACGTTTACGTGTTTTTTATACAAAACAATCTAATTACAACTAAATGAGTACATCTACATAATTATACTGATATTGTAAAGAGGAAAGATTTGTATTTTTATATGTTAGTGTGGAATAAACTCAAAAACTACTGGACCGATTTCAAAAAATCTTTCACCATTCGAATGCTACATTTTCCCTGAGTAACATAGGCTATATTTTATACCCATGCAAAGCCGGGGCAGGTCGTTAGTTTATTTATAAAACGAAATATAATATTATTGTATGATAAAAACTAAATTGATAAGAATACTGCATATCTGCGTGTCCAGTTGTCACGTTTTAATTTGTTATTTTTCTTTCAACTAGCTGCCCCGCGGTTTCACCCGCGTCTTCAGGGATAAAAAGTAGCCTGTGTTAATCCATGAACATGAACATGAACATGAACATGACCATGAACAACCTTCATTTCAAATTTCATGTAAATCCGTTCAGCCGGTTTTGCGTGAAAGAGTAACAAACATTGTTACAAACTTTCGCATTTATAATATTAGTAGGATTATACGGCTTTATAACCGATTTCTAAAAGAAAACCTAAATAACAGAAAAGGTTTCAGTAAAGTAGTAAGTACTCTAGACAAACTACTATTTTCAATACTAATAACACCCCGTATAGTACGAAGCCTCCAAAATACCTAACTATACCTTATTAAACCTAATAAAGATTATTTGAAACCGAGGCCACGAGGCCGTCTCCAGTAGTCCATAGACTCATGGAATCTCTTACAAGGATCTATTCAAGTCTGAATCTTCTTCAAAAGACTCCAAAATGAGGAAGATATAAATTCGACAACAAAGGAGAAGGTTGATCGATTCTACTGTATTTTCAGTATAATTATGTATTAGCTCCGATTGTAGGCACCTATTTTATTATACAGCCGGCTAAAGCTAAAAATCTCGCGGTTTCTCCCGCTATCCTGGTCCTGCTTTCTGAAAAAGATCGCTCTTATCGATAAGGCCGCCAGTTGTAGCAATAGTTTTAGATGCTATGATCGTTTTGTCTGTAATTTCTGCAGTAAAGAAAAAATAGTTTATCTATCTATCCCAAAGGAATCCATAACTTTCCTGGATATAAAATAGTCTATGTTTTAAATGCGGGGTATAAGCTATACCAGACTTCATTCAACATCGTTGAGCTAATTTATGTGTTAAATAAGAAGTAACAAACACACATACATACATACACACCCTTCTTGTCACAAGCTTTCACTTCACAAACTAACATTTAAAATATTATTGTGGAAGTTTTCCAAATAGGAAACGAAATGTAAGTAACAAAAATAAACTTTACCTTCACGATTTACCAGTACCTACACGATACTACAGACTAAAGCGATTAGAGACGGTCACTTTTATTTCAGAATAATTATTTTTACAAAAAACAAAAAAACAAAAACCGACTTCAAAAGACCGACTATTGAGTTATTCATCTATTTGTCGCGCACATACTAAATGCCAATTTAAGACTTATATGGTTTTCTCATGAATACCATTATCAGAACTGGACTAAATTGAAATGGGACCAAATAGGAAGCGTCAGCTTTCTAATAAAAAAAGAATCATCAAAATCGATTCACCCAGTCAAAAGTTATGAGGTAACAAACATAAAAAAAATAAAAAAAAAACATACCTACAGTCGAATTGATAACCTCCTCCTTTTTTGAAGTCGGTTAAAAATACTTAGTCACCTACAAAGATCGTCCTCGATAGGTATTCCCAAAGCCTGAACTATTTTCTAAACCTACCCTCCAACAGATACGTTTATAAAGTTTCCTCCACGGCGCACATGTGTACTCACACACGCGTGGTACGTGTGGCGTGGCGTGGTGTGTGGTTTCATCAGTTACGGCCGGGGTGGACACGACTTCGGTAGGGTTGCCACAACTAAGATTTTCTTTTGATGAACTTCCTCAGCTGCATAGTTCGTTTAAAATACTTTGAAAACTGATCTACAAATTTAAATCGGCAGTAAAATAAACTCTTTATGTAAGCAATACACTGGTTTTATATTTATTCTCAGCTGCTTTTTTAATTTTGTTTTTCTGTAAACGCATCCCGTTTATAGGATAAGATAAAAATATGAATCATTATAATCTGGTCCCAACTCTTCGCGGGAACTCAAACAAATACACCGTTTTAATTTATTACTTTGTTCCGTTGTCCTACCTGGGATGTAAAGCGATGAACCCGACACATTGCGACGCGATACGATGCGATACAATTTGTGCAATCAAACTGAATCGAGCATACCGTACAATCTATGAAACAGCTTTGTCATAAATAAATTTAATTAAGAATAATTAATTAAGAAGACGGCACTACAAAGAACTACATTTTATAAATTAAAACGAGAACCTTACTCTGAGACTGACGAGATTATCTCACCTTATAATTCTTATTAGAAATGGCATCAAAGTCTGAGTGACCGAGCGAATCTCGAGTACGCACATCTACGCAGAAATACGCAGTTCCTAGTCAAAAACACGTCCCTACAAACGCGGTGACAAAAACAACGTAAAAACGAGCCAGTGTTTTCAGTCTTACATTTTGATAATTTCACTCTTCATCGCATCGTATCGCATCGCTTCACTCCACTCCTCGCTCGCTCGTGTCGTAGGACACCGCGTAAAACTTTTAATCCCTGCTAACCCTAGCGCGGGCAGCCGGGGGGACGTCTCAACTTTTTGCTGGAGTTGTATAAATCATCCGCCAGATATCAAGTTCTGAGAACGGTTGAAAAACTCGAGCTATACGTATACAGTATATTGTAGACGGTAGGTACGAGTAGGTATGGTGCTATGGTGGGATAACGTTTTGAGGAAAATTTAGTGGACAGACTGACGCGAGGGCTCGACTTTTTTTTTAGTCAACGATGGAGCACGCTTGCCTAAAAGAAACCGATCTTAGAGTACCGGACCAAATTGGCGATTGTACGTTTGTAAGTGTGTTTGTTTGACAAATCTTGAATACTGCTTGATTCGTTGATTCTAAAATAAAAAATTACGTGTAGACATCACCTCGCGGTTTTGTTCGTTACTTTTGAGTGAGTTTATTCTGGAAACACAAGCGTTAGACTTCTTATTCTACATCTACATCCTCTAAATATCTAAACCCAATCAATTATCAAGAAGATAGATAGATAAACTCTTTATTGTTCACACCATAAAATACAAACAAAAGGAAGAAAAACGAAGAAAAAGAAGAAAGCGAAGAAGTTAAGCGGAAATAAGCACACGTACCTTAAAACAACCTCCGCATTTAGAGTACCAAAACATAGCTACCATCATATTTTATTAGTCTGATTTTGAAACCGTTCCCTCTCCTTAATCTCCTTAAGCCGAAATGTTTCGTTTCGAGTGAGCCTCGTAATGCACTTCCCCGAGTTACTCCAATTATCGTCTAATCAGTCGAGTGCAGGAGATCATTTCACTGCGATCGACCCCGACTGTCCGCTGATCATTAAGAGATAGATCTGGCGATGGGTTGCCAAACTTGCCGACCACTTACACCATACGAGTCACACTGTTACTCGTCGGCTGGTAGTATAAATAAATTAAAATCAAATCATTTATTGGCCTTATGTTACTAGGCAAGTCAATATAACAGTAATCATTAAAAACTTACAAGTAAATAATAAACTGTAAAAAAAAAGTATATAGAAAAAAATATACATGGTAAGAAAATAGAAAGTATAAAGTTATATGAAACGTGCTAAATTGCTAATACAACAATATCACTCAATCAGCTGCGCCTCGCGGTTTCACCTGCCCGCTGATAATGAAATGTAGCATTGAAAAGTGACGTTAATCCCTAAGCTATCTGTATTCCAAATCTTATCAAAATAAGTAGTTTAAGGATATATTACGTGGCTACAAATATTCACACACTTTTGCATTTACCTATAATAATAGTAGAAAGTAGAATAATTCTAGCTCAATCCATCACTCGCGCATTTACTAGGTAACAATCTTCTATCCAGTGTGCCGAGCACCACTTTGACGTAAAAAGAGGTACTTAGCAGGTGTCCGATAGAAAGGTGTACGCCATTGACGCCTGTCAGGGGCGATTCTGACAGGCGTAAATGGCACACAGTACCTCATTCTCAGCTAGTATGACCACCATTTTCTACAAGTTTACTACCATACCATGCACTATACTATAGTAAAGCTCGGCGGTATGACCCTAAATGTTCAAATCACGTCCAACTCACACGATTCATTATGACCGTGGCGTATCTGTAAACTGGGGAATATCGCTGACCAGGGGGCCTACCACAAACTCTGAAACATTGCTATTGCTGCCTCTCTTATTATTTCTACAGTAGAGAGCAAGAGCTATGTCAAGTGAGACTTGGTTTGCCATAGACAGACAAGATTATTTTCCAAAAAACCATAAACTGTAAAAATGTTATTTGTTGTATACAAATCTTGTAATAATTAGAGGCCGTTTTTACATTTACGGTCTCTTACTTATAAACTCGAACCTTGTGAAATTAATGTGTAAAATTCTCTGTCGTTATTTGCATTGGACATTTCACGTCAGCGAGAAATTGTCAGAGCATTTTGAACAGATTCAGATTTATTAAGTGATTAAGTTTAACCAGAGCTTATAAGTATTAAGGCCCTTAATCTTGGGCTATTGCTTTGCGCAAGCGAAGAGAGGGTCGTCTAGAGATAATAGTAGCCCCCCGCTATAAACCGTTTGTAGAGCGGCCATAGAGTGGCACTAATTGGACTATGGTAATGTGATTGGCTCCTGAATTATAACTTGAGTCGTATTGGGGACATTTGGGGACATTTGGGGACATTCGGGAAGATTCGGGGACATTAGGGGACTTGGGGAGATTTGGCGGGGTTTTTTGGGGAAAATGCTTTTTCGATGTTATTGTTTTATTTTGGTAATCAGAGTAAAGTGAGCGTTGTTGTGTTTATTTGGGTGGATTTGGTAAATGGTTTAAATAGACTAAAGTGCTTCAGTAAATGGACCTAGAATACTTTGACTGTAAAATGCAACGCCAGCACGGTTTTAAGGATTTTTGTAAGTGAGCAATTTGCTAATGGTTCAAATGTTATTATTTACCTAATCTAATTAATATAACAAACCACCAACACTGAAACGGCTGAACCGATTTTCATCAAACATAGCTGAGAGCACTCCCGACTAATTCACCTTTCAAACAAAAAAAAACGATACTGGTTCATCCTTTCGTGAGCTACGATGCCACAAATAGACACAAACACAGACACGTCAAACTTATAAACCTCGTCGTTTTTGCGTCGGGTTTAAAAATAGAATTTGTACTTACAAATTATAATGAACTTGACGATGGTTTTGGGAGTGAAAAATTTAATTAATAACTTAGGTCTTATTTCAAGAATATCGCATTTTCCAAGTTTTTCGAGCAAACCTCATTTGCCCAGGTAATACTTGTTATACAGGGTTATTCATAAAGAGTATGCTAAGCCGAAATGGGCTCATAGTACTCATCATTATGAACAACTTTTACTATGGGACCAACTCGAAATTCGCGAAAAAAAATCAGCTGTTCCATACATTTTGTTGAGTGTCATTGACATTTTCCTATGGAACAGCTGTTTTTTTTTTTCGCGAATTTCGAGTTGGTCCCATAGTAAAAGTTGTTCATAATGATGAGTACTATGAGCCCTCTTCGGCTTGGCATACTCTTTATGAATAACCCTATATAATAATTGACTAAAACCTGATTGAAAATAATAAAATACCATTTATTGAACCACTTTGGGTCGCTGCTCCAGAGGAGTAAGTTAGTATTTAGTATGAAAGTATGCGCTTAGAATATTAAACAAATCACTGATTCATTGATTTACTCGTGTCAGTTGTGTAAACAAAGAAAAAACTAGCAGAGCTCACGCCCGCCGCCGCCGCCGCGCGCCGCCTGCTGCCGCGTCGCGCCTCGTCGCGTCGCATCCTATCGAAACTTCTCGAACGATATCCAGACGTCTCCAGGGGCCCTATTCTGGCGAGTGAGATATTATCTCCGGCACCGTCTCTCTCATTAGGAACATCATGACTGTGAGAGTGACCGAGACACTCTCGAGCGCCCAAGAATCGGCCCTTGCTCGCCTCGCTGCAAGTTCCTTTGTCTGATTTTGTGAGCAAAATACACTTGTTCTGTCAAATTTTGTTTAAGAAACGGAACAAGAGAGTTGACACGTTATTTTGCAGACATTTTCAATACACTGAAAATTTTTCTAGATACTAGTAGACAAAAGAAATCTGTCTGTCCCTTCATTATCACATCACACTAAAAGTACTAAACGGATTTTTATGAAATTTGGTATTGTAATAATCCACATTACTGATAAACTATAGGACCATTTTTATTTCAGAAAAATAACGTATGCTGTAGGATAGTGGGTAAATCCGTAAGCCAAAGCTTTTTCAACGCGCTTTTATTAGTTTCATCTGTTATGTTTGTAACGGACCCTTTTGGACTCGATTTTGCCCTACTTTGAACGATCAGATTGAAGTCGAACTTTGTAACCTGTCAAAGACCGATGACAATGCGTGTTTTTAGTTTTTTTAACTATTGAATTTTTTACAATAATTAATAATTAATTAGGATGTAAAATACACATTTGAATCGACAATAAGCGACATCCAAGAAGAGTTTACCATCAAGCAGTTGGTTTGCTTCTTCAGACTGTTCAAAAAATTCCTTTTATTAATATTTCCCCTTGTACCGGGTGTAAATTATCTTCACATGTGTGACATACGGACGAATACCGGTGCGTTCGGTTTGAGATCGAAAATAGTTAAAAACGTCATTTTTGATTCGTTCGCATGACATACGAACGTATACACATTCAAACAATTGTGTTGGCAAGTGACGTGTTTTACTGTTTTGGATCCCAAACCGAACACACCTTACGACGAAACTCTGTTGTAGGTACCTACATAGAACCCTAAAAACACGCGAAAACCAGAAATCGCAATTAAAATCGGGCGGTTTCGGTTTAAAAGAGCCACATCCGGCGACAGCTCATTAGTTTCAGCGTCAAAGAACAGAATGCAACGCCAACTATAAAGAAACAAACTCATCTGCACTTGAATGAGGGAGCCACCATCGCGTGCTCTTAACAAAACTGAACCTGCTTTCGGGAAATGTTAGTTTCTTTTTTCAGCCACTTGCATAGTTAAGGTTTGCTTTGCCGACGCTTTCTTTCCCTATACGTGTGACCTAAATTCTAAATGAATTTGCGCTGACTCGGGCCACATACAACACACATGCTGCAGTAACGTAACTCCCTACTTTAGCTCTCCATTGATTACCTTCTACAGATTCCGCACTCACGCATAGGCCGAGTAGCTAGCTCTGGTATCAGAGTTTTAGGCTGCCTCAAACTTCTGACATGACTTTAATTGTTGTATTTTATCAAGATAATTGAAGGTACACTTACCTACATACATCGATGGGTCCAAAATAATATTACCTTTTTTTATCCTATAAAAAGCTTGCGTTTGACCGCCATCTACTCCAATCCAAATTGAATAAAATTTATTTATCTATATTGTAATAATAACCAATGAAGACGCTTTGTGGCAGTCTTAGCAAACCCTGCTTTCATCACATTGTTGTATGCCGGAAAAATAACTTCAGATACGGTCTCTATATTGGGTAATCTTGTTCTCGTATTATCACTCAGTATATTAAGGCGGTAAGGCAGTTTATATACTACCAATTAATGTAGTTCCACTTAGTTTTAGTTTTTTAAACCCCCGAAGCCAGAAGACTAGGTAAGTGTTATAAGTTTCTTCGATAATATGTGTGTGTGTCTGTCTATGCTCTTATGCGGGTGAACAAATTTGATAGCGAGATTTTTTTAAAGTACGTTTTCACCGGTGGTTCTCTTAAATGTTGTATCAAAATCGGTACAGCCCTTTCAACGTAGGGGGTTTTTAAACATTTTAATTTAATCAAGTCTTTTATTTTGTTGAGTGAAAAATAAAGCTATGAAGGATGGTTGGTCCCCAACGAGTCACACCAAACGAGTCACACTGTTACTCGTCGAGAATTATTTTTACCAATCTGTTACAGTTTTACACTATATCATTTTAATAATCTTACATTTTGATAAACATATTTTTTACACTGTTACCTACATAAAGGAAACTTTTTTTAATATCGTTCCCGACGAGTAACACAGATATGTTAGATCAGTGTAACAGATTCTAATATTGTAGTATTATTTAGTGTAAGTTGCGGTACTGTACTGTTTCCACTGCGTCTCAGCAGCACGTGGCTAGGTGGCTGCATGCTTCATTAGCTGTCAAGACCCCGTTTGATGTCTTTATTACTTACGTTGTTGGACCCACTGAGCTCAGATAACCCTAAAGAGAAAGATGGAGCTGCGTTAGATTGGGGTGAAGAAAACACTGAGAAAAATGGCCATCTAAATTCTGCTAACAGAACTATGAATGCACTTAAAGTATGGAGCATACTGATATTATCAAAAAGTAAGATGGCGGTGAGGAAACCTGCATACGTCCGGAGAAGGAATTCAAAGGCGTATGTGAATCCACCAACCCGCACTTGGCCAGCGTGGTGGAAAACGGCCAGATCACCCTTCGAGGGTAGACCTGTATCCCAGCAGTGGGAGCATTAAAGGTTGCATTTGGAAGATGGTGCTAAACTGGTGCTAATCATCTAATCATTAGGGAGGATCACTCAGCCTACCTGCTACTGACATACTCTCGTCTACTCAGCGCAGCGTTACGAAGACGAAATTGCTTCTAGCAATTTTTTTCAATTTATCTAAACCGAGAATCTAAATGAAATTATGAAATCAATTACGAATTTGCTTCAAAAGAATTTGCGAACCAAGAAGAAACGAACCTCAGATTTTAGATAGAAGCACTGGATAAATAATAGTAAAGTAGGCAAACTCGTATTTTCCGCGTATGCAGAGCGATGTGACGTCACGTCCGTGCATTCGCGCGTGATTCATGGCTTCCGGTTCCGGCGGTGTGCTTTGTGTCGCACCGCTTTGTTTCAGCCTTGTGGCATAATGAGAATATGCTGCCACACTATGGAACTCAATTGCAAATACCACTCGCGGTCACCGATCCGAAGGCCGAACAGGAGTTTTATTGTCTAACTATCGGGTGATCATAATTTGTTTCGTTTTGATACTTAAATTGGAGTCCGAAAACGAAGCCGATTTCGATAATCATGTAGTTAGATAATAAGGCCGCGGTCGCCGGCGCCTTTGCTACGGATACTGATTGAAATTGCCTAATGTTCTCAAGGTTTTCATGGCCACGCCATTTATAAAGCACGCTTAAACTTAGTCATTGTTTAATATGCTCTAACAACTTCTTGCTGACGTGAAATATCACGTGCGAAAACAAGAGAGACATTTACAATGTTTTTTAATGACCTGTTTGGCTCAGTGATAGTATATCCGCCTTATAAGTCAGAGGTCCCGGGTTCGATTCCCGGCCGGTAAATATTTAAATAATGAATTTAAATATCTGTTCTGGGTCTTGGTGTTAGTTGTCCTTGTCTTTGTGGTCCATGGCATCCGACACAGGGTGTCCTAGGGGGGGCTATGAGTGTGACGTTTATTTATTTCTCCAAACTAGGCAAGTAATCCTATTTCAATCCGTTATCAAGATGTTCAATATCACAGTGAGTAGACAGAGATAAATATATACAGGGTGTGGCGTGAAGAGTGGATAATCCTTTACGGCTGGGAGACATCAGGACTGTTCGGAAAATGACAATTTGTGTTCAGTAAAAGAGTCACGGTTTTCGAGTTAAAATTGGACATATTGAAAATTTGAGGAAAATTAGACTTCAAAATATGTCCAATAACTCGAAACCCGTGACACTTCGAAGAATCCAAAATTCTGGGTGGCACAGACCTGTTATGGGCAAACGTGACGTTTAACATCAGGCGAGCGATTTTCTCGTCTCATCTCTCAATATTATAAAAAAAACACTTTAACTGAATACAAACTGTCATTTTCCGAACAGTCGTAATGTCCCCCAGCCGTAAGTAAAAGATTATCCACGCTACGCCACACCATGTATCGATAGTACTCGAGAAGGCAATACTCGAGTCGTCGGCGGAGGCGGCGCGCGGCGCGCGGCGCGCGGCGATCATCCACAAAGCGTATTTTCGATATTGGATCTCAGGCGAGGCGTGAGCGAGCGATTGAAACAAATATCACTGTTTGCGACAAATGCTGGGCTGTACGGAAAGGGTATAATAAGAGTTGATATAGAGCTTTACGTGATCGGTTTTCGATCTTATCGTTTTTATCAGACGAGTTGGTGTCACAAACGTAGAACGACTTTGTTAAAAAAAATTGGAAAGATCTTAGGTATAGCACTAATTTATGAAACTGTCTGCTAAGAAATTAACCCCAAAATTGCGATAAAAAAGGGATATCTTAGTAAAAGTTTGATCCTCAACGTAATATTTTTTCGAGATTTTTAAAAAGTAGTCGTTTCAATGAATATATGGATAACTAGCTGCGCCCCGCGGTTTCACCCGCGTTTTCCGGGATAAAAAGTAGCCTATGTGTTAATCCAGACCATGAACAACCTTCATTCCACATTTTATGTAAATCCGTTCTGCCGTTTTTGCGAAGGAGTAACAAACATACATCCATACATTCTTACAAACATTCGCGTTTATAATGCTTAGTGTAGGAAATAAAGGGTGTGTGTGTGTGTGTGTGTGTGTGTGTGTGTGTTGGTGTGTGGGTGTGTGTGGGTGGTGTAGTGTGGGTAATTAAGTTAAAAATTTGGGTTGGTGTGGTGTAGGGGCACCCGACTTCCGCTTACGCAGCGCTTTAGGCGAGACAAGCCAGTTACTCCGCGCTCGCCACTCCAAACGGTAGTTTTAGTGGTTGGTTTGTCCCGATATAAAATAAGTTTTATTGATTTTTTAATAGTATGAGAGAACTTTAAATGTGACGTTTTATTTACTATACCCCGGTAAGAGGAGTCGTTCGAGGTACAATAAGACTTCGACACTTAGTAGGAAGGATAGTACGAGTAGGATGCCCCTTTAGCCCACCATTTCTTTTCCGAGCAACCCTATGTAGTGTACTTTTACACTTGTGCCAGCTTCTCTCCGTCGGAAAACATTTTTTTCTGATGAAAATTATCCTTTGTGCAAGCTGCCTCCACGCCACCGCGCACCGCGCACCGCTGTAATCAGTTCATACGTTGTTCTCTCGACATAAAAGTGGAACAAACCAACAAACATTATATTTTCATTTACACAAGAACATTATTTTCACAAAACAAAAAACAAAAACCGACTTCAAAAGACCGACTATTGAGTTATTCATCTATTTGTCGCGCACGTACTTAATGCAAATTTAAGACTTTTATGGTTTTCTCATGGATACCATTATCAGAACTGGACTAAATTGAAATGGACCAAATGGGAAGCGTCAGAGCTCTCTAATAAAAAAAGAATCATCAAAATCGATTCACCCAGTCAAAAGTTATGAGGTAACAAACATTAAAAAAAAAAATTATAATAAAAAAACATACAGACGAATTGATAGCCTCCTCCTTTTTTGAAGTCGGTTAAAAACGGTGAAAATGTTTTCGAGAAATATGTGTATTCATTTTATTTCAGATTTTGTTCTGAGATTCTCCGAAGAGACAAAAGAGTCGCGCTTATCTCTCGAATAAATTCTACAATAGCTAAATTTAAGATTCCATTGTTGAACAATGTATTGTTGAGGTCGCAACATATAAAACATGAATATATTTCATTGCACATCAAAAAACACATCTTGACATTCTATTTTGGTATGTAAAATACTGCTTCTATGTACCTACTTCGCAACATGTACTTTAGATATACTCGTATTGTAGATAAGAACAGTTGTGAAGATATAAGCTCACGAGATTATGTGGTCGCTCCAATCAATCAACTTGTTATTTGTAGTAATATTGAACGGTAATTTATGTGTCAATAAATTGTAGAGGTAAAGGCAAGAACTCAATAGAAGCTGAAACCTTTTGAAATAGCTTATTGTTTAAATGACTGTTTTCAAATGTATTTCTAGTGTATTTCCGTCTTAAAAAAAACGCGAAAGCGGAAAAGAATACACGGAAGGCGGAAATACATTTAAAAACAGTTATTTGAATGTGAACTTCTGCGAAGTAACACCTGATTCAATAAATTAGCTTATCGTTTAAATTGTACAAGTCTAATTTGACCATTATTTTTGATGTGCAGCTAAATATTTTCTCACTAGCAAAGATATCGAACTTAAATTAAAGAAAATAGAAACGTACGGCAAGAATAGTTTACAAGAATAGTTTTCCTATATTCTTGTTTAGTTTCCGGGCGACCCTCGTTTTATTTCTTCAGTATTCGATACAGAACTGATATTTTAGAAGTTTGTTGCTAGGAACTGTGACCTTGATTTGTTTGTAGCTTACAAAGAAAATACTGTCCTTTGGAATATTTCCTTTTCTTTTGTAGTTAAATGTTTGTACAAGGAAGTGGTATTTTTGCCTGTTTAGTTGATTTACAGCTAGAAATTATTGGTAAACTTTGCTACATTTTGCTTTAATTTGAGTTGTTGGTTGCTTTTAAAGTTGTTCTGAATTACTAAAATATAATTGTAGACTTTTCTAATAAATTGTCCATGTTCAGCTTGTTTCGTGAAACTTTCCAAATATATGAGCTGTAGTAAAACGCTGCATTGTCGACATTTCTGGAGACAAAGTATATTTACGAGCGACTCCGCTCATTTTGTAGAAAGTTCCAGAGTTCCGGAGCTTCGATTCCACGCATCGGCGACTCCTTACGCACTCTTAGTGAAATTAATTTTATTAAATAACTCACTCGCAAGCTAAATTCGTCCTTATTACCAGAGATGTAGAGCTTCTTTTGTTTAGAATAATATTGTATTGAAATTCACAACAAAGTACTCGGACCTAATGTCTCGGAGGATGAAATAAAAAGTCTATTAATTTTTTATATCGTTTATTTTCCGGTATACGAGTTTCCATAAACACATTGCGATGGATATATGGATTCTGTACATTTAATATCAAAGTAAACAATAGAATGTATATCATTAATGTAAATATATATTCTATTTTAAATAATTATATTGGCACCTTAACGCGATACTAGATCAAGAATGGACGCTAAGAAAACTCGGGTGAGGTCGAGACGTCGTCGGTCGCGGCCTCGGCTTCGGCTTCGGCCTTTACTTATGAGACGCTCGACCGCTCGAGTCCCACTTCAATGGGTTAAGGAAATAAATTCGGAAGCAATTCCGATGTAGTATCGAGATAGGTCGCGGCGTTGTCCGGAAGCGCCGGCCGCGACCAACATGTCGTCCATATAAACCAGAATAGAGGTGCGGGGGCCGCGGCGCACTACACATCTAAATTGGGAAAAAATGTGCAAAAGGATCATTTCCAATCTAAAACATGCGTATAACAACTCGTTTTCTTTATGTATCTATAAAGAAAGTGATGATGAGGATTTAATAATACTTGCAAATACGATCTGAAGGGATCCAGCAGGAAGGACGATAGAGGAAAACTGTCAGGAGAAGAGAGAGGGGTCTACGTAGCTCCTTATCTATCTAAAATTCCGCAATGGACGGATCGACCACGATTCCAGGTACAACAAAACTCTGTTCACATTAAAACATTCAATTGACGAATTCAGACACGGTACAAAAATACATCTCACTACTACCTAACTAAACTAAGTGATTAAATTCTTCGACGATATAATTAACATTTCCGAATCCCGGCCCGCGACGCGCCCGCGCCTCGTGTGATATCACAATTCTTAACAACAATTACTGTATTGCTACATACTGGGATATTTAATACGCACTAGAACATGTTTTAAACAATCATAAAACACATTTACATGCACACATAATATGTCTAAAAACACATTTTTACTGCCACTTGTCCATGGATTCAACAATATAACAAAAAATGGCGTCTTACGTCCGTGGATACTTTAGTATGCAGGCCCCGTGGTCCAAGTTTTTAGTAGGTACATAGTGGCATTTGGTTCGGAACTGATTTTTTTAAGAGCGTTAGTTATAAAACACGAACCGATATAAATATCAGTATTTGTAAAACCAGCGTAAGGTACGTTCAGGGTTCATTCACAAAATAACTGGCACATTTATGTATAACATGTTTGAGTTGCACTACAATTGCCATATATTATATTATTTATAAACTATTGGTAATTAAAAGAAGTTCCAAACATCGCTTGACAAAACTCGGCAAAAGGTTGGAGCAAGTTCAGATAATTATGTTCTAGAGCGTAGTATCCTCATAAATGGAGTTACACAATGAGAGCGAATGAAAGACAAACTTAATCTAATACAAAACTAACCACCGATAACATCAACATTGAAACATTCAATAGAACTCCACACTTACGAACTACGAGATTGTTGCAAAAATTGTGGTAGCAAACATTTGTCTCATACAAAAATGTTCCCGGACTAAACGGGCGTCTAAAATTGACATCGAATTTACACGACTTCGTTTAAGCTATGATACATTATGTTTTATTCGAGAATTATCGACATCTATATAAAATATATTGGATATTACGCTAGCGAGTTGATTAATTTGGGGTAATTCATACAGTTCACTTGCGAGGCAATTATTATTGTATTTGGAATTTAAGTCATGCTCAAACTTTTACTGATCTTTGACCGTTTTACTTTTACTTTCTATAAAGCAATGACTTGTTTTTTAAATCGAATTCGCATTACTTTCAAGTGAACCATGTGAACTCCCCCAATAGATTGCTTAACACTAGCACTGACATTCCCATAAATCCTAAATTTATCATCTTTGGTGTTTACATTGCACTAATTTTCATATCCCATAAATATACATTATATAAACAAAACTTTAAATCCATGATTCAATATAAGAAACTCTATTATTTCAATAATATCAACAATTTGGCACATTAGCTTCCTGTTTCTAAATTACGATAAAATAAGGAAATGTATATAAGAGGAAGAGAAGAACTAAATAAGGGTAGAAGAAAGTTTAGGCCTTAATTTAAACAGCTCGCTGCAACCAGATAGTTCAAAAATAATATAAAGATTCTGTTAATTGCGAAACATAGCCTCTAAGAGGACAACAAAAACAAAGAGTTTACTATGAAGCTATCTTTTAAAATGAACCTTGAAAACGCAATATATTAATGGAAGAAAAATTAGAAATTAAAAACACATAACTCCCAAAGGATCAACGCAAATATAATTTAGAAATGTGTTTAGAAGTAAATGAAATATTAGATGCGCTATCAAGTCGCAGCGAAGAAGTTGTGATAGGAGGTAAGAATGAGAATACACTAGAGTAGGTAACAAATGATTACAGTGATACAATAGACACTACAGAGACTAGAGTAAGAGATTCGTATCGTACGTAGTAACTAGTATAGAACGGAGAGTACGTATCCGCTTTGGACGTTTCGATAAGTTCTTTTCATCACATTTGTTGATAGACCGAGTAAATCTCTAAAAACTGCACAAATCAAATAACTACACATAATAGTTAAAGATAGATACTAACTATCTACTATTCGTTGTATTTTTATGAAAATATGTTACTGAGCCGTTAAAAAACCTTAACAAAATTAAAGTGAAATATAACATTGATGATAATGATAACGCTTGGTCCTTTGCAGAAAAAAGAAGAATAAATCTGACAAAGTTTAAAAACCGTGTGGCATATTTTTTTTAAGTTCCTTGACTTTCCTGACAGGGAAACCCAGTAGAACATTAAAGCTGCGAGTGGAAAACGTTATTTATTGATTTTTAGAGATTAACCCGATCCGACTGTAACTTGAGCACCTCACACACGCACACTCAGTAGGTACATACGCGAGGCGAGGCACAGGAGCAGCGCGTGCGTCGCGGGCGGTGACGTCACGGCGCCGTTGAAGGGGGCGCGGACGGTGTGGCGCGCGGGCGCGGGGGAGGGGTGCGGCGCGCGCGGGGGGAACACCGCCACCGCGCCGCCGCCGGGGGCTGCTGCCACGCACCACACCTGCACCAAACAAGATCGTATATCCCACCCGCTGTTACTACATGCTAGGATACCAGGTCAACCCTCGAAGGGTGATTAGACCATATTCTAACACGCTGGTCAAGTGCGGGTTGCTGGATTCATATACGCTACTTAATTTCCTCTCTGGACGTATTTAGGTTTCCTAACGATGTTTTCCTTCGTTAAAAAGCCAGTGGGCCGCAGAATCTAGTAAACTTAACCCTTAACTTTACTCTCTTCTATTATCGTATAACCGAGAGTACAAAAAAGGACATCGATTGTAAATATGGTTGATAAACCAAAAACCCGTACGAGACACTTTTATTGTGCGAACCGCTAGAGTGTGGAATTCTCTGCCCGACTGGATATTTTCCGATGGGTATAGGTAATTTTAACATACAAGTCGAGAGTGCATCGGTTTCTTCTAGGTAAGCATGCTGCATCGTAGACTGCGTCATTACTTGCCATCAGGCTAGATGGCACAAAAACGCTGGCCCTAAGAAAAGAAACCCAAAGAAGCCCAAAGAAACTAGTTGGAGAGGCACCCTAAGAAGAAGACCATTTATGGTGTCTGGGTAGTGGAGTGGTTACCTCGTCGGGGTCCTGCACATGCAGCACGGCGCGCCAGCAGTGCTGCGCCAGGTCCGGCGTGAGCGCGGCCGGCGCCGCCTCGCGCCCGCCGCGCAGCCACACCACGCGCACGCCGCGCCCGCACGCGCCGCACTCCAGCCGCCATCTACATACACGTGCACATTCACTGTAGAATCTCACGGTGGCATACCACAAGGATGACGTCCTCTGCTAGCAGCTCAGAGACCGGTGTCAGTGGGCTAGAGTCTCACTCCATTATTTCAAGGAATTGGAGCTGCTTGGTTGACCGCTGGCAATAACATTTCAAAAATGTCGAACATCATGGGAAGTGAACCTATCAGAGATGCAGGCTTATAGTTTGCTACACACCTTTTTTGAAATTAAGGCCCAGTGCCTACTCCTTCTTTTTCTCATATCTTATACCACTTATTTACTATACGTCCCGAGCCCAAACGTCTGATATCATGAGAAGAGACACATCCTACTGGTATCTAGTCCGAGATCCAGAATTATGGTTTGTTACACATGCATTCCATATTCAAGCCAAGTGCCTCTTACACTTCTCTTTCTCTTATCTTACAGCCCCTAGCAACACACTGACCCGCCGTGCGCCGGCTGCGCAGAGAGCGCGGCCGCCGTGGCCCCGCCCGCCACGCGCAGAGTCACCCGCTTGAGCTCGCGCAGCCGCGCCGCGTCCCGCCCGGCGCCGCGCGCGCCCACGCACCGGTACTCGCCGCCTTCCTCATACACTGCGTCTTTTATACCTACGAGGCAATCAGCGGCATCAATACAGAAGTCTGATAGTCATGCCACTGATAGTACTACAACGTTGAGTTCTTAAAAAGAGCTGTTAAAAGAGTGTTCTAAGGTCAGCAACGAATCCGAAACGTGACGTATTACAGGTATCCACACGCGACAGTGATCGCTTGCCATCAGGCGGCCTCTTTGCTGGCTTCCTATCTATTGCATAAAAAAATTGATAGCGAAAAATCAGGCACGGTGTGAGTAAGCAACGGCTTTACTGAAGATCAAACTTGTTTCAATTAAGTAGTCTATCAGAGTGTGTATATGTATGTGGGTATGAGTGGTTGTAACACTCACCGAGCACGCCATGCGCGTGGTGCGAGCCGGCCGGCGCCCACGACTCGCTGGAGTTGCCCACCACGCGCCGCCACCAGCAGCCCACGCTACCTGCACATCACACTTACTACCGTCAAACAAAGCAACACAAAGATATTTAAAAAAATGACAATTTAGAATGATAAGAAAGAAAATTAGGAAGGCTTTACTTAACTTAGCATACAAACTAATTTTGTAGGAGCTTCAAATTATCAATTTATTTCTAGTGGCATTAGTTCCAGACAAAATGATGGCTTCAAAATTTTTGCATTCAACAACCCGGACGTCCAGCCGAGCACAGTACAGAATATATCGAGAAAAACCAGACAAGGAAAGGCAAAACAAAAGTCCCGCTGCGCCGACCCGAGCCGAAGCTGCCTGTTTAAATATTAACGCATGTGGTGAAGGGTCTCGCCTCCATCACGCTAATCTGTTAAGTGTAAAACCGCAGATTCTTGTCGGCACCCAAATCCTTTAGAACATTTTCTCGTAATAATTAAAATGCCGCTTAAATTCGGTCCGGCTGTGTGGTGAGAACCTCTGTCTTTTATTTGCTTTAGCATCATAATTGCAAGTCTTTAAATGCACACACAGACAATTTTTAGGGTTCCGTACCAAAATGGTAAAAAGGAACCCTCATAGTGGTTGTCCGTATTGACGACATATCACGCAAGGTCACTGACATGTTCGATTATCTAATAATACAAAGTCGACTTACAATTACAAGTCAGCGTTTTGATGTAATTTTGGGTACATAAAATCCTAAACTTACCTCTCTTTTAAAATGTCTAGAATCATCACATACTACATTATTGAAACATTACCAGTTTTACCTTTCGGGCAGTGTAGCTGCACATTCCCTCCGACTGGAACGTCGACCTTCTGGTGCTCGGGCTCCTCCTCCTCTTCAGCGGTGGTGCCCTCCGTCGCGGGCTCGGTCTGTTCTTCCTCCGCTGAGGAGCAGATACCCGTCAATATTGACGACCCCAAAAGTCTTTTAGCTGTTTATTGAGAACATAGATCAGAAGCCGATGAGACGATGATATCAGATCCGTTGGATGTCAAGATAGGCCCGAGACAAAGAACAGTGACGAGAGAGGATGCCTATAGGCCTATACCCAGAGCAGTGGTTCAATATAAGCTAACCATGATGGGATTGATGAAAAAGGCGAAGATTGGACTTAGTACCTTACGAAAAGCGGATTTTCTGCAATCCCTTGAGAGACCACACTAACAAGTCACTCCTTTGATGGTAAGATGGGCCGATAATGTTGACGACAGAACGTGAAAGATGTTACATGGAGTACTTACAGATGACGTTGAGATAGTATCCAATAGAAGAGTACTCGGCGTCGAGCCAGGAGGCGCGGCAGCGGTACCAGCCGGCGTGTGCGCCGCGCAGCGCCGCCCAGCGCAGCGTGGCCGAGCCGCGGGACTCCAGTCCTGCCTCCAGCGGCGGCGGGGAACTGAACACATAGTGCATACATGTCGATACTTTTGAAGAATTCACAAGGACTGGACCTGACCTGGCATAGCACCTTGCCATCAAAACCAAATCAAATCCGTCGAGGTCCAATAACGGGGGAAAAACATCAAAAGGTAGTCAGTTTTGCTGGAGTGCAACTGGGTTATGTGGGGGTCGATCCACTAAAGCCCATTCGGTGGCTCACTTCTGTGTTTCACACCCTAACACTCGCCAGAAGAGACCCTTCAAGCCAAAATAGCACTGCTCAACAAAACTAAGAGACCCGCAGCCGTAAGCAATGATGCAGTGAGCAGTGCTGATCTTCTTCTTATCGAGTCGACATTTTATTATGTAATTTGATATTACAGCTTTGACTAAATTTATTGAATCACTCTAACTTATAGAGAACTCTTACATCAAACACCGTACTCTATTACAGTTTAATATGCCAAGTACTAAACCTAGGTTTAGTACTTTAGTAAATTGTAATTAATCCACTTCATCCTCGATACGTAGACGCTACTAAACCAGCAGGCTATCAAAGTTCAAGCTTATTACGTCACGGCTGATTGCTTGAGAGATGGCAGCCGCCCTGATCTGGGTCAAACGGCTTTAATTCAATAACGCGCCCTTTCAATATGCGTGATACTGCGAAATCATCCCAAATAACTTCCTGAGTTTCCACTGAGTTATGGACGCGGGGGATGGTCGGAGGGAACAAAACCTAGAAAAAATTGACGTTTGAGAAGACATTGGCCACATGGGACGTTTAAAGATTAAGGTGGGAAGTTAACGTCAAAAATTTGCCGAAAATGGCAAATTGTATGAAAAATTCGTGGCGAATTCGTTTTATGCTATGGATTTGCAAATGTTCGCGAAAAAAACGCTATTTCGCGGACAGTAATAATATGGATGAGCTAAGAGAGACTAGAAAATAATAAATTATAATGAAAACCGATTTAAAGTTTCGTTTTGTGCAATACTCTGAATATTTTGGAAAACAATACTTAATTATTTTCTAGTCTCTATGTAAAAATCTAAAATTACATTTCCCGCAACAAACTAAAAGCTATAGATACGCATTAATTTTTAAAAGCAAGTAAAAAAACATAATTTCCGTATCCTCAGGCAAAACCGGGGCCTCACTCGTTCACTATATTCCCTTTGTCATCAATTTGCTGCGAAAAACAAAATATCCCCTCGCTCCCGGCTCCCGGACAGGACGTAATGAATCGAACAAAGTTCCGAGCGGATAACAAATTCAATTTAGCACGAATAACGGCATATCCTCTCCGGCGAGTAGCTCCACATATCCTACACTATTTTAAACCGATTACGTGCGGAACCCTCCAAATAAATAACTACGCTTTGCAATTAGTTTAAACTATTTTAACTAGTTTTATTGGGGCTGAAATTACTGCCGGATCGGTTGGGGTGAGACGATGACTTTTTAACTATAGACACTACATTATTTACATCTACATAATTACAATACCAATGATTTAGTCTGCAACTATTATTCGTGAAAAAAAAAATTGGCACTTACTGAAGCGCATCTGGTGCACTAAACGCTAATTGGTCCACTCAATACTTCAATCCGACCAATAAGCGTGATACTAACATGTCATTGGATGGAGTATTTTTATAGACACAATTTGAGCCTATGTGTTGACTGAAAATGCTCTACGCGAAGTGTCTATCGAGTAGAAAGTCGTTGGTGCTCGGATATTCCGACATAATGCAATAAAAGTCTCAACTCTGAGTAACTCAGTTATATCAGGTCAGAAAAAGAGCGAGCGCATACGGACGGACTTAGTCTGTCTGTCTGTCTCGATCTAACTTACGCAATTTTCCTCTTCCGTCTCTTTCATCCGCACTTTTTATAGGTCCACCGACTAAATAAAATGTCCACTCTGCGGTTTCTATGCTAAGTTTTCGGAAGATGGATTTTCGAGTTGCATGGATGAACCATAAATCAAGCATTGCACTTACGTTTCAAAACCATTTTTTTTTGTCTAACTTAAAAAAATGGATAAGTGACCACTAATTGTTGATAGAATACTTTATGTACTGTACTAGCTCAAACAATTAGCGGTTCTATAAAAAAGTTCGTATTTGGCATTGGCTAGCTGGCTATTCTAGGTATAGAAAGACCTAAAATCACCGAAGTCGGCTAGATCGATGCCTAAAATAGACGCAAAACAAAATATACGCCACAGTTATTATTTCGAGATTTCAATATTCAACACACCCTGTACAACGGTAAAAAAAAATATTGAAGCTACAAAATGGAAATCTGATATTGTGACAGGAATATAGAAAGTTTCAAGGTTTGATGAACAAGATTCTATTAATACTGAACTGTAACTTGAGGCATACTGATTTATAGGTAAACTAACTTACTAAGAACTGATTTGTGAACCAGAAATAGAGGTTGAAGTTCTATTTTCGTTCATATTTTAATGAGGAGCTCAATGAAACGTTTTTAATTAAAACAATACAGATCGTTAACTTTACAGAGTTGAACATTGTGAATACATTAGTCTATAAATAGGAATTGGTTCGTACGAGTAGAAGAGGTTGTTAGAACGTAACTAAAAGCGGCTTGAAATCGGATTTTTAATTTTGAAAAGTAAATAAAGATATTGTGGCGTAGGTTGGGTTCGTCCCACGCACTCGATAGATATCTACATAAACTGCTAATTGTTCACATCAGAAATGATTAACAAAAGTAAAGTTAGGGTTGATTAGTTGATGTGGTTTGTCTCGCGTACTTAGTGAGGCTTGTGTAACGTACTTGATGGGGTTTATCTAACGTAATTAGCAGAGTTCTTTCCACGTATTTGGTGGAGTTCGTCTCACGTGCTTGATAAAGTTTATCTTATATATTTGGTTGGGTTGACCTCAGGCGACGTGTTGGTCGTCCGGCGGCGAGATGGGTCGACGACATTTTCAAAGTCGCGGGTTGAACCTGGATCCGATTAGCGCAAGACCGAGGCAGATGGGGTGCAAGGTCGGGTAACCTCCTCGTGGTGCACCCTGGGCAACAGTGTGCGGTAATACTGCAGCTTTTATGCAGTATTACCGCACGCTGGCAAATAACCCGACACGGTGGGCCCATCCGCGTGTCCCTCTGACTAGCAGAGGGCACAGCGTGATGGTTTGGACGGTGGCATTGCTGCCACCGGGGGGGTTTTCCTTGTGCTCCTCGCCGCATGTGGGTTGCGGTCGGGAGTGCAAGGAGGGGAGGAGGTTGGACGCTGGAATCGTGTGCCGCATGGGGCCCCCCCAGCGGCATACGCTTTCGGCCTACATAGGCCGGGATCTCTCGTTGCCGAGCGTGGTGAAAGCCATGCTTGGCGGCGAGAGATCGTGGCAGGCCGGGGTCTCCTTCTGCGAAGAGGTGATGACGCAGAAGGAGGCCGCGGAGCGGGTCAGAGAGGACGATGCCCGATCTGACCCGCTCCGGCGCAGACGGGGGAGCGAGGAGGCGGTTCGCCCGTCTCCTCGCACCTCTGCATCCTGAGGATCCTGGGGAACAGGGTGATCCTGGGGAACAGCCGGGGCGAGGTGGCGATTGCTAACGCGACCCCACCTTGCCCCATCTCAGGCGGAAGCCGAACACCCCAGTGGTTTTAGTGAGTATGCCGCCGCAGGGCGGAGACTCCCACATAACCACCCTGCCTCCCCCGGGGCGGGCGTGGTATCCATAAAGGATTTCCACTGGGTAAACAAAAAAAAAAAAAAAGGACCGAGGCAGATGGCACAGTGAGAGAGAGGCCTATACCCAGCAGTGACCTCAAGGACTTGTTGGGTCTTGCTTCACGTACCTGCTAGGGCTCTTCCAACGTCTGGAGGTCAGGTCCGTCTCAAGTTTCGGTGGGGTTTGTCTCACATACTCGTACCTGTCGGATTTGACTCACGTACCTGGTCGGATTGTCAATGTCGCGCGTCCACCAGGCGCGCGCGGGCGGGTTGGCGTCCACGTCGCAGCGCAGCGCCGCCGCGCCGCCCGCCGACAGCGACACGCCGAACCCGGGCCAGCGGGAGATCACGAACGAGGGCGGGTCTGGTATAACACACAGTTTATTAACAACACCTCAGTACGTGTTTATATAGCTAGACACGGCATCCACAAGAACTTAAGTCAGTTTTTTCTCAAAATGCTAAAAACTCGCAGGGCTTTGCTTTTTGCGTTATCCGTCGACGGGAATAAGCAACTAAGTCACAGGGCTTCAATACACGAGGTGACAGTCTTACGCACCATACAACTTATGTTATTGGAACCCTTTCAGCGCCGGTTAATAGCACTTAAGTCGACTTAAGTTGTTTTGATCGAAGCAGTTATGACTGTCGTTTTGACTTCAGTAATCTGACTTAAGTGGTCTGGTTCATACATGATGTTCAAGTACCCTCTTTTTTTAAGCATTTTAAAATATTGTAAGAATTTTACTACACAAAAATGTGAAGTGCCTCTTGAAGATTTTGTTTTGAACCAGCATTATAGTTTATTCTGTCCTCTGCTGTAGATGTGTTGTGCGATTTGTGAATAAGTTATTATGGAATCGAGGGGAAGAAAGTTACTGAAACTTGTTCTAAATAAAAAAAAATCTAGTACTAGTGACCAAGATGCTACTACTACAACTGTGCAAGCAAGTACGTCTGGGATGCAGGAGCCACAAAACGAACCTTTCTCTGACGTTGACTATATGGCTAATCAAAATAAATCACCATCAAGTCCCAGTCTGCTAACAGAAAATAACGATCAACTAAATAGAGTAACAGGTGATCAATGTATATTAATTGATCCTGAACCATGCACATCTGGAACACAGACACATACGACACCTATTAACGAAATACCAAGTGACTTTTCTAGTGATGACTCTGTGGCTGACCCAACATACTCTGTGCCCGACCATCACGGTCCAAGCACTAACCTACCTGCAGAAGATGAAGAACTGCCACAAATGCTGGAACAAGGATCAGTACACAGTCAAAAAAGGAAACGAGCAAATAAGTTGAAACGAAATCTTGGTCTTTCGTATGTGACGGCTTCAGGAAAAAATATAAAAGAACGCAAAATGCAAGAGTTACCCATATGTCGTAATAAATGCCGAGAAAAGATAAGTGATGTGCAACGTGCTGTTATTCATAAAGAATTTTGGAATCTTGGTTCATATGATTTAAGAGCAGCCTTTGTTTCATCTCTGATCACCATCCAGGAAAAACAAACAGAACGACGACGTGTCGCGGATCCTGAACGGCAGAAATTTAGACGGTGTACCTACAGCTATCATTTAGACATTAACAGTGACAAGATATCCGTTTGTCAAGGTTGTTTTTTGAAAACCTTGTCAATAACCGACAATTTTGTAAAACTGATAGGTTTAAAGAAACGAAGCACTTCTAGTGGAATAATACAACCAGACAAACGTGGAAAGAGAACCCCAACAAATAAACATTCCGAACAAAAAATCCTTGAAGTCATTAGTCATATTAACTCGTTCCCGTTATATGAGAGTCACTACACGAGACGAAGAAGTAGCCGGAAGTATTTACCATCACATTTAACTATTTCAACCATGTACTCTCTGTATAAGGCGTCTCATGAAAACCCCGTCAGTGACAAAATTTATCGGAGAGAGTTTCATAAATTAAATCTCAGCTTCAAAAAACCAAAAGTAGATACTTGCCACAACTGTGACGTCATTAAAATGAAGATAAGTGTTGCCGACGACGAAACTGTGAAATCAACCCTAGAAGCGGAACGTGAGTCACATTTGCTCGCAGCTGATATGGCCTACAATGAAAAAAAGTACGATAAAATGACTGCATCTTCAGATAAAACCATAAAGTGCCTTACTTTTGATCTCCAGCAGTGCCTACCTACTCCAGCTTTAGAGTCATCCGTAGCTTTTTATAAAAGGCAGCTTTGGACATTCAATCTTACTGTCCATGACAATGCAACGGGATTGTCTACCCATTACATGTGGCATGAATGTATCTCGGGTCGAGGTGCTAATCAAATAGCATCTTGCTTGTTTATTCATCTCAAAGGACTACCTCAGGATATTGCAGAAGTTATTTTGTATTCTGATACATGTGGAGGTCAGAATAAGAATACCCACGTGGCTGCAATGCTGACTTACCTAATGACACTGAAGCCCTCACTAAAAAAAATTCACCACAAATTTATGGTGCCAGGCCACACTCACATGGAAGTGGATTTAGATCACGCAATCATTGAAAAAAAAAAAGAAAAAAACTTCTATTCAAGTGTTTCACCCCCACGATTGGATGCAATTAGTAAGGTCGAGCAGTAAAAAGTTTACTGTTCATGAGATGCAACAAGCGGAGTTTATGGACTTTGCGAGTTTGCTAAAGGGCCCACTAATCGCCCGAAAAAAAAACACCATGAACAACGTTTTCAAGTGGCATGATGTGAAATGGCTGTGTTACGAAGCGGACTTTGGCTTGATAAAATACAAAAACTCACTTCTCAGAGATGATGATTTCAGTGTCATAAACTTTAAAAGGAACACACGAACTGGCGACACTATAAATCTAAATGTATCGCCTATTGCAACGAACCCAGTGCCCATAAGTGTCGAAAAAAAAAGAGATATCATTTCACTCTTACCTCTAGTCCCGGAATGCTTTCACAATTTTTATCAAAACTTAGTAACCGCTGCAGATGTTAGGAACGTTGACCCTGACTTGCATAGTTCCGAAGATAGTGAATTTTAATGTTTTGTTTATGTTTTTATGTTTGCACGAGTGATTAGGTTATTTTATTGTAGTTAGTTGTTGTACAGTTAAATTTAAGTAAACACAGTATGTGAGACTTTCAGGACATACTTATTTGTAAGTTTGTAAGAAACACTTAAGTCCTATGTCTTAACCTACATTAACCAAAAGTTGAGGCGGTCAAATAAACTTAAGTCAGATTATATTATGTACTAATAAACATAGGGCAATAAACTTTATTAAGAGTATAACTACTTCTTAAGTGAGTAATATTATGTAATAAAAATATACCATCTCCATACTTTTTTTTTATACCAGTCGTTAAAAACATCGTCCTGTAAACTTTTCAAAATATTTGAATGTTGACTTAAGTGCTTATGGGTTTCGGGTCTAGATTTATTAGGTAGACAGTGGTCCTATCGAATTCTCCTTCTTTTAAATTTAATTCCTTGAGGTTCCATTTAGGATTTAATTAATGCGAAATGAACCCCTCCATTTGAGTCGGTCTAGATCTAGATCATTGAAAATATTGAACACGCTGGGTGCAAATCTTGCCCAATTGATAATTTTTGTCTATGACAATAATTGTTGAGCATAATCACAGGTAGAACAATCTTAAAGTTAAAAAACAAAACCAATAATACACGTATAACTGTTCGTTGTAATTTGATTCGTGTTACGCGATCTACATTCTACAGGTTTCCAAAAGCTATATTAAAATATGGTTTCGCATGTCAAGAGAGCAGACGCCTATCAAAACGAATGTTCAGTAAAAATATAGGAGTCAAACCAGAGTGAAGCCACAGCGGCGGTCCCGGGGCAACACTCAGTATGCCACATTTGGGGAAATAAGACCAATTTCACATACAGAGTAGCCAACACTACAAACTTTACGCGACACATAAAATAATAGATACAAAGTAAACCATAAATCAACATTTGGTTCATATTACAACTTAAAATAAACAATTCAGCGGTCTAAAGACTGACTGAAGAATTAGATGGTGATCCCACCAAACCTCACTTTTTCTGTAAATGTCAGTCAAACCTAAAAGTCTAGTGTTTTTATTGAGATTTTACACGTACCTAGTGACGCAAAGCTAAAAGAATAAGACCATTTGGTATCTAGATCCATTTAACGAGAGTCAACAGTTTATTTTCCAAAAATAGCTTACTGCGTGAATGGTGTAGAGAAGACGGCGCGCGGCGTCCCGCAAGGCGCACCCCCGGGACCCTTGTTCTATATCACATACATCAAACGTATCGCGCCGCTACGACGTTCGAATGCAAAATATCTACCGAACATGATTTACGTTACAAGTTGAGTTCGACGTGATTTACATACGTTTTATGAATACTCTAATGGGAGTGACGAATAGTTAGGACCTTTGATATTGACTCGAAGGATGCGGTAATTTAACTCGTTACAAGTTTAGCGAGTTCGAGTGTGTTGTTTATCTTGCCGTGAGCACATCTAAGGGGTTCCAATCTCGAGTTCAGTGGCTCGATGTCTGCGGTTTATGGGTATTTGCGAGTTAGTTTACCACAAATACTGAGTCTTGTGGAATGGCAGACCACCATTCTTCAAGCGAATTATAATCTGGGTTAATTTAAACGAAGGAGGAAAAGGATCCATAATGGTAAGCGACGCAATGAAAAAGCCTCGGGTATTGGAGGTGTCCATAAGCAGTAATGACCATTGACCATCTTACCATATAATTTCTTACTGTGCTTGTTTGTCGCTTATTTAAAAAAATATTAATTTTTAAATAATGAAAATAACTGTGATTTGTGCTGTTGGAACATTTGTTGAAAAAATACTCACAGGTCACGTGTATCTCTAATTTGGCAGTGAGCACGTAGTCAGGGATGGCGGTAGTCCCGGCGGGGGTACCAGGGTTGGCTGCAGGGCCGGGGGCGGGGGCAGGAGAGGGGGCAGGCTTGCGCTGCTTGGCTTCGCACTGCAGAGTGGCGTTGTGGAGCTCGCGCGCGGCCGTCACCACCGCGTGCGCCGATGACACACCTTCTGTACAATAACTGCTGTACAGAATCTACTCAACACTGAAGACCTTTTGCAGGCGGCTTCTATGCATTGATCCAAGCAACTTTCGTTCTACGACTTTCGAGAATTCAGCAAAAAAAGTTTTCTTCCATTTCTTTTGTTCAAGGTCAATAAGGAACAGCGGTTTTTGTGAGTTTTTTGGAAGTTGAAGAACAAAAATGGTGTGGTTCATGTATCTCAGGTTGCCTGTGGAAGGTCTTCTGTGATTTAGTGTTGATTCTGTATAACGCAATAGAACATCAACAGAACACACCTTGCCTTTTTGTCTTTCTTTCTAAAGGTAAGAGATAGCAGCAGATGGTGCTACTAAGACGAAATCTGATACATACCGACTGAGTAGTTGGTTTGCTGTATCCTCAGGTAGGAGCGGTGGTCCAGCGTCGGCTCCACAGCTAGGAGCCGCCACGACAGCTCCGGGGGCGGAACACCACCTAAAGCATTTTGGTTTTGAGGTACAAATTACATATCTACGAGTATACTAATATTATAAAGACGAAAGATTGTTTTGATTTTTGTATGTTTGTGTTGAATAAACATAAAAACTACTAGACCGATTTCAAAAATTATTTCACCATTAGATTGCTAGCTACATTATCCCTGAGTAACATAGGCTATATTTTATACCCGTGCAAAGCCGGGGCAGGTCGCTAGTTAGGTACTCGTATATTTTGTTAACATATTACAACAGGAATACTTACGTTTTATTAAGTGCATGTTGTTTGTGTTTTATTTAGTAAATAATTTTGATCATAATTAAAAATGATGATGATGATTGATTTGATGAATATTATTAGGGAGCCGTGTTGTTAAATATGATAAAAATGCATCCAGGGTGGTTTCACCTTCAGCGACGCAGCGCACTTCGAGCTCGGTTTTGTCTCGAACGGGCACCCAGGTGTTGCCCGCGTCCAGCCTCCTGCCATCCACCGCCAGGTACACGGATCTCACTGGTTCTGTACAATGAAAATGCCTATTAAGAACTAATCATCATCAATTCAATCTTTACTCCTCCCACTGCTAGGAGACCAGGCCTACCTACATAGAAACTTCACTTCGCTAGTTTAAAACACACTAACACTTCTTTAAACACACTGCGTAATTTTGCATCGTTCTGTATGCTGGTTCAGTATGTATACCGTATATGAGCAAGTGTATAGGCTGCCCCGACACAGGCTGCCCCGCGCGGTCCACGCCCGCGCACCGCCACGCGCCCGCGTCGCCGCGCGTCGCGCGCGCCACCACCGCCGCGCCCGCCTCGCGCCACACAGCCTCGCTGGACGGACCGGCTGGCAGGTGCAGTTGCTGTATAGAAAGAAGGGATTTGTGTAACATATGCAACTGAATTTAGACTCAATCTTAACGTACTCCTGGAAGCTCGCAAGACTTTCTTCAAAAACATTGCTTTATAAGTTAAAATAGACCACATAGAGCTGTATTGGGCAACGCACACTAAATGACAGACTAAATGTTCAGTACTGCACAGCGGGGGCAAACTCAACCGAAGTTAGAGGCTAACTTTTCCAAAGACTTCCAAAAACTTTTCATTAATGAATGCAAGTTTAGTTTAGATTACCACAGACGAATAATCCCACACCTGTATGCCTGTCTCACCTCGTTATCCTTGTACCAGCGCAGCGCAGTCGCGTTTGTAAGATCGCACGGGATGCGCGCCCGGGAATGCGCCTCCACCAGCAGTTCACGCGCGTGACGCGGCACCTGCGAGATATAACTACCATTCAAATGGACAGTTCCAGAGCTTCTAGAACAGTATAGAGCCAAAAGAAAATACACATACACATGAGGTTGAAATAAACATGACAAAAACTAAGAACAGCATTATTAATTTTCAGGTAGCTTTTTTGCCACTCAGTCATAAAACAAAAAGTTGGATCTCCATGCGCTGGCGTCGGCATCAGTTGGAGTGACTGGAGTGATTCGATTTGGGCTAGACAACGCGCTAATACGGACACATACAGACCGGCGCTGTTACTGCACAAGCTGTACATTATTTGAATGTTTGAATGATGAATTTAAACGTCTGCTCTGAGTCTGGGTGTTAGTTGTCCTTGTCTTTGTGTGTGTTTCATGGCATCCCCGACACAAGATTTTCCTTGTGGGGAGCTATGAGTGTGAAGCGTTTATTTATTTATTGTTAGTATGGTAGTAGCGTCACCTGGTCCTTCGGCGGCGCGCGGTAGGGCGGCGGGTGGGGCCGCGTGCGCGCCGCCGCGGGCCGGATCACGAAGGTGTCGAGGCGCGAGGAGGCGCGCGGGCCGGGCGCAGCGCCCGCGTCGCCGATCGCGTCGCGGACGGCGCCGCGGATGTTCAGGATCGTGTCGCCGGTCTTCACGCGGCGGCTGTCTCCGCTGGGCTGCACCGAACAAATGACATGACTTGCTGGTATTAGACGTACCTGAATGCATCAACATACTTGGCCAGCATGGTCTCCCTGGTATCCCTGCGTAAGGTGATTTAAAAAGTTGTGTTGTATTAACGCTAATTCATGGTGTTTCGATCTCAGAATCTGTTATGATGTGGCCAATTCTGCCATCGGACTATTTATTCGCTGTGTAATTAATTATCGAGTGAAAGGAAAATAATAAAGTTAGCAAACCAATCATTGCTGACCTGTTTGTCCGTTCGTTGCACTGTTTCACCTCATTTCTTCGTTCAAAACTTCAAAATCTACAAACACGTGCACAACATTCCCGAAAACTTCAATAACCAACTCCAGCTCTCAGTCTGATTAGAAACTGTTATTGTGATTATCTAGCTTTGTCTGAAGTTTAATCAAAGTGGATACGTTTCTATTTAACTGAGCGCCGCACACCAGACGTGTGCCGCAGTTGCTGCATGAATTGGTCTGCCTCGAACGAGAAACGCTATAATACATCTGTCGTATTTGCTATGCAAACAATTGGACGCTTCTTACGAAAGTTGGATGGAGTTAGGTCGAGCAAGTAAGTAAGCTCGAATAGACCTTGTGGCTAGCTCTGGTGTCAAGGGATTTAGGCCAAAGGAAGGCTTCTGACCTTCTTTCGCTTGGCAGTCGACTGGGGCAAAATAAAGATAGGTAAATCACTAGAAATGCTATAGATGCTGCCAGTGTCTATAGCCGACGATGAGGACTAGCTATCATGCGTTGCTTTTTGTCCATATTAAATGTAGGTACAAAAATATTAGCTGACGTGGAACAATCGTCAGCTCAATATGGCACCTACTGGCGTGCCGTTTGTCTACTCTGAGCAATTTACTTATAAGTATATTTTGTGCCAGTGCGCCCCATGATAAATAGACAATAAACCAAAATACCACTAATAGACTGATAACCAACAGATACCAACAACCAATATTAACCAATAAAAACCCAACCAACCACCAATAGAGAAGGGTTTCCAACGACTAACACCAAAATAGTCACACTGTTACATGAGGTACTCGTAGCTGGTTTATTTGCGACCAAAATCAAAATCGTAACACAAAAAAATTAAAACAGAAATTATAAGCCCAAGCTGAGCGAAACCGAGTAGAAGTCTACGTCGGTCGTCTCTTCCGTCCGAGGGACCTGATTTGATTCAGATCCATCTGCGGCCGACAGCTGTCCGTCTCGTTCAATGTACTTAGATAGATATTCTGTTTGTTGGTAAATGGAGTTTGTAATAATCTAATTCGTCTGGAAAGTTTGTCGTTTTGGTTTATAAATAGATTGGCTTTGAAGTAAAATGACAAGACTAGGTACAAACTACGAACTGGCATTAAATATGACAACCAAACCTTAGGCTACAATATATTATCCTAAGTTATAAGAAAAATGATGTTTTATGTTGTTATAAATAAATTTCAGGACTGACTATCAAACTTGGCACCTGTTTAGATCTCACTTCTTTTTGCGGCGAAGCCATTTTGTATTGAACTTGGCTCTCCTTTTTTATATTTATGTTTTTGATGGGATAATTATTATAGTCTTAGTATTTCTGGTAGTGCACTTCAGTTGGTCGACTTAGTAATTGTTCTAAAAAAGACTTTATAACTGTTAACCGTAAAATTAATTTTCCCTTGCCTCGATATCTCATTCCATTCTTAACAGTCATCGACAATGCATCATTGTTAGTAAATAGTACAAATTGTTACAAAATGGACCTTATTCATCTTAGTACCTATATAAAAATGAATCGCTGTTCGTTAGTCTCGCTAAAACTCGAGAACGGCTGGACCGATTTTGCTAATTTTGATCTTGAAATATTTGTAAAAGTTCAGGGAAGGTTTAAACGGTGAGAAACATGAATAATAAGTAAAGAAAAATACTAAAATCGACAATTTAATTTTCCAATACAAACTGTTCCTACCTGTGAAACATTTGAAGTTCGTCCTATCGGTACGGTAAACTAGGAATGTCCGATCTCTTTTGTCTTTTTAGAAATAAAAATAGTGTCACTTGGTTGTCAAATATTTATAGGTGTGTTCAGAAATCGGTCCGATCTTTTTGGTCTGTTTTGTTGGATTTTTTTTGTTTGTTCTAATACAGCAAGGAAGGTTAAAAAGTAAAAAAAAAGCGGGTGAAACCGCCGGGGGTCAGCTAGTTTTCAATAAAGTTCAATTTCGCTTACCTTCGCCGTCTTATCCCAGTCTTGTCCACTACTGCGCTTGTCTCTTTGTACGTTCGTTACGTCTTCAGTCTCTGGTTCGGTGGGTTGTGCGTGTAAAGTGGACTCTATGCCGGGGTCCGAGGGCTCAGTTTCCTTGAGCGGCGGGTAGAGCGGCGCGTCGCGGACCAGCTCGGCGTCGAAGGGGGAGGGAGGGGGGGAGGAGCTGCTCCACTCCGCGCTCGCGAGGGGAAGGCCTGGAACAAGCGAGAAGGAACCTGTGAGAAAATGCAAATCGACTGCGGCTAATAATAACATTCGCTTGCCTTAGGTTGCGGCTAATAGGTGCTACGAGTAATAGTCAAATGCGTTGTGTTTTACGCGCCTGGCGTGTGCAGCCGCACTCGCGTCGCACAAAGGAAAACACAAGGTACATGTGTTTCCGCCGTGGGAGGCGCTCCGGGCGTCGGGGGTCACGTGACGACCTCCGGCCACCGTAGACGCGGGCCTGTGGACGGTGAGCTATTGGGCTAGCTCGCTGTCCGTCCGTCTTATGACGACACAGGCCGTGTCGACAGCGCGTTCGTGTTCCACGCGCGCCTCAAAGAGATGTCAGCAACATGGAAGGGGCCCGAAAGGGCCCATGCCCGTCGGGGCTGCGGGTAGAAGTTACCGCGGCCTCGGCGTCACAAGGGCGTAGAAGGAACATGGGTGGTTTTT
Organism: Alcis repandata; assembly: GCA_949125135.1. Taxonomy (NCBI): domain Eukaryota; kingdom Metazoa; phylum Arthropoda; class Insecta; order Lepidoptera; family Geometridae; genus Alcis; species Alcis repandata. The sequence goes on along the minus strand of OX421248.1, from coordinate 164,810 downwards.
GGTCAGTAGAAGTCTGACACTCCCTTCCGCTCTGCCCAAAGAGTGGGAGGGGTCATTTGATGATTTCCCACCCCCAAAAAAAAAAAAAAAAAAAAAAAAAAAAAAAAAAAAAAAAAAAAGGTACATTTGTGTTTCCCGCAGTCAAAGTGTTGACTCTTAAACATCCCACATGCTACTGTTTGTGAATGTTTGTATTGATTATTGAAGTTGGCAGTCTATTTGAATTTAATTTTTCATTTTGTTTATTTTATTATCTTTTTGATTCAATTTAATCTATTTTTATTTTTTACAGCTTGACATTTTTCATTTCTATTTTTTTGTTTTTCTTTTTGCCAAAGAAATAAATAACTAAAGTAAACTCGTAAAGGCCGAGTGGCCAGCCTAAAACTTTGACACCAAGTCAAAGTTCGAGGCCAGCTGAAGACCTTTGACATGGATTGGCGGTTGTTGTCATAAGACAAATAACCAGCACCTATAATTTTACGTGTCATTCGGATGACGGTAGCGCTCAGTTACAGCCACCAGTGGTCACTGGTCACCCATCCGCAGACTGACCGTGTCAACCATTGCTTAACATCGGTGATCACTGATCACTGATCAGCGCATCTAGTCGAGCTACGCTGCGAGCGTCACAGCTGCAATAACAGGCATACCCTCAAATGGTGATGTGGCCGTATTCTATGACACTGGCCAAGTGCGGGTTGGTGGATTCATCATTCATCGCCATTTAATTTCATCTCTGGACGTATGCAATTTTTCTAAGAATGTTTTCTTCACCGAAAAGCCAGTGGTTTAACAGACTTATCAGAACCTTACAATATTTGTTTCCTCTCTTTGTCGCTCTAACTCTCACATAACTCGACTTCGGACAAAATTCAACAAAAAAGTAATAAGAAAACCGAAAAATGTTTACCACAACTCTTAAAACTTACCTGCCGCCCTCGACACCAATAACAAGGGAAATGAGAAATAACAGATGTAAAAACAAAAACTTAAATACAAAGTCACCTTATACTCGAACCAACTTAACTATGTACCTGGCAAAGAAAGAGAACTAACATTTTGTGCAAGCAACTTTTGCTGGTCGTCTCATAAAATATGACGGTGGCGCCACCATTCAACTGCATTAAAAACTTGGTCAGGTGAACGAGAAATTCTAAACAAAAAGTTGAAAACAAGAGTTATTAGTAATTCGAAAGGCGTGGAACAAAGTTGCGAAGAAATTGTGTTACGTAATAAAGTGAATCGGTACTTTTTTGATTGGTGTTGTTACTGGTTCGACGCTTAGTTTAACCGACTTTTAAAAGGAGGTTCTCAACTTGACTGCTTGTTAAACTGTTCGCGACTTGAGGAACTTAATTAAATTCTATACAAGGTTATAAGGGAAAAGTATGCTAAGCTAAAAAGGGCCCACTAGTAGACACTAATCATTATGAACAACTTTAACAACGGACCGGACAAAAAAATATTAGCTGTTCCTTAGAAAAAAATCAATGACACTGGACAAAATGTATGGAAAAGCTGATTTTTTTGCGATTTTTAGCTTGGTCCTATAGTAAAAGATGTTCATAATGAAAAATACTATGAGCCCTTTTCGGCTTAGCATACCCATTCCTTATGACCCTGTATAGCTGCGTATCTGCAAAGTCGCGAGTGACTCGGTTACTTCTAGGCACGTGCTCCATCGAAGACCGCGGCATTTTACCATCAGGCGAGATGTCGGCCAAACGCAAGCCTATCACTGAGTAAAATTAAAAAAACCCCCAACGTTGAAACGGTTGAACCGATTTCATAAAACATAGCTAAAAACACTCCGGACTAATTCACCTTTCAAACAAAATCGGTTCTTCCGTACGGGAGCTACGATGTCACAGACAAGTCAAACTTATAAAACCCCGTCGTTTTTGCGTCGAGTTAAAAAAGATGGTCATTAATCCATTTATTGTCCGAGCGCAGCGAAACCTTCTCATTGGTTAAGTATATTTATTTGGGACGGCTCACGATCTTATTAAGATGTTTTCTAAACATTAATAAATAGGTACGTCCGTATTTACGTGTTTCAAATCTCGTATAAGCTGAGAGTTTGTTTAGGCGCGTCATTTGATCGTCGGACAACATTTTTATTCGTATTATGACATAATTTTAGGGTCTGTTTGTTTCATATTTGTCATTTAATGCTGTCCCAAAGGGGTGGGCGCTAGCAGCCGGCCGACGCGGCCGTAAGGGCGGAGACACACTGGAGGGTGAAGTGATTTGTAGCATGCTACGAGTATATAATTATGTGGAGTGATATAAAGTTATATGAAATAATATTGTCGGCGCATTTGAATATAACATGACAGTATAATAATTTAATGACATACTCGTATTTTAATAGATATTTGGATATAAGTAACAGAGGAGTACCTAGTTATGTTTTATTTAGACGGATACTCCAACTATAGTTTTAACACAACGTTAATTAAAAATAATAAATATTAAATAAAAACGAAACCATCATGTATTTTGTTAAACTGTATAACTAAAGATAATTTCGACTATACTATTGATTGACACTGATTTGGATCATAATTGTTTATTACTTTACGCCTGATTAATTGATTATATAGCATGCCACAATACTACAGGGTGAACTCTTAGTATAAACGCATCTTTATAACGGGATTAACGAGCCGACATTCGTTACGCGGCCTCGTATAAATCAGTCGCAGCGGCCGCCGTGTAACGCCGTATAACGCCGTTATCTAAATGAAACGCGCCGCTCGAGGAATGTCTTTAATGACTCGTAATTTCTGTCCGTTATTCTGTATTATTTAAATAACTTGTTACTTTCATTTAAATTCAGTAAAATAAGGTTCATTTATTTTATTTTTCTATCAATCCGCACTGGGCCAGCGTGGTGGAATATGGCCTAATCACCCTACGAAGGTAGACCTGTATCCCAGCAGTGGGAGGATTACAGGTTGAGAATGAAATGAATCAGACCAAAAAGAGCGGTGCAAAGTAAAATGATGTCTAAAATAAAATTATTTTAAAAGCCCAAAAGGTTTCACCCGCGCGGTTATAAAAAACGGTGTTGATAAAAAGTAGAATATGAATCCATGGCATAAGCTATCTAAATCATAATATTTTTCAAAATCAGTTCAAAAGTTACGGAAATACGTGGTAAGAAACATTCACACAGTCATACACATTTTCGCATATATTATACTAGCTACGCCCCGGGGTTTACCCGCATTTTCCGGGATAAAAAGCAGCATAATGTGCTAATTTAAGTTATAAGCTACCTTCACACCTCATCAAAATCAGTTCTGCCGTTTTATCGTGAAAGAGGAACAAACATCTTGATCACAATTTTTTTCGTTTATAATATTGGTAAGGGTAAGTAGGAATGTACGCGTGTCTGTTACGCAATCACAAAATCATAAATTGGGTATAAAGTTAAGTTTTACATTAGATTAACATACCAAATCATATTTTTTACTGCGAAAAATAACAATTCCTGTACCGTAGCTGGTGAAGCCACGGGACGCAGCAACCAAACAATGGCGAAAGGCCTGCGATTAAAGTTTCCCTTCATTCCGCTTAATTGAATGTGAAATTGTGTTGAATCAGTAACTATGTGTATTCCAGTCGGTCAGAATAATTGGAATACAAGTTTTGGTTGATTTGTTTCTGATTTACGGAATGTTCTCGTATTAATTGAACTGGATTTATTCGCTAGTAAATAGAACTCGACTCAGTAATTTCAGAACAAAGAGGTAAGCAAACACTTTTTGAAAATATTTATTAAAGGTTTTTTTTATAAAAAACTAGCTGACCCGGCAGACTTCGTACTGCCATACACAGTACTTCTACAGTACTTCTCTATGGTACTGCCTAATTAAATTGCAATAACTTTATAAACTTACAACCTACATTGCTTAAACAACAGTGAGTGCTTGCAATTCAATATGAACTTTATACAATAGCAATAAAGCTCGTTTTAGTTAGAAAACGTTTGTATGGGAAAAAGAAAAGGGCTGTTTTTAGGGTTTTTCAATATTTCTGAGAGATTTTCTTCATATTTTTTTCCGTAAGAACCTTCTCCTAATAATAACAAATACAACAAAAAAAGAATTAGTGAAATCGGTCCAGCCATTCACGCGTGATGCCGTGACCAAGGAAAACGGGTTTCATTTTTATATATATATAGATATAGATAGATATGTGGCAAACAAGCGACGGGCCACCTGATGGTGAGTGGTCACCGCCTTCTATGGACACTTCCAATACCCGAGGCATCTTCAGTGCGTTGCTACCTCTGAGGACTCTATTAACCCTTCGTTTGAAGCGGCCAGGGTTATAATTTGAAGGAAAAACCGAACGTGGTAACATGGGTAGCGTAATAGGAGATCGTGAAATGTGGTGTTTCGTCGGAAACGTAGGTACGATATGTCTAGCAGTTAACAGACATTCAACACGACGATGATAGTCGGTGTTTTAAATATAACTTGACCTAATTGTACTTTATTTTTTCGAATAATTGTTTTCAAATATATTTCTGGTGTATTACCGCCTTCAAAGAAAAAAAAATAGATTAGAAATACATTTGAACAGTTTATTTAAGATGAACTTTCGCGAAGTAACACCTACTCGTACTTTAATATTAAATTAAATTTTATTTTTCACAGTGATTTTAATACTCATGTCATGTCGGGGAAGCCTCACTGGCCAAGATACGGGTACTTACTCAGTTTGGGGTGAGAGCACAACTTTTTATTGTAGAATTTGAATGATAATAAAATTATTTATTTGTATTGACGTAACCAATCACGAACTGTAAGTTTTTGTAGGCCCGAGTGTAGGAGAGGCCTAAAGTCAAAGTGTTTACTGAAATTTCAGTCTAGTATAGCATCTTTATTTGTGTATACTTCTACCAGTTCAACTCAGTTTCGGTGGACGCCAAGCCTAACTCGTAAAAAACCCGAATGAGCGCTGCCATCGTAAACCGTAGTACGTAAATAAAGCGCCTCGACCTAGAATAACGACGTAACACGTAACGTACACGTAAATGCACAATTCATAAAATTATCAGCAAAAAGTCGGACGTAAAGCGGGTGTGTGGAGACGGCTTTATAAAGAGTTACGTCGCGCCTCGTGTACACCGAGCCTAATAAACATGTGCGACGGGGTTTATGATTCGTGGAGCTAAGGCTTTTCCTCACTTGTCGGTTGGTTTTTTCTCTGTACCTACTGTGTTAGTTAGATAGAAAAACTTTTTATTGTTCACACCAGAAATTACAGACAAAAACGATCATAAAAATTAAGTGCAACAACTGGCGGTCTTATCGCTAAGAGCGATCTCTTGAGTTGATCCAAGTTCTTTATCGAGCCTGTATTAAAATAAGTACTCGTATATTTCTTGACTTAGGATGCGTAATCATGGCAGTATGAAAGCCGGAAGAAAAATCCCACATACGCATACCGTACCACATTTACACTGCAAACGAGGAAACGGCCTAAATATCTTTAGATAGGTAGGTACTAAAGATAAATACTAGGTTACTACGAGTAGCAGCGTTCTTGTTGTAAATGCCAGTTTCATTCCCTCAGTTATTACAATAAAATATATTCTATTCTATCTATTCTATTCTATTCTATTCTATTCTATTCTATTCTATTCTATTCTATTCTATTCTATTCTATTCTATTCTATTCTATTCTATTCTATTCTATTCTATTCTATTCTATTCTATTCTATTCTATTCTATTCTATTCTATTCTATTCTATTCTATTCTATTCTATTCTATTCTATTCTATTCTATTCTATTCTATTCTATTCTATTCTATTCTATTCTATTCTATTCTATTCTATTCTATTCTATTCTATTCTATTCTATTCTATTCTATTCTATTCTATTCTATTCTATTCTATTCTATTCTATTCTATTCTATTCTATTCTATTCTATTCTATTCTATTCTATTCTATTCTATTCTATTCTATTCTATTCTATTCTATTCTATTCTATTCTATTCTATTCTATTCTATTCTATTCTATTCTATTCTATTCTATTCTATTCTATTCTATTCTATTCTATTCTATTCTATTCTATTCTATTCTATTCTATTCTATTCTATTCTATTCTATTCTATTCTATTCTATTCTATTCTATTCTATTCTATTCTATTCTATTCTATTCTATTCTATTCTATTCTATTCTATTCTATTCTATTCTATTCTATTCTATTCTATTCTATTCTATTCTATTCTATTCTATTCTATTCTATTCTATTCTATTCTATTCTATTCTATTCTATTCTATTCTATTCTATTCTATTCTATTCTATTCTATTCTATTCTATTCTATTCTATTCTATTCTATTCTATTCTATTCTATTCTATTCTATTCTATTCTATTCTATTCTATTCTATTCTATTCTATTCTATTCTATTCTATTCTATTCTATTCTATTCTATTCTATTCTACTCTACTCTACTCTACTCTACTCTACTCTACTCTACTCTACTCTACTCTACTCTACTCTACTCTACTCTACTCTACTCTACTCTACTCTACTCTACTCTACTCTACTCTACTCTACTCTACTCTACTCTACTCTACTCTACTCTACTCTACTCTACTCTACTCTACTCTACTCTACTCTACTCTACTCTACTCTACTCTACTCTACTCTACTCTACTCTACTCTACTCTACTCTACTCTACTCTACTCTACTCTACTCTACTCTACTCTACTCTACTCTATTCTATTCTATTCTATTCTATTCTATCAGAAGTGCCGATTTTATCAGTGTAGATGTTGAGGTGACTATTCAACGTGATCCGTGTGAGAAAAACATTCTTGACACTTTTCACTATTGTCAATTACACAGAAAACACAGATTTATTACTTTTAGACCGTAATTAAAGAAATTAAAGGCGCGGTGCGTGTCGACACACCCGCTCGGTATGCGGAAAGAAGACTTTTTGACGTTGACGTTTACAATAGTTGACCGCGATGAAGGTGCGGTCTACCCTCACTTGCGGGAAATCACGCCAAAAACTACATTATTATAATATACTTAATAATAACCGGCTTATTTGAAGTTGGTTAACCGAAAAACGCGGTTTCACTCGTGTTTTTCGGGATAAAAAGTAGTCTAAAAATAAATAAATAAAATAAGCCTTTATTGCTGAGTTACAATTTTTAACTTTCCTTAATTATCACTAGCGGTCGGTACTGTTTTCCCAGCTTGTCTTTCGACAAAGGCCTCCTCTAAAGCTTTCCACTTTTCTCTATCTCTCGCAATCCTCATCCATTCTGGACCAGCTGTTCTCTTGATGTCATCTTTCCAGCGTTTTGTTTGTCTCCCTTGGTTTCTTTTTCTATCTCTGGGGTACCATTCTGAAATTATTTTTGTCCATTTTCCATTCTTCTCTCTTAACATATGTCCTGTCCATTGCCATTTTAATGTTTTACATATTTTTCCCGCATCTTTAAATTTGGTTCTGTTCTAATCTTATCCTATCTTGTCTTCTTCTAAAAAGTAGTCTATATCGTCGTATCCGTGGAAGACAGCCACAGTTGCAAAACCCTAGGTTTCCAGGAGGCGGTTTTTTCTGATTATCTCGGAAATTTCTTAGACAACGTATGTTTTTTAGTATTCTAAACAATTCCTTGACACAACAGGCAGTGAATCATATTTTTTTTTAATTTTTGACGATAGTATTTGTACGTGTTTTGTCCCTTAATACCTTACTCCACGGAATTTTCTCAAGATCACGTCGGCTTAACCGCCATGAGGGCTTTTTTCCGAGTGAGAAATGAGAAACGCGGTGAATTTAAGAGACACTGCGCCTTTATTCCACGTAAAAAGCTGGGTGGTGGCCTTCTTACGACAAAAATATTAGAATTTGCGGTTTAATTTTTAGTGTTCGTGTACAAGAGATGAAAAACAATGTTGTTTTAACCGACTTCCAAAAAAAGGAGGAGGTTCTCAATTCGGATGTTTGTATTTTTTTTTTTTTTGTTAATGGTTGGATGTTAGATATTATAATTGTGCGCGACTTTTTTTTATTTTGACCTGACCGCGAGCGCGTCACGCTTGTAATCTCCTGATGAAGATCACCGAATATGATCAAAACTAGTCGTTATAAACGACTTAATTTGACGTTAGTAATCCCGTGTTAATTATATCAGAATATATTTTAATCTTTAAATATAAATAACAAGTCCTGACTGACTGACTGACAGACGACTTAAAGCCAAACCACAGGTCGTAGAAATTTAAATTTGGAGGGTGTATTTGTTTTGATGAGCAAAGGTGTGTACTAAGAAAGGATTTTTTGAAATTCAACCCCTGAAGGTGTGGAATAGGGTGTAAAAGTGTATATGGAGAAGCTTGTTTTGTTTTTTGATGCCACGAATTTAAAAATTTTACAATATGACTTAAGAAAATATTGATCACGTATTTCACCATTTTCTGGAAATCAACCCCTATGAGGGTGAAATGGCGTGGTAAATATGGCACGAAGAGATAATTTGTTTTGATGCTCCGTCAATGAAACTTTACACAGATGTACTAAATATAGAATAGAATCCCAAAATTTTCGAACAGTCACACTCTCGAGCTGGAATTGTTAATTATCTCGAAAATTCAAAACGCTTTTACCAAAGCGCCAAGACTAAAAATACTCCAAAACCTTAAACTTTTTTGGGGAAATTGAAAACAACAAACAACACAAAATAAAATAAACAAACTTTGAGGGTCTATATTCCCGAAACTATTGAAGGTAGTGTATTTGACCAAATGTTATAGGGGTTTGCGAGAGCTACTAAATGGTGGCGACGAAAATCCAAGATAACAAATTCAAAATGGTCCGAGGGGGCTGATTTATTGTATCTAGGGGTTTTAAAGGTCCCTAATTCCATTATGACGCTTTTGACATACTCTCAAAAAAGGAGGGTTAAGTAAATTTAACCCCAAAAAAATAAACGGTTTTTAAAGTGTAGTGTCCACGTGGTCGAAGCTAGTTTTCAATAAAGTAGCGTCGACTGACCGCGAGATGATTTATTTTTTACCCAACTGCAACGAAGCTAAAAAAGAGGGATATGTATGTATTTATGTGTGTATGTTGACTATATACGCATGTATATTGATTGTGGATGTATAAAGTAGCTCTTTGTTATGACCGAATAGTGGTACTAGACTCACACAAACAAATAAGACGCGCGACGGGATCTAAATACTTCAATAAGAGATTTATGTCAGAATCTCCTGAAGAAGCAGGGGCTAGAAGTGCAACAATCGAAAGAAACACAAAACTACTACCAAAAAGAATAAATAAGACGTAAGACATATAGGTTCCTTAAGACCTTGACTGCTTAGCCCCCAAGCAACTGCTAGCCAAGAAAAAACCAAAAGGCTCTTCCAAAAGACTCTTTCAAATCGCTTAGTCACCGTAGAGGAGTAAGCCAGCACCCGCTAAACCAGACCGGAAGACTCAGGCTTTTCTTAATGCAAACACTCTAATCGTAGACAGTAAGATCACCAAACTAAGTTTTTCTATAAAATCTATAAATTGGGACATCCTAGGGATATGCGAAACTAGAAGACCACAGACATTAAAAAAAAACATAGAATAATACTCGGACTTTATTCTATTCCGCACACCTGGAACAAAGTGAACAAACGGAAGAAACGAGGTTGGGTTCTTAATTACAAAACCTCTGAAACACAATATTTTAAAATTTAAAACCGTGTTGGATAAAACTACAACTCTGGAAATAAAGACATCCAACGAAAATATTAGATAATTTGTACTGGGATGTTAAAGCCTCCGAAGACAAAATAGTTACCGAAATTTTAAAATCATTATGAATGCTGTTGATAAAGCCACTACAGCAACTATTTAACATAGTTATTGAAATAAAAACAACGTCAGCACAGTGGTCGAAGTCTATTATTATACTTGTACATAAAAAAGAGACCAATGTGACATTAGAAACTATAAACCAATCAGCCTAATGACAAACTTGTATAAAATATTCTCAAATTTTTTACTCAACCGGTTGACAATAACTCTAGACGAAAACCAACCGAGAGAGCAGGCAGGTTTTCGAAATGTTTTCAACAATGAACCACATACAGGTAGTCTTTCAATTGATAAAAAATCCAATGAAAACGGGAAACCGCTATTTATGTGCTTTTTATAGACTACACAAAAGCATTCGATTCTGTAGACCACAACATAATCTGGACTGCACTAAAATAACAAAGCACTGACCAGCCAACCAGCCCTACATTAACGTGATCTGCAACATAATTATACTCTAAAGGCATAGCCAGAATGTGATTAGAGCGGGAAAGCATGGAATTTCCAATGGAAAAATGAGATAGGCAAGGCGACCCTATTTCATCAAAAACCTTCTCGGCTGTGATAGAACGTGTTTCCAGAAGTCTGAAATGGGAAAACAAAAAAGTGAAGATAGATGAATATTTCCTGAGCCACTTACGATTTGCTGAATGTGGTATTTGCTGAAAATGCATTAGACTTGGAATCCATGGTTAGCAAACTAGTAATAGAGAGCAAGAAGGTTGGTCTAGAAATAAATGCAACAAAAATAAAGGTTACCTTACTAATCGTGAGTCTCATGTCATTGAAGGTGTAAAAATTGAGTATGAGAACATCTATGTTATCTCGGACATTAAATTTGGTTTCTTTTAATAATTGTACAGAAAAAGAGGTACACATAAGAATTTCATCAGACTGGAAAAATCATGAAATAAAGACATAAAGAAATGCTTAACATATGGGTGTCAAACATGGTATTTGAGTTAAATGGATGAAGAAAAAGTTCTACAAGAGAAAAATGCAGAAAAGTTTATCAGATATAAAAAAAAAACAGACAGATTAAATATAACTTGTAAGAAACAAAATCAAAGTACCTGATGTATGTTATGATGTAAGACAACAACGATAACACTACTTAAATATGTGGTCTGTGATAATGGGCAGGCTACATACCTAATTATGTAGGATGGAAAGCAACAGATGGACAAAAATAGTTACGGAATGTATTTCAAGAGATAAAAAAAGAAACCAGGGAAAGCAAAAGAACAGATGGAGAGACATATATTATTTACGGAACAATACTGACCAGACGAGGAAGACGAGAGAGAGAGAGAGAAGAGTGGAGAGTTTTAGGAGAGGTCTACACCGCAGAGCACTTCTATGATACAAACTAATTAAAATTATATGTTACTAGCTGCGCCCCGCGGCTTCACCCGCGTTTTCCGGGATAAAAAGTAGCCTATGTGTTAATCCAGACCATGAACAACCTTCATTCCAAATTTCATGTAAATCCGTTCAGCCGTTTTTGCGTGAAAGAGTAACAAACATCCATCCATACTTACAAACTTTCGCCTTTATAATAGTAGTAGGATGTAGTATTTATAAGGTAGAAGAAATATAGACTTATTTATTTAATTTATTGTCTTTTTTTATATATAAATGTAGGTATACAAAGATGTTTATTTTTGTTTAGTCCTTTAGCGTTGATTCTGACTGGCGCGTGACTTGTAATGTAACATATTTTAAAAATTGTAGTTTATGTACACCCAGTTCCCAATAGCATTAGAAAACAAGTTTTTCTTCGATTTTATCTACTGTGAGTAGCATTGTTTTTAGCCATTAAGTTATTGCACAAATAAAGAATGAAGATCAAAATATAGAATATTTGAATTGTATTTATCCTCCCGTGACATATTAACCAATTTTCTGGAACGTTTAATTACTCAAACGCGCCCGCACGCCCGGTAAATCCGTCAAGTAATGGCACAGATGCGCTTACGACCCTGTCGGCCGACTCCCCAAGCAACTTTTACCGTCGAACACGGCCGCGCAGGCGAGTGTGGCCGTAATCGCCGGATAAATTTGGACGCAGTGGCGTTAGTGGCTGTATTCTACGGAGTATTTTGGAGCGTGGCTTTTTGTCAAAATTTTAAATCGTGTTTTTATATATCAAACACTGGATTTTCCGATTTTCTGAAAATGTGAGTAGATGCGTATGTATTTAAGGATTCCAAAAATGCAATAAAAGAAAAAAGCCACAACCGCCAGTGTGGCAGTCTTCCACGGATAGGGCGATATGTCAGTTAATCCGGACCATGAACAACCTTCATTCCAAATTTCATGTAAATTCGTTGAGGCGTTTTTGCGTGAAAGTGAAACAAACATACCTACATAATTACAAACTTTCGCCTTTATAATATCAGTAAGATGGTTGGTTTGCCGGGTGACACTTCAAGAAACTGCGTTACGCTCCGCTCACGTTATGCGCTCACAATGAGAGCGAGTGAGAGGCACGCGTCCCTTCCACTCGGGCATGGTTAGCCCGCCTAAGAGCGAGAGAGACAGACATAAAATTTTGTTAATATGAAATTCAGTGCGAGATTCTTTGTATAAATTAATGTTTTAAATATAATTCTTTGTATAAATAAATGTTTTAAATTGTTACTATTATTTCATCCTTCTTCCTACTATACGAATGAATATTCACATTAAAATTATTTTACCACTCAAAGTCGTTGTCACGTAAAACTTTCGCCCGTATACCGACTTTACAGGCAACCAATTTTTGTTAGTTATGTGTGTGTAAATACATTTGAAAACAGTTATTTGAAGATGAACTTCCGGGAAGTAACGCCTGATTCAATAAATTATTCATACTATGTTATTATAATTATTTTTTCAAAAAAAAAAAAAAAAAACCGACTTCAAGAGACCGACTATTGAGTTATTCATCTATTTGTCGCGCACGTACCTAATGCCAATTTAAAACTTATATGGTTTTCTCATGGATACCATTATCAGAACTGGACTAAATTGTAATGGGACCAAATGGGAAGCGTCAGCTTTCTAATTAATGAAATAAACTTTATTTAATTATTTAATTAAATTAATTAATTAAACTTTCTAATTAAAAAAGAATCATCAAAATCGATTCACCCAGTCAAAAGTTATGAGGTAACAGACATAAAAAAAAAAAAATAGTTAAAAAAACTAAAAAACACGATTTGTTTAGTGTATTGCCATCGGTCCTCGATATACGAGTATCTACAAAGTTTGAAAGAAATCTGACCGTTTAAAGTGGGTCAAAAACGCGCTCAAAGGAGTCGGTTACATACAAACATACAGGTGAAGCTAATAAAAGCGTGTTAAAAACATACAGTCGAATTGATAACCTCCTCCTTTTTTGAAGTCGGTTAAAAATAAACTTAATCAGTGGTCTGTTAAATCTAAACCAGAATCAGCCTAGTCCAGATACACCAAGAGTTACGAGTATATCTACAAGACAAGACAAGTATTCCGTCTCCATTCTCATGATGAAAAAGTTTCAAAAGCGGATTGGCCATTAAAAATCGTCCTCGACATTGCCATACATCTCAGCGCCATAACTTTGTATTTTTACGAGTAACCTCAAGTGAGCCTTCGGGAGCTCGGTTAACTGGAGGAGTCGGGATGCATTCATTCAGCTTTTACTTTTGAACTTTATGAGTTGTGTTGAGTTGACCTCCTTTTGTGAAATCACAAAATTCTCTCTATTGCATACGGTCATGAAAATGTAAACAAAAAGTTTAGTGGTCATTTTTGGACGCGCTATTCGTTTTGGCTATTCCTATTTATAAAAATATTTTGCACAGTTACACGAGACTAATTAAATATAACCCATTTTGTATCATGTAGTTTCATTATTATAATGTTTGGTATGACTACTGGACTGGGGTTAGCCTGAATTTCATTAAAAATTCATTAAATCGCAGATTTCCACAGAATTGTTTTATTATTTATCAATTTAAGCTAAAATATTAATATACATAAAGACTACATATGTACATTCAAAGAGCATTACCCATATTTTGGACAGTCGGACAAAAACGAGAAAATAATAGCCTTTTTACAGCTAACAACCACGACGTCGACGACCGGAGCCAGTATCAAGGTATCACGAGCAGCTTTTACGCAGATTTACATTAATTCCTACAGACGACACCCCCCCCCCCCCCTCCCCACCCGCCTGCTCACCCCCCATCCCTCCCCCGGCTACTGGCTACGAATAATGGAGCTTAACTTTTAAGTTGCATTTTTACTTCAAGTAAGGACTTAATCTGTATGTAGAACGAGCTTCACGAGTTTTGAAAGCTGGTTAGAATGTGTTCTCCATTTTTTTTCTTTTCCGATTTACCTGTTTGCATTGCAGTAATGGTTTGGGTTCTTTGTCTACGAATTCTGTCTTTACTACTGTGTTACTACTGTCTTTACTACTTACTTTTTATATTTAGCTGTACTAAAGCTGTGAAAAGTTGCTGATAAGCGGTTGTGAAGAAGAAGTATGACTTGGGATCCTCTAACTGATACGGTCAGTAGTAAGACGCAGAAAAATACTCGTGTCTTGGTGACATGTGTTGAGAAATTCGTTCTGTACAAAGTGAATTTAAAATTTATCGGGAAGTGGTTCAAAATTGAGTTGCAAGATTCCGAACAAACATACTCGTAATTACATAGTTATGTCCATTGCAAGTTAAATAAAAGCTTTAAAAAGTGAGTAAGTTCCTATAGAGTGAGTGGCCAGCCCTGGCGTCAGAGTTTTAAGCCGTGTGATGGTCTTTAAAATACCTACTATATTCCCTTCATATAGATAACTCGGTGTGCTCGAAAAGTAGCTCTCAAATGTTTTTCTAGAACACGTTTACTCGTAAATAAACACTAGCTTTCAACATTCGGCGAATTTCTGACCAGAAATTCAGGGAATTAAACCTCACTGACCTGAACCTCCTACCACAATAATTCCACGGACGGAACGCCAAAACTAAAACAGTTCCTTATTTTCCCACGGAACTCTGAAATATGAATGCAAATTGAAGCAGACGTGTAAATCCCGCCGTTAGTGAAAAGTCGTCGTATTTTTGTAATCTCGACGAGGGACGTGAATTATTCATAAGCACTAGTTAGGGAGCAGAATAAATAGCAGTTACTGGCAGGTGATGAATGTTTTAAATTATATCGAATCGCTGCGTGGCTTTACGAGATGTTATTCTGTCTCTGAACATCTGGTGGTATGTTTTGAGAACTTTGTTTGAGTGTCAGTTTCAATTTTAGATTAGGTTAGTTTACTGACTTTCATAGTGTTACTTAACTGGTGAGTAATTGTGGTCAAATGTCTAAGCTGTCAACCTTAAGAAAAAACTCGTAGAAAAATTAGTTCATACTAAACTAGCTAAAGCGTGTTTTCTAATATAATTTCTGGAAAATACCGTTTTCAGCAACAACTAGTGTGATTTATGAAGAGGTAATCTTTCTATTTTACACAGTTTCTATTTGAAAACACATGCAGTGTAACAAAATGAAAACACAGTGGTTTTATAGTGTAACAAAATGTTTTGATATTAAATTTAAAATGCTTCCCAAATAATCAATTCGCAATGTCTTTGCAGTCGTGCAAATTTTTAGCTAAACATTTACCGGCAGGTTCCTCCAGGAATAAAATGATCCAACATAGAACAAAATCGGAAATCCATTTAAATACCAAATCAGATCAATTACCTTTGGAGCCGGTTTTAATTCGTCCCGTAAATACTACAATTACGATATTTGCAATTCACAGTTTGGAATTATTTTCGGATTAATGAATTTAAATTATATCCGGACGTGCATAGAATTGAAATTAGCTTCACGTTAACGGCTGATAAATTATTGCAATTATTTGTACGTGAATATTTGATTATAGCTGATTCGATCAGTGAATTACAATAATGCGATGTACGTACTCGTTAAGCTCGAACCACTTATTGTACATTGGAACGTATTGTCCTGGAATCCCGGAATTCGCGAAAAAAAAAGCTTTTCTATAGAAAAATGTCAACGACACTCGACAAAACGTAAGGAACAGCTGATTTATTTTACGCAAATTCCGGGTTGGGTAGTAAAAGTAGATAATTCATAATCATAATAATGAGTACTATGAGCATACCATTTCCTTGTAACTCTGTAGAAGCCGTTTTTTTTTTATTCAGAAATAGGCTTGCATTTGACCGCCACCTCGCCTGATGGTAATCAACGATTCGGTCTACGATGGAGCATGCTTGCCAAGAAGAAACCGATTTACTCGCTTCGCTGCAGTAGTGGTTTCACTTTGGACGCTTTGTTATAAATATCTGCTCCATTTGATCCTCGAAGACAGACAATCATTGCTCCGTCCCACCGGTCGCCATGCTAATCGGCCGGGGCCGGTGGGACGAGTCCAGGTGGGAAAGCCAGCTGCCCCGGGGCGACACAATGGCGCAGATAATTTGCGGCTTTGACGCGAAAATTGAGGTCAATTGTAACGTAATTAACCGGTAATTACATCGTTTTAAATGAGTTCCGAGCACCTGTATTTTTGGGCGGTATTTGTACGTGTAATTTTATTACAACTTTGGTCGTTATTCAATTAATTAATAATAACTTGCTGAAATTAGCAAAATATAATTCTAGATTATCTGGAATACTACGAGTAGATATCATACTTATAAAACCTGTTTATAGTTAATTAGTTAATGTAAAGTAGTATATAATTAACAGTGTACTTTATTAAATGGTCAAAAGGAAGACACTGACTTCCAAGACATGGGTTCCCCACACCCAGTTTGGAAGGCTGGAATTATAAAAAAAAATACAATTTTCTCTGAAAAAAAATATTTGAAATTATTTTTTTTTAATTATTGCTAAAAATTCTCGGTCTTATTTCCGCACGTGACATTTCACGTCAGAGAAAAGAGCGAGTCGTCAGAGCATTTTAATCAGTTACTAACTCAACTAACTAACTTAATTTTAAAGAGTGTTTATGTTTATGGGGGAGACCTTTGCCCAGCAGTGGGACAGCATAGGTTAGATAAAAAAAAAAAATATGAATACGACTCCCTATTTCTAGTGTTCTGACACAAAACAATGGAGATAGAAACAAAAGTAAATCATTATCATTACCCTAGTACTCGTAACATCAATAAAAGATGACTCTTAGCGTCCGATTGATTAAATCTGTGTTCTCAGCTAAATAAACTGGTCCGTGAGCCACAGATCCTGTCACATTTTTTACCAGGCGCAAAAAGTAAAAAAGCGCGGTACTTTTCCCTTTATAAGTAGGATGATGACAACAGTAATTAAGCAGCTTCTCTGTGGTCGGTAAAACTATTACGAAACTTTGTAATAACTTCCTGTGAGCTGCTAAAAGGTATTATAATAGACTGGCTACGCCCCGCTGTTTCACCCGCTCTGCTACAGGAAGTATTCATTTTCTTCGGAAGACATTCAATGTTATTTAAGGCCAATAAATATTTCTGATTTCTGATATAAGGGTATAAACTATCTTTCTACTAAATTTCATCCAAATCTATTGAGCTTTTTCAGCGTGTAAACCTAACACCATCACTTCACTTTCAACAAACAAATTAAAATAAATAACGTTTCACAATGCTAGTTTGAAGTGAATATTTGATCAAAAGCATTAAAAACTTACTTCTTAACGTTCTTAACTTTAACTTTCCGCACTTTATCTGAAAATCTGTAAATAAGTGCAAGTAAAGTGAACAAACAGCGAAGCGCCGCCGCCGGCGGAACTTCGCTGAAAAGTGTTGCTTGTAGTGTAGAGGCAAGTTTACATAATATTAGCAACTAGTTTCACTGCACTTGACTCGCGGCTTCCGCAGAGCATAGATTCAATGATAGTATCTTTATGTATTTTTTTCTCGTCGTCGTTTTGTTGTCGACATAGGATTTGTTCCTAGTGGGGGCTATGAGTGTGAAACGTCTTATTTTAGGCAAAATTATGCCAAAGATATGTGGAATGTGAAGCTCGGTTTAATTTAAATATGTAATTTATTTTCAAGAGTTTCAGACTTGTTTTTTGACAAAGAACATACCTAAAGAACAATTCTTTTTGAGAAAAAACAGATTTTTCATCTCACACTGAAACTTGTCACAGTCAAGTTTTATGCCATAGTCAAAGTCTCACCTAATGATGGTAATAGATAAGTTATAATTATTTTGACATCCGCACACGACACGTCGAAAATTGAAATTGTATTTTTTTCTATAAAATACACAAAATTCATAATTATAAAATCAATTCACTAAAACGATTATGCTATTTTAAAGTAAAAACCAACAACGTAGCTTTACCTAATTATATTGCACTTTACAAAATCCAACTTCACTCAAAATCCTTAACAAAAATAAAAATTATAGCACACACAATAACGACACCGTTATCTTTTCTTCTTAGAAAAAAATCGTAGTTTTGTATTTTCGGTACTGTTTTCGGGGCAGTCGACTTGTACCACACACACACACATCTCATAGACATCACTTCTAACTTCTTCTTCAAACTTTAAACTTTTTTCATCTTTCTCTAACTTCTGTTCTCTCAATATTTTGTGCCTCTACAACTACAATAGAACGCGACCTCGACCCACTTCCGGTGATCCGAGCCACCAATAATATGGGCACAATGCGGGGGTACGCGGAAACGGTGGACTAAACCGAAAGGAGCATTGTGCTCATCATTATGAACACAATTTAATATGAGAACACAAAAAACTGCTTTTCAGACTCAGATAAATCTAAAGAGAAAGATGGAGCACTGTGTTCGATTTCAGTAAAGCCAAGAAGTCCCTTTCGCACCTACTCAAGACGCACACGTTGACATAATTATCAATACTCCTCTACTCGTAAAGCTTTTTTTTTACATTAACTTGACATGCGTTTGACCACAACCTCGCCTGATGGGAAGCGACGATGTGGTCGAAGATGTAGCACGCTTGCATACAAAATACATAATTACTCTTTTTTTAAACAACCCTGGATTGTACCTTTTCAGAAAGACAGACGCTGGGTCGCTGGCAATGAGTTCCACACCATACGTACTCGTATGTACGCGCAGAACTCGAGAAATTCGTTTCTTCACGCAAATCCAACGAAATGCACCTTTTTAGGTTTATCTAAGTTTTCAGATGGTTTGGTTGGTTATCGTTATCGCTTGCAGAATCAAGAGGGCGGGAGAGAGGGAGGGGAAGGTCTGATTTATATCGTCCGCCTATGATTCCGGGGACTGGGTTACCGAAAAAATGCGGTTAACTTTTTATTACAGATGCTAGTTTTTTGCACAAAGACTGATGATAGCCAGTCGTACTCGCTTGGTAGGCTTGCGTAATACTATATGCCATTTGAATAATTGAAAACTGGTACATTTTGTTATTACCAACGGGAACTATTTTATTAGTAAAAAATAAATAAACCATATCTACCAGCTACACTGTCCTTGACTAGTTAATATACCTCTAATCTGTATCCTACTAATATCATAAACGCGAAAGTTTGTGAGTATATTTGTTGCTCTTTCACGCAAAAAGGGCTGAACGGATTTACATGAAATTTGGAATGAAAGTTCTTCATAGTCTGGATTAACACATAGGCTACTTTATATCCCGGAAACTGCGGGGCGCAGCTATTTATTGAATAAATATGGTTTGACTGAAAAAAAAACGCATTATTATACCACAATTCTATCGCATTACAATTCATTATAACCCGGTCACAATATCTGTGCACCTCGCTGGAATGCGTATAGCCTTATCTCTCCCGCTTCCCCTGTCACCTCTCCGCGCACTCCCCGGTGCGACAGTGCGACTATATAAGGCTATACGCATTCCAGCGAGGTGCACAGATATTGTGACCGGGTTGTACATTCTCTATCGCATAAAAAGCAGGTAAAACCTGTTTCCTAATGTAATACCGTTAAATACGACTACCGCCCGGTCCCTGGCGCAGATCGGATCGGGCGGCTCGCCTGATTTATGGCCGCGTGTGACGAAGAACAGCTATTATATCCGAGACTGAACCGCATCCCGTCTGATACAGCATTTAGTGAGGGTGAGAGACAGTTTCATATTGGGTAGGATTAATTATAGTATATGTACAGAGTTATTAGGAAAGGGCTGAGCCAAGGCTGTAGTTCTCATCATTATGAACCACTTTTAATATTGGACCAACCCTGACATCGCCAACAACACACACATACATGATAGGTAATTATGATGAATCTTAAATGAAAACTAATTTCAAAGATACGTTAACAAAAGTATATTATGTATTTTGAATTGGCGGTGATCGATAAAAAAGACAAAACCAGAATGAAAACTAGCATTCATTGCTACGAGTATAAATAACCACACCAATTTTTATTTTGTTAATACGGAATTTATCACTATTAAAAATTTTTCTTTTAACTTTTTTCAAAAGCAGTGGTTATCTGCTAAATATTAAACGCAATCAACATGTCGTAGCGGCGTAGCAACTCTACGCCGTAGCTCTAACTTCATAGTCTCGTAGCATGTTCTACGACAGCACACTATAAAATGGTTTACGGTTATGAAACACAAGATCCTGTCGTACTAAAACGATTTTAATAAAATTTGTATGAAAGATTGAGCTTATGCTCTGGACATAGGCTACTATTTTTATCATCACCGTTTTTCATCATCGCGCGGGTGAAACCACGTATCAAAGCCAGTAGGACATGATTTTCATTTATTTTCTCGTGTGTGCAGACCCTAATTTAAATCTAGTTGAGATTTGGAATTTAAAAATTCGAAGTAATTCTGAAAAATAACTCATGAAAAACTCACCTCCATTATCAGAACTGAAGCGCCCGCGGTTGTTTACTCGATTTGCTTTCATTCCGATACCTACGTTTAAATCGTTTATATTCATTCATACGACCAATTTGCCACGCCATTCTGAACCTTATGTAAATTACATTAAAATTCGACAAGCAAAAGCAAACGTAACAGATGTTAAGCGATTTTAAACCTTATCCCAACGGCTTTGGAAAGATCGCTCCGTTCGGTTATGTTAATTTGTGATACTGTCTTGTTTCAAAGGAAACTTAACACAGCTCTTATTCCTACGGAATAAGCTTAAGAATAAGGTTCGTGTTGTTTCTACAAGAGTGATTAAGCGGTATTTGTTATGGGAAAAGTTGAAAGTAACCAATTCATTGATCTTTGAAGTTTTAGAAGCAATTCTCGCGCGTTCGATGTTATCTCGGTCACCGTCTCTCTTGTTACAAAAGTTTTAAGAGTGAGAGTGACAGAAATAATATCGCACGCGACAGAATGAGCTTCTAAAGTTTAAAACACGAAGTTGTTTGGCTCGTGGTCAGAAGATTTCAATACTAACGGACTACGTAAAGGAGCATTCTGGCCAGAAACTTCATTTGATATTGCCTTAATTTGATTTATATTCAAAATTAAACGTTATTTGTTTTATTGAGAAGGTATTAATTTAATAAAAATAAAAGGTCAGTTAAATAATTGGCCGTGACATACAAACATACTCACAGATGGGTGAACATATACCGGAGTCTCACCATATGGGTATTTTTTTGCCATTTTGGTTCCGAACCCGAAAAAGAGAGAATATTATTATTTTTCCAAAATAATCGCCATTATGACAGAATATTATATTATTATAGCGTTAAATACACACAAACACGCACACAGGCACAAACACTGACATACTGTAGAGTAGAGTCTGGATTCCGCCGCCGCTTATACCAACCGTTCGCTTTCTTACAACTTATGTAGGCCATACACGCTACGGTCTACCGGAGAGGTAATCTGTGCAGGTATGCCTGCGCAGATTACCGCAGATTACAAAAAAGAAGCTGCTTATAAATTATTAATAGAAAAATTGAGAGAAATTGAGCCAGATGCGAAGAAAGATGTAGTTGTGAAAAAGATCAGTAACTTAAGAAGCAATGTTAGGAAAGAAAAAAAAGAAATATGAGCAATCTTTAAAGTCTGGGGCATCTGCTGATGATGTGTACCGTATCAGTACTGTGGTAGGTACTACGATTTGTTCAATTTCATTCATGATCAATGCACTCCAAGGGAATCTTCATCCAACTTAGATAGTGATGACGAAAATAGTTGTTTTTTTGAAATAGGTCTTGCTTTAATTTTCCTTCAAAATTAAAGCAAGACCTAGCAACGCCAGCGTGTCATAGTCCATATTCGATGCCATCGCAATGAGAACTGAAGACCGCTCCGATACACCGGAACGTCCCCATACACGCTACCATTGTTCGGTTGACCTGCGCAGGCATACCTGCACAGATTACCGCTCCGGTAGACCGTAGCGTGTATGGCCTCCATTTCAAGCACCTCAAAAAATACACGAAAACGAAAACCTCAACTACGGATTCAGATTCAGAAATATTTATTGTTCAACTACTGATACATTGTAATTTATGTTTTGATGTTAGTGCATTAATTGAAATTATCAGTTTATCCACATCGAGCATTCAATATTAAAATGTATACAGTCAATTATGTAGATAATACAGGGTTATTCATTAAGGCTATGTACTAGTACTCATCATTATGAACCACTTTTACTATGGGACCAACCCAAAATTCGCGAAAAAAAAATCAGATGTTCTATACATTTTGTCATTGTCTTTTTTCTATGGAACAGCTGATTTTTTTTTCGCGAATTTCGGGTTGGTCTCATAGTAAAAGTTGTTCATAATGACGAGTACTATGAGCCGATTTCGGCTTGGCATACCCTTTATGAATAACCCTATATAGATTTTAAAAAACTAATTCTATTCTTAATTTAATGTTAATAACAGCCAACTACCAATCCGGAGCCAGCCTAGACGTTATTGCTACATACAGTATGGTACCAGCAGCGAGTCCCGCGCCGAGCCGCGCCGGTCGGCCCGCCACTGATTAGTTCCTTCCCAATAAAACAAAGACCAAGAAGCCCACAATCTGTGCAGTCCGGGCTCTTTTAAATTGCGCCTCTACCAGCTTTAATGATGGCTGGAAATGAATGCTTTCAATTTAAATGTGAGCTTAAAAACGCGGACTTATTTGTAAAAGAAGAAAAAGAAGAATGGCTGTCTGGGATATTGAGATCAGCAATAAGGTTGGTTCTCTGGTTTTGCGTTTGGGTATTAGTTTAGGGTTGCTAGGTTAGATTTATTAAGCTATATTGCATAGCTTCTATCGCGGGCCTTGAGCGTGGAGACCGAATCCGGAAATTCCGTAACGAAAATAATATCACACTTTTTAGTGATACTTTTTAGTTTTGCTATTCATCGATAGATGGCAATCTATCGATGAATAGCAGGACTTTTAATGACTTTTTGAAATATCACGCTTGTCTCTTTAGTTCAGCAACTCGCCTCTAGGTGTCGAGTGTAAGGTTTCGATAAAAATTATAATTGCATAAGTTGATAAAAAATGCTATACAAGCTATACTAGCTTTACCGCGGCAGTCCCCGAGTGCCAGACGTCTTTTTTTTTTAAATGTAGCAACTGAAATAACCATTTGTGCTGGCAAGTTTTGGCGACTCGGAACTTAATAAAATTAAAAATATTATTATTCGGGATGACTTATTGTTAAAATTTCGGTACGAAATGTTTCTGCCAAATGTTGCCAATCAAAATCTGTTAGTAAATGGCGTCGCAGCAATCCTCTTTTAAAGAAAAATATCCCTTCTCTTAAAAAATTAAATCAAATTAAAAAATACGCCCTGTGCGTGAGTACTAACATTCACACGAACAAACAGCCGCACAGATACGAGTAAAAGCCAAATTTACCAGTTGTGAATTACCACACGCAGTTCACTATGATTTGGCTCGCGACCGCCAATTCCCACTCTATAAAACCCATTCAGGTTCCAAACCACATCCAATTTTGATCGAACTACCCTCATTCAGCACCTCAATAAACATTCTCTAGTTCTCACTCCGAACATAAACTATCGACCGCACATTATCTCCAATGCTGGCTCGGACCGCAATTGCCCATACAGCGTCGGTATCGGCCGCGCAGTGGACGCTGCTCGCTGCGATATCTACACTCAGTAAGTAAAGAGAGGCAATGAATCCAGGCGGCACTCATTGCTGCTTTGGTGTAGCTACTGCCTGAGGGAGTCGTTTCCGGCGAGCGGTGTATGTTGCGCACTGCAATAATGTTGTTTAGCGGTTGCCGGGGGTAAAGCAATAGGTCTTTTCAGCTCTTTTATTTTTAGTTCTTCAGTAAAGTGGAGTAGCTTGATTCGATTTTCGTATGGGTGACTGCAAGTGGTATTTTCAATTAAGCGCTACTTTGAATCTGATATCACGTAAATAAATTTTTGATTTTTGACAATAACACAGATTTTAGATTTATACTCGTAACAACAACTACGTCAAATTGGCATTTGGGCCGCCTGAATACTCTAACACTTTTCTAAACTCATAAACTCACGAAGCACTTCAGTAGTTTACAATGTAAGTACATAAATATCAAAATATTCTCCCAGCATTAATGTAAGTACCGAGTTTCAGAACTTTCCAGTACAAAGTTGAGTCGTACGCAACAAACTTTTAAAATAAATCACTAAAAATTTTAGAAACACAGTGGAAGTTCTCGGAAGGACAACGACAACAACATCGTGTACCGACAACACGACACAACACCACGACAATGCAACGTCCGTCCGCTTTCCAACGATCTGATATCCCATAGACGTGACATTTATACACAAATGCGGTCTAACAGTCCACCGGTCAATAAATATTTCTTTGACTTTTGCCCACACTTTTGGACAGCATAAAAGCTAAATAAAAAAAGAATCTGAATTGTGTTGTGGTAGTCCACTCAACACCTGAAACTTTCAATATGGTGGACGACAAGCAGAGGTGTTTTTCAGGCGGACCAAAATCTTTGTCATAAAAAGTAAGTTCGATTGGGTCACGTGGCCAAGGGGTACAAAATGCTGTATGAACTTTTTTAGCAATTTAAATCGTGGCAGATTGGACAGAATTTGAATATAACGTATTACGTAACGTTTCACATTTATAGCTCCCCACTAGGACACTCTGTGTCGGGGATGCCATGGAACACAAAGACAAGGACAACTAACAATAAGACCCAGAGCAGATATTTTAAAATTCATCATTAAAACATCACCTAATAAACACACAAATATAATTTAGAACACAATTTGTGCTAATGTATCATAAAAGTTCTTGTTTCGCCTTTATGTCCTAAAACCCAAAACAAACTCCTGCAATGTTCAGTGGCGGTAGTTGGCTGATAGTAAATTTTGCCTACTACTGAGATACGAGTACGTAATATTATAACAATAGGTGTCTATGGGATGGGAAGTCGTTGTCTTGTTCCGAATGCACAAACTTGTGTTGTGAATGCAATAATTGTGCAATGTTTCTTATTTTATCGTCGCACGAGATAACCAAACTTGGCGCGCGGTCCGGTGTTGCCACCTCACAAAGGATAGCTAGCTAAACTATAGCGAAAACTTAACAAAAACTAAATTACCCATAAGAATTTAGTGCATAAATAAAAAAACACGCTTTATAAAAAACCGAACTAAAAAAATAGAAAATAAAATTTTATAAATTTAAATTAAGAATAGGGTTGAAAATTTCAATAAATATAAATTAATAATAGTGTAAATAAATAAGTATATGTATTTTATTTTTAAAAAGCGTGGGGTGCATGGGTCAATAAGTAGATATTATATATTTTGTAGATACATTTTGTATTGACAGACATGAGTAGAGTGATTAGCATTTTGATAATATCTTAGAAAGCACCCCACGCTTTTTTAAAAATAAAATACATATATTTATTTATTTACACTATTATTAATTTATATTTATTGAAATTTTCAACCCTATTCTTAATTTAAATTTATAAAATTTTATTTTCTATTTTTTTAGTTCGGTTTTTTATAAAGCGTGTTTTTTTAGTTTTTTTTAACTATTATTTATTTTTCGCTTTTTAGTTCGATTTGCTAACTATTAACCATCCTTAATATGTACAAATGTGTTGGTGTTATCCGATTTTGGCCGTCTGCTCAAGCAAATTAAAAATAAAATTGATGCATAACAAAAAATATTGAGCAAAAAGATTTGTAGCCGCGTGGTTTCGATCCTCAGACCTCATAAAATAAAATTGATGCGTAACAAAAAATATTGAGCAAAAAGATTTCTAGCGCGTGGTTTCGATCCAGGCACCTCTGGGTTATGAGCCCAGCACGCTTCCACTGCGCCACTCTGTTCTCTGACTCGAATGACGAAACTACCATTTGTAAGTTAAACGGTATTAAAAGTTAAAGAAACTTTATAGAAAAAGCGTGTTAAAAAAATTAATAGTTAAAAAAACTAAAAAACACGATTTGTTTAGTGTATTGTCATCGGTCCTCGATATATCTACAAAGTTTGAAAGAAATCTGACCGTTTAAAGTGGGTCAAAAACGCGCTCAAAGGAGTCGGTTACATACAAACATACAAACATACAAACATACAAACATACAAACATACAGGTGAAGCTAATAAAAGCGTGTTAAAAAAAGTTGCTTGAAATAGTGAACTAAAGTTTAAAGAAATTATGAAAATTTTATCTGCAGCTGTTTCTATTCTTTGTATTTTACTAAGTAAAGTTTCAAACTAATTTTTATAATTAAGATATTATACTTTTGGAAGATAAATTAAGTTTTTAGTGAGACTACAATGAACTTGGCTGAAATCTAGATCTATAAAACTAAAAAAAAACCACTCTAGCCTTGTAAATTACTAGATTGTACTTTTTACGAAGCAATGAAGACAGTAGCAAATGTCAACCTTTAGAAATAAACATCAAATAAAAATATGCCAAATCTAACTAAAAAGTGTCTAAAATGGCAACACTAGGATCCCTTCTATGGAAGTGGCCACGCTTGAATAACGTCCTTGTTTGTTCGCTGTTCTCAGAATTTATAAAGCCATTTGCGAGATTCTGTTGCGAGATTCTGCTATTTAATATAACGTAAACAAAGTCATTTCAACGCGGGGAGTCGAGAGAAAATTACAAAATATTCATTTTGAGAAGTGAGCCAAGTAAAATGGTTAAAGGTAAAATTGTATTAGCTAATTCTATATTGTTTTTTTCTTTTTAAGGTTAAAATTATAATCGTTGTTAAAATCAACTACAATAAAATTGCTTTTAAAACCAATTAGATTTGAAGAAACTAGTAAAACCATTTTCTTTTTGCTTTTATTCTTAGTCTTAATAATAGAAACCAAATTCTCTAACTACGCAATTGTCAAACAGTTTGGGGCCATCCATTCATTATGTCACACAAATTTCATGATTTCTTTTTTTTTACCCCTCCCCCGTCCTTGTCACAGTTGGTTACACTTATGAGACTCTCCCCTCCCTGTGTGACGTCACATTATTTTTGCTATTGCAATTTTACATGTAGAAACGGGCTGCAGGAAGGCAGTGGATGAGACTGGCACATGGCTGGAAAGGATGGCGCGCTGAAAAGGAGACCTATACTTAGCAGTGGGTGGAAAAAGGTTGTTGATGATGATGATGACACCTAGAAAATATTAAATTCAAATAAAAACTATTTGAATACTAAAATATTAGATTTTAAATGTAACGTCAAAAAATCTCTTCTTAACCCTCTGTCACACAATGTCACAACTCGTCGACCATATCCCTGAATGGATGGCCCCTTACTTAAATACGAAAAAAAAAGAAACCATTTCGACAAACGTTTCAGAAAAGTCTGAAATAAGTCTAGAAGAATAAGTTTTAATTCGAAACCATGTTTTATGATTGTCGTTTTGAAGATGTGTGAGTTACTGCCAAAAGTAATGGCGTTAGAAATAAGACAGGTAAGCAGAATGAATTTACTCAACAATTTCTCAGTTTTATAGCGCACGTGGATGCACTGTGCAAAAGTGCAAAGGAAATGTAGAAGAATAATATTTCCTTAAAAATGAAACATGATTTGATTTGATTGATGAAATAAAAAAGTAGGTCTCACCGGAGTAACACAGGTATACTAAATTTTAACTCAATCAAAGATCGGGAAGTACTAAAAAATTTCGTTGCAAGATTTAACCAACCATAAATAACACAGCAAGTCAAATGAAATCTTGTTAAAATTTCAAAAGAAATAATGTTAACTTACTTCTAAAACTAAAGCATTAAAACCAACAGTTCTACTACTTCCCACAGCGTCACTCCCCACAGCGTCCCCCAGCGTCACTCCCCACCGCATCACCTCCCGTCGCATCGTGACTTTTACAAATGAATTCCTTCACAACTTGTAGAAAAGTTGGAATCGTCATAAAGATGCGGAAGTCGTCGACCATTAGGCTAAGCATCGGTCGATTCGCCGAGCGATGTTCAAACGTATTAAAAGTTGGAGTGCAGGCAAGGGTCGCAACTTGCCACTTTACTTCATTAGCCAGCTCGACACAGCGCAGATCTGACAGTAAACAGTTTCCAATTAAAATTATTAAAAGACTGTGCATTGTTAAGTACGAAGTTTTTGTAAAAACAACTTCTAAAAACGGCCATTTTAAAAATCAGCTTCAGTTGCCTTGCATGAGAATCTACTAAATCTCAATATGTCCATAATCTCTCGTTACATTTAAGCACAACGCTATTTTGGTGCGTTTTAGGTACGCAGAGAGCAAACGATCTAAACGCAATATTTGAAAACATAAGTGTAAATACTCGTAGCTGTGCTCCGCGGTAATAAAAACGGTGATGAAGAAAATAAGGATCGACTGGACTGGATTGGATCGGCTTGACTTGAGGACTTGCTAATCCAAGGCATGAGCTATCTCTAGATATTCCAACCAAAAATTGGTTTAGTAGTTACGGAGATACGAGTTAATAACATTCACAGTCACACAAACGTTAGTAGGAAGGATAGGATATAATTTAATTCTGTCAACAAGTTAATTCTCAATCCAAGATTATCTTGTTCCCACGGCGGTCTGTAGCTCGAGCCTGAACGCGAGCAGGTGTCCTATCTAACTCTCTACCACTTATCTGTTGTCACTGAGGGAGCCACCATCGCAGTCACTGAACAAAACTAACAGCCCATCGAGGAAAACAGTTCTCTTCCAGCCAACTTTAGATAACTTGATCGTACAAACGGGACTGTCGCCTGTCGGGACATATTCGGATATAAAACCAAAATCACGGCCCATTCTCGCCCAATCGAAACTGTATCTGTTCTTGCTCTCACGAAATTTGTAGCAGAAAAGACATTGACAGAGACAATGTCGAGGCGGTGGGAATAAGGCCCTTGGAGCAATTCCAAGACATCGCGAGATAATAGGAGAATATTCAGCCTTTCCCCGCCTATGAAATAATAAAGATAGAGGAAATACGTCTGAATGGCCCTCGGGGATACTGTAATTACCAGACAATAAAGTAAGTCAGTAACTACCTCTATACTGTGTCTATACAGGGTTAAAAGGAAAGGGTAAGGTAAGCCGAAAAAGGCTCGTAGTACGCATCACTATGAACAACTTTTACTAAGAGACCAACCCGGAATTCGCAAAAACAAAATCAGCTCTTCCATACATTTTGTAGAGTGTCGTTGATATTTTTCAATGTAGCAGCTGATTTATTTTTGCGATTTCCGGGTTGGTCCCATATTAATAGTTTTTCTCAAAGAGCCCATTCCAGCTTAGCATACCCTTTCCTTATAACCCTGTATAACGATATCTACCTCTAGATAGAACAGGCCGAGTGGATAATAGCCCAGTAACTTTGTCTTTATGTTATCGTTTCTTTATAGTACGAATGGTCGAGTACTTAACTTATTTTTAAACCTGGAATACAATGGAATCTTGTTTATTATTGTATCATAAAGTTACAGTCTTGATCATTTTACAAAACTATTTAACTACAATAGTAGTTCGTGTCGACCTGAGACCTCACAGCACCTAAATCTCTCCAATTCTATGACCGATTTCGCTCATATTTGAACTTAAAAATTGTATTGAAATGAAGTACTTGCTTGCAATATTTTATCAAGATCGGATCAACCATACTCAAGTTATCGTCGGACAAACATACATACATACAATGACATACATACATACATACAAGCGCCGATTTAAGACCTCACTTCGTTCGGTTGTAGGTATATTTGCCTTGATGCGCGGGGGTATACTAAAACAAGGTTTTTGCAATTACTTACTCGTAATATTTCAACTCTTTAGGAACTAAAATGAGCTGAGAATCTTTGTAAGAAAAATATTGCCAATTTGAAATAGACGGATTCAATAAGAAAATTCAATTCTAACAAAGACAAACGACCAGTTTTTCATCCTACAAAAACTAGAAATCTGGTGAAACTGAGCTTTGCAAAACGGCTAGATTTAAAATCACGTCTCTTTCCTTACGGACTGTCTAAAAATTGAAGGATAAAAAAGTCATAACAGTATCTCTGTGAACGCATTTTTTGGCGCATTTCCAGTCGCATATCGATCTCGCACCGAGCTGCCGCTGAGCCGGGAGCGGCTTCTCTACTAAAACTACCTTCTTTTATTGGATTTCTGTACCAAAACAAAATCCTAACAGTATAATGTTTTATTCAGTAATAGGCTTGCGTTTGACCACCATCATGCCTGATGGTAAGCAACGATACGGTCTACCATGGAGCACACACGTAGAAGAAACCAATTCACTCGCGACTTGAAGACACCTAGATATCTCACACTTTTGTCTTCCCACTGCTGGGATACTAGGTCTACCTTCGAAGGGTGATTAGGTCGTATTCAACCACGCTAGAAAAATGCGGGTTGGTAGATTCACATACGCCATTGAATTTTATCTCCGGATGTTTGCAGTTTCCTCACGATGTTTTCCTCCAGCGAAAAGCCAGTAGAATGACGATTTCATTCGTACATACGTTCTAAAAAACTCATTGGTATACGAGTCAGGGCTTGGACTCCTCTACGCCAAACGGTTATTCTCCCACTGAGCTACCACGGCTTACACTCTAATGGTATCGCCTCAAAATATATAGCCAAGGTTTTAGGTTTGCTTCTGTTAGCTTCTAGACATGAAGAAAGTATATTTGTTTTTTATAAATACTAAGTGACCGATCTGATTGTAAGTGAGACAACGACCGGATGGTAAGTGGTCACCTCCGCCTACGGACAGGACACCTCCAGTACACAAAGATTCAGTTCGTGGTATACCTTTGAGGACTATTTGTATCCTTATTCCTTCGCTTGAAGCATCCAAGACCCAAGATTACATTAATAAAAGTAGTGTATTTATAGTTATTTGTGTCAATAATTTTCACTACGTTTAATGTAAAAGTGAGTGGTGTAGTGTGAGTATTGTACCCGCGTGCGGGTCCGCGATAGGCCGACCGCTCGTAATACCATCCCGGGGCTGCTCCGGGAGGCGCCGGAGGGCCGCGAGGGCTCCAGAGAGTGAAGGGTAATTGGGTATTTCCGAATGCCCCGAAGGGACTTGATATCTGTAGGATGTGGACACACTGAAAACTACTTGACTGTTCCAAGGATACTGGACTTATGGACGTATTAAATTTTAAATAGTACCTCTAAAACTTTTTTGTATATCTATTTTTTCTTTATTGTTTTTTAGCGATAATTATATTAGTGAGTCACGGTTCAGTCCGCTATCCTTCAGGAACCATAAAGTTTTTGGGATAAAATATAATACCATCTTGAGTTCTAACGCTTAAGGTGCCTTCATACCGAGCGTCATTCAAATTGTTTCTGCTGTTATGACGGTATAAGTGGTTTAAAAAAAATGTTTTTGATTCGTACAGCCAAGAAATGGAACAGACTGCCGGCTTCCTTGTTTCCTGAGAAATACAATCTTGGGCTTTTCAAGGTATCTTCTAGGACTATGTACTTCATTTTTGACCACATCGTCGATTACCATCAGGCGAGCTGGTGTTCAAACGCGGACTTATTCGCGTTAAAAAAAGTGATAACTACTGTCGTATTCAAAGCATTAGTGTGGAAATAATGTAAGGTTCTCAACTTATTTTACATAATATTTGAAATAACTTTGGACATTTCCCCTTTCTTGACTGGCAACACTCTGGGTACTTGGCAGAGCGCGGATTTTGACAGATGGTTTTTGAAAACAGAACAGTACAGACGGATAAGAGGGAACTGGGACACCTGATGGTGAGAAGATGATGTATTGTAAATCGTGACGGTTTAAACTGAATATACAAGCTTGTACAACTCCCGAGTGTTTTAATTGTTACTGACGTTCGTATCTGCAATAATATGCTGATTGATCTTACAATAAGTTCGAATGCGAAGCTGTGATGTCAGAGTTTTGATTAGCGATACATGATGTTAGAAAAATAAGGTTGGATTTTAATTCTCCATCGCAGCGCGGTGTGCCCCCGTCCTAACGCGCAAGTGGCTGGAAGTAATCGCGCTCCGACGAGGACGAATAAAGAAATGACACAATTACTCAATGTTGTACCCTTCTCGATATTCTTTATACTGAACTAAGACTTGTTACTATAAATATAACTTTTAAAATGTTCAATCAAACAGTATTCGTCGAATTATGTGTCAGCAACAGCTTGCCAAAAAAAATAAAATTATATTTTTTCTTCGTTAGTTTTTTTGTAAATGTAGGTACTGTCAATTAAAATAATTATATGCTTGGTTCAGCTTTTTGCGATTTGCTGCAGCTGTCAGCAATCTGATGTTATATGACGAACTGGCTAGTTGTAGTTTATGAACTAAACAAAAACAGTTCACATTGATGTTTTCAAACTAATATTATAAATTCAAAAGTCTGTCTGTAAGTTTGTTACTCGTTCATGCTGAAACGACTAGACAAAATATCTATGAAAATAGTAATAAAGATAGCTTAAACGCCAGACTAACACATAACCTACTTGCTATCATCATCACCAGCATTTTTCATCTCCACAGGTGAAACCGGGTGCCGCTGCTTGTTGCTCATATTTGTGTGACCTATTCATTTATGTTTAGTAACATAAAAACTGAACCTTGATGCCCTGATTTAAGGCTCATTTTCGTGCACTTGCGCGCCTCAAAGGCGAAGTTTTGAGTTCAAGTTCCACCCGAGTAGAAGCTGCTCATTAGACCGCAGCACGCACACTACTGTAACTCACACACACAAGTGAGGTGGACCCTACTGTGATCGTCGGCAAAGTTGTTATCGATAGTAATACGTCGAATGAGTAAATCCTTTTTCAAACCATTATTTTCTGATCCAGTATTATTCTAGGACATTAAGTAAATTGTTTTGCTATATCTTATCACTCTGATAGCGTAGCTCGACTTGTGTTCGTAACCGATCTCTGATATTAAGCTACAGACGGCACGGTCAGTCTTCAGATGGGTGGCCGCAAGTGGCGTTCACAATTACATTAATTACTAGCTGCACCCGGCGGTCTCACCCGCTGTTTATTTACTATTGAACCTTCTTTGAACTTCCACAAATATTTCAAGATCAAAATTAGCGAAATCGGTCCAACCGTTCTCGAGTTTTAGCCAGACAAACTAACAGCGGTTCATTTTTGTATTTATATAAGAAGAAGAAGATTATCATTGTATTAAGTTCGAATGATACGTTACATAGTAGGCCTCCCTTGTAACCTTCAAGCCAAGTCAGAACCAAGTCAGTGAGTAAGTACCTAAGTGTCCGAAGTTTAAAACTAGGGCTAGCCATACAGTCTATTTATGTGAAAAATAACGAAACATTTTCGTTTCTTGTTAGATCTCTATCTCTACTAATACCTATTATAAATGTGAATGTAAGTTTGTTTGTTACGCTTTCACGCGAAAACTACTCAACCGATCATCATGAAATTGTACCTACGCATATTCTTGAATTTATTAGAAGTTACATAAGGATACTTTTTACTAAAAAAAAATTACCGCGGGTGAAACCGCGAGGTGCAGCTACTTCGGTATAAATTACAAGCCTGAACTAATTAATTTGTTTATTAAGGCTTCGTAGTATCGATATCTAGGCTTCTAATTACCGAATTTTAGGGATCTATATTACATACACTGGGCGCCTGTCCCACCGCCGAGACGTAAAAGCGAAGCGAGCTATAAAATAAGTTATTTTTCCTATAATGTCCCACTGCTGGGCAAAGGTCTCCCCCAATTTCTTCCATACCTGCCGAATATTACAATATTTTTTAAAACAAGCTTTTAATGCATTGTCATCGGCGTTACACACGTATACCAAATTTCAGCTCAATTGGACATCGGGGAGGGGTCATACCTACTAAGGGTTAATGGATCAAGTTTTTTTATTAAACAGTAACAAAGAAGCTCATGATTAGCATGATAGTAAAACGTAACTTAGATAGTGTTCTTGTTCAACTAATGTTTTTTATTCACAAACTAGTACTAGGTAGTCCTAGTCAGCAAGCTGCAGCAAACTCGGTCAACTTTAAACTTTTATGACGTACGCTTTACTTATACTTGACACTACTTGACAGGGTACTTATATACTTGGATTGAAATTGTCGATAGCGAGAAGATAGCGAGTCGTTCTTTATTCGCTGAGCATCGCACTGGTGAGACAGCTGCCCAAAGCATCAGCTTAGAGCAGTATTAATCACCTCGCGACGGCGGCGGCGCACGCACTCGTTACATTAATTAGTGTTGTTCAACAAACACAACACAACACAACACACACATCATTTATAGAACTGTACTCAGAAAGTTTGGAAACAAATTAAGTGACTATTTTGAACTACAGTTGAAATTGAAAGTTATAATTTAGAGTAGTTAATGGTGACCGGGGAAGTCGACGGCGAGAGGTCACGAGGTCGCAGCCCGATATGTTAAAATTAAACTATTTAGTAATGGTTTTTTTTAGAACCCGGAATGCGATTTGAGACGTTTAAAACTACCTATAGGTACGTTGATCTAGTGATGACACAGCAAATATAGCAATGTACTCGTAATGTTGATTGTAGAATTTCTTTTAAGCTATTGCATAGCTTCTATCGCGGGCCTTGAGCGTGGAGGCCGAATCCAGAAATTCCGTAACGAAAATAACCTAAGCCTAAGACCACCCACTCCGACCGGCACAGCGGTGATACTTTTTAGTTTTGCCATCTATCGATGAATAGCAGAACTTTTAATGACTTTTTGAAATATGACGCTTGTCTCTTTAGTTCAGCAACTCGCCTCTAGGTGGCATTGGTTAATGAAATAATTATAATTAGATATAATTGCATAAGTTGATAAAAAATGCTATGCAATAGCTTTACCGCGGCAATCCCCGAGTGCCACACGTCTTTTTTTTAATTTTCAGTCAGTTTTATTTAATTATTTTGTTTCATATAATTATTTTGTTCCCATAAATAAACTTTTCTGTTTTGTTCCATCTTTTACCATGGAAACTAACGTAGTTTTGACATATTTTGTTAATTTAAGACGAAAAAACTCACGTAAAAATTAAGTCGGTTAGTTAAATTGATTTTTGTTCCATCTTGGCAAAGGTAAAGACTGATAGACAGAATTTAATGTACAAATAACCCGATAAATCGAACCCCGATACAGTCCATAACGAATAACTATTAAAATTAGAACAATACAGCGATATCTGCGGTGTAGCAATAATGTGGTTACGAGCACTATCCTAAACTATCCACTGATTACTGGACGATAGGAGACCATACAAACAGTAACACAGCTTCACACAATACAATGCAATAGTATTGTAATAATAACGTTTCACTCTCATAGCTCGCCACTAGGATAACCTGTGTCGGGGATACCATGGAACACAAAGACAAGGACAACTAACACCCAGACCCAGAACAGACATTTAAATTCATCATTCAAACATCTGCCCGGCCGGAAATGGAACCCGGGACCTCAATAATAATTCTCTATTTCATTCTACTACAGTGACTTTGGTGTAAAAGTGTAAATTAACGATTAGTTGGTCGAAGCTATATAATTATTTATATCTGGTTAGTCAGAAAGGGTCTGTCAAGTAATTTATTTAGTTGTTTCATCGCACCACCAGCGGGCGCTTAAACGATAAAAAGGACACTTTCAATTACTTGATGATCGATAGGATTACGACCACAGCTCAATTGGAGAGAGCAGTGCGGAACATAACTCCCAATAAATAATAAATTTCGTCAAAGATACCAATCCTGCTAGTTTTGAATTTCGAATATTTTCAACTCCATCGTGGTTTATTACTCACCATAAAATACAGTAGTTATTACCATAAATATAGTGATGCGATTTCTGGCTCGTTTGCCAATAAACGCGCGATAAAGCGGAAATCGTCGATAAAATGTATACGAGGCCCGGGAGAGAGGAACCGGCCGCTGCTCACCGGCCCGCGGCGAGGTGCGGTACGCCTGGCCCAGTAGGACATGTTCGCACAAATCATAAGCAAAAGAAACCTTTTAAATGAAAAAAGCATTTTAATGAGAGCTCAGAAACTTCTTCAGACCCAAAAAAAAACGTAATAATTTTTTTATGTCAGTTTTTTACGATATCTGTCAAATTTAACCTGATTTCAATGTTTTTGTTTTTTCCATTGGCTCGAAGATGTCCCTGTCCCCTAATAAAGTTTCATCATAATCACACTATAACTTAAGTGAACGCGATATATTGCTAACTACGCTCGACACTTCGTTAACTACGGCAATCTGAATTTGTTACGCTTTTATTTAATTTTGATTTTATTTCTATGATTCAGTAGATTCAGTACGCGTAAAGAAACTCTTATTTATAGATGTGCTACTGTTCTTTCGTGTAGTGCGGCGGCGGCGTCCCGCGGCCACTGAATAACCATCATTTTGTATAATATCGTAATCAACAAATTGTTGTTTTCACTCCTGCTTTAATATTGATGAGCCTCCTCCGGGAGCTCCCCCCTTCCCCGGGGGCCGAGGAGGGGAGGGGGATGGAAGCGTTTTTAACCTCGACCTATGAATACATTAGCCCGTATAATAACGTTTTAAAAATAATGCCTTCATTCGAAAAGCCGAAGAAAAACGCTTTTTCACAAAGCGTCGGTTTTCGAAGTTTGGCCGACCGACGAGGAAAGAGGGGGATAGCGAGATACGGGGGGAGGAGTGTGACACGATACGATGTCATTGTTTTTGATACTCGAGAGCGACGCTGTTAATACAGAGGCCGGTGACACAAGTAACGGAAGCTCGTCAGTAGTGTGAAAATAGTGTTTATAGGAGGAAATAACATAATGTTATCCAACCAGCAGAGAACAAGGTAACTGGCGCTTTATTAACAAATAGTGCGTCTGCCCAATGATCACGAGGTTCCAGGTTCGATTCCCACACATACTGACTGATAAATTTCAATTATGTTCATTCATTCATTAATTTATTCATTTATTTCAATTATTGTGCATATTACTGGCGCAAGGAAATCTAGTAGCGAGCTATGAATTTAATCCATTTTTTATTTATTTATTTTTATTAACACCTAAGCCATAAGTTAACCAGCTTGCCTGATGATAAGTGATCTGCTCATCATCACGTACATTATTTCAGCTTTGTCGTTCCCACTTTATAAAAGAGCATTGTTTCGCTACAAGCAAGTCGGTTTCGTTACAAGTCCGATATAAAGTGCCGAGTCAGCGCCATCCATAACGGTTCCGCTATCATGAGCCTTACTGGCTTGTGATTGTTTAAGTTCGTTAGCGAACGACGACCTTAGGGCGGGGCTTTGTGTTACCCTGGTGTACGGAACTCTGGTGCAGGGAAATTGTAAACAAGGTGTAACGGAAAGGTGTAGTAATACTTAGGTGTTCTTCTACACGTCAAAATGAACAAGTTTTTTTTGCTTAATTCGAGAAAGTAAATATTGAATCTCTGTAGAAAACTGATCACGTGACTAAATATTTTGTATGGAGACTCGATATTTTTATTCGCGACTTTAGCAAACTTGTGTCACAAAAGTTGTTCACTTGGACGTGTAGAAGAACACCCTTAAGTATTACTACGTCTTTCCGTTACACCTTGTTTAGTATAGGATAACTCTAGTGCAGGGTAACTCTTGAACTCAACCTTTAATCATTTAACTGCTGGGATACCAGGATTACCCTCGAAGGGTGATTAGGCCGTATTCCACCACGGTGGTCTAGTGGGAGTGGCCACTGAATTTCTTCTCCGGACGTCTGCAGGGTTTCTCACTACGTTTCTTTTTACCGAAAAGCCAATGAAATGAAAAATCGTACCAAACTTCCAAAGAACTCATTGGTACAAGCTGGGGTATGAAATGAACCCGCCACCTCAAGAATGAAAAACGGCCGTTCTCATTTATTTCATCATTCGTTCATTCATCGTTCGTTCGTAGTTCATTAGTTCATTGAGCTACCAAAGCTTCGAGCTACGGCCACGGATAACTCTAGCTAGAGCAAGACTAACTCTGACAGGGTAAACCCCTCTCCACGTTATGCCAATATTTGAATATTCATCTGAATTGAGAATGCACCCACGTAACATGGGGTAGTGATTGGTAACTACAGCGCGGGGTAACTTTGATTATTATGTGTGTAATCCTGTATCCTGTTTAATTATATCAGTTGTAAATATCTAAGTGTATATGAAGTAAATAGGCTTTTTTTATTCTGAATTTTATCATCATATTTTTTGGCTTTGTTTACCAAAAGATGTTTCACATTTAAAAAAATCCACCGATTTCAGTTTGGATCACAACGTAGGTACCTAAAATTTATCGAACATTTTACATCCGAAACCTTTTGTGATAAATCTATCAATTATTCAGTTAAAATAGAGAACCCTGCCAATAGCCTTGAAGACCTATTCTAATTTTTCTGATCACCAATACAAAAGCCTACAAATGAAATGTGTCCGCTTTACCCTCGTCCACCCGATACAATCTAGCGACAAGTGTACGGCGTCGCCAAACATCCGGCATTACCCCGCTCTCCCTTCTCCTCTTTGCCCTATTTCAATAACAAATCTTGTAAAGATAAGGTAGTGGTCTAGTGGTCGACAAATTGCATGCAGCATAAATACCTATATAGGCCAGTCACAAAGAGGTAAGTTAATGAAAAACGCTACCTACTCGTACGAGTCGACTCCGTGGTCCCGCCCGGTTCCCGCTAACCTACTCGTACGAGTCGACTCCGTGGTCCCGCCCGGTTCCCGCTAACCTACTCGTACGAGTCGACTCCGTGGTCCCGCCCGGTTCCCGCTAACCTACTCGTACGAGTCGACTCCGTGGTCCCGCCCGGTTCCCGCTAACCTACTCGTACGAGTCGACTCCGTGGTCCCGCCCGGTTCCCGCTAACCTACTCGTACGAGTCGACTCCGTGGTCCCGCCCGGTTCCCGCTAACCTACTCGTACGAGTCGACTCCGTGGTCCCGCCCGGTTCCCGCTAACCTACTCGTACCAAAAACACACCTACTCGTATGTTTTTGTGATGACCATAGACACAATAGTAGAAACGTATTTAGTGGAAACGATTAAATTT
This sequence comes from Alcis repandata, assembly GCA_949125135.1. Classification (NCBI taxonomy): domain Eukaryota; kingdom Metazoa; phylum Arthropoda; class Insecta; order Lepidoptera; family Geometridae; genus Alcis; species Alcis repandata. Next base: position 125,415 of record OX421248.1, on the reverse strand, counting down.
GGCCAAAGGTAACCTATTTTTGTTATAATTAAACACGGGAATTCGGTCACATTCGGTGACCTTCATCACCTGATGTAAACTCACCTGATGAAGGTCACCGAATGTGACCGAAACTAGTCGTAGTAGACGACTTAATTTTTACGTGAGTATTAACCACATTAGTTTTCATAGTAAAAAGGTAACCTAATAGTCAAATAATTGACCGAGCGAGCGAAACGTCGCAGCAACAACTGGCATGCTTTCATCTGTCCGGATGTTTGTTTGTGTGGATATTGATACTCGCGTATATACTTGGCGTATTTTTCAAATTCAAAATCGATTTCGGTGTACGGGTTTTATTCTAAGATTTCATAATTTTGGTCATACGAGTACTAATTTTAATTGGGGGACATACGAGTACTTCAACAAGGGGGAAAGCTGTAGCGTAATTTACCGGCCGATTTTGATTATATTCGGCAGAATTATTTGGTACCCAATTCTAAGCAAGAATTTCGATTATCAGGTCATGAGTTTGTAGAGATAAAACATTGTGCTTGTTGCAAAAAAGTTTGTGTTCTCGCGAACACAAACGGTCTATTGTTAGCAGAACTACTTTCTAGTAATATTACTTCGAGCCGTGTCGTGTCGCTCAGTTCATCAATGTAAACAAACATTGCTGAAGTTAAATTGTCTGCGTCCCGCCGCCGCGCGTCGCCGTGACGCGACGACGCCGGGGACGATACGAGTAGTAGTGTAACGATACGATGTTACTGTGTGTCTGACTACATGAACTAACAACTGGATAGATGGAGATAGATATACTCGTATGTAGTGCTCTATGAAGAAGGAGATGGAGTTACTTTGACCCGTATTTTTTTATGCAATTGAGTGACGAGACGAGCAAATCGCTAGCCTGATTTTAAACGTCACGTTTGCCCAAAACAGTCTGCGGCATTTTGAGTTTTGTAGAGGTACTCTTAGAATGTAAGCCCCAGCGCGGCACAGCACTGCGCTCGTCACTATGAAATATAACATGTGTAATCACCTACTTATTTGTCCAGAAATTTCTCTTTTACGTACAATGTTAAGTTATTTTTCTATGCATGTTTATTCGACGATAATTCACGTAACATTGATTCAATTTTTAAGAAATTTTGTAAGCAAGAAACACGAACAAACGAAACGTACTTACGCGAAAATACAATTTTAGACAAACTTTTAGCAAAATATTATTGTGAATATTGTAATATAACAAAGATTATAAGTAAATAGATTGATAGATTGTATTTCTGTGAATCTGAATAATATATCAAAGGGTTCTGAAGAGGGGTTGCGAGGGCTCAGTCCGCGGGAATCTAGTATTTATTACATTTGCTTAAAAGCACTCTTATCTGCCAGAGAGGGCAACCGCTATCAAATAAAATTAAATAATGTGTAATAATTTTGTCATAAAAGTCCTTAGAGATTTTTGTCGATCAGTTTAACCTCTGTTTCTGTTATTTCTGGTGTGATCATCGATCTATTCGGTGGGTGTGATAAAGAGTTTTTCGATTTATCTACCACCACAAATTTAAGATGACCATCGCGACTACGTCTCATTGCAAAATTGGTTTTCATGAACATAGTTATGAAAGATCATTGCACTATAATTAACAGAATCTCTCGACAAAATTTTAATGTAGTGCCCATCGACGTTGCATTTGGGTTTACATTCGATGTTGTAACGCCCTACGAAAACAAATTCTCCTTAAAAACGGCTCATCGTACCTTTCCACCACCACACTGAAATAACTCCAAAACACACCATATAATAGCGTTATCAGCTCAAACCGTGACGTCCCCTACTGCCACATCTGTACGGACGGTCCCGCACGCGATTCCAAATTGCTCTGTTGTGAGGTTTTCGTTTCGTTGAGTGCGGTTATTATTGTTACCAACTTCCATCGAAACTAAACTAATCAAATTACCGCCAACTACTTCTTTTACGAGCCAAGTTTTTTCCATTAACCATCTTTTAATTACGCAGCAATTTTCTGCTGAAAATTACATGAATGGAAATTGGTTCGTGTTTAAATATTCATGAAAATGTTGGTTATACTATCATTAATTTGAAAGTAACGGTTATCTGTCTTGTTTCTTATTTATGTCAAAACGGTAGAACAGATCTTAATGAAATTTAGCAAAGGAGGTAGGTAGGTACTTTATGAGGAAGACATAAAATACTTTTGGTCTCAACAAATGTTAGGAAATCAGCAAGTGACCGGTAATAAGCCGCGAAGCGCTATTTGTACATATTTTTAACCGACTTCAAAAAAGGAGGAGGTTATCAATTCGTCTGTATGTTTTTTTTTTTTTTTGTTTGTTACCGCATAACTTTTGACTGGGTTAATCGATTTTGATAATTCTTTTTTTATTAGAAAGCTGACGCTTCCCATTTGGTCCCATTTCGTCCAGTTCTGATAATGGTATCCATGAGAAAACCATATAAGTCTTAAATTTGCATTAAGTACGTGCGCAACAAATAGATGAATAACTCAATAGTCGGTTTTTGTTTTTTGTTTTGTAAAAATAATGTTCTTGTATTCGACAGTTATTTTTAAGTTCTTGGAAACGAAAACTTGAGCGAAGTTTCCGACGACAAGTTCAGGCTTTAATTCGTAGAAGTGACGGACCCGGGTCAAAGCTGAAGGTTCTTAATAAACTACTGCTACTCCCTCGTCTTAAATGTTGACTAGCAACGCTCTGCGGTTTCACCTGCACGGTAATGTAAAACGGTAAAGATGGGAACTAGCCCAGCCTATGAACCGGGCAATAAACTATGTCTATTCCATATCAAAATCGGTTAATTTTATTTACGGAGTTATGTCGTAAGTTGTAACAAACACTCACAGATTTACACATACATACACAAATTTTCGCATTTATAACATTAGTAGGTCTAGATATAACTCCCCCCCACTCCGTCGAGCCGCCTCTCCTCACGTCACCTCTGCCTCGTCAACACGTCGCGTCGACTAGCCGTCATATCACCTCGTGTAAACAGTTATCCCGACACAAAATATGTAAAACGCTCTTCTAGAACTCGCTCCGACGAAGAACAAAAACAAACATTTCTACATTAGTGGAGACGTTAGCAGCATGCAACCAACTTACCGCAGCGGTTGGCTAAATTGTTAAACTAAAAGTTTCCACGAGTGGCTGACAGTTTTGTTCGGAAACTAGCGCGGTGGCGCCCCACTCGACTGCACAGGTAAGTTGGGCGAGTAAACGACTGTTCTGTATGTAGGGATGGATAGAGATCCGTTCAAAGACTCGAATTGAGTTAAATTGGATGATGAAGGGCCGTTGAAATGCGGGGAAATGTAGGGTTGTGTTGTGCGGGAACTTTAAACTTATTTCAAGTATTCGTATGCCAAATGGAAACTTTGTTTTTCAAAGAAAATTAATATTAAGACACAAGATAAAAGAGCAGGTACAGAGTATGAGCAAAATTTAACATTATAGCAATATTTGGTTACAGTCTTGTTTTACCCGCGTCTTCCGGAATAAAAAGATAGATTTATGTTAATTCTGTGTACCTAAACTAACTTCATACCAAATTTTATCCAAATCCGATCAGCCGTTCTTGCATGATTGAGCAACAAAGAACCAAACCCACAACATTCAAACTTTGACATTTATACTACCTAAATTTATAAATAATATTAAACAATGGATTAAACCCAACAATCTTTACCATCGACTGCATCCTAAGACCAAGATCCCCGAATCACTGAACCAGGGGAGATAAGTTCAATGTTTCAATTTAAACGCGAAGATAAATTGTGTATCATTTGAAGCGTATGAAGCGCGCGAGCGAGACAGCTACACCCCTGTATTGCCATTATAAACCCCTTCAAGAGCAATATAAATCGTTTCCTTAAACACACAATGAGACTAATTGAAGAGTACTCGAGCGCGAAACCAACGCGCCGTCCTTGTCGCTCACTCACTCTGCCAGTGTTGTACACGATCGGTCTTGATCTTGCAATCGTAATAAATATTTTAAACACGAAAGTTTGTAAGAATGTATGGATGTATGTTTGTTACTCTTTCACGCAATAACGGCGAACAGATTTACATGAAATTTGGAATGAAGATTGTTCATGGTCTGGACTCTGGATTAACACATAAGCTTAACGCGAGTGAAACCGCGGGGCGCAGCTAGTATTAACCAAACCGACCAACCAAAACCCAACCAAATTAATTCATGACCAAACCGATTTTAGCTTGTAGATCGTAGCTGATCATAGCCGGCATGGCATTATTTGAAAGGTACAGCTAGATTACAAGAACAAATAAAAAACAAATAAAAACACTAAATGTGATCAAAATCATAGTCAAAATATCCAACTCAATAATACGTGAGTACTCCCGTGTTAACTGTAACAAAATGTTAAAATCACTTTAGTTTTCAATGTTAAATTACAAAATAAGGAGGCAAAGATAATCTTCAACAATTGTTTAAGAGCCCTATAAGAATTGAACAAAAATTACAGTTTTCGAGACTTTTAAGTTTTGCATTTGCAAAGATGTTTTTTCATTCATTCAATACTATACTTGCCAAACTTGCAGTAAAAACAGTAAGTACTACAACAGCCAAAATTTATCTAAAATAATATTTACTAAGGATAAGTTAAAACTAAGAGAGATGCGCGACCGGACCAAGACCGGCTTGGTTTCGCCTTAGTCTTGTACTAGGGCAACACTACCCTCGCGTGTGTGAGTGAAGGAATGAGCGAGTGAATGAATGAACGATAGTAATCCTCGCTTTAGAACGTGAGTGTTTGAGACTCGGAGCTTACTCTGTTTGCGAACTATTTCACGATCCCGATGAGCTTTTCTGAAGCTTTTCAAAATCTCTCGGCGCCGTGAAAACAGCATCATCTCGTGAAGAGGAAGAAACACTCGCGGGTTGGAATTGAAGGATGGGGACGGAAACTAAGATGTTCAGGACATTTTCTTTGAGAAAAGATGTCAAGTAAAAGATTATAAATGTAGAGTATACTTCTATACTTGTAACTAGTGACAACTTAATTAAAAAATTCGGGTGTTTTACCAAGATTATACTTACTTTATTCAGCTTTCGTAGCAAGCTAGCTTTCGTAGCTATTTCGTCATGCTCGCTTTTCTGTCTGTCTGTCTACTCGAATGAACAATGAACTTCACTATCCTTTTATTCAGAGATTACAAGTGTTTTGCGTAAAATTTGGTACTCGTACCTATAGATAATAATTATATTTCTTCTTTGCCTCAGACAATTAAATCCGCTACAGATAATTTATCTATAACGTATACCAAAGTTAAGCGCAACAGCTTATTTCAGTTTTTGAATAATAAGATGAAATACAAACAGACAGGCAAACACGGTAAAACTGAGGTTTCTAAATTAGCGACGGAATCCTATAATAAAATCAATAAAACTAGACAACCTATCTGGCATTCAGTCTCCACCATTATAACCGTCAATAAGCAACTGTATCTTTTATCCAAGTTATCGAACCTCTCGAGACTCGTGACATTGAGAGCTTCTAGTCGGAGTCTCGACGTCTGCGAACCTGCGACTCCGCTTATAGGGTTATAAGGATAGGGTATGCTAAGCCGAAAAGGGCTCATAGTAGTTATCATTATGAACAACTTTAACTATGGGAACATCCCGGAATTCGCGAAAAATAAATCAACTGTTCCATATATTTTTGTCAAGTGTCTACAGCTTCCTTGTTTCCTGAGACAATTCCTGACACAACATTGGACTTTTCAAGGTCAAAGGGAATAGGTATCTTCTGTCTAAATCTGCGTGCTTCATCTTCGACCACATCGTCGCTTACCAACAGGCGAGTTGGTGGTCAAACGCGGACTTATTCGCGTTAAAAAAAGACTTTAGATAAAGTTGTTCATAATGATGAGTACTAAGAGCCTTTTTCGGCTTAGCATACCCTTTCCTTAGAGCCCTGTATTGGTTCACAAATTGAGTCTACTTAGGCTCAGGCCTCACTTTATATGACTCGTGAGACGTATGTCGCAGCTTTACCTCATACCCTAGAAATGCGAATGAAAGACAAAATTTCCAATATTGAAGGGCATTTTTTTCGTTAAAATAACAAAACAGTAAAACTATTTTGTGATAAATACTCGTACGAGTATGTTCTGGTTATAAGCGCAGTGCAGTGACGCAAAACCAGTGGGACGCAAGGTTTTAAGCAGATTAAAAATCTTGATCTATATTGATCTGGTTTTAAAAGCTTTTATTTAACTTGCAATGTACAATGTACACACATATAATAAATTATAACTAGCTGACCCGGCAAACGTTGTTTTGCCATATAAATTAATAGGGGTTGGTGATAGAAGGGTGATAATTTAGGGTTGTATGTATTTTTTAATGCCACATTATAAAAAATAAAAAAATAAAAATTTTGTCTAAAAAATAAAAAAAAAAATTAGGGGTGGATTTTGAAAAATAGATGTTGGCCGATTCTCATAGATACCGGATAAGCACAAAAAAATTCATCAAAATCGGTCAAGCCGTTTCGGAGGAGTATGGCAACGAAAACTGTGACACGAGAATTTTATATATTAGACTAGCTGACTCGACAGACGTTGTCCTGTCAAAAGCCATTGCGTAACTATAGCAACCGTAGTATGTTGATGCTAACTTGTCAATTTATAGTAAAAATTATCAGTATATATATAATTTGCAATAAATTAAAATTGCGACTATAATTTGAGATTTAAACTATCCTATCTCTCAAGTTGGATCGAACTGCACATGGTGTGCGAATTTTATTATAATCGGTTAAGTGGTTTAGGAATCCATTGAGGACAAACATTGTGACACGAGATTTATATATATTAAGATTAATATAAGAAAGATTAATGTAACCATGTTTGTTCGGGTGGTATCTTGCAACTCATTTTTGAACCACTTCCCGATGTCCGATTGAGCTGAAATTTGGTAAACGTGTGTAACTTCGATGACGATGCAATAAAAGCTTGTTTTTGTAATATTTTTAAAACTAACTTATTGTGCTGGAAAAATAAACAGAGTTCTTTTAGGATAACGGGTAGGACCGCGAGGCCAGCTAGTCGATATCTCGTTGTAATGTTTGTCTGTAATAGCCATCAGAGAGGTATCATCTGAGCCGGAGGTGGACGAGATTGGTAAAGTTGTAACAAGTTGTGACGAGCCTCCCTCCGGCGACCGGCGGACAATCGATACCCGACGCGGAGGACCCAGACTAACACGCAGGATGACGTGAAAACAAGGGTGTTTCACATAATAATTCTTGCACCACTTTTATATCCTTCTTAATCTAATTATCTGATTGAGCTGTTTTTAACAGGTATGTGTAATTCTGGCGACAATTATTATTTATTTGAAGATAGGCGAGCAACATAATATGTCTCAATATATCTTGCATGTATTAATACTATAGATTATTATGTATTTGAGACCGAACTGATTTGATTATGAATCCAGAAAGTAGACACTGGGAGTCTTTGATGACAAATGGTAAGCCATGTGTTCGGGCTTAGTTTACTTCTTTTTTTGAAGATATAGTACATATTATGTACATTTATTTAAATCTTAAATTAAAATAAGCTAAAATTAAGTTTACTTTTTAAATACATGAGATTTAAATAGTTTTTAAAGTTTCTAATCACAGTAAATGCTACTTACAATTCTACTTGGTGTCAGTCTGACGGAGGGTTCAGTTCCTTCCCGCACAAAAAGCTAGGTCCATGTAATCGCAGAACAATGCCAATATTTGAATACTCTCCAAGCTCTCGGCTCTGAAATCTGATTAATCCGCCCCATTCTCACTAAACCTAATAAATACTGGTATTTTCCATTCAGATTATGTTCTCTAATTGTATTACGAACCGGAAGGCCTTGTCCGAGGATGGATTATCTGTTCGGTTGGAACCGGTTTGTTCTAGTTAGCGCAAACCGGCGGAGTGGGCCCAGTCCGGTCCAACGGGACCCAAAAGGCCCGAGCGGCCTTTCCGCGATGATCTCTGGAACGGAAACTCCGCTTCACCGCGCCGACACCGACGACTCGATACCCTATAGACATTGCTTCCAACTTATTTGCAATGCAAACAGTTTCAAACATCTTACTGAACACCACTACGGTGTGACAATGTTACCTCAAGACATCGGTAATATTGAGTCATTCGCACTCAAGATACAGATCTTGAGACCAGTTTGGGGCTCCGTTTTTCCATTTTTTGTGTACTTTTTCCATTTTCCATCGTATATTACCTAATGTAAGACTGTAATAGTACTTTTCCTCTTTTGAAATATTATAATTGAATACATTTTTGATTCTACACAAGGTCTTTTGTACTATATTTGTCTTTTTTTTTTTTTATGTGATGTTTCAAAGGTTCCATAGGTACGGTGTCTACGAGGAAGTAAGTCGTTGACCGAGCTCGTCCGAGCTGCATATACTCATCCTTTGCGAGTGCGGTCGATCGGACTGGAGCTAAGATTCTATAGATAACATGCGTGGACGGTGTGGCGCCGACAGAAGTCCTCGAGATGATACGAGTATATAGCTGTCGCTGACACTCTCGTGCAAATCTCCATGAGAGTGACGGGCGACAGAAATAATAATCGAATTGCTCAAACAACTAGATCCATTTTTAGTCATTCAATCACAAGCTTTTGCATTAATATAATATAATATTACTAATGTGATATGATTTCCTTATGGCCTCGCTGGCAGGCTAGCTCGCGTGCTCCTATTCGGTTACGTCATAAAACAGAATGCACCCGCTCCGTCCGCTCCCCTCTGAACACGTGGTCCGGCTCCGGTATCTCACGCGTACTGTTGATTATTCCGCCATAACGACTAATTAGTTGAATAGTTAATCCGGCGCCGGCTCCGGCCGCTCGAAGAGGCTGTAACCCGCGGTTTAATCACGGCAGCTCCGGGTTTAGGGCTCCGCGTGATCCCTCTAAAACTCTCCACGTTGGAACACTCAAATCAGTATTGTCGAGTGCATTATCTCTAAATCCTTCGCGAATTATCCTAAATGATCCTCTAGAACCCCCCTCCCCCGGGCCCTGCGTGTCACCCCTGAAAGTCCCCCCGCGGGTACTTATCGTTAAGTGGGTAATATAAATCACGGCGTGTCTGCTACACGCGTCAATTGTTCTTTTCCCCTCACTATGCGAGTGCTGGCGCGAGCTACTGGCGCGAGCTACTGGAGCAGGTACTGCATGGAGCGGAGCGAGTGGAATCCATTTATTAAGTTTTATCACGTGTTATATCGGAGGCGAGTGATTGATTCGCGACGTGTTAAGTGTTTATTTGTTTTTGTTGGCCTGAAGGGAAGCGAGCTCGGAGGTTGCGTGAGGTCGGCGAGGAAGCCGGGGGTTTGTTTCGTGTCGAAGGTTGACGGAGCGTTACTAATAGTTTGCTGAGGAGCTGGGCTGCTGGGGAACGACAATAATGTAACGAAATCGAAGCATAGTGGTGGTACTTTCTAAAAACATACTCGTATAAACACAAAACAAATGTGTACAAATGTGTGCACATTCAGTCACAAACTCTGGCATCGATATGAGATGTAGGTACTCGTATACCCAATATCTTTTAAGTCGATGTGCATTATGGATAGTTTTGCTTTTTTAGTATTTGGTTTTGCGGCCGGGAGCGAGTCACGCTTGTTATCACTTCTTGAAAAAGATCACCAATGTGATCCGGTCTAAACATTCGGAGTATCTGACTCAATCTTACGTGAACCGTCTCGCGTATTTTAACAAAACTCTTGCATCTAAGCATATATAAATAATAATAAATATGGTTTCAAAATATTTCATCGTACTACCCGGCAGCATATTTCCCTTAGATATAAAGCGAGTTCTACACGAGCCGGGCTGTAGAGTCTCGGATTTGCATAACTAGTGACTCTCCGAGAGGGCTGTGGACTCGCTAGCATGAGGCATGAGGCGCAGTGGCAGATTTGCAAGCGGGCTGGAGCGTAGGGCGGCAGATTTTACAGGCGGCAAATTCAGAGCAAAAATTGTTAATGTCGAACATCATGCATCTAGAACTAGATAGATAGATAAACTCTTTATTGTTCACACCATAAATTACAAACAAAAGGATTATAACACCTAAAACTAGTGCGACAACTGGCGGCCTTATCGCTAAGAGGATCGATTCCAGACAAGCTTGTCATCATTGAACGATCGCCAGGCATCATCGGCGTCGTCAGCCTATATCGACCCACTGTTGGGTATAGGGCTCCTCTCCCTTGTGCACTTTTTCCCTGTCTCGGGCCAATCTTAGCACGCATGGCCCGCGATGGGTCTGATGTCGTCGGCCCATCGGGCTGATGGTCTACCAGCTGAACGTTTGTCTGCAATTGGAAGCCACTCTGTCATGTTTTTAATGTCGAATATCATCATTGCAATCTTTAATCCTCCCACTGCTGGGATACAGGTCTACCCTCGAAGGGTGATTAGGCCGTATTCCACCACGCTGCCCAAGTGCGGATTGCTGGAATTCACATACGCCATTGAATTTCTTCTCCAGACATATTATTATGTAGGTTTCCTCACGATGTTTTCCTTCACCGAAATGCCAGTGGTTTGTAAATTCGTACATAAGTCTCAATGAACTCATTGGTACGAGTCGGGGTTTGAACCTGCCATCTCAAGAATGCGAAGCGGCTGTTCTCCCACTGAGCTACCAAAAAGAAGTAAGCGTGGGGTGGTGTTGCTAGAGTGCATCAAATTGTAGTGGTTGGTAGGGGAGGCAAAATGTGGAATAGTCTACTGGCGGCAAATGTGTAAATCCGCCACTGGTGAAACACGAGGCGGCGCGAGGCGAGAGGCGAGAGGCGAGCAAGCGACCGGAAAATCTGTCCGATGCGTCCTCGAGTCCACATTACCATACGGGACGGAAGCAAAATGTGAACAGACTCCACTTAAATCAACACGAGTCTAACGGCAGCTATATGTATTTGCTGCAAAGACTGTAAGTTCCTTCCCATACGGGGTTATAAGGAAAGGGTGTGCTAAGCCGAAAAGGGCTCATAGTACTCATCGTTATGAACAACTTTGGGACCAATCAAACAAATCAAAACAAAAAGAAATCAAACTCAAAATACTAAAAAAACAAAAGCTATTTTTGAATTAAACCCGGTCTCAACTCAACATATTATTATGGAGGTATTTATGTTGAGGTCGTCGCGTCGCCTGACTGTTTTTTGCGGAAAAGGATGCAATCGAACAGCCATAGCTAACTATACTCGTACTTAGGTAGCTTTGTTTTCGTCAAGTTTGGAGCATTATACTTTCCAAAAACCGTCAAGCACACAGTTCCGATTCATACAAGGTTATGTCCCCGCGCTGAGCCGCTCCGCTCCGACTCGATCGACTCCGCAACTTTATTATCGGGATTCGGAATACTTCAACAAATAGCGACGATTGTGATTGTATTCCGGGACCTCACTCACTATTATAGACTCTATTCCTAGCAGCATAGAGTAGAGAACGTGACGCGTGCGAGCCAAGCGGAGGCTAATCCTTGCTATACCCGACTCGGCGATAAGGCGTAGAGCGGGGACGAGGGACGATTATATCGATATCCCGATATCTCGATATACATAATATCGATATATTGATGTTTTTATTACGGAATTGCTTCGTCGTCGTCGCACGGCTCGTTGTTACGGATGCTTTTGTGAGCTTCGGCTCTCTTATTATAAGGCCCGAGATTATGAGGAAAAACATGGCTGGAAATGCAGCAATATATTAATTCAATGCGCACAATGTTGAATAGCGAACCAAGGTCGTTGTGTATTGTTAAGTTGTCTGAAATAATATTATTTGGGACTCTTTGTGTAAGATATACATACATTTAATTTATACAATCATTTATAAAACTGTCAATTAATGTGTGAAGTCAATCATCGTGACATAATACTATTATGGGCTGTATTCTAAAGTCTCAATTATAAACGTCGTTTAACAATTGCTCAGATTAACAAACGTCATTTAACTTGTGAGTGCAACTAAATTATAGTGTGCAATACTAAATAATGTCACTTAACTTAATAAGTTAGACCCTTAGTTTCCCTACGTTCAACTCGGCTAGTTAAGACTGTTCGATAATAATGTAATTATTATCGATAAACCGTTAAACTAAGCGCTTAACTCTACATAAGTCTTGTAAGTACGTGCCGCGTTGTCTTGTTCGAAAGACACACATTGTCCCGCGACTGTACGTGCATGTGTGAGTACGTACAGTGTACATGTGTGTGTGTACTTTTAGAGTTAGTTTGTATTACCTAGCGTCGGCTTCAATGAGCCGTAGTTTAGTAGTTAGTCGGCTCCGAAATCGATCTCGATAGACTTTCGGCTCCATTACACTCGCCATCACTATTTACGGAGCCGGGCGCTTATATCTAGATCAAACAAAAACAGAGAAAATCCTGTTATTATCCTACTAATATTAAAATGTTATTATAGACGTATAAAATGCGAAAGTTTGTGTGTCTATGTGGTGTGAGGGAATGTTTGTTATCCACCAGCACCACGTACCTATATCTGTAACTACGAAACCAATTTTGATAAAATTCAGAACAGAGATAGCTTAAACCCTGGACTTACTCGTACATGTACGGTTATTCCTAAAGGGTATGCTAAGCCGAAAAGTGCTCATCTCATCATTATGAACAACGTCTGCTATTGGACCAACCCGGGATTCGCGAAATAAATTTGCTGTTCCATAGAAAAATGAGAACGACACCTGACAAAATGTATGTACTGTATCACCCTGTATAGGCTGTATATGTTTTCAAACATCACCATTCGGGTGAATCTGAGAGGCAAAGCTAGTGTCTAACATAATATTATATATATGTTTAGCCTCATTTCGGCACAGCTAGTGTCTTTATTGTTAGTCTCGCTTCTACCCACAGTCATTACTTTAGTGTTTTCAGCGTGAATAATGCCTCTTACGCGGGTACAAAGAGCCTTGCAAGTAGAGAATGCACGTATCATTATTACATACGTGCGTCCTGCTCTCGCACGTGCGCCGTTATCAGACCTAGGCCCGCGACAAAAGGTCGAACTGACTACAAACGATGCAAATGAAGTGTTTTCTGTACATCATTATCAGGTTTAAAAATACTCATTATAATTCTGGTAAGCTCGTCGTATGCCACTTTTGAATTGTACGTGTGTATCAAAATTAACTCGCAAAGACCATCATCATCATATGCATTTTTTAATCCTCCCACTGCTGGGATAGGTCTACCCTTTAAGGGTGATTAGGCCGCTAGCCAATCCGCAACTATTCACTTTAAATACGAATACCTAATTTAAGACTTTGAACACTACTTGAAAGTAAGTGAGCTCGTACAGGTTTTTAAACCGTCTTAAGTTCTCTGGTTTGCGGTTGTTAAATTCCAATTAAAAACGCGGAAACATTGATTCGGTCAATAAAAAGCTGTTATTGCCATTTAAAAATAAAGCATTACACCGGCTCCGGAGGCGGTACGAGTATTCTTCCGATCCCGTGTAATACGACAGCTGTGTTTGAACTGGGACAAGGGAATGCAATTAGTTTGCGCAAACAGAACAACGAAGAATAGAAGCGAGTTGTCGCAACACTCTACATACATAAACAGTGCACTATATAGACAGTAGGTACTAATACTCGGAGACACGTAGACACAGTGCTTTAGGACACACGTACATCGCACGCGGTGTGTGGACGCGCGCTCTGCGCTGTAACAGTACCGAGCGGCCGACCACCAACCTGACTAAAAGAGCTTTGTGCGCGAGACATCGTACTGAGTTGCACTGGCAGCTTCTCTCTCAATTTAATTTAAATTAAGTTTTATTTGCAACAGGAAATGTTTTGATTTATTTGCATTTTATTTTATTTTGTTCATTTGTTTTTACTTTAGTTTGCCTAGAATATATGAGATCGTTGATTTGTGTCTTATATTATTTCAATTTAGTTGATTGATGCCCAAAAATAGTGTATCTTTTCAATAGTAAAAAAAAAAATCAGCATTATTTAGTACATTACTACATACATTATTTTACACAAACATACAAGCTTTACCATTGTAATATCAGTATAGAAACTAGAAACATTTCCGACTCACATCTACTAGTGCCTCAGCAAGTTGCGCTACTGCGCCGCGCCGCCTGTAGTGCGCTAATAGAAGTTACTGCGGAGCGGAATTGTTCCGTTGCGCGAATTAGTCGCAGTAAAGAGCCGTTCCCGCCTAATGAGATACAGCTTAAATAAATCGCGGCGTTCAATCTCAAGTCTGAACGTGTCTCGCCTCGCCTCGCCTCGCCTTGCCTTTTTTTTTTTTTTTTTTGTTTACCCAGTGGAAATCCTTTATGGATACCACGCCCGCCCCGGGGGAGGCAGGGTGGTTATGTGGGAGTCTCCGCCCTAGTGGCGGCATACCCACTAAAACCACTGGGGAATTCATCGTCCGCCTGGTAGGGCAAGGTGGTGTCGCGTTAGCATTGACCACCTTGCCCCGGCGACGGGCCCGATTAGGGCCCCCTGCACCCATGGCGGGGTGACCCTGTTCCCCAGGATCACCCCCCAGACAGTGTGGGGTCGTGCAGGCCGGGAGAGTCCCCCGACTCTACCGGCAACCCCACTGCCGAGGAGCAAGGAGACGGGCGAACCGCCCTCTCGCTCCCCAGCCCCGCTCGCTCGCACGTGGTGGGCAGTGTGGTTAGCACCACCCACCCCGCCTTAAGCCCACGTTCCTTTCACACCCGGCCGCAAACCTCACGCGGCGAGGTGCAAAAGGAACCCTCCTCTTTCCCTTGCACTCCCGACCGCGACCCACACGCGGCGAGGAGCACAAGGAAAACCCTCCTGGTGGCACTGCTGTCACCGCCCGAGCGTGGAGCGCCGTTTCCTCCAGCGTCCACCACACTCGTCACCGGCGGCAGCAATGCCACCGTCCAAGTGTGGAGCGCCGCATCCCCCGGCGTCCACCACACTCAGACCCTCCTCCTTTCCTTGCACTCCCGACCGCGACCCACACGCGGCGAGGAGCACAAGGAAAACCCCCCTGGTGGTCCGAGCCATCGCTCAGACCCCGGCTCATCCGCTGTGCCCTCTGCTAATCAGCCCTCTGCTGCCAGAGGGACACGCGGAAGGCCCCACCTCGGGTTCCTCTTCGTTTCACCGGGCTCAGTGCCACGGCTACTTATCCCCCCCGCCACGGAAAGGCGGGAACCCATTCGGGGGGGCGCCTCGCCTTGCCTCGCCTAACCTCGCCGTGTCTCCTACAAGTCCCACAACAGACTGTAACTAGATACAACTACTTGTGCGATTTCTACTTTAATATTTCTCCCACAACTATAGATACTCTCGACTTTTGTGACTTCTACTCAAACATTTGTCTTCCTTTGAAGCGTGAATGAAACTCCATATTGCAACATTAACATTGATATCGAACTACTTTATGAAATAAAGACTAATATTTCTAATTTTTGAAGAATTATCTTAACTTATGAAAGCTCACTGATGATCCTATAATACTGTCTAAATGCGCACGCTAAGTATACGAGTACAGTAGGCAGTTGTATAATATGTGTTTTATGGCATTCAATAACAACTCACTGGACTCCAAAAACCACACGATTCCTCGGAAGGTCTAGAATAAAATGGCGCGATAACGATACAAGATCGGGTGACAGAGGCAAGATGATAAAAAGTGAAGAGAGCGTATAGAAGCCTGTGCCTTACAGTGGGACACTCAATAGTCATTACAAGCTAACATTATAGACACTAGATAAATCGGTTCCTTAGTCGTTTCGCATCGCGAGTGGTTCGGACCGCCGCGCGCCGCCGCGGGCCGCGCGCCGCGGTGTGAATCGCCCAAGTACTGTTTCTGAATGGGACCTTTCGCACCGCAGTGGTTGGAGAGTTGGAGCGCAGCGGTTTGAATGGCCTAAAGCATCTTTTGAAATGAATCGATTCGGACCGGTGCGAAACCACCTAATATACTCTTTTCGTATCTCCAATTTGAACTTACTTTTATAAACTATTTTCTATTTCTTTTATAAAATCATTTATTCGAACGGTTAGTAGAAAAGTTGTTAGTGACAAAAAAAATGCGATATAATACGTAATAATAATAATAAATGTTTCGGTGAATGGGCCTGAGCCTCGACCAACATCTGAAGAGGCTCTCCCTAGAAGGTTGGGTCAAGAGTCAGATACAAAAGGCGGTCATTCTTGACACGGCCCGCATTGTCAGGAGGTTCCTCACTCTGCAGCCTTACCCACCGGTAGCTTGGGCGCTGCCCCGCTGCCGGCGGCACTCTAGTTTTTAAGTTTTTTATAATGTATTGTTTTTTTGCTATATTGCAAAAAAGTAATAAGTATCTGAATATTATTATAGGGTTATTCATAAAGGGTATGCTAAGCCGAAAAGGGCTCATAGTACTCATCATTATGAACAACTTTTACTATGGGACCAACCCGAAATTCTCGAAAAAAAAACAGCTGTTCCATAGAAAAATGTCAATGACACTAGTATGGAACAGATGATTTTTTTTCGCAAATTTTGGGTTAGTCCCATAGTAAAAGTAGTTCATAATGATGAGTACTACGAGCCTTTTTCGGCTTAGCATACCCTTTATGAATAACCCTGTATATCGACCGGTGCAATAACATGTGTAAAAGCTAAAACCGCCTCAGTATAAAGTTACCGTTTGGTCGTCGCCGCGTCGCGTCGGTCCGGTCTAGACCTCGCTCAGCACTAGCTCGCGCCGTTTGTCTGAGGGTTTAATTAAAATCTCGGAGCGCTCGTCGAGGACGCAGCGGACGCAACAACTATTCACGAGAGGAAATTAAGACAACGTGAACTGAACGTATTAAGAAACTGTTTGGGAGATGGTTTTGACCTTAGCTCATTAGTATGTTAAACTGCAAAGTATTTGTTCTAGTCTAGATACATATGAGAAGTATTATGAGTTACAGTTTCACCCGCGTTTTCCGGGATAAAAATAGCCTATGTGTAAATCCAGACCATGAACAACCTTCATTCTATATACATACTCGTATTATGTAAATCCGTTCAGCCATTTCAGCGTTCATTAGTAACAAATATACATACTTTCACCTTTATGATATTAGTAAGATTAATAACATAAATGTTATTTTAGTAGAATATCATGATTTAGGTAGTTAGATAAACTCTTTATTGTTAAAACCAGAAATTATAAAAAATTGTGTTTAATGTGTATTTTTATGATGGTTTGTGTGTGTGTTTACATGATTTATGAGTTTTAATAATGATTTGTTACTTTAAGAAGTTAGTAGTCGAACATATGTAATTTCCTTTGAACGAAATCAGAAAAGCTTAATTGATCCTAAAACATTCTCACCGAAATTTCCGAGAAGTGCGCTCTGCGGCGAGCGGCTTACACTTAACTGCTCGGTAACTTCGATGTAAATAAATGGAAACTAAATTAAGAAAATAATTTCTCAGAAACTCCGAGTAACGTTGTTCAGTGAGTTACGTTTTCTGAGAATTACACCCACTCGCTCGGCGATATAATAGCCTTCTTTTGGAATCTTTGAATTTTGTTTTGTTCTCCGGCAATTGTGGAAGTTAAACTCCGAAGCACGTGTAACTGAGTAACTAACTTCGAAAGAACTTTCGGCGGTCCAGTTCAACTTAGTATTTTTAATGTGTCATCGTCAACAAACTGTTTTTAATTGTATTGCTAGTGTATTTCCGCCTTCAAATCGCTTGTAGCATCGTTGCAAATGGCTAATTCACGACTAGTGATAAGTAGGGTGGTTATAATAAGGCTTTTTTTATTGTATGATAGGTTTTCGTTTGAACGCCATCTCGCCTGATGGTAAGCAATTACGCGGTCTACGATGGAACACGCGCGCCTAGAAGAAACCGATTCACTCGCGACTTGTAGACACCCAGATTAAAACGAAACGAAAAGTGAACTGTCATCGACCAGCTGGGCTGTCCACTGACCACTTGCTCGCTCATAAGACAATGACATGCCCTGAGAATGAGAGCGACCGTGATAATATCGAGAATAAAGCACCTACTTACACGCACATTCACTCAGTACTCATCTCTGATCCTAAGCGGCTGCTCTATTGTTTGAGGATCCAACTACGATATTATCGCCAAAATTTGTTATCACAAAACTTATTGTCATAACAGACAATTGCATTCACTAACCCAGCTCCAAAATTATGAAGTCCGAAATTTAAAGGCCAGTCTGACGTCACAAAGTCCAAAAATAAAAACCAGATCGAATACCAAGTCAACTCGGGCTTGAGGAAACTCAGATTGGTTCGTTTCGAATTTCATGTAACCATGCAGAATCGAACATCGGACAAGTTACCCGATAGCGCCGCTGATCGTAGCTCGCTCGGCCGCGTGTGCCTTCCCCTATCTCGGCTGCACACTCACTGGTCTAACTCTAACCTCCCAACCTTTTCGGTAGTTCGATATTATAAAACCCGGTCTAGGGATGGCGATTCTTTACGAAAAAGATCGATTTTTAAATCGATTCGAATCGTAGTCTAATGAATCGATTCACGAAAAAATCGAGGCCTACAAAATCGATTCTTAAAAAATCGATCTTTTTTTCAAGTTTGCGTTTACAATGTAAATTTGTATCAATTTTACTAAAAACAAGATTAATATTGCAATTAACGATATCTTATCAATAAAATCAGGGAATTCAAAAATAGCAATTATTTTTATTACCGTATCAAACTATAAGATCAACTATAAAAAAAAAATAAGTATTTATATACTAAGTACTAACGGCCTTACTAATAAAAAAAAGTTAAACATCTGTGTAACAACTGTATTACTATACAGTGAGTAAGCTATGAATAGGCGTTACACTGAATGCAATATCAATCGTCACAGATTATAGATACATAAAGTCAAAGACTACAAACGTAACTTTTTTATTAAAGAGAGGCGAGTAAAGGATACTAAACATACAGCCATCTCGCAAGTTTATGAGTAGTTAACTCTTTAACCGGTAGCACTCTTATAATTCAGGCACATTCAACTAAATGCAAATAATTGTATGGTTTATACCAAAACAGAAAAAATCGAATGTCGATTTTCAAGGGTGATATATCGATTCAGTGAATCGACACAGTACTTCATATCGATTTAAAAAATCGATATTTTCTGCTCGAAAAATCGATTCTTCGATTAATCGATCTCAGATCGCCATCCCTAACCCGGTCACTCGAAACTCGAACCCTGCTCCGTATTTATTTTCTCGACACTGACAAAAATTACTTAAATTCTTTTACCTATTTCCAAAAATAAACTAAACGGGACAGCATTGTAAATGACGGATTGGAGCTATCAGATTAGAAAAGTTTAAAGATTAGAGAATGTGACAGAATTGGTGTCGGCACGAAACGATTCAAGTTAGCTCTCTGGGGACAGGTTTGCTGGAGGTTTGTTTTGTGAGTTCTTGATATGTCGGCGCACACTATTTTCTATATTCGTATTGATTACTTGAAGACCTTAAAGAAGGGAAAGTTTTTCAGGTAAATGTAAGATTGTTGGATGACATGTTTGGGTCAGAATTTGAAATGACAGGTGTCGTTAGACTTGTCGCTGTCCAGTGTCCAGAGTGTCACTTTGGTTACAAGCTACATTTGTGGTCGAGAATTTTGTAGCTAGAAGCAGTTGTACAATTAAAAGGCTTAAAAGCGATAATACGGGGCTATAAGAAAAGGGTATGCTAATCCGAAAAGGAGTCACATACTCATCGCGAATTCCGGGTTGGTGCCATAGTAAAAGTTGTTCATAATGATGAGCACTATGAGCTCTTTTCGGCATAGCATACCCTTTTCTTCCAAACCTGTATAATAGATACACAGATATACTTCAAGCTCTGGTATCCAATCCCCATACGCAAGCCTAACGTACTCGTAAGCTAAAACCTTAAGCATAAGACCCACAACCGACCAGTACACGCGCAGTGTCCGGGTCACCGCGCCCCGCCGCGCGCCGGCAGCCCGGCCTCGCAGGCTCTCGAGCCGCCGCGCGCCGCCGGGTCGAGGGCTCTCGGAGACCACTACACTACACCTTTGTCCGCTCGCTTCTGTGACCTGAACGGTCGGTCGGTGTGCTCCTAGCTTTATCGATACGGTGCGGGTACAGTACAGGGTTGTAAGGAAAGAGTGTTCTAAGCCGAAAAGGGTTCATAGTTCCTTCATTTTGAACAACTTTTACTAGGAGCCAACCCTGAAATTGCCAAAAAAATCAACTGCTCCATACATTTTTTTATGAAACAGCCAGATTTATTATAGCGATTTCAGGGTTGGTCCTAAAGTAAAAGTTATTCATAATGATGAGTACTATGAGTCGTTTTTTGACTAAACTTACCCTTCCCATATAACTCTGAATTGCCCAACTAGTCGTGTGAATCAGTTGACCAACACATCCACCTCCCAGCACTCCGTGACTAATTAAACTTGACAATCTATAAATGATCACATTGTTCTATCAATTCCATTATTACTACAAAATTTATACGAGTAGGTAGTGAACAGCAGAACAATTAAACGGATTTTAACGAACAGGTGGATTTTTGGGTTAAAAGCAATTTGCGGCGAAAAATATTAAGCTTTTATTTTCTTTGATTGAAAGGCTGCTCGGCTAAGATTGATTCGCGTTCTCTTCAATTACAAACTCACGTAAATACAGGGCTATAACGAAAGGGTATGCTAAATCGAAAAGGTTTCATAGTATAGTCATCATTACGAACAACTTTTATTTAGAACTTCGAAATTGAAACAAAAACAGCTGTTCCACGCAACTTGTCGATTTTAACACATTTTTATTTGCAATAACTGTAATTTTTTTACGATTTCAATGTTTCAGGGAATTTTCACGGGTTTTCAGAAAATTCCGGTTTTGTCCCATACTAAAAATTGTTCATTACGATGAGCACTACGAGCCCTTTCCGGGACAGCATACCCTTTCCTTACGACTCGGTATATATTAGACTTCCCTGCAAGAAGTACCGTAAGAGAGGAAGGGAGGGATCAAAGGCCCCGCGTAATTGCTCCAATGCTTGCTCAAAAAATGGAATATTCAGCCGATGTACGCAATCAATCACATCGATTCGAATACGGTGGAAGAGAAATACCCATTTAGGTACAAATTTAGTTGACGACAAAATTGTAATAGAAAAGTGCTTGTGGGAAAACTGTGACCTAAATTTTAACAGCCACGAACACTATCAGAACTGCAAAATCACGATTTTCTTTGTACCAATTATACGAATACTTGATATACTTTTAGGAAAATAAATGTTTTAATGTTCAATTTCAATTACAAAAATTAATTGGATATAATTTAAATCGAATAAAATTGATACTACATATTTTAACGAATTAATTTAAGTCTATTTACTTTAAATTGCTTTCCTTAAAAAATACCATTTGTTGTTTCGATACTGTTTGTTTTGTGGCTGTTAATTTGCGCGTATTGAACAAAAGAAAGCCCCTATATTGTGCTTCTCATGTTTTTAGCACAAGCAGTTCGGGCTGAACGATAATATGCCAGTCAGTGAACAGACGACTTTAATGTGCTTACACTGAGAAAAATGCGCATCTAAATTCCGCTAAAAGATGAATTCACCTAAAGTACGGAGCATACTGATAACACCAAAAAGTACGATGATTAGCACCAGTTTTCACGGTGACAAAAATCACAATATATATTTTTTTTGCAGTGAAATAATATAAGAAACTTGCGTCTCACAAGATCGCCTGTTAAAATAAGTATTTTTTTAAATTGAATTAGTGTATTTTACACCTATGACTAAAATAAACCTTTCGAGTCACATACTCGTATACATGTATTTAATTGACAAATGCTATCAATAAACAAAAAGACCGTTTTCTTAGAGAGAAAAAATCAAATAAAGATATAACAATAACGTTCAAAATGATCCTATTGGAGTGTCGGGATTGTATCATTCGATGATCGGATTACAAGCCGGCGGCGCCACGAGCGCTTTATCTCTTCAGGAATAAAAATAAGGCATCTATAAATAGAGGTAATTGGTGCCTCAGATCTGCGCCAGATAGCCGAGGGAGCGGTTACCGCGACTTTATTACATACTGGAGGGAATCCAATCACAGCGGCTCACATTAAACGTAATTCCTGAGTGCCGACTCACTTTAAGATAGAAAGTGAGGGAGAGAAGAGGGAGCAGGGAGAGGGAAAGAGATGGCAACAATATACAAACAGTCTAGTACTGAAAACAGGAGCGGTTGAGGAGGCTCGAAGCGCATGCTACGCTGACGCTACGACGTAGCAAATTTCGGGCTACGGCATAGCATATTCGTAGAGCAGTTACAGCGAATGATTGGGTTATTTCACTTTAGCCGACTAAAATTCTAGTAACTGGTAGTACAGAGCTGTTTATGCTTTGAATATAGATAGATTGATAAATAAACTCTTTATTGTTCCCACCAGAAATCACAAACAAAAGGAACCAACAAATAAAACAAAAAACCAAAATACAAAAATACGTAATATATTTGTAAAGATATAAAGGTGAACGGTCAAACTTCGAAGCGAACAACTACTCGTATTTAATTTTGAGAATTGCTGCAAAAAAGAAAATATTTCTGTTTAAACGCACCTTTTTCTCTCCGTATATTAACGACGTTACCAACGGCGCGGCGTTACGTTATAGCGGCGTAACGGCGGGAACGAAAGGCTCACCCGTTGAGTCCGCGAGTGCGATATTACCGGGACTACTCGCGGTAATGTCACAGCTTGGTTACGTCATCAGCTTAGCGAACGGAATAAAAAGTTATGGCTTGCTCTTAATTAAGTAATAATTATAAATATAAGTTAAAATATAAAAATATTTTTTCAAAACCAGCTTTTATTATATTGTCATCGGAGTTACACACGTATTCCAAATTTCAGCTGAATCGCACATCGGGAAGTGGTTCAAAATTGAGTTGCAAGATTCCACCCGAACAAACATAGGCATAGTTAAATACATTGCCAGTTAAATAACAGTCTTTAAAAACAGCTGTTTCACAGATTTTGTTGAGTTTCATTGGCATTTTTCTATATTCATAATAATGAGTACTATGCATCCTTCTCGGCTTACCATACCCTTTCTCTATAACCCTGTATATTCAAGATCAGTAAATTGAATGAATATAATAGAATGAAGCCGGTAGTTGTCTCTTGTATCGCGCCTTCAATTAGCGTCTCGTACAAATAATTGGCCGGTCGCGTTACAGCCTTTTACAGGACGGCATTTTGTAATGTTTTCTTTATTTTATTTGTTTCCTAACTAAAGCACAATTCAGTGTTATTTGGAAAGGGTATGCTAAGCCGAAAAGAGCTCATAGTACTTTTGAATAACTTCGGGACCAACTCGGAAATCGCGCAAAATCAGCTGTTCCATACATTTTGTCGAGTGTCATTGATATTTTTCTTTGGAACAGCTGATTGGTTTTTCTCGATTTCAGGGTTATGCCAATAGTAAAACTTGTTAGCAAGAGCCTTTTTTGGCTTAGCATACCCTTTCCTGTACCCTGTATTAAAACCGTTACGACTTCTTCTCGAGCAGTAAGCGCGCCGCGACACAACTCGCAACTCGCTGATTAGATAGATCGAGTTGAAAACAACCCCTCCCCTCCCTCCCCTCGTCTAAACACACACCCCCCCTCTCCCCCAGCACTGCAGTAGCACTCGTTCACTCAGTTACAGCGGAGTTCCTAAACTTGTCTCGCTTGTCTAGAAAACAACAATTGAGTGCTAATACCGTGGTTACTGTGGCTAGTTCGCGTACTGTTCTTGAAGACTGGCTAACATTAAAATATAGAGCAGTCTTAGAGACAATTTTAAACTATTGATATGTGTACTATTTATAAAACGTACTACCCTCATAAGAACAAGAACGTTATCTTAAAAAAAGATTTCTATTTTTTCACGCATCAGATGCGTCAATCTATCAGATGCTTGATAAACAAAAATCAATTATTGTTGAGGTACTCGTACTTATGAGGGCAACATATCTTAATATATATAAATCTCGTGTCACAATGTTTGTCCTCAATGGACTCCTAAACCACTTAACCGATTATAATAAAATTCGCACACCATGTGCAGTTCGATCCAACTTGAGAGATAGGATAGTTTAAATCTCAAATTATAGTCGCAATTTTAATTTATTGCAAATTATATATATACTGATAATTTTTACTTTAAATTGACAAGTTAGCATCAACATACTACGGTTGCTATAGTTACGCAATGGCTTTTGACAGGACAACGTCTGTCGAGTCTGCTAGTAAATATATATATATATAAATAGTCAAGTGTACCCTCTAAGCCCTCTACATTATCTACACTGTATAAACGTATAAAGTTTACTATTTTTTAATACTGGTATACTCGTAGGTATCAAGTGAAATGAATATTAAACTCCGCGCCGCACACACACACTGAACGTGCGAGGAACGCGAGGAACGCACTGTTCGGTCAAAATTATCAAAGATCTAAATTACTGCGTGAATTGCATTTACGATCATAAAGGGGTCAAATGCTATTCGACAAAACGGTGTCGAAAATGCAATTCAAATCATCATACAAGCCTACATGATTGTTTCGCAACTCAATCGTTACCGAAATACACGTCAAATATTGCGAAACAGAACATTGATAGCAATGCTCAAGCAAACTACAGCAACGGCGGACACACATCTCAACAAGAAACATCTTCTGAGATCTTATTAGCAACGGCCTTGGTGAAAGTAACAGCAGCAGACAACACCAAGCACGTAATGCGAGCACTGATCGACCAGGGCTCGCAGGTGTCCGTGATCAGCCAAAAAGCAGCACAGCAGCTAGGATTAAAAAGAAAACCATGCAGAGGAGTTGTTGTCGGTGTAGGAGAGCGGGAAAATAACTGCAAAGGGACACTCACAATCACCTGTCAATCGACTCACAACGATCATAATGAACAACTTGATTAAGGACTTACCGAATCAAACCTTCAGCAAATCAACTTGGAAGCACACACAGCATATCCTTTTAGCAGACCCGGATTATAATATCAGCCGGCCGGTAGACCTTTTACTGGGTGCTGAGGTATACTCCAATATACTTTTGGAAGGCTTAATGCGCGGACAGGATCCATCGGAGCCCCTAGCGCAACACACTCAGTTAGGATGGTTACTATGCGGCGGCAATGTGAAGACAACATTCCAATGCAACGTCATCATGAATAATATTGAAGATATCCACCAGTTTTGGAAAATTGAAGATATCCAGGAGCAAAACGAAATGTCTGTAGAAGATCAAGAATGTCTTAACTTCTATGAAGCCACCACAAAACGTTTAGAAAACGGTCGCTATGAAGTTAGATTGCCAATGAAGGCGGAATTAAAAGAGCAATTGGGATCTTCAAAAGAGATAGCCATAGCACAATTTAAAAATTTAGAGCGTAAATTTATCAGACAACAAGATCTAGCAAAGCAGTATAAACAATTTATGCGTGAGTACGAGCAGCTCGAACACATGAGTTTAGCAACTTATGCCAGCAAGCAAATAAATCAAATAGAATGTTTTCTTCCCCACCATGCGGTTCAAAGAGCAGAGTCTAGCACAACAAAACTACGAGTAGTATTTAACGCTTCAGCTAAAACGTCATCAGGCTACAGCATCAACGATCTGATGTACAAGGGTCCAAATTTACAAAAAGACCTTCTAGAGCTTATCATGAGATGGAGACAATATCGGTTTGCATACACATCCGATATAGAAAAATGCTTCCGTATGATTATGGTCAATGAGCAAGACCAAAATCTACAGCAAATTGTATGGCGGGAGAGTCCAGAACAACCTATCAAGACGTTTAAACTATCGACAATTACATACGGAACCAAATCAGCGCCGTTCCTGACAATGATGACTCTCCGTAGATTAGCAGCAGATGAACAGCATAACTTTCCTAAAGCAGCAAAATGCATCCAAGAAGAGCTGTACATGGACGATTGGGTCTCAGGAGCTCACAGCATTAAAGAAGGAAAGCAGATGATAGCAGAAATGAACGCATGTCTCATGAGCGGAGGGTTTTCACTGAGAAAATGGTCCGCAAATAATAATCAGTTGTTAGAAGAAGTCAAACAAACTACAAATAAACAACAGCCATTGTTTACATTCAAGACAGAAAGTTCAGCAAAAACTTTAGGTATACGATGGGATTCAAGCAAGGACGAATTCACTTTTCAATGCGAACTACCAAGCTCGGAAACAGAGAAGTTAACCAAGAGACTACTTTTATCGGAAATCTCGAGGATTTTCGACCCCGCGGGATGGTTAAATCCACTGACTACTAAAATGAAAATACTATTTAAACGAGTTTGGCAATACTCGGAGATTCAGTGGAGCGACGAGGTTCCCAAAGATATTAAAGAAGAGTGGACTCGAATGAAACAGGAATTAAACCTGATAAATCAATTTAAACTGCCTCGGTGGATACAAAGCAGACAAGGTGACATCATCGAACTACACGGGTTCTGTGACGCATCAATCAAAGCGTATGCATGTGTGGTATATGCGAGAATCGTAAACAATGACACGACGTCATTAGCACTAGTCGCAGCAAAAACCAGGCTAGTACCCAGTAGCAAAGAAGTATCATTACCTAGGTTGGAGCTATGCGCGGCTGAATTACTAACAAAACTAATGGCAAAAATTGTCAAGAGCATTAACAACTTCGTTGTCGTTACCTATGGTTGGAGCGATTCAAAGGTAACACTCAGCTGGATACAAGGTTCTCCGGAGCGCTGGAAGCCCTTTGTATCGAATAGAGTAAAGAAAATCATCAGCACCATGCCACCAGACATGTGGCATTATGTTAACACCAAAGAAAATCCAGCAGACGCAGCAAGTCGAGGCCTGACGACATCACAGTTGATGGAGCATTCACTGTGGTGGCAAGGACCTACCTTTCTATCATCACCAAACTTTAAACCTAAAAAACAAGATGAGAAGTACATAACTCATGAAGAAGCTAAAAAACAAGTGAATGTAATTCAAAAAAGCATCGAAAGCAGCAGCAGCAACAGCATCATCGAAGATTTACTTAATCGATACAGCTCATTTACAAAAATTACTCGTATTTTAGCATGGATACTCCGAGCGTTGAATAAACAAAGGTCGAAGTATCTCACATTACATGAAATCAAGTCAGCAAAACTAATTGTAATAAAACACGTGCAACGTAATGAGTTCATTGAAGACATTGACCGCTTATTACGTAACAAAGACCTTAAATCAGACAGCAAGCTTACCTGCCTAAATCCGTATTTGGATCAGGACGGGATGTTAAGAGCAAAAGGAAGACTCAGAAATGCAAACATAAGCGTCGAAATGAAATGTCCAATTATCATTCCATATAGTGCCAGATTAACTGAGCTACTTATCGAGCAAGCGCACGAGCTCACGTTTCACGGAGGAGCTCAACTTACTTTGTCGTTTCTTAGACAAAAGTATTGGATAATCAAAGGGAATAGAGCAGTCAAAAAACAGCTTCAGAGATGCGTGACCTGTAAAAAACAGGAGCCTAGAAAACTACAGCAGATTATGGGAGATTTACCTGCCTTTAGAACCAACCCAGCACCAGCGTTCTATCACACAGGCGTAGATCTCACTGGGTCTGTACCAGTAAAAGCGAATAAAGGGCGAGGAATAAAGACGACGAAGGGATACATAGTTTTATTTAAGTGTATGGTAACAAAAGCTGTATACATAGATTTGGTGTCCGATGCAAGCAGCAGCTCTTTTATAGCAGCATTGAGACGAATGGCAGCACGACGCGCAGCGCCAAAATTTATTTATTCTGACAATGGAAGTAACTTTGTTGGAGCTAACAATATCATAAAAGAAGAGTATCAGCAGCTACAGCAAATTTTCGGTGACAAATTCTATAAAGAAATAGCGGAAATGAACATAGAATGGCGCTGGAACTGTCCCTCTTGGCCAAGCGCAGGAGGAATCTGGGAACGATCAATAAGAAGCCTAAAACAGCATCTGAAGAGAGTCATAGGTGAGCAAGCATTGACCTTCGAGGAATACAGCACCGTCTTAGCGCAAATTGAAGCAAACTTAAATTCAAGGCCTCTCTGTCCGTTATCAGAAGACATTAATGATCTAGATTGCCTTACACCAGCTCACTTCCTTACCAACAGAGCAGGCCTGACAGTTATCGAAACAGCCAGCGACGCCAGAACCAGGTGGCATCTAACGAACAAAATTTACCAAGACCTCTGGAAAAGGTGGAAAACGGAATATCTGAGCCAATTATCTGTTCGCAGCAAGTGGCTGAAAGCAAAAATAAATATAAAGGTCGGAGACATGGTCACTATTCATGACGATAACTTCCCTTCTGGGAAGTTTCCAGTTGGGAGAGTGGTAGAAGTCCATGAAGGCAATGATGGGTTTGTCAGAGTAGTGACATTAAAGACCAAAAATGGGTTACTAAAGCGACCGATAGTCAAATTATCTATTTTACCGATCGAGCAAAGCAACTAATGAAAAGAAGAAGACAGAACAGAACGACACCTGCCTGGTCAGGCGAGAAATCTGCAAAGATAAGTGGACACAACTACATGATTTATCGTCGTAACTGTATTTCACATGAGACACTTATTCTATGACCATAATATGCGACAGTGAAACTCGAGCTCGCCGAGTCAGCAAGGCCGAGCTCATTCAACTGACCAAAGAATGCGTAGCAAAGGGCCGTGATAACACTTTATTCGTATCAGCATAAAAACACGCTCAAACTCAAGCCAGACTTAGACTTAGTATCATATAACATGAATCCAATATCATCATCATCAGTATATTACGCCACCGTCTATAGAAACAGAAAATGACAGCATGTTCCTCAATAGCTCCATTAAACAACTTGGCGAGCAGATTGCCGCCATGAAAGATGCAGCTCAGCAAGAGGCGACCCTAAACACGCATGAGTAAGCATGAGCTCTTTGTAGTGGTAGGGCTCTTTTGCAGAGCCCGGCTGGGGAAGTACACCTTTGCCAGCCGGGCTCTGCAACACCACACCTTTGCCAGTTATTCCACCGCCAAGCAGTAATGTGCAAACATTACTGTGTTCCGGTTGGAAGGGCATTGTTTCCAGTGAAATTACAGGGCAAATGGGAGATTAAACAACTTATATCTCAGGGTGACGAGCGCAGTGCTGTGCCACGCAGGGTCTTGAATTCTGTGAGTTCAAAATTCTGGGTGGTGCAGACCTGTTATGGGCAAACGTGACGTTTAACATCAGGCGAGCGATTTGCTCGTCTCGTCACTCAATTACATAAAAAAAAAAAAAAAAAAAAAAAAAATATGACATCCACCACTACACAATGTCATCTCTGCTAATAGCAGCAGCCATCGCAGTTCTCCTTTATTTCTTGTGGAGGCGACGCAGACGGGCAGCCAGCTCACCGGACGCGGCGCGCGAGCCCGCAGCTTCGCCCTCGCCCGCACCGGTCGCAACAAGGAACACAAGTGCAAGTGTCAGTGTGAGTGCGTGTGAGCTACCCATGCCCGAGCTAGGGTATAGTGTTTGTGAGGCCAAACGTGCAACAACAACAACAAGGAAACAAGCAGTGTTTATATAGATAGGGATTAGTTAGCATTTTCAGTCATCATATAGACTACGAGTATAACATAGAGTAAGCACATCTAAAATGTTTTAACCTTCATTTAGCCTAAGCAAAACATTGTATCACCTATGTATCATCCAACTAATCTATAGGTAAATTGTAGCGCCTCATTTCATCTCATCTCGTGTTCTCGTCCCGTCGGGAGCATGTTCGGTTAATTCCGAACACATCAGCGTTTTGGCTTAAGTAGGTCGCACGCGCCGCTAGCAGCGGCCCGCGCGACTTACTCAAACCAGTGCACCAGCAACCGCCGCATTAATCGCACTCATAGCATCAGCGATCATTACCGAATATAGCAGTTTATTAGACAAGCGTCTTTTATTTATCTCGCGTCGGTACTGATCTATCAGCAGCAGTAGGAATCTAATCCTACACGCACTACGCAGGTGATTTTTATTTTTACAGATTTAACTTTCAGACCAAAGATTTTGATCAATTGATTTTAATTTCATTTTAATATATTCTTTTAATTTCTTTACCTTAGATTCTTATCCGAAATAAATAATAATATTATTTTATTTCTTTTTTTTTCGTTTCACTTTCCCCATTCGTCACCGAGCCACCCATTCCAATTTTCTTTGTACATCGTTCCGTCGCCGTCGGGCCGCAGAGGCACGAGGGCGGCAGATAGAGGCCGCAAATACCGCCCTATAATTACATCGGAGATGCGTCCATTCCGATAACGAGGAAATGCCAATATTGCCAATTACAATAAATTACGGCGGGTCATTAAAATTAAACCATATTGAAAGGTTAATTAGGAGCAGCTCGTAAAACGTGCGCCACATCCGCGGCCCTATTATGGAATACGTCACTTGCGATCGGTCCCTAAAAAGCGATAAATGCAAACTTGACAATTCAATCAAACTTAACGTTAACTTTACGAAGCAATTTGACCGTTTAATTAACTTAACTTTACTTTTGTGTCTTACTTGTAAGTGTTTTATTGTTTGCGGTTGCCCTGAAATACAGTTTTTCCTAGTTCGGGGGCCTTTGGGTTACATTGTAATTCATTAATATATTATTAAGCTTTGTCACAAAAACCTATTTGATTTGATTTCCTTTTTAAGTGTCAATAAAAAGTTACTTTCTTGTATTGTAACGTGGCGCCTCTAGTGAGTGATTATGACACTAAAATAATAAAGTTCTAACGCACACCCACATCAAATGAAGTGCGGTTACTTACGGCTAGTGACGGTCGCTGGGGCCGCCGCGGCAGCCGCAGTATGCAATATTGCTTGGACGAAAAATCAACAAGATTCTCTGCAAAATTGCGACTAACGAACGACCTCAAGACTGAATATACATAATATAGGTATGTCTTACAATGGAAACTAACGTGGTTTTCACACATTTTTCTTATAATAACAGAACACAATGATGATGTTTTTGTTACATTTTTGTTTTTAACCGACTTCAAAAAAGGAGGAGGTTATCAATTCGACTGTATGCTTTTTTTTATGTTTGTTACCTCATAACTTTTGACTGGGTGAATCGATTTTAATGATTCTTTTTTTATTAGAAAGCTCACGCTTCCCATTTGGTTCCATTTCAATTTAGTCCAGTTCTGATAATGGTATCCATGAGAAAACCATATATAATAAGTCTTAAATTTGCATTAAGTACTTGCGCGACAAATAGATGAATAACTCAATAGTCAGTCTCTTGAAGTCGGTTTTTGTTTTGTAAAAATAATGTTCTTGTTACATGAGTATTCCCGTGTTAATTATAACAAAAACTAATATACTAATGTCCTATGTACTATTAGGCGATTCTCCCTAGAGTCGATTAATGGTTCGCTACGGCACAGCACTACGGCGCCGGCACAACACTACGCTGCTGACAAGCGAGCGAGAGAGACGATTCCCGCGCGATCAAGGAAGATGGCGTGCCTCCTTTGCGATATCATTGTTAATAATTAATCGGTACCTGACCTAAAGTAAATGAATACGAGTTAAAGTAAAAACAGTGTTTTATTCATAACTAGTATCTACAATAATGTTGGAGCAAGAAAGCATCTAACAGTACTATGTTATTATATATACCTATTTGGACAGCGAGTAGCGACCATCGCATGTTGCCAATATAACACTGTCACGAAACACTATAAAACACGGTCAGAAATTGAAGCTAAAAATGCTGTCTTGTTGGGGTTCTAAACCTCCTTCGGGGAAGAACCCTTAAGGCGAGACTCGTGCGTCTGTCTGTCTGTATGTCGCAGCCTAAACAGCTAACGGTCTGAAAATTGGCATGACGCTAGATAATGTAGACAATAGACAATAGTTTATTTAAAACAAAAATATACATATACACAGAAACATACTAAATATTTAAAAAGAAAGAACACTATTTTTGCCTTAAACCAGTCTCAACTCAGCATAATGCCGGTCGTAAACAACCGGCGCTGGTCTTCCGTTGAGACTGGCGGGTGGCGGGTGACGTAACGGACATTTATGTATGGATACAAAATAAAAAATAACAAAGAAAATACAACAAACAAAAAAATAATTGAATTAAAATTAAAATTAAAAAGTTAGTATTGATTTAGAAAACAAATAAAAACAAAACATAATACAAAAGTGCGACATGCGAGTTTTCGCTTTGACAGATTTATTTTCTTTAGTGGAGTATAAACGCAGTTACTGTCCGCCACCGCTCACTCTCACCTACATTCCTTACGATCGCGTTCCGATTAAGTTACATAATCAAACCGCAGTTCTAAAACCCCGATATCATTGCACGAGGTTTACAATATCGGCTGAACATTCCGAGGCACGTGGCCGCGGTTGTGGGGCTGGAGCAGCGTTGCCAGATACACTGTAATTACAGCAGATCTACTGTATTTTCACACGATCTACTGT
Source organism: Alcis repandata (assembly GCA_949125135.1). Classification (NCBI taxonomy): domain Eukaryota; kingdom Metazoa; phylum Arthropoda; class Insecta; order Lepidoptera; family Geometridae; genus Alcis; species Alcis repandata. The sequence goes on along the minus strand of OX421248.1, from coordinate 92,783 downwards.
ACACTGTAATAGTAAAATTACAGTGTATGGAGAACACTGTAATTTTTCTACAAGCAAAATGCAATGTAAACTGAATGCAGCCTTTGTGAAAAGAAAAAACCTTTGTGACCTAGCGCGTGAATTTTATTTTCAAAATGACAGAATATAACTCAAAATTTCGCGCTCGCTGCGCTCGCGTATTCTTGATATCTGATATCTATTAAATACACTCCGTTACGTAATAGCCCGTCCAAAAAAACAAAAGATCTTCAAATCTCTTACTATTTATTTTATAAAGGAAAGGCCACAATTATTTTTGAATTGATTGAAAATATTACAAGTTTTGTACCCGACGCGACGCGAGTGTTGTGTAATTTTCGTTGTAAATAGCCTGACGCGTAAAAATCTATCATAAATTGATCAAAAATATTTCAAATTTTCGCGCTCGCTGCGCTCGCGTATTCATGGTGCTTAATTTCCGTTATACGTTTCATTCGTAAAAATTCTATGTTTTGAATTAATGAACAATGTCGAAAAATTTCGCGCTCGCTGCGCTCGCGATTTTTATTTATTTATTTGTGCTTTTAAACTTGCTGCGTATAACACCCAAATGCCGGTTAATAAAAACTACTACGAGATTTGAACTCACTTAATCAAGCACTGTGTTGTGGGTAGAGCAACTGTGCGCTTGATTCACAAAGCTCTCCAAAATCGAATTATTTGGTTCATTGAAAAAAAATTGTCACTATGCGGCCCGCATCTGCCAAAAGGTTGCCGACCCCTGATATAGATGATAAAGGTAAAAATAAATATAAGTGGGCGGGGGCGGCATTTTTCAGTTTTTGCCCCGCCTAAAAAAAATTGAAGATCCGGGGCTGCTTGTTTGTGTAGTTCTGTGAAACTTGTGAATTTATGTATTTTGTTTGAAGACTTGAGAATTAAAAATGCCTAATTCATCTGACGATAGTGATTAAGATAATCAAAGCGGACCATCAACTCCAAAAAAAACAAAAAGGTACATTATAAACAAAAAAAAAACATACAGTCGAATTGATAACCTCCTCCTTTTTTGAAGTCGGTTAAAAATTCAGAGACGACAGTTAACGACAGAGAAAATGATAAAATCATTTAATTCCGGAATTTACAAAAAAGAAACGGCTATCGGGCTAAATGACAGTGACAGGTATTGATAAGTGGTTGGAGAAATATTTGGAGATCTACTGTAAAATTCACTGTATTTTTTTTTACTTTTGCTGTAATTTTGTCACAAACACTGTAAATTTGAGCACGAAACACTGTAATATTTGTTTCCTCGTCTGGTAACACTGGGCTGGAGGCCTATTCTGGAGAGTGACGTATTATCTCGGTCACTCCCGCGTTTTGACCGATCGAGCGAAGCGTCTATGCAACGATTGTCCAAATTCGCTTTCATCTGTCCGGATGTTTGTATGCGACCTGTTCACGAGTACCTATCGTGAACAGGTCGCATTTCACAACAAATCTCAACACGCTACCGCGTGTCTAGATTAGAAATGTCATGACAGTGACCGAGACAATCTCGAGTGGCCAAGAATCAGGCCCTACCCAGTGGGCCGTAAGTTATTAGAAACACGCAACTTGTCGGTTAACTAAATGTTATCGCTCCGTTATTGTCGACAACCTGTTACTTTAATCAACGTATTTTGATAGGGTAAAGTAATACTACTTACATTGTATTTATAATAATTACACCGTTTATTACAGTAGGTACTAGTTGCGCTGCGCGGTTTTTACCGCAATTTTAGAGAAATAATAAACGTTTTCAAGATATAAAGTAGCCTACATAATATAGGTTATATATATGAGCTAGCTCCATACAAAATTTCATCCAAATCTGGAGATTTGTTACAGCGTGATAGGGAGTATAACATACAAACATCTTCTCATACACAAACTTTTGATGATGAATATGATGATCTAAACGATTCAGTTTCAATATTATAAATACTGTTAGTCCCAAATGCTCAAGTACCGATTAAATTCGTTTATAATATATCACATATTCGTATTTTATAACTGAGGATCGCAGAGAAACTCGATTCAGAACGGAACCTTTTAAGTCCAGAATATAGTCATAGTGATACGCACAATGCACAGATGATGTCGATGAAAAGAAAAAACACTTAATGTATAATTGTCAATCTAAACTCACCGATAAGAAGAGTGAAGTAAAGAAGAGCAGGGAGAAGGATGCGCTGACGCAGCGTCATGGCGGCGGCGGGCAGCCAATCAGCGCGCCGCGGCGCTCGCGGCGACCAATCAGCGCGCGGCATCGAGCCGGAGAGCGGGGGGCGCGGGGGGACGGCTACCAGACTGGACCGCGCTCATCTCCACGGACGCTGCATCTGCAACAATTTATAAACATTTCAAAAATCGAAAAAGGAAGATAGTAAGAACAGTTAAAAATAAAATTAAAATGGCTATGTTGATGTATATTATGACATTTTTCTTGTTCGAATTTCTTTTCTCTCTTTTACTTTTCCTAAATGAGCGAAAAGTGACGCATCGGGTGGTAAAGGATTAGTTTTTTGCCTTAGCTAAGTCGACGGCAAAAAGCCTGGCTTCAAAAAAACTAAAAAAAACATCAAAAACGATTCATATTATAATTCTTGCCACGCTCTTGATCAGTCTTCGCTACTTTACTACTACGTATTCTGTGGCACCGCGGCCGGGTCACGTGACCAACGAACCATCCCTTCATTCGATAGAACATCACAATATCAGGACAAAGGTCAACCCCGGGACGTGTCCGTTTCCAATATATTAGTTTAGTTTGTGAAAACAAAAACATTTCCGCGTGAATAGGTAATGGGATGAAATACTCGTTTTGTACGGGTCCCCGGCCCGTGCCGGACGCGTGCCTGTCACGTGTCGTGTCGGACAGTGATCGGACGTGGCAGGTGTTGACAGAGACATCTCGAGAATTCGAGACACGTAGTGACGGTGTTGTCATAGACTCGGACGTAGCGCGGTGTAGTTAGCGGTTACAGGTCGGGTAGTCGGCTGGAAGTGGCTTGTACAGAATTTGGTTAAACATTAGCGTTTAGAGCCCTAAAATGTCTAATAGTCAATCACAGTATAATGATAATGAACTGACTATAATTATAAACTAGCTGCGGCTCACGGTTTCACGCGGGAGGATAGAAACTGTTAACTTTTTGGGTTAATAAATTGTCTACGTCCTAATTCTTTCCTGGGCAATAAAATCACATGCGAGTACATCCAAATCCATTGAGCCGTTTCAAAATCACAAACTTCCGCATTTGTATACATTAAGTGATTGATTCTATCTCTCTTTTTATTCGATACGTTGACAGCACAAAATATATCGATCAAATCAAATCGAACCCGTCTTAATGATATTTACCTATGTACCTAAAGAGTAGGTACAGTGCATCATGGAGTCTGACACGGGATACTTTTGTCTCGCACAGTGTGGGTAAATAGGGAAACCGGGCGCCGCGCCGCGCCGGCACAATAACGATACACCTAGTAATAGTGCGGTATTGTTGACGTGGAACCGCAGGTCAAACACGTGCCACGTGCTCCCTCCTGTACTGTAGGTACTCGTATATGGTGTGAGATGGACACGGATTGATGGACAGAACACGTCACCGGGCGCCGACCGACCGACCGACCGACCGGATAATAAACAGTGTATCTACATAATAATATGTTTCACTAGATCTCATTTTAATATAATATGTACTAGCTGCGCCCCGCTTTTTCACCCGCGTGATCCGGGATAAAAAGTAGCACATGTGTTAATCCAGACCATGAACAACCTTCATTCCAAATTTTATGTAAACGAACGTAAAAAAAAACGAACGTAAACGTTTCACACTCATAGCTCCCCACTAGGATAAAATCCGTTCAGCCGTTTTTGCGTGAAAGAGTAACAAACATACATAAGTACATACATACATTCTTACAAACTTTCGCGTTTGTAATAATTATTTAGTAGGATAGTAGAATTGATTTATTTTTACAACTATTTTTTAAACTCATGTCTGAAAAGCCTCACTGACCAAGTTTTACGGGTTTTACCCAGTTTGGTAGTAAGAGCACAACTTTTTACTGTAAAATTTTTAAAGACAATAAATTATTTGTTTTTGTATTGTGAGGAAGAACGTAGGATATTTTAAAAAAAAACATCAGGAGAACTACATAATTAGCGAGAGTAATTAGGTAGATACCCGTCAAGCCATAGTAAAGGCTTAACTTTACGTTGTAGTTCACCTTTACAGAGAAGCGGTCACAGATTACCCTTTAGGGCATTGATTCCAGTAAAATTTCAGGGCTAATAGGAGATTAAACATCTTATATTATCTCAGGGTGCCGCGCAGGGTCGCGAATTCTAAGAATTCTAAATTCTGGGTGGCGCTGACCTGTTTATGGGCAAACGTGACGTTAAACATCTGGCGGGCGATTTGCTCATCTCGTCAATCAGTAGCACAAAAAACCCGACCGAAGCGAAATACGTGCCGTTTAAAATACGGTTTAATTTCACTTAAATTGGTTTTTTGCCATAACGGTTCCAAAATCAATTAAAATACAACAATAGTACCGTTCGTCTCAGTTTCTGCCACTCACGCTTTTCTCTTTCGGACTAACTTATTTGGGACGATCTCGCATCTATGGGTAATCTATGGAAGCGGTGCAACTGAACACGGCACTAACGAGTACAACCCTCCACCGACACACGCGGGGACCGGAGGGGGGGTGAGGGGGGGTGAGGGGGGACGGGTACAAGGCTGATCGTATTTCCGCGGGATCGAGGAAGGAAGTGTTTAGGCGAAGATCCGGCGACGCGGCTCCAGCCCCCGACTACGGCGCTGCTGCAAGGATATTGCTTGCAGTAGCTAATGTGAAGCAAGTAAGGTATGTTTGGTATATTTGAGGACCTGTTTGGCACAGCGGTACTCGTAGTATATCCGTCTTACAAGCTCGGGGTTCCGGGTTCGATTCCTGGCCGGGTAGATGTTTGAATGATGAATATTTAAAATATCTGTTCTGGGTCTGGGTGTTAGTTGTCATTGTGTTCGTGTGTGTTCCATGGCATCCCCGACACCCCGACACAAGGTAAACTAGTGGGGAGCTATGAATGTGAAATTACAACTGAGACAAATTTTAAAAAACGATTCCCGATTTTCACCCTTGGGAACGTAAATAGACAAAAAAAATCAATAAAAAAAAAATTAAAAAATAAATAAATAAACAAAAAATAAAACAACTGAAAATTACCCAACATTTTAAAGTGGCTAGCACTGTTGCCAGAGTTTTTAAGCCGCTTGGAAGCCTCTGACATACGAGTAGCTTGGCGGTTAATATTAAAGGACAAACAACCGGTGCCTACAACATAACGAGTCACCTCACCCATGGTAGCGCCCAGTAGTTGAGATTCAAGCTCTATTTGGAACCGTAGAGCGTTCGAAAACCATAGTATTTTCAAGTCATTGGGTTATACAGAAAGGGTATATATACTATAAGCCGAAAAAGGCTTATAGTACTCAATACTCATCATTATGAACAACTTTTACTATAGGACCAACCCAGAATTCGTGAAAAAAAATCAGCCATATATTTTGTCGAGTGTCTTTGACATTTTTCTATGGAACAGCTGATTTTTTTTTCACGAATTCTGGGTTGGTCCCATAGTAAAAGTTGTTCAAAATGATGAGTACTATAATATATATATTTCGGCTTAGCATACCTACCCTTTCTGTATAACCCTGTCTAATATTTTGCTGTAAGCTGCGGTCTTTCAAGGAGCTTTAATATCATCCGTAAGCAATCATATCTGCTAATGATTTTCCATCCAGCTGTGGAGTGTAAGGAGGAGCGGTGTGGCAGTGGAAGTGTGTCACGCGCTCACGAGCCGCGGCACCTCATGTATCAATTATTCAGCCGCGATGATGGATGGCGGCGCGGGCGGCTGCGTGTCGCGGGACCGGCCGCAGACTCAGTAGCAGTTAGTACGAGGTGTCGTGGGACTGGCCGCAGATTCGGCAGCAGTTAGTACGCGGTGCGGTGCGTGTGCATTAGAGTGGGGCTCTACGCGGGATTCATTATATAGACTACTGGCTGCCCGCAGTTTCACCCGCCCGGTGATCTTAAAAAGTGTGTGTGTTAATCCTGGGCATAACCTATCTCTATTTCAAATTTTATCATAATCGGTTAAGTAATATAGTTACGGAGGTACGAGTAGGTACGTATTAATAAACATTGATACACAAAATTTTGTATTTATATCATTAGTGACACGGTGACCTGTGACACGGGTCTTAGTGAACACAGCCCGAAAACTGTAGTACTTTCGGGCTGCTTTTGTGTTCAGAAAGACCTACTTAATAGCTCTCTCTTCGCCAAACTATTCTGATGTATCTTTTATCCGCCTTAATACTTTAAAAACCCTTAGGAATCTGTACGGAGTGGTAGACAGTAGACACGCAAGAACGATGAGCCGACCTCAAGCCGACACAACATGGAGAGGTGGAACTAATCATGTCAGAGCAAAACAGACATGACTGCCCAAGCAAATGTTTACTAACAAAATCTGGGTCTCTGAAGAAATACCGTCTTCGAAACAAACATGGTCACTAAACTGTAAGCCGCGCTGATAGATGAGAGTTTGTGCAAAAACATCAATATCTCCCGACGGCGACGTCGTAAAACCTTCCCCGATGAAAACCATTCAAAAGAAACGTGTCCCTCGACGTATGCACCCCCTTTCGTTCACCGCTCCCCGGGGAGCGGGGCAGCGGAGAGCGGAGAGCGGAGAGCGGGCGGGGAGCGGGAGCGGAGGGCTAATCCGACCACTTCATTATCTGCGTGTTTGTGTCGCGCATTGATTGTGAAGCGACACGCGCCGCGCGAGCCTCGGGCCTCGGGCCTCGGGTTACACGACCTGCTGGAATCCTAATACATATAATACAACTGGAATTAAAAAAATAAGCTCAATCACAAGAGTATTAATTTGGACCAGAAACATCATTAAATAAAACATTCCAAACTCACAGCTCTCTTGCTAGAAATCAGAAATATTTATTGACCTTATATAACATTGAATGTTACAGGTCACATTGACACATTCTGTCACATTTACAAATAATTTAATTATTTGAGAATTAAAACTCAAAAACCTAAATATACAAGTATACGAGTATTATATTTATACTAATGAATTAAATAATTGAACAATATTAGATGTCCAAATATCGGGGATGCCGTGGAATAAATACACACTCAACTAATACTCAGATTTAGAGTATTTAGTTTAATTCATTATTAAAAAATCTGAGCGGCTGGCAATAGAACCCAGAACCTACCAACTCCGCCATACCAGTTGTCAAGACACCACATAAAACATCGACATGGGTTTACGTTTTCATTAAAAAAGTCGACGGTATAAATAAAGACAGCTAGGATTGCTTCAGGGTAGATAAATTTTTACACGCGAGATTATTGTCCATAAATCCTGCGAAGGGGGAACACCGCCTATAGCATGTGTAGTGTGTGCCTACACGCGGCGACTCCACAGACTCGCGACTAACGGTCCGAGCACACCCGGCTACTCCTAGTTTAGTCAAGCCACCAATACGACCAGTTCCCTTCGCTTCCGATCAAATTACCGCTATAAGATTAGCTAGTCAACTCGTAAGCGAAGCTTAAATGCGCTTCTCTTAATTTCTTGACATCTTGACGCATAAATGGAGCAACAGAAATACGCAGGTGATTGGCTTGTCTAGAGTTGCCAAAGTTTTCAGTTAAAGGCCCAACTTTGAAGGCTTTATTTGACAGATCTAAATTAACTAAAAATATATCTGTCTTTATCATGGCAACTTAATAGACAAGGACATCAATGTTTTTAGCAAAATTACTCCTTAATTTTTAGGATTCTATTAATAATTATGCGCCCAATTATTTTACTTTGAATTTGTTGGAATTGACTGGTTGTGGTAAGACGCCGCCGGCCGGCCGAACTAGCTCCCGCAAATGAAGGGTTTGTAAGAAAACCGTAAGTTTTAATTGTAATTTTATTTCTGCTATATTTTATTGTCAGTGCTTTAGTGCTGATTTTTTTCTGTATGATTAATATACTTGACAGCAAGTCAAGAGAACAGACAGCAACAATCCACGTTTTTAACGTTGTCTACATAGACTCATCCCCATGTCACCCCACACGTCCCCTCGCGTCCCTACTTCGGTTCTGTATCGCAATGACAGTTATAAATCAAACCTCTAATGAAGATCCGTCAGGTTCGCATTTTATTTTCCTGTGTGGGGGAGATACGATCTCCCCCACCGCCCGGCGGCGCGACCCGCGGTGACTCGCGGACTCGCGGCCCGTGGTCTGCAACTCGCGGCCCGTGGCACGTGGCTCGTGCGCCCGACAGATAACGAACATAAAACAATAACAGTCTAGATAAACATCGCCGCTTCATTCACCGCACTCAAGATACTCGCAAATAGCCTGAACCAAAGTTATGGCGGTTCTGAAAGGCATCTTGTCACGATCATAATTATTCTAAAAGTCCTTGATTCAGCTTTCACATGGCGGCAGTCAACAATTCATATTTTTCAATTTGTTATTGGAAATTTATTATTGGAGTTTTTATTCCTTTGAAATTTCTCTGATTATAATATGATAAACAGCCGAGGCATTCGGTTACCACTCGCCATTTCCTATCTTAAAGCTGACCAGATCAGAGGACTTACTTACTTTTACTTCTTTTTTTAGCTATAATTCGGAGCTACTTTAGGTACTATTCCCCGATGCAAACCAGCCATTAATACAGCAATAACTCCGGGAATCAACTGTAAAAATTCAAATAAAACCATAGAAATAACTCGTTTTTACGTCGTCGCTCCTCGATACGGGCTCATAACTACTCTTACAGCGAGTTCGGTCGAACATAAAAAGGGAGTAAAACACCAGTTTGTGAGATTACCAATCAGCTACATCCCGGGACGATAAAGTGCAGATGTAAACCAAAGGTGGTTCGACACAGCGGCGCGGCGCGGCGGAGGCGGCGGCGGGTTACATGCGAGCTTCGTAGAGTACTCGCAGCAGCGTGTCAACTACCCGACCAGTGTGAATTGAATTTGAAGGTCCAAGATTTTTAAAACTATAAGATAGAGGGTAAAACTACGGGGCACAGCTATACACAGGTCATAAGGAAAGTGTAAGTATGCTAAGCCGGCAAGAGCTCATACTTCGTACTCATCATTATAAACAACTTTTACTATTGCACCAACCCGAAAATCGCAAAAAAAATATGAGATGAATAGGTACTATGAGGTCTTTTCGGCTTAGCATACCCTTTCGTTATAACTTTGTACCAAATGTAGTAGTGCTTATATAATTATACTTAGTCGGCAAGTATTTGCAACAAATTCCTCTCTTTATGACAAATAAATTCATTCAAAATGTTGATAGATCCATTCAAAATTCAAGTCGGGAGACGCCCAGCCCTTCGTTCGTTGACAATTAGTTTTTGTCGCAACTCCTGTGGTTTGAGCGCACACAAGTAGAGCGGACAAGAAGATAGAGCAGAGACCAAGTAAGTGTGAGCCGAGTCTACGGCGGCGGCGGCGGCGGCGGTCCCGCGGGAACTATCGCCGTAACCCGCTGTTTTATAGCTAATGGCCAATCGCGTTTACGGCGAACACTTGTTTACGACTCCGACACACCCCCGCCCCCTCCCCTCTAGCTACCCCCCCCCCCCCTCCCGGTAGATAGCATCAGGTTATGAATCGGTTACGTGGCTTATCTTGCGACGGCATATTTGGGCAATTTGCTTACTTGTTCAGACGCGGGTCTCTGGCGGCGGCGGCGCTTTATGTGGACTTTCGTATCATTCTCGATCTTATCACATGAAATTGGTTATTCGTTTTCTTGTCAAATGGTAATGAATCCGGTTTATCATATTCCAGGAAAGACAAAGACATGTAAGTAAAGAGTCCAATAGACTACGCTGTAAAGTTGCTAGACTGTCGGTTTTTTACCGGATACATTTCGGTGAGTGTGCTTCTGATCTGCATGATCTAATTCCCTCTAGCCCTTTCTACTATCGGTCTACCAAGGGCACTAAAAAGCGTCACCATTTTATGGTTGATTTACCAAAAACTCGTACGAAACGCTTTGATTCCACCTTTATTGTGCGAACCGCTAGGGTGTGGAACGCTTTGCCTGAGTGGGTGTTTCCCGATAGATACGAGTATAATCTAGTGTCTTCAAGTCGCGAGTTACTCGTAATCGGTTTCTTCTAGGCAAGCATGTAGACCGTACCGTTGCTTACCATCAGGCAAGATGGCGGTCAAATGCAAGCCTATTACTGAATAATAAAAAAAAAATAAGCCTTAACTATCTGCTATGATAAAAATAATAATCTTCAGTTCTTTTAACAGAATTACCATTCTTCCAACTTAACATTTAAAACTTGGCAAGTTTTTATATCTTTAACAATGCAGAGCAATCTTATGTAAGTAATTTCCTCTACTTCGCGCTATTTTTTGTTGTTTAACGGAGCTTGTGTTAATCGTAACAAACTTTTATGTACCTCTATTAAAATCCAGCGCGTTGGAGCCCGAGTCGGGTTGAGACTTGAGACCCGGCGGCCGCGCGGCGACCTCTCTAACGAGTTGAAAAATAGAGCAGCTTTGCTGGAAGTGGGTCCGGGGGGACATTCTGGGCTGTTCGAGATTATCTCGGTCCCTCTCACCGTCATGATATTTGTAACGGGAGCGACAGTGACCGAGATAATACCTCGCTCGCCAGAACGTGCTCCGCTCCCGCCGGCGGCGTCACGTCACGACGGAGATTCCATCTATTAATGCCGCAAAACTAACCTGACAAGTTGACAACTCTCACATTTTTGATTAATCTTTCACATGGTAAGATATAAAATCTACTAGCTGCACCACGCGGTTTCACCCGCATTTTTTTTTTAGTAAAAAGGATCCTGTTACTTGTCTAATATTACGAGTAGGTCGGGTAAAAAGTTCCTTTTTACCCGCATTTTTTGAGAAAGCATTTTTTGAGAAAATTCAAAACATTTTTTAATAAGTATAGTTTATTTACATTTAACTAAAGTATGTAGGTACCATTTTGTTCGATATCTTTTTGCCATCTTGTAGTCTTGTCCCTAACATGATCCCATTGCTATAGAAATTTTGGGACTTCTGATCAAAATACCGCGACAAGTGGTTTTGGCAGTCCTCTCGTGATGTTAACCTCACACTACCTAAATAATTCTGAAGAGACCGAAACAGGTGAAAACCTGAAGGTGCAAGGTCAGGACTATACGGCGGATGCATTAATACCTCCCAGCGAAACTCTTTTAATTTTTGCTGAGTGGCTAAAGATGTGTGAGGTCTAGCGTTATCATGATGAAAGTTCACACCCCTTCTGTTGATTAATTCCGGCCGGTTTCTCTCACCTTCTTGCTTTAATCTCATCAGTTGTTCGCAGTAGAGTTCAGAATCGATCGTCCTGCCTGGTGGTAACAGCTCATAATGAATAATGCCCTTCCAATCCCACCACACACACAGCATCACCTTGTTGCGAGTTAACCCGGGTTTCGCCACAGTCTGTGAAGCCTGACCGGCCTTTGACCACGACCTTTTTCGCACGTTCTTGTCGTACGTGATCCACTTTTCACCACCAGTTATCAGCTTCTTCAAAAATGGTTCGGTTTCATTACGTCATAATGAAGAATCACAAATGAGTACACGGTTCATTAGGTTTCTTTCAGTGGGCTGAAGTGGGCTCGTGAGGTACCCAAATATCGATCTTTTTTGTGTACCCAGTTTTGTTCAAATGCGCCAAAACTGTTTTGTGGTCAATTCCCAGTTCTTCAGCTACGTCGTAACTACTGATATGCCGATCTTGCTCCACTTTTTCAAAAATGGCATCCATTTTATCCGTAATAGGGCGACCAGTGCGACGTGCATGTTTGACATCAAAATTTCCGGATTGAAAACGCTTAAACCAAAGGAGAATGGGCACTTTTGTATGGGCGCCGTCCCCGTGTTGTATCAAGTCGTGACATATGTCATTTGAAAGATGATAATATTAGCTTTATTTAATTGTATGACTCAACCTTGTATGACGTGCAGGGAAGAAGATATGATCGTTTTTAGATTTTAAAAAATTGCTGATTTTTTGCTCTTTAAAGCTATTTTATAAGGAATTTTATTAACATGTATGTCAAAAATTACTTTTATTATTGAATCCAGGGTTATTCATAAGGGGTACGCTAAGCCGAAAAGGGCTCATAGTAGGCATTATTTTTATTATGAACAACTTTTACTATGGGACCAACCCGAAATTCGGGAAAAATTCAGTTGTTCCATAGAAAAATGTCAATGACACTCGACAAAATGTATGGAACATGTAGAAGTCATTTTGACAATAGTTTACAAAAAATAAAGAGTATTAAGAGTGCTGTCTGACAAAAGGCATTTTATGTCAGTCGCTATGTATCCAGTAGCTGAATATGCCCTCTCTGAAAAACATATGAAAAAGCTAGTCGTTTCTATTAACACCTACAAAGCTTTCACCAGGGTTTGGCATAAAAGCCTTATAAGCAAGCTCCCTTTGTTTGGCTTGTTCACTTGGTTTGTTGCATGGATATCGAACTTCCAGCGGGATTATTTGATTCGAGTAGTGGTCATCGGTGGTTCTTTATCTGATTTAAAAGATATCAAGGCTGGTGTTCTCCAGGGGTCGGTGCTCTCCACAACGCTTTTCCTTGTTCACTATAATTATCTGCTAAAGCCTGGTGTTTTTGGGTACGCAGATGACAAACCGTTGCCGTTGCATATCCGACGCGCGGTTCAGCGGATGAAAAATCTAGCCTCCGAGAGAAGCCATGGTCAAGCGCATAAGCTTGTCTCTTGGCAGTTTTCGATTGAGGCGGTACTAACCTGGTTAAGTTTGATGCGCACTATGACATTTTATTAAATAATAAAGCAATACCTACAGTAAAAACACGAGTTTTTGCAATCGGTATAGTATAGTATAAGATACACGTTCGAAAGTAGTGTTACTGATGGATAGTCTATTATGGATAGGTTTTTTTGAGACTGGGGGAAACCTTAAGAAAATAACCGGCTGCGTTGGGGGGCAACCGGGTCAAGGGGATTTTTTGTGGGGTTATACCTACTAAAACTACCTCTGTTACCATCCTCTGTCGGTGGTGATATGAGCGCTTCATCATGTTTTCGATAGTCTCTTAGATGTGAGTGGTAAGATCACCAGTAGACCAGTTTCAGCAAAATCCATACTGCCAGTCACTTACGAGGTCATTAGCTTCTCGGTACGCCAGGAGCTTGTTCCATAGTATGTTGTCTTGCAGAGTATGAATATGATCGGGATAGGCATGTAGTCAGATTCAGCACGACTACCCTTCTCAATAAATACGATTCTCAATAAGATTTCTTAATTATTTTCTACAACATCAATAATGTCGAAACAAGCCGATTTTATCGATAGTACCTCACACAGTTAGCAGTATTGTGACGTTTTGAGCCAAATTCATGGCTGGCTCTGCAAAGAAGGCCTAATTGACCACTATTTAAAAGTCAAAAGCATTTGAAAAGTAAAACTCTCTGCATTTAGTCTATGATTGCTCTCTGCTCCATGCCTTTACTCTTATCTGTAACCATTATTTAAAGTTCATCTCGCTCGCTTTTATAGTGTCTTGGTAAAGGGAGAGATAATTAAAAAAACAAACTAGTTTGACGAAAGGTTCGGGCTTTTAACCCTTCGACAAGACAACTTATAATCTTAATCAGACTTCACTTACAGGTAAGTTCGCTTAATTTTTCAAATATTGATAATGGTAATAAATCGATATCATATTATGGCATTATTCAGACAAAAACTGTCGATAATCAGCAATGTAAGGATTTTGACATGTACCAGTATAAAATTAAAATAATTACAACTATATAAACAAACTATTATTATCTAATTGTTATAAGGAAGTGATAAAATAGTCACAGAAAATGCATACACGATAATAAAATTCGATAAAATAGTTTTTAAAACGAAAAAAAAAACAGCACTTTTTAGAATCTAAAAACCGTCATATCTTTTTCCCTGCACGTCCTTCAGGGTTGGTGTCATATAATTAAATAATGCTGTTGTTATGCTCTTTCGAATGACATATGTCATGACTTGATACAACACCGGGGACGAAGTGCCCATCATCCTTTGTGCTACTCTCACAGACACTGCACTAGGGACCTAGTGCAGTGATAAACATCGCAAATTTTTTTCGCGGCTTGCATTGCATTTTTACCTTTTTTGTAGTAAAATTTTAAAATGTATCGAATTTCTTCATTAGATTCACTCATCTTGACAGTACGAAAAACAAATTAAAATCACACATTTTCCTAATTTGAATTTGGAATTATGTTCTTTAAAATTTAAATTTTCAATGATACCAAAACCAGCCCGATACAAATAGTATAGCCAAAGATATTTTATAATATTACTAGCTGACTCGACAGACGTTGTCCTGTCAAAAGCCATTGCGTAACTATAGCAACCGTAGTATGTTGATGCTAACTTGTCAATTTATAGTAAAAATTATCAGTATATATATAATTTGCAATAAATTAAAATTGCGACTATAATTTGAGATTTAAACTATCCTATCTCTCAAGTTGGATCGAACTGCACATGGTGTGCGAATTTTATTATAATCGGTTAAGTGGTTTAGGAGTCCATTGAGGACAAACATTGTGACACGAGATTTATATATATTAAGATAACCGATCATCATGAAGAATCATCATCATCTTTGTACACATATTCTTGGAGGTATTATAATGTCTATAGGTACTATTTTTTATACCTCTATAAAGTGTAAGTAAACAATATCAACAAGATTCGAATAAATTACCTGAATCTGACCAAACGTCAATAGTTTTAGAACTAGATGCTTCTGTATCGCGGCGCAGTTAACAAGTGTAACAAGTTAAGTGTACAACTACGAGTGAGTTTAAACTCCGTTTGAGCGGAGAGCTGCAAGAGTCGACACGAGTGGAGCCGCGGGAGGGCCCCGGAGGGACCCTCGCGGCCTCGCTCGCCTGTCACTCGCTCGGTTGTGTGACAATAATATAATATTATTATCGAGTGCGTGGGGAGTTCGAGAAGAGATCTTCTAAGCTGAAACTACGCGTCCTTAAATACTAGCAAGAGTAGCAAGCTTAGAATAATCTGGTGTTTACTAAAATTACGTTTTCATCCCACCATCTCGGAAAGAGTATTTTTAATCTTCAATATCTGAGTGGAAAAGCCGTTTTTATTCTCTAGAGGATAAAGTAAATTGAATTTAGAACATCGTGTGCACTAAGTTTGTGAATAGGCTATTTGACACTATTAAAAATATGCTACGAAATGTGGTCATTCTATTAGGTAATAACATAAAAAAACATATTTATCTCTGTTTTATCCAAAAATATTTATAGATTTTTCAAAATAAACAAAATAAATTCAAATTATTTTTTAAAATTCTTCAGCCACAAGAACGCTCTGTGATTGGCTACGCCTCGCGTGACGTCACACGCAAGTAAACATTGTTTAATGCTAAGACACTTTGTGTGATTTTATAATGTACACTTTGGTACAAGTTTGACGTTTGTCAAAGAATAAAGTTTGCTTACTTGCCTGTGACGTCACGCAAATCACATGTCGTCCGCCATTACCGATACAGTGTTTTTAGCGCGAATATTGTAATTTAAATTTTAACACAGTATTTTACGAAAAATCCTGCAAATTTCGCAGAAATATACATGTGGTGTATTAATCATATGCCAACGAATAATTTAAAACAGTTTTTCAAAATCAGTCAATTAACCTATTAAAAAAAACATTAAACCTATTTACTGCTACCTCTATGGTGCCGAATATATCATACAACTTTTTTTTAATTTGTTAAAAACTCAGACTCGGAACCTTCTTGGTGTTCTTTTTTCAATTTGCTTTGTACGCGGTTCTTTACGCGGCATTTTTTCACGTCATTGTTAAATCATATAATAAAAACAAGAAACTTGAAAACAAGTGAAAAAACTAAGATTCTAGCGACGAGGAAGTTTGTTTGACGCCAACAGAATTGACTGAAACTGTTAATAATGCGCAAATGAGCTTTTCCACTCAGATATTGAAGATTAAAAATACTCTTTCCTCGCTGAGGTGGAATGAAAAGTTACGTGTTGCACTCGAGTGCAAAGATTTTTCACCTCGTGCTCTTTTGATTCCTTCGCTTGCTCGGTCATCAAAATTGAACACGCGGTTAAGCAACTTTGCACTCTTGTATACAAATAACTATTATCAGTGAGGTTTTTCTACATTATGCTTTGGGTATGTCAGCGTAATAGTATGACGTCTTATTTTACAGTTCAAAAAATTTGCAAACAAAACAAAAACAAAAAACAAAACAACAAACAAAAACATAAAACAAAAACAAACAAAACAAAAATAACAAAAATGTGTGAAAACCACGTTAGTTTCCATAGTAAAATTTGCAAACCATTCATTTTCTGAATGACGAAAGACGAGTACGACGATCTGTGCTATGATACGAGTATATAACTTGTAGTTTACAGACTCCTGAGGATCCGTAGGAGCTTTATAAGAGATCCACGAAAAGAGTTGACACCATTAACAAGTTGAAAAGAAATAGTGAGACAGACATGTAGGTACATGTGATGGAACAAATTCTAAAAGAACCAAAGCGTTCGAAGATTCGTGGCTAAAACAATGCCGGGACATGATTCGCCACACTCAGGCGAGGAGCCACTCTGCTAGCGTCCTTATACTATAAAGGCGTTGTGCAACATAATAATTCACATACCAAGCACAACATACGAGTAAAATTGAGATACGTCGCCATTAACGTCTATGTAAATTGTCCGCAAATGAATCGGACCGTTTCCATAGACCCCTCGCCATTAATATATTCATCGTGTCAATCTGTGTGTCCCTCCGGGTTTGTTGACATTGGAGACGCCACTCAGCTGTCGCACTCGGTTATGCACCCCCGTGGCTCGCGACAAAACGTCCCCCGGAGACCGGGACTGGCGGAGACGGGCCCGCCTGAGACGCCGCCTGACATCGCTACAACATGTGGCATCACCTGCCAGAGCCCAGCGACTGACAGGGCCACAAGAAATGACAGGGCTACAATATTAAGTGACAGTCCCTGCCAGCGCCTGCCATCGCCCCGCGCCGCCGACGAGGGTTGCGTCTCCCGCAGACCGCTCTCGTCGCCACATGCTCGCTGTACTTACGTCTTGTTAACCGCAATATTTGAATAAGCCCCGAGCGAGCCGCAGTCGGCTGACACACGGACCTGACGGGTCTTGTAAGTTGATAGAATTATCGACACGAACTAAAATAACCCTTAATAACGTGCTATTGACGGTAGAGGCATACCCGTACTAGTAGAATTTAAAGATGTCTCGCGCTTTCAACTGAATAATTCGAGCTCGCGCTTCGTTGAACCTTCATAAGTATTATAAAGCAACGAGTTCCAAGTTCCGACGGTACGTCAATGATCGCGCTTTTTACCGAGAAATACCTACTCCTGCAGTTCTTTAGGTAATACTCGTAATATAGACCTGTGTACCTAATGTGTCGGGAATACCAAAAAGCGGTGCCGTTTTCTTACCTTAAGGCGAAATAAATCCTTGATATAATGCCTGGGCTGAACCCGAGATAAGGTGATATGTAAATGGGGCATTTTCGTGAAAGTGTTGCGCCGGCTGTACACTCTCACGGAATCACTAACTTCTACACCACGCGAGGACGACGAGATTTTTTAACACTACGCAACCGAGATCACGCAAGACGCGAGCAAACCAAACTCAACAAAAGCGCACAGTCTCACGCATTACTTTTTCAAGCGAGAGTGGACTGTCGGCTTTACCTACGTGTATGAACAAGAAATACCCTAGGTAACGAAAGATACGCATGAATTCATGAAAAACATAAAAGTAATTGTTCCGGCCCATTACAGTTTACAGAATAAGCCCTGAGGGCGTCCGCTCGGCGCAAGTGGGTCGACCAAGTGAAATGTTCCGTGAGTGCGGTGTCGCGCCGACCACCGACCACCGACCACTGACCACCGACCACCGACCACCGGGTGCCGCGGGACCCTTCACACCGCGTCGGTACACGGGCGGACGCCGCGGTAGGCCGCCCCGTGTCATGCGGGATTAAAACATCAAAAACGTCCACCATAATAAATAGGTACCTTCAATTCTTCATTTGACGATAAAACGACACAAACATTTTTGAAAGTTGGTGTTTTGTTATGGTTTAGGTCGACTCAACGTCGACCGGTTGACGATTACAAAATTCTTTAAAAGTTTCATTTCAGAATTTCATGAAAGTTGAAACGTTATGAACGTTTCTGGGAACGAAAACTCCTCTCAGAAACGCTTTATCATTTCCGAGAAAACTAAGTAAGCGTCAGTCGGAAAAGAAACCTCGTGACAAACGTTCCAACTTTATATCCTAAGCTGCAAATTAGAGAGTCAATTTACAAAGTCATTAAGAGAATGGAGTCGCAAATTGTCGGCGATATGAGGGGTCCGACCGCGACCTGCACATTACACGGCGGCTCGGCCCCGGCGTCTTCGTGGGCCTATTAAACGGCGGCGGCTCCTACACGCGGCCCCACTTGCCAATATTTAAACAGCACTAAACTGTTATATTAAGCGACATCGAGCTCGTTTGCAGCGTCACACGACGCGCGATCTCAGCGGCTTAATGAAGCGACCTCGCGTCAGCCCGGCCTAACTGCCGTCCACTTGTGCCCTGCCGTCTTCATTACCACTTGTATCTAGTAACGACCGCATCAACAAATTACGCGACCCGCATCTCTCGGAGACATTCGAGAGGAGCAGTTACACGGTTAGATGGAATCAATAGCGATCGTGAGCCGCCGCGACCCAGAGGGCGTTCGCGGGTAGGTAATACTCGGGTAATCCGGCGGCGGAGCGGTATTCAAATGTGCGTGGATATTGGACGGTGGGATTGTGCGTCTATTGACACACGCGTCACCGGTCGGGATATTGGATCCTTGCAGCCTCTAACTACGTGCGGGGAGAGATCGGTGATACGGAGCGTGGAGGCACGCGACACGACTCGAGACTCGGGCCTAATGAGCGACCTGCACTCGGCGAGCGGTGTCGTTCCAGAGGTAACGATGTTTTGCGCCGAGATTTTATCAAGTGGGTCAGGGTCGCACATTGACGAGAATATCGAACAAAATCAGTAAATTCCTGCAATACTTTGCTGCGATTCTTCGCAAAATTGTTCTGAGTAACAAGTTCAAATATTAATTTAGAAAAATCGTACAGTTTATTCATCGTCAAAATAAAGCGTTTTTACTGTAAAACACTTTGTTTACCATCCGAATCGTAAAAAGCGAACGAAAACATTGCAAATTCAAAAAACATCGACGTTTGAGAGACAGCTACGCCTACACAAACAACAATCCAAAACAAACACGAGGGAAATAAGACTACGTGCTGTGCCGGGGCTGTCGGGGCTGTCGGGGCGGCGCGTCTCTCGAACTGTGACCCGATTCCGGCGAATAACTGGCAAAGAAACTGACTGATGTGACAAATTGGATTTGACGTCGCTTCCGAGACGACACGCGCCCGCGGCTACGTGACACCGCGAGACTCATCAGCGACTCCCGAAAATATACACCTTGAAGAGAAGCGGCTCTCGGGGATACTTGTGAGCAGCGCGCGGGACCGGCTCGAGCACTCTCGGGGAGACGACCATCGAGTGGGAGGCTCGGGAACGATTCGGAAGATGTTCTGCGATGGAAAGCTTTGGATTTTTCATAATTGCCTCTTACAGTATCTAAAGAGCAGCCGTTCGAACGTTTAACAATATTTTGGCGAGGTAATTGATACGGCGCAATTTTCAATTATACGAGTACCTACCTCTATAATATAGAGGAGCATTTAAAGCTGAGGCGATTAGTTAAAAGATTAATTTGTAGAAATTATGTGATTTTGGCTAATCTATAAATATATTTTTTATTCAATGGCTTGCGGTTGACCGCCATCTCGCCTGATAGTAAGCAACGATACGGTCTACGATGGAGCACGCTTGCCTAGAAGAAACCGATTTACCGCGACTTGAAGACACCAGATTATGTATATCTATCGGGAAATACCCACTCGTGGTATCAAATAAGGTGGAATCAAATATGAAACTGCTCTCGAGATTAAGTTTCCAAAATACATATTTATGAACAGATCTTCTAATAATAATGAATTTCTTAGATGTAGGTACCTACAGACCTACTCCATAATAAAATATGTCGTCACGCCAAACTCGGGAGCAAGGCTGGGAATTCAAACATACTCCTCATTAAACACTTATCATTCCTCGGCGTGTCTCTAATTAACTTGTGTGCTTTGATTGCTTTCTCTGGGAATTCGTCAAGTTGTAGGCGGTGTCGGGTGAGGCTTCCTCTCGGCTCGAGGCGGGAGGACCGGGAGGTGAAGGCCGGGATCACACCGACAGACCCTAAACTTTGTTACAGGCCACAGTTTCTGGCGCTTTGACCGGTTTACTTTGACTATTGGGTCGTCGGTTAACTTATCTACAGTCGTATTAGGTATAGACGCCGCGCCGTGAATTATGGTTGAATAAAATTGTGGTTCTTGTTTCATAATATCACAGAATCTTTCAAAGGAAAAGTATAAATGTAAAAGCTGATTACGAAATTATTTATGAGACATTTTTTTATGCAATTGAGTGACGAGACGAGCAAATTGATCGCCTCATATTAAACGTCACATTTGCCCACAGCGGTCTGTGTTTATATGACAAATATAAAACGACTTTTATTCCCACCCCGTAGTTATGTGGCCTCATTGTATGGGCTGCTCCGTCTTCATCCTGCGACGTCTCATCGCCCGTGAACACCTGATGCCACACAGCTATCTGCTAGTATAAACACTTGTCTATGTCAAAATAGCAATTGCTCACCATCTCCCCTATCGGCGTGAGGTGACAGCTTCATGTTACCCGATACCTTAACTCCATCGATCAGGCCCACCACAATTTGTAATTCACTAAGAAAAATGGCCATCAAAATTTCGATGGATTCACATAAAGTACGAATCATACTGATAATCACCAAAAAGTAAGATGATTAGCACCAGTTTTTACGGTGACAACCATATATTTTATATTACTTTTTGGTGATTATCAGTATGCTCCGTACTTTAGGTGAATCCATCGGAATTTTGATGGCCATTTTTCTCAGTGTTTAGCTCACATAGTCGCAAAATCTACTTGAACCAAAACGCCAGAGTCTAGGGGCTTAATAAAGGACGGGATCATTTTGCGTAAGTCGATTAAAAACGAAATAGTGTAAATGGATGTTGAAGGGAGCTCGATAACCGGCAGCTCCGGCAACCGGTCCCGCGGGGCGCCGCCGCGAGCCAATCTGCCGGCGATACTGTCGGCCGCTACAGGAAACCGATTGAGAAAACTCCACTTTGGTAAGTTTCTGATAGGATTTTCGAGAATACTGAAGTCAATGTTTGTCTGTTAAGTAGGTACCTATTGTTATCAAGACAATAATTTCGCAAATACACGTTTTCTATTCTTAATCGGTACATGAGTTAAAGTCGTCCATTGACGAGCAGTTTAAAGCCTACCTCATAATTATACAACATACGAAATTATCAATTATCTACATCGAAACTAATTTTGGACATGGCGCAATTTTTTTGGACTCACTAAACCGGAACCGGAACCATAATCTGGTAGGGCAGGACTAAAATTAACTGAATTAATTTCTAACTTCAATGTGTGCGAAACGAATGAGAATATACTCGTATTTTGATTTGTAAAATTTTATTTAGGTTTGTTAATGATAGATCCTAGGATGAATTATTATTATTAAACCAAGCCTTTCTAGATAGGTACTCGTATCATAGACTGGCGTCTATTGTAGAAGTGGTTGAGTCGAGTACCCGAGAGCGGCGGTAACGCTCGGCGGAGGCAATCTTTTCTTTGATTGATTATTCAGCGCTCCAATTGAAACTTTTCTGTCAGTCTGTTGATTGATGGATGCTGCGCTCCGCGTCGGATGACGGGAGAGATATTTAAACGAGGTTTTAAAGTGAGTGAAGTGCAAGATCACGATTTTATTTAAATGTATAGATGGTCTGGAGGTGTTTCAGTATTTTTAGGGTACCGTAACAAAACTAAGAACGTTAGAAATCATTATTTTTATCTATCGTTATTTAAATATGAAAACATAGTAAGTCAATTAAGTCGGTCTGTCTATCCATAATTCCATATCATAACAGTTAGTTTATTCAGAGAATACGTATTAGTAATGTTTGGTAAGAAAAATATTTACTTACCCTACGTGATCTAGTTGTTTTTTCAGAATAGTTTATTTAAAATCATGTAAGTACAATTGTATTATAGTTTTAAAGTATTATTTGAGATGAAGTTTAGATAAAGGGTTTGAAACTTTTAACACAATTTGTTTTACGAGATCAAAAAAGACAATGCGGTGTATCGACGGAGTGCATTGCGGAGAACATTTTAAACAAATTGTGTCGGACGTTTTTGTTCGTAGATTTGCGACGCGGAAATTAAAATAAATACGCCAGTAAGGCGCGCTTTTTGATAAAATAACGTTGGATTTATTTTGAAACAATTATTTTAAGAAAACTGTAACTTTAATTATTTTACTATACGGAATTCTCAACAAGCGGGTTCAACTCACATATTGGCAATTTTATTCAACAGTGAATCGGATAAATTTTGTTTACGCTACTGGAGTTGGCCTCCTCTTGCGGATCAATTTCAATTTTTAAGTGAAATTAAACGCCTGCAATAAATTGAAACAGACACTTTAATCGAAAATAACGATTTAAAATTTAAACAAACGCAGTAAGTATCTTATTTCTTAAACAAACATGGATTTGGACGATAAGTAACTGAACGTGAAACGAATATTTACTATTAACACGAGATGCCTCATTGATTGTTCGAGGAGTTAACAAAATCTACATCTGAATATGCATCAGTAGCGTTCTAAAACTGAGCCCCGAGTCAGGCGCTCGCCTCACTCACCGGTATCGTCGGCGACACAACACTCGCGGCGACGACCGGCCGCCTCTCGCGCGCTCACTACACTGACCGACCGCCCTCCTCCCCGCCGCACCCCCGCGCACCCTTCACCCCCGCACGCACCCACGGAGGGCGCATTCACAACACGGAGCCGAATATTCGATTAGCGAATCTGGTTGCACTTGGCGCGGTCCGAGTCGACCGGCTCCTGAGTCCCGGCGCTGAGACACAGCGGCGACGGTGGCGCTGCACTCGTCTTTACATTCTAGTGATGACAGACCGCCAAGTGTCTGCTGAACAAAATGTTCCGGGTCCGATTCTCGGACGTGCAAGGAATGATGAATTTCAATAAAATGTTCTGGTTATGCTGTCTGCATGTATTTCACAGCATTCCTTTTCTCTCACCCAGGAATGTAGCTCTACTCGTACCTACAATTTTCATGACACGCAGTTTAGAGACTTTGCTACCAAAAACTGTGCACCCTTCGCTTCATACGAGTACATCTCTGCCTCCGCACTTATTTCATTATTTAGATTAGTAGAGAAGCGCGCAGTTTTAATCGAGTAAAGCCATTTTAGGATGTTTTAGGCATCGTTACTTCGGGCAGAGAACGTCACTTTGAATTAGCCGTATTTTACTTTATCTGATGTCAGCCGACTCCGCTCGGGGCTCCACCCTCGACCGCGCGGCTCGTCCTGCATGCTAATGCACACATTTGCGCCAAACATCAGCGAACAGCCATCGATAACCGTTTCCCCGATTTGCTGAATTATTGATAGAAACGAGTTACGTCCGAGTATGCAAATGT
Organism: Alcis repandata; assembly: GCA_949125135.1. NCBI lineage: Eukaryota > Metazoa > Arthropoda > Insecta > Lepidoptera > Geometridae > Alcis > Alcis repandata. Next base: position 68,813 of record OX421248.1, on the reverse strand, counting down.
GCTTAGCCAAGAGTTCAGCACTACAAGGTCACGAAGCGTTAAACTCGACAAGGTCACGTAACGACACAAAGGCCTATGTAAGTCATAATGGTGATTAGCATGTGTAAGAGTCGTTTCAGGCGCGTGCCGACGCGTGGCTTCGGGGGAAGGTCAGGAGAAGACAAGAGACAAGCAACAAGGAGCTGGTGATGAAAGAGCGGCCGCGAGGAGGTCGAGCCCTGTATTCGACGCGCGCCGCGCTCGGGACAATGCCCGATCCGACACGTTAATGACATGAACAGATATGACCGTGAAATGCTTATTAGCATCCTATAGAACATCTAAAGCCATAGCACCATAGTAAGAATTCCTACTGTTCCTAATTTGCTACGATAAGATCAATCAAATCTATGAAGTGATATTTTTATCAGTTTTTCTGGTTGAAAGCGGGTTTACTTAATATCTGTAGGATAACCGTTCCACTATGACTGAACTACCCTAGAATAGACACTAGATACAAGTAATAAAACAGCCAAACACATATGTTACATACCTACCTATAATATAGGTGCGTAACAACAGATATCCAACTTAAAGGTAGTAGGTAACAGCCAACACTACAAAGCACCGGTAACCATGCTATGGTTTGTTCTCTATATCAGCATCAGCCACACAGCTGCTCACATAGATACAGTTGACTTCCATACTGTGTGTTGACAATCTTCAAGAATCAAACTTCTCTTTTATTTCACTTGTTCTAACTTTATTCAATCAGATAAAACGTCGTCGAGGTGCAACAACTTCTACATCTGAAATTAATTCAAAGCAGTACAAGAGGTACAGGCCGTACATAATAAATAATATTACAGGCCTAGAAGTTAATGACTTTAGCGTTGGAAGCATCAGTCTTTGTACAGAGTAGAGTAGATAGATAGATAGATAAACTCTATATTGTTCACACCAGAAATTACAAACAAAGGTTAATAACACTTAAGACTATAGTGCAACAACTGGCGTCCTTATCGCTGGAGCGATCTCTTTCAAACATGACATCCAAAGCTCTGGTGCAGTTGCTGTAAACACGGCACCCACCGCGCGGCGGCCGCGGGTCGCGGCCGCGGCACCTCGCCCCGCGGTTGCGGTGTCAACGTGTGGCGGCGCGCGGTATATAACGCTCTCGCGCCTGCCCCGGCTCGTACTCCGGCGTCTCCACTCGACCTCACCATGTCTGCGTCTCGCTCATCCTGCTCGTCCCGCTCGTCTCGCTCGTCCCGTGGGCCGCTTAATTCGCTCACGCTCGGGACGGTGCTGATTTTGCTCGTAAGTACCTCCTGCTGGACACCTCTTTAACCTTCATTAATTTATCTATCCTATTAATAAAATACTATTGAACTAGACGGAAATTAGAGGGATGGAATATTCTGGTACATTTGATATTTTGGGTTGCGACTCGTGGTCCCACTGGGATTGTACCACTATTACTCGTGGTCCCACTATCCCTGAAATCATTTTCACAATTACTCTCATCCTCATGACATTTTCAATGAAAAACAATTACGGGAACAGTATCGAGCACAGCCTCTCCTCTTAGAAAACCAGTGAACTCCAGTGGTTTCCACTTCATATCCAGCCATCACCCCTCGAGGGTATCCCAGCAGTGGAATGATTAAGGTTGAGTTGATTGATCCAGCCATCACCTTAAGAGTTCACGGGTTTCGCTTGAGTAGCTCGATAACCTTCCCTGATAGATTTGTGAACTCAACAAACTTCCCACATCGCCTATGTTATCTCTTGCCATGGCCTTTGCAGCTGAACGCTACCGTAACACGGATTTGTACGCCTAAAAACTTGGCCATGCATGTACAAGGGATTCGTGAAGCGTCAACACTGACCTGGTCACTTTAATGACCAGTATCTTTTGTTAAGGGCAGCTTTAAGGACATAACATTTTCAGTATAAAGACTACTTTCATAGTTCCATTTTCACAACAACCCATACCGTGTTCATCGCTTACAGCTTCTTAAGCAAATCACCCTTTTCTGTAAATGACAACAATATTCTCGATGCCACTTCCATATCAATTGCAAATTAGTGTGAGTGACAATAAATTCGATGTTTAGAGCCAATGGAGCACAATCTCGAGCTCATTACGCGATATCTCGAGGCCCCCCCCCCTCCAGTCCCCCCCGAGTCTTCGCCCCGGGCGGGCGGAGGGCGCACTCACTCGGAATACTTTAATGAGCCCTCTTATTACGATTCGAATTCTACAAATCAATTGAAATCGTATTCGTCGTCACCGCTCCGTGTATCGGTGTGAACTCGAGGAGAGGTCCGCTGCTCACTGCACTAGCCGCGCGCCCGGCGTCACCCGCCTCTAATATGACGACCCGTTTGGCTCAGCGGTAGTCTATTCGCCTTATAAGCCAGAGGTCCTGGGTTCGATTCTCGGCCGGGCAGATGTTTGAATGATGAATTTAAATATCTCCTCTGGGTCTGGGTGTTAGCTGTCCTTGTCTTTGTGTGTGTGTGCCATGGCATCCCCGACACAGGGTATCCTAGTGGGGAGCTAGGAGTGTGAAACCGAAACCGTTATATCGCATCGGACAATACAGTAACTACGTGCTCGGGTGGGCGTGGCCCTTAATATCGGCCGAAGGTCGAGCCGCGCCGGCCTTCTCTTAATAACATTTTGATCAATCGAGACATCGATATAGATAGTTGTACCTAAGAACAAATTTAATATTCAGACTTTTATATTATTTTAAATCTCACTAGAATAAATCATAAATATGTTATACAAAAATTTGTGTCATATTATGCGTTATGTATGCATCTCCTGCTTAGATGTGACTATCTCTAACATACTATCCTTGTGCTGCTACTCGTATGTGTACCCAACTGACTCCCGTCACGTGTGCGTGTGCAGGTGTCGGGCGCGCTGCCGCCGGCCGCGGGCAAGCCGCTGCTGTTCCTGCCCGTCCCCGTCAGCGCCAGGTACTCGTACCGCCGCGCCGCCTCACACTCTTTATATCCATCCACCAGGACCAACCCAAAAAGTCTCATAGTAGGTACTCATTATGAACAACTTTTATTATGGGATTAACTCGGAATTTGCGAAAAATAAACGCTGTTTGATTCTGTAGAGCGTCATCGACATTTTTCTATGGAACAGCAGTTGTTCATAATGATGAGTACTATGAGGGTGTTTGGGCTTAGCATACCCTTTCCTTATACTCGTAACCATGTATTCTATACCCGTATCAAGTTGTGACTCTCGGTCCGCGTTTGTTTATTTATTTATTTCAATTAGAACCGCTTACACGAGATACGTTACTCTAATGATAAGTTAAAATTGTCAAATTGCCTAATAAAATTAAAAATAATTACAAAACACAAATAATAATTCAAACCAAGTCAAGATAGAATTAAATAAAATGTCAAATTAAATAATAATAAAACTGTCAGATAATCTTATAAATAGAAATGAAACGCTGTTCGTTTGTCTGACTATAACTCGAGAATGGTTGGACCATGGACCGATCTCGCCAATTTTGATCTTGAAATATTTGTGGAAGTTGAGGAACTGTTTAAAAGTAAAAAAAAACAGCGGGTGAAACCGCTGGGTGCAGCTAGTAAGTAATAAAATAAAAATAAAAATGTAAAAAAATCAAAATCATAAAAATCAAAATCATGTCATTTAAAAATACCTACTATGTTACATTAGTCTCGTTGAGGCAAGCGACTCACATCAGTAACAGCATTAGTTCCAGCACGAACACGTCGTCGGTGTGGCAGCAGCTGCTCCTGCTGTCTCTACAGAACAAGGTGGACAAGTTCGCCGTCATCATGGACAAGTTCACTCCGCAGGGCGTCGCCGTCACCAGTACCAGCACCAACACCACCACCACCACCACCAACAACAGCGGGGTAATGTCCTTTATTTTTAATAATAAAATAAACGTTTCACACTCATAGCTCCCCACTAGGAAAATCCTGTGTCGGGGATGCCATGAAACACACAAAGACAAGGACAACTAGCACCCAGAGCCAGAGCAGACATTTAAATTCATCATTCAAACATCTGCCCGGCCGGGAATCGAGCCCGGGGCCTCTGGCTTAAAAGGCGGATATATTACCGCTGAGCCAAACAGGTCGTCATTTCATTTCTCTCGAACATCCTCCTCAGACCACGCTGCTCCTGTCCGAGGGTCGCGACTCTTGACCACCACGTCTAAATAGTTTCTCTCTCACGATGTTGTGCCAACGTTTCCTGTCTTCAGCAATGTATAGAGCATCGTAGACCGAGGCCGAGGTGTCCAGAGTGGTGGAGTCGTCTCTCTAACATACCCTTTACCTACATATTAAGCTACGGCCGACGGGCCCATAATTTTTGACTAAATATTATATTAATATTATGAATGCTGCTAAATAATAGTTTACTGCTGCTATTTATTAATACTAAATGTTAGAGGTATAAAATGTCAATGTCAAAGTTTGGATGTTTTAAGTTTGGATATAGTCTTTACATTACATACATTTTGTTGATCAATCGCCAAAACAGTTAAATGGATTTCTTAATTAACCTAGTTCAGTTTGTATAATTCGGACGGGTAACTGTGAGTGGCATTTACCTACAACTGAGCGCTACGACGCCTACGACGGATCAGAGTAGATCTCGAGTGTTCGTCCAATATCAACAACTGCCAAGCTATGTATAGGCCTTTAATAAAAATAGCCGGTTTATTTTCACATGGATTTTATTAGACGCCTAAAAACTTTGACACCAGGGCTTCGACCTTTACGAATTTACTTATTGTTACGATGAAAGTTATACTTACCTATATAATAATTTCTGTTGCAGTGATGCTCGAGGGAGCCGCAGGAAGAGAGCATACCAAACATAACCTCACACTACGTAACACTACTTTTTTAGTACTTAATAGTAAAAGTAGAACAACAGTAGTACAATACAGTATTCCATGATATATTCTGATTATTTTAAGTACCTAACATAAAAATTACAATGTAAGAACAATCATAATTATACTCTTAGTTTAAAATAGTTATTAATAGTTAAATAAAATTCGTACTAAAACTGTTTCATACTCTTTCCTTCCTCTTCTCGTAATAGAAGTCGTGACTGGCCGATACAGCAGAGTGATTACTGCGAGATCTTTCACTATTAGATCGCGATATTGTAAACTATAATTTGTATGGAATAAAAACCACGCCACCTAGTGTTCATAATATGAACTACAACTACTTGGTTCCATAAAAATTGCGAAATAGTGAAAAACTCGTATATTTTATGGCACTCTTGGGGATTGTTCTAGGGCGTTCGAGATTATCTCAGTCATATTTCTAATGAGTGACGAACCGAAATAATAATATTTGACTCGCCAGAATAGGTAGGGTCCCTAAGGTGCAACGTTTCACTTATGGCGCGAAATTTAAATTTTAAACGGTATTTTCGTTTTTAGAGTTAGACCGGGTACATAACTAAATTAATTTTAATGATAAAATTTGCGACAATCGTTGAGTATTTTTTACGATATTTTGTAAAGGTAATAAACAGTAATGCATCTTTCATTCAAATAACGTCAATATCATCTCCGATCGCCAGTTTAACGCTTAATTGGCTTTTTTGAGTAATCTTGTGCATTACTGTCTATTAGCTCTACAAAATACCGTAAGGAATGCTTAACAAGTGGCGCAAACTTTATGATTACTTGATTTAGTTACCCTGCCTGGCTCTAAAAACGAAAATACCGTTTAAAATTTAAATTTCGCGCCTTATGTGAAACGTTGCACGTTCAGCGTATCACTAGATTTATTTGTTGGAATCGAGTTATTTACCGCAATTTTTTCGTTAGCTAGCGCCATCTGTTGTCGCTCGATGGAGTCTATGACTATGCATTTGACCGATATTTTAGTGCAATGGCGGGGGCCACCGAATGGCAATGTTCGTGGCGAACTGAGACCTCACAGCGCCTAAATCTCCCCAACCCCATGACCAATTTCGCTCATATTTAAACTTAAAAATTGCATTAAAATGAAGTACTTGCTTGCAAAATTTTATCAAGATCGGATCAAGCATACTCAAGTTATAGTCGGACAAACATACAAACATACAAGCGCCGATCATCATCTCATAGTCTAGGGAATATATTCCCTAGACTACCTATAAGACCTCACTTCGTTCGATCAATAAATGGTCTAGACCTCTTGTCGTTTCTCTTATCCTGGTAGGTACTTGGCAATTTGGGATCGAAAAATTGATGCCTATACTAAAATGCTTGATAGAATTTTATTTTGTTTGTTTTTTTTTCATTGACGCCAATTAGTGGGAAGGGGGCAACTCGTCCGTCTGAAACTCGTCCAATGGACGAGTCTCCCCCTATAAAAATCGTTAGTGGTCGACTCGTCCACGACTGAATTTCGGCGTGGACTAGGTACTTACTAAATTATTTGGACTGAAAATTGCAATAAAACAAATTACAATATTTTGATTTCCTTTATTTTTATTTCCCTGTGCGCTTGCTCACACAGTTCACAAGACAGTACAAGTTCCTACAGAGCTACATCTGTCTCATTCCACACAACCCTCTCTATCCACGGCACGTAGTACTCCACCCTGGTGTACACTCCGGCACTATCCCCGTCTCGCTCGCTCCCGCACGCGTGCCCGAACGAGGTCACCCCGAGCAGGGCCGCCGAGTGTCCGCGAACAGAGGCCCGCCGCTGTCGCCCTGAGAACCATACCAGTATAACATGCTCACATTATTTCAACTTACAAACCAACGATAAAAAAGCAGACAACCGACATATCGCCCAATGTAAAATATAAACCCTATCTTATTAAAGAGGGGGGGTGTCTAAAGGGGTTAACTAATAGTTCGCAGCGAACTGGACCTTTCACTTCAAAATAATAGTGTACAAAACAATAGTGTGTAAAATTTCATGAAATTTGGATAATCGATACTAGTTATCGTCAAACAAATATACAAACTTATAAACGCCAAAGGGGCGACTCGTCCGCGGGCAAGTTTTAGACGTGGACGAGTCGCCCCCTAACCCTCAACCCAATTAGTTCCCCGAGATTCTGAGACCTCACTTCGCTCAGTCCACTATGAAGATTGTATTATATCATTCAAACATCTGTCCGGCCAGGAACCGAACCCGGACCTCTGGCTTATAAGGCAGATGTACCACTGCTGAGCCAAACAGGTCGTCAAGAAAAGTTGTTGTTTTTGGTTCAGATTCAGATTCAGGAATATTTATTGTACCACTGATACATTGTAATTTAAATTTTTGGTGTAAAGAAATGTAGAGGTAATAATTATAAATGTTAAGATGGTCACCCCACAAGTATCCTGCAGCCTCGTCCCGGCTCGGTGTCCATAACAGAGCTGCGTGTCCGGGACTATCCCACGAGGCAAGTGTCGGTGTGCCGGGTATAAGGAGGAACATGCCTCCGGGGAAAATGGCTGCAGAGACACCTGCGGGGAGAGGACATGTGGCATTAATAGTAACGAAACACACACATACTAGCACAACATACAAATGACACACAGATTTACAAAATAAATGTATCTCTGTAGGCGTAGAACGACAGGTTTTTTTATGTAATTAAGTGACGAAACGAGCAAATCGCTCGCCTGATGTCAAACGTCACGTTTGCCCGTAACAGGTCTGCATCTGCATCAACCAGAATTTTGAACACTTAGAATTCAAGACCCTGCGTGGCACAGCACTGCGCTCGTCACCCTGAGATATAAGTTGATTAATCTCCCATTTGCCCTGTAATTTCACTGGAAACAATGCCCTTCCAACCGGAACACAGTCATGTTTGCACATTACTGCTTGGCGGTGGAATAACTGGCAAAGGTGTGGCAAAGGTACTTCCCCACGCGGGCTCTGCAAAAGAGTCCTACCAACCCCGACCCAACCCTGGTCGTAGAACAGTATTATAGTTTGTGAAACTTTTGCATAATACAGTATTGTACGTAACATGCACTTAAATGAAAACGTAACATTAAGAAAACCGAAAATGTTGCGTCGGCTCTCCCTAGAGAACATATCCTTAACGAGTGATAAAATTGATGATAGTTTTGAAGACGCCACTCTAAGTCCTACCTCAGATGAAACAATAAATGCCAAGCAATTAAAACAGGAACTTGATGAAATAACAAACAACCTTATCAAAGCAAAAAAAGAAATTAATAAATTACAAAAGGAAAATCTAGATTTGAAATCACAAGTTGAAATACTGAAAGAAACACCAAAAAATAAGAAAAGTCTAGATAAGCAGTCGACAGCGGAAGCACATAAATCTCAAGAACATTTTATTAAGAAATCTGTAATTTTATTGAATAACCTACCATCAGAGACAAATGCGACAAATCATCAAAAAAATAAGCCGAAAACTGCAGACGAGGAAAAAAAAAACCCTAACCTTGCTAAAAAAAAAAATAAAGACCGAAAGCTGCAGAAGAAGTCAAATTCATCCTCAAATGATACGAACATATCCACCACTATAATTAAAGAGAAAAATGCTCAGCCAAAAGAAGAAGAAAGTCACGATCAAGAAGACACCATGAAATTACAAAATGATGACCTGCGCTGTATTAGAAAACCAAAAATTGTTCTATTTGGAGACCAAAACTGTCGAGATCAGGCATCAAATCTGATCATCCAAAGAAGCAAACACCGAAATGCCAAAGAGTATGATGTCCTTAGCTATGCATACCCTGATGCTCCTACAGAACTTATCATGAAAAACTGCGAAATAAAAAATGAAGATTTTCAAGAAGATGACTGGGTGGTGCTGTCTGTCGGATCTAACGATACAAACCCGACCAAGTTCTTTATGGAGATATCAGCCTTTTTAAATAAAACTACAAAACCACATGTTATAGTAACTAGTATTACAAGAAATCGTCACTTAAATGAGGTTAAACTCAACCAAGAGTTAAAAAACATCACCAATAACACGAAAAACAGTCATTTCCTTCCCATACCGCATCATATGACTTCTAAAAAATATCCACTTCAATCTAACAACCGTCAATACAAAGCTATAAATAACTTGATAAATACTGAAGATTACAAATCTAACTACCTTGGCAAAAACATAACTAAAATGCACAAGCAAAATAAACCAACAAAAGAAAAGAAACCAACACTTAAAAAAGGAACGATACCATACCTATTTGATAAAATGAACAAAGCGAAATGCGCCTCTATGCCTATTAACAAAAATAACTTGAGTTCATTAAAACCTGGAACAATACCGTTCTACTTCAAGAAAATAGAATTTAATCAGCAACAACAAAACAATACAGTAAATAATCAACCAATACATCATATTGAACCAATTAACAACAACATTGTTTCTTCTCAGTTTTTTCGTGTCTAATGACAAGTATACGATAAATAATGAATTAAATATCCTTCATCTAAACATTCAAGGTATCAAGTCCAAAGTAGATCAAATAGAGATACTAACAGATGAAAAAAAGCTAGATGTGTGTTGCTTTAGTGAGACATTTTTAAAACACAACGAAGTAGACATATTGCAAATAGAGGGTTATCAAAAAGCAGCTCACTATTGTAGAAAAAATAAATCCAGAGGAGGTGTATGTATCTTTGCAAAAAACTCAATAAATATAAAAAAATTGGATTGGATTGCGGAAATGTCCATCGAACGTCATTTTGAGTGTTGTGGAATTGCTTTACCTGAATTGAATTATTTTATAGTATGCATGTATAGGACTCCGGATAGTAACCTTAATTTATTCATACAATGTCTTGAAACGTTATTGCACAAACTAACAACAAGAACACGAGCTAATAAAAATAAAGTAGTAATTTTAGGTGATTTTAATGTAAATTTACTGGAAAGAAACAAAAGAACGGAACTTTTTACAAATACTTTAAAATTGTTTAATATGCACCCAACTATTTCCGAAGCCACTAGATATACCAATCACTCACAAACATGTATCGATAATATACTAACCAACATCAAGCAATATAAAACAGATATTTTAAACATAGGTTTATCTGACCACACTGCGCAGGTTATAAAATTATCAACTAACTTGAGTTATCATGAGAAATTTTGGTATACTGAGAAAAGAAATGTGGATAAATATCTAGACGTATTTATAAAGTATTTGCAACAAATTAATTTTACAGAGATATATAATTTTAAAGAGCCAAATGAGGCCTATAAAACATTTATAAATACGTATGGACTATTGTTCAACTTATGCATCCCATTAGAAAAAAATAAAGTCACATACATGAGAAGACCTAACTGGAAAACTAAGGGCATAAAAACAGCAAGTAAAACTAAAAGAAAAAAATATATAGAGTACCAAATGAGTAAAAATGAAGATAATAATAGTAAATATAAAAAATATTGCAAAGTTTTAAAGAGAGTAGTTCGAATTTCTAAAAAAATTTCAAATATAAGATACATAAATAGAAGCACTAATAAAACCAAAGCTACCTGGGGTATAATCAAACAAAATACACTACAGTCAAACACAATTAAAACATCCATAGAAAGCCTACAAATAGGAAATGAAGAAATTACAGAACCACTGAATATTGCCATAGCACTGAATAACTACTTCATAAACCTCACAAAAACAGACTCAAAAAACATAAATCCGAAACCGAAAATATTCAATCAAAATTGTAAATCAATTTTTATACACCCAGTAACTATTGAAGAAATTATAAACGTTGCTAGAGAGTTAAAGAATAAAAAGAGTGCAGGCTACGATAATATATCAACTCAAGTCATAAAAAGTACAATAGGCTACATAGCGGAACCATTAGCTTACATCATAAACTTGTCTATAGAAACAGGCTGTTTTCCGGAAGACCTCAAAAAAGCTCTGATAAAACCTTTGTATAAGAAAAGAGGCTCTAAAAATGACATGGGAAATTACAGACCAATAGCATTACTACCAAGTTTCTCAAAAATTTTTGAAAAAATTATCTATAAAAGAATCATTTCATTTTTAAACTGCAATAATATACTCCACGAAAACCAATTTGGATTTCAAAAAGGAAAGAGCACTTCATTGGCTATCTTTAAAACGCTTAAACAAGTTTATGAAGATATTAATAATAAAAAAACAGGCATTGCTCTCTTTTTAGACTTAACAAAAGCCTTTGATTGTGTGATTCATCATATCCTTCTTGAAAAACTAGAGGCCATTGGCATAAGAGGTACAGCTTTGAACCTACTAAAATCTTATTTAAGTAATAGAAGTCAGGCCACAGTAGTTGATGTCTACAATAAAAATACAAAAACTATAGAACACATTTTCTCAGAATATAGTAACACAGTTTTAGGAGTACCGCAAGGTAGTGTCCTTGGCCCTTTACTGTTTTTAATTTACATCAACGAGTTACCACTTGTCACTAAGCACTCAACAGTCATGTTTGCTGATGATGCGACAATCTTTATACCACAAGACACGCTAAGCCGAAAAGATTTCGAAGATGAAGTAAATTCTACGCTTGAATTAATTATAAACTATCTAGCTTGCATCAACCTAAAGGTTAATATAAAAAAAACGAAATCGTTACAGTTTAGAAATTACAAAATGGTACCATTAAAATTAAATATCTCAAATAAAGACACTACAGTAATTGAAGTCAATGAAACCAACTTTTTAGGTGTCAACATTGATTCAAATTTAAACTGGAAAGCTCATATCTTCAACACTAACAATAAAATTTCAAAATACTGCTACGCCTTATCCATATTAACTAAAATATCTAGTAAATCTATTGCAATAAATGCTTACTATGGCTACGTTTATCCTCATTTAAGTTACGGGATCATATTCTGGGGAAACTCTGTCGATGTGCAATCTACCTTTTTATTGCAGAAACGTTGCTTAAGGTCAATTTATAATTTACACAATACGGTATCTCTTCGTGACATTTTTCAACAAAATAATTTTCTCACTCTTACTGGAATTTATATACTAGAAATTTGTTTGTTTATAAGAAATAACGAAGATTATTTTTTTAATGTTATATCTAGTCGTGCTAGCAGTTTACGTAGTATCCATAAGTATAATATTTGTATACCGCAAGTGAATAATACAATGTATCAGAAAAGTTCCTACATAAGTGCAATAAAAATATATAACCATCTCCCTCTACACATTAAAACTTTAAAAGGAAGGAAATTCAAAAATGATCTCAAAGATTGGTTAATTTCCAAAGTTTTTTATAATTTAAAAGAATTTTTCGAGGATGTGTAGCATATTATTGTTAATATATAAGCATAGTTAATACCTATTAGATAATAAGCTACTCTAATGTTTAGTTTGCTATTAAATAGCAATATTGTACGCCCGAAATGGGAAAACTGTTGATACCATACTGAAATTACATTATAAGACCTTTGTACACAGTTATTACAATAAAATATATTCTATTCTATTCTATTCTATAGGTTCTGAACTATTGTATCATAATTCAATTTTACTCCATTTTTTACTTCAATTTTTAATAACCCTCCTAAAAGCTACTAGAAGGAATAGCTTCAATAGCCCAATAACCAATAACCCAGTATAGTGCGTGTCAGCCTCCACCCACCTTCTCCATAGTGTCAGCGAGCCCCTGCCCCGGGCCCAGCGAGCCCCACCCCGCCGGGGAGTGTGTCGGGGGGCCCCGGGGGCAGGCAGGCGGGGAGGATGCCACCGCCCAGCTCTACCCTGGATAGTTAACTGGGGTTATCTATCTATATATATAAAAATGAAACCCGTTTTCCTTGGTCACGGCCTCACGTGTGAATGGCTGGACCGATTTCACTAATTCTTTTTTTGTTGTTTTTGTTATTATTAGGAGAAGGTTCTTACGGAAAAAAATATTAAGAAAATCTCTCAGAAATATTGAAAAACCCTAAAAACAGCCCTTTTATTTTTCCCATACAAACGTTTTCTAACTAAAACGAGCTTTATTGCTATTGTATAAAGTTCATATTGAATTGCAAGCACTCACTGTTGTTTAAGCAATGTAGGTATGTTCCTAACGTCCAAGAGTCAATTTGCACTTTATTACCTCTGTACAAAGTTCAAATTCAATCATATCTATCAAAACAGTGTGCGTTTTATACTGATAATTTTTACTATAAATTGACAAGTTAGCATCAACAAACTACGGTTGCTATAGTTACGCAATAGCATGAGAATAGAGGTTATAACAAAGAGTTCCTATAATTATTCTCAACACCTTTGGTCACGCCATCACGCGTGAACGACTGGACCGATTTCAATTTACTCTACGTTTATCCCAAAGTCTACCCGTGCGAAGCCGGGACGGGCCGCTAGTATTAATATAATTATTAATATATTAATGTGATGACCGAGCGAAGTGAGCTTTCGTAATCTATTGTAGAACTGAACTTCAATTAATGTACTAACATCTAGCTTATAAATTGCAATGTAGCAGTTTTACTATGTAGCAGTTTTACTGGAAACTGACGTGGTATTCCCACCTTTGTGTCATAATTAACACGGGAATACTCACGTAAAAATTAAGTCGTCTACTACGACTAGAGGTAGTTTCGGTCACATTCGGTGACCTTCATCAGATGAGTTTCCAATTTACGAATTTTTTGAATTTTTTTTTCCGAAGAAGAAATTCAATTGAGGCTTTTCTAAGGAAAGGGTATGCTAAACCGAAATGGGCTCATAGAACTGATTTTTCGCGAGTTCAGAGTTGTTCCCATGGTAAAAGTTCCTAATGATGAGAACTATAACCCTTTTTCGGCTCAGCATACCCTTACCTTGTAACCCTGTAGTTTGAGTAAGAGCTAGTGATACTGACGGCTCTAAAATCTCGAGTAGCGCGAGGTCGTGGTACTTGAGCGGAGGTTTGTACCCGGCACCCGGGGTGGGGGAGTCCCGGGACACGGGGAGGCGGCGCGACACTGGCAACTCCGAGCGGCGCCGGCGGAGCAAGCCGAGAGCTACTGAGGTGACTGGTCCGCTGTAAACATAAAACAAATATCAATAGTTTAATATTGTTAAGAAAATAGTAGATTGTACAAGGGGGGGATAGATAGGATAGAAAATTATTTTTACAAGAAACAACTGTTTCTGGCTGATACCGACTCCAAAAATAGCTGATTCTATATTATTTCTTTAGTTGTCGCTTAATGCTTTTTGCTATAGTCTCATGTTAACCTTTTGACTGCGAGTCGAGGGGCGCAGCTAGTACTACATACTATAGTCACCGTGTTACCAACTGAGTCGTGCGGCCATAAATCATGTCTCTATGTCTATCTCGCTCGCACTTGTGGGTCTTATGGAGCCGCATAGTGATGTGCTTAAGATGGTTATAGGCGCATATCGATAAGAATAAAATGATATATTACAGAAACCCGAAGGTCCTACGACGCAGTTGGTAACGCGGTGACTATAGTTTTAATTATGGTATGTTAGTGTACTCACAGCGTCGGGCTCCGCAGACAGTGAGCAGCCGTCAGCACAAACCTCTCACTGAGTGAGCCGCCCGCGCCGGCCGCCGCACACCCAGTCCGAGGGGGACTAGACTCAGCACACCCGGGCAGCACCTGCGGGGAGGGACTTGTTTATTGACCGAGCAAGAGAAGCACATCAAAATTTTACATCAAAATGGTAGGCCTACTGCAGGCCTACCATTTAATAGACAATAGAGAAATATGTATACCAAACTACATTATTATAGGTACCTAATGTTATGTAAATAATTCAAAATTCAAAATTGTTAGTTATAGCGTAGTCAATTTAGACATTCGAAGGTAGTTTTTTTTTATGTAATTGAGTGACGAGACGAGCAAATCGCTCGCCTGATGTTAAACGTCACGTTTGCCCATAACAGGTCTGCGTCACCTAGCCAAGCCACCCAGCCCAAAAAAAAAATATTGTAGGATTGTTCAAAAGACCATCATAGATGAAACCTAAAAAGTCCTCATTGATCCGATACACAAAACATTTGATTTGATTTGATGTTTATTAGTAGGAAGTTGGATTCACCATGTGCGGGAACTCTCCTCGATGCACTCGGACGCCGCCGACCGGAGCCACCGACACCGTTTCATAAGTGTGGCACTGATGCTTGCCTCCAGTGCTATCTGCTCCGGCAGTGCCATTAGCACCGGTAATGTCAATCAGGCGTCGCTGCATCCACGCGTGATGGTGATTCCAGTACTTGAACCGTTGCTGCCACTCGAGACATTCTGCAATTTTAGTGGTGAGCGAAATAAGAGGACTGAACATTCTTGCTTGTTATGGAGGCGATAGGTCCTATACTGGGGTCCTGCTGGGAGTGCGAAGTAAGATGGGAGCTATACTGCCCGTTATTATAATTACAGTAAGTTGTGTTACTGGTCCCTTTTTATCCACAAATTACAATAAGTCGCTTACAGTATTAAATTCATTCAAATCAGTTCCACCATTACAGTGGTGAACAATCCCACACAAACTTGTAATTGTTAGTGTGATTCTGATTAATACATACTGTCCCACGCCTTGCGGCCCGTCTTCCAGTGAAGCAGCCCGCGCCCGTCCACCGCCAGCTCTCTGGAACATTGAATTACTCATTGAATCTCTACTTGTATGAGTAGCATACAATTACATTACTCACTGCCTATCTAACATAATATTATGTACAAAATTATAATATTGCATGTCTTTACAATCCCTAATCCTTAATTCCTAATTTCCCTACTAATGTTATAAATATAAATGTGATTGTAAGTTTTTTTTTTTTTTTTTTTTTATGTGATTATGTGACGAAACGAGCAAATCGCTCGCCTGATGGTACTTGGTACTTGGTACTTGGTGAGCGGGCTCTTTTCCGCAATTAGGCCGTTCATCGGCCCTTTTTGCGTGAGCGGGTGACGGCGGCTACTCCAGCCACCCGATGTCCTCCAGGAAGTCCAGCAGCTTGCGTGTCACGCTGCAGGCCTCCCGCAGGGTTCCCGGTTTTCCCAGGAACTTCGCTCTCTGGGACGCCACGCTTTCGCACTCCATGAGCACGTGCTTGGCCGTTTCTTCCGCCTCCATGCATCCTCTGCACAGGGGGCTATCTGTAACACCTATAGTAAATAGGTGTTTGTTTAATGGGCAATGTCCGGTGACTATTCCGACGAAGAGTCGGAGCTTGTCCCGTTTTAGACTGAGGAGCTTTCGGGAGGTTCTCCGGTTCAGTACCGGGAAGGCCTCCCTCGACTGCCTGCAATCCTCCATACTTGCCCAAAGCTTTTGGTGTAGTTTGTGCGTTCTCTCGCGAATCCATGACCTGATTTGGCTGAAAGGCAGAGGTATCATTGGCTCCGGTCCTACGGGGCGCATGGCCGAGCCTCTTCTTGCCAATTCATCAGCCGCATCATTTCCTCTGGATCCACTATGTCCTTTTATCCATTGGAGGGTCAGTGAGTTTAGTTTACTGACCTTTTCCAGTAGACAGTGACATTGAACTGTTAGCCCCGAGGAGTGCTCAACTTTTTGCAGTGCTCGAAGAACTGCCATGCTATCTGAAAGTATCCTGATATTGTGGCCAGTTACCTTCCTGTTTAGTATTGCTGTTGCTGCTTGGATGATACCTGCACATTCCGCTTGGAAGATGGAGCTGTGTGTCCCTAGAGCTAACGCTACATGGATATTCAGCTCGTCTGAGAAAGCGCCTGTACCTGTACCTGTTTTCAT
The DNA here is from genome assembly GCA_949125135.1 of Alcis repandata. Lineage (NCBI taxonomy): Eukaryota > Metazoa > Arthropoda > Insecta > Lepidoptera > Geometridae > Alcis > Alcis repandata. The sequence continues at coordinate 52,104 of OX421248.1, read as the reverse complement.
TTTAGAGCCATCTGTATATATCCTAAGCTCCTGTGTGTTGGTGTCTTCACTAGGCTCCTCGTACAGCTGTACTTTGTAGCTTTTAGTGAAGATGTGTTGTTTGGGTACCCTGTCATAAATAGAGAGAATATCTGGGTTGCCCTCTGCACATTCCTCTATGATTGTGGTGTGGGTCGCGTTCCTGTTATGTTCCCAGAGATTGAGTGCGCGGAGTCTGTAAGCAGAGGCCGCGGCCTCCTGTTGGATGTGTAGCTGCAGTGGTGGCAGGTCGAGTAATGCCTCTAGGGCTGCCGTAGGGGCCGTTCTCATGCAGCCGGTTGCAGCTACACAGCCGAGTCTCTGGAGTTTTTTCAGTTTGTTTATTGTTGTGTGTTGTTTAGTTCTAGGCCACCAGACTAGGGCGCCATAGGTTAAGGAGGGCCTTATCACTGTGTTGTACAGCCATAACGTTATTTTCGGGGTTAGTCCCCATGTTTTCCCTATCATCTTCCTGCATTGCCAGAAGGAGATGATGGATTTGTTTATTTTGCATTGGAGGTGGTTTGCCCAGTTTAGTTTGCTGTCCAGCGTGATACCCAGGTACTTTACCTCATCTGTTAGGGCCAGCTGTGTGTTGAAGAGGTGAGGTAGTGTGTATCTCCCTAGGTTTCTTTTGTTTGTGAACATTACCAGTTGTGTTTTTGTTGGATTCACGGACAATCCGTATTCGGTGCACCATCTCTCTACGACCCGTAGTGCGCCGTTCATGATGTTACACGATACGCTCGCAAAATGTCCTGAGATGAGGATGGCCAGGTCGTCTGCGTACCCTACCGTGAGAAAGCGTTGTCCGTTTAGCTTTGCGATTAGATCATTTACCACCATGTTCCAGAGCAATGGTGAGAGGACACCACCTTGCGGGCATCCTCTGGATACTGTCGCTCTAGTGGTACCTCCAGCGTCCACCCTCACCGCTCTTAGCTTCAACATGTTGATGATCCAATCACTCAGCGTCACCTTTACACCATGCCTTCTGAGTGCTGCTTTGATGCTGCGAAAGTTTGTTTTGTCAAAGGCCCCTTCAATGTCGATGAAGGCACCTAGGCAAAGCGTCTTGTTCTTTATATCCTGCTCGATAGTGCTTACCACTTTGTGCAGGGCTGATTCCGTGGATTTGCCCGCACTGTAAGCGTGTTGTTGTGGGTGTAGTGGTGTCACAGTCAGTATGTCGTCTCTTATGTACCGGTCACATAGCCTTTCTAAGGTTTTTAGTAAGAAAGAGGTTAGACTGATCGGCCTGTATGCTTTGGGTTCTGTATAATCGCTCTTTCCTGGTTTGGGAATAAATAGAACTCTGACCTCCCTCCACGCGAGTGGGACGTACTTAAACGCCAGACAAGCTGTGAAGATGAGGTCCAGGGTTCCGTTTATGTGCCCTGCTCCCCATTGCAGCAGGCCTGGGAAGATGCCATCAAGGCCCGCTGATTTGAAGGGTTGGAAAGTGTTTATTGCCCACTTTATCCTATCCCTTGTGACTACCTTTCTTGCGATCCACCAGTCGTCAGCTGTTGGTGACGCTTCGTCGTTGACCTCCCAAGTGGTAGCGTGCTCGCCTGATGTTAAACGTCACGTTTGCCCATAACAGGTCTGCGCCACCCAGAATTTTGAACTCGCAGAATTCAAAACCCTGCGCGGCACAGCACTGCGCTCGTTTGTTAAGTAAGTTTGTTAAGTTTGTTTGTTATGCTTTCATGCGAAAACTACTTAATCAATCATCAACTTTGTACACATAATACATATATTCTTGAAGGTATTACAAGTAACATAGGATAGGTACTCTTTATTTAAAAAAATTGACCGCGGGTGAAACCGTTGGGTGCAGCTAGTTAAGAATATTTTTGACCCTGAAGCAGAGTGATGTTATAAGTTTAATGTGTGTCTTTGGCAACTAAGCTCCAAAGCGGCCAATACATTGTGCTTTAGTTATTTTGGTTGACAGAAAACTTTTATCTACTGTTCTTAGCTATGATTCAAAATTTAGAATCAATCGAGCTTACATGGTGAGTGAAGATTGATGATAACTATTTGAACCTCCTTCAAGAGAGACTACATAGTGTTTAGTAATTGTAGCAGTACCTACCCTCGCAAATCAAAATCTGTTTGGACATTTCAGCTCTTTTTTTGGGCGTTTACAAATTAAATTGACTCACGAGGCGTTGTGCAAAGACGGGTCGAACAAGCGCCTGTCTTCACAGTCGGTGCAGCACACGCCGCCGCCGCTGCCGCCGGCCGCGCTGCATTTCTATAAATGTTACAGGCAAGCTTCAGTCGTGATTTATCGTTATTATTGTGCTTTTAAGTTCTTATGATCATTTCAGGCCCCATCTTCGGATGTCTGAGAGGTGAGAGGAGTCGTCGAGAAGCCGGAAAAGGATAAAGAAACGCTTCAGAACTGCAGACTTGCTTGGTTGATTTCTTACCTGGTATTTGATACTTTGTATACTTTGACTTGCTACGAAACTCGCTGATAGGACTCACCTTAGGTATTTCATTGTAGGTTGACCTAATTCAAGGTCTATTATTAAATTTTGGTCTAGTTTTGTTGTTGTTTTCAATGTCTATTTTGATTTTTATCAGAAGACAGCGAAAACTTGCCGCCATCGTTTTGACAGTGACAGACATGTACATTCGGCACGGCACTGACAGATAAGCACCTTTTCGATCCAATATTATACTGCAAATAATACGCAACCAAATAATCTATGGACCGTTTTACACTATGGTTTTACACGACCAACTTGAACCCGATTTTAACATCATTGGCCATGTAATGCTGCCTGTACCGATTTTTAACCGACTTCAAAAAAGGAGGAGGTTATCAATTCGACTGTATATATATATTTTTTTTTTATGTTTGTTACCTCATAACTTTTGACTGGGTGAATCGATTTTGATGATTCTTTTTTTATTAGAAAGCTGACGCTTCCCATTTCAATTTAGTCCAGTTCTGATAATGGTATCCATGAGAAAACCATAAATGTCTTAAATTTGCATTAAGTACGATACGTGCGCGACAAATAGATGACTATCTCAATAGTCGGTCTTTTGAAGTCGGTTTTTGTTTTTTGTTTTTTCTAATTAATGTCCTTGCATTCTACAGGCTACTTTTCATAATCCCCGTGCAGGTGAAACCTTGGGCCACAGCTATTTACAATATTAGTAGGATAGGGTTTTATAATGCCCGAAAACTAAAAGTAAATCTAAAGAAGAATATTAACTGACTGGCGGGTGCACAAGTCCCTTCACGTACGGGTTGGTGGACAGGCAGCGCTCCGGCGACACGCAGCGCCCGCGCACTCCTTCCCAAGAGCACGCGCCCCCAGCCGCCACTCTGTCCATATCCGCCACCCTGTCCGCATCCGAAACCCTGTCTGCATCCGCCACTCTGTCCGCTCCAGTCACGTCGTCCTCTTGGTGTGCAGAAGCTCTGAGTACATCCGCTGGATCTGCGATGTCCGCATCGGCCACGCTTGCACTGCTTGCATTATCAGTTCTCGATAAGCTCTTCACTAAGTCCGCATCTCGTGAGCCATCTCCGACTGCAAAATATGCGGTACAATGTAATGACTTTTTGAAGGTGGTTCTACAGTTCTACACCTATAACGTCAAAATTCATACAATCCTAAGCCTTTGAAAATTGCCACAGATTAGTACGTTGTTGGTATTGAGGAAATGCAAGATCGATCGATTGAGGCATCATGAGTTCTAGAATATAAATATTTTGTACAGTTAAAAGATATGAATATAATTATGTAAGTACGAGTAAGTACAATGTTTTAGCAATAAAACAAACGAGAGCTGCGCGGTCACAGAGGTCGCTCGGACCGAACTTCTACACGTCTCGGATGTTTTGCTCGTTTTCTCCAAAACATTTATTATTATCAGATATTATTCTATCGGTGCACTCCAGTGCAATAATGACTAAACACAAATAGGGACCAATGTATTTTAGTTGATTAAATTGAATATGCGACTTATTAGTTTATTGTGTGCAATTTTAGTTTAACCTGTGGTTTAATTATGTTACCATTCGCCAGAGTGTTAGTTCACGGCAAATTAAGACCCCGCAATTAACCCACATATCTTCACAACCTCTAAATGAGTCTACGAGTAAACCAACACTGCTCAGATTTGTATTTAAATTTTATAGCTGTAAACCTACAAAATTGTATGAAGATCAGAATAACTGTAGGTACCTACTCTAGTTATCATCAGACAAACATACACCAGCGTAGCGTAGCTTCCCTGCACTCTGGACTCTCTCAAAAGCATAAAACAACTTTGATAGGTTCTGACAGGCTCTGAAGCCTTCACACGGCTCGATCAAAAAGTAGTAAAGCGATGACCAGCGCCGCCGGTTGTTTCCGACCGGCACTAAGCTGAGTTGAGACTGGTTTAAGGCAAAAATAGTGTTCTTTCTTCTTTTAATATTTAGTAGATACGTTTGTGTGTTTGTTTGTATATTTTTGTTTTTAATAAATATTTGTTTAATTTATTTATTTATTTATTTATTTTATTTAGATGCTCACTGTGCTTACAGCGAAGCCAAAGCGCACAGCAAGCCAGAATTACAAAAATATTGTACATACACTAACAATAGATAACTTAAAACAACTATATATAACTTAAAAAATGGACACATAAACATATAAAACAATTAAAATTTGTCGAAAATAAATCAACTTCTGGTTCCTGACAAATCAAATCGTTGAGCAGATTAATAGCCCGTGTCGTAGGAGCGTATCGAGCTGTGTCAGTGCGTACGCGCGGCGTCCGGAACAGTTTCCGCACGCAGCACGCGCGCGACGGCCGCACCCGGTCCGGCACGGCTAACGAGCAGCGAGCCAGAGCACAAGAGTTATCGATCCGTCCGTTGAGCAGCTGGTAATAGTGCACCAATACCGCACACTTCCGCCTTAGCTCCAGCGTATTGATACCCACCATACCAGTCACAAACAAGGACGGATACAGAAATGGATAATATCCGTATAGCTTTTTGTACAAATATCTACAAAATTTCTTTTGTACACGCTCCAACATAATCCCATAGTTCTTAATGTCTATGTTACTGACCGGTCGGCGGTGTCACCTCGCCACCCGCGTTCTGCAGCGCGCACACACACAGCACCAGCACCGCTCGCGCCCACATCGCGTCGCAACACTGAGTGGTCGTGCCGTCCGCGTCGGTCGAGGTCGTCGCGCGCACTTTATATCTTTTTAACCGACTTCCAATAAAGGAGGAGGTTCTCAATTCGGATGTTTGTATTTTTTTGCTATTTAGTGACGAGACGAGCAAATCGCTAAACGTCACGTTTGCCTTTATCAGGTCTGCGCCACCCAGAATTTGGAACTGATATACAAAAATTATATCTATACTAATATTACTTATAAAGAGGAAAGATTTGTATTTTTGTATGTTTGTGTTGAATAAACTCAAAAACTACTAGACCGATTTTAAAAAACACTGCGCTCGTACCCTGAGATACTCGTATAAGATGTTTAGTCTCCAATTTGCCCTAAAAGGACATTGTCCAAAGTCGGCTTGGCGTGAACAGGATGCTCATAAAAAAATGATGTTGTCGATAATTCTTTTATTTTTTTTAAATAATTATTCTCGTATGTTTTTGTATCAAGGTGAACAGAAAAAAAGTAGATTTAATTAGTATTTATACTGAGTAAACCCACAGAAGAAATAGTAGTATGTATAAAGTAGTAAACGGAACTTTACCGTAGGTTTAAAATCTTGTGTTGCCATTGAAAATTATTTTATTTTATATCGTTGATCTATTTTATATCGATTATTATTATTCGATATTTGGTACAGAATATAATGATGAATGATGTCGACCGCGTCGCATCCGATGATGGCGATCTTGGCAATCTGGCGTGTGCTCGTAAATGGTGAACTTCGTCTTGAACACCCGGTCCCAAGTCTTGTAACTTACTGGAATGTCTATCAGGCATTTTACGTTTCCGCACTTGTCTTATGCATATTGCACCGCTAACCGATTCAATTGGACAATTTTTTTTATAAACATGGCGGTTATTAATCTTGACTTTTCCTATTCTCGAAACATTAAGCTCGATATTGCACTATTAATGCATCACAGTGCGTTTGCATTTTCCACTACACAAAAGAAACCTTTGTCAAATATTTTTAATGCCACTTGATATTCATATTGACTGTTACATTCGAAGTTTTCGTAATATTTTCGGTCGAAATGCATCACTAGTTTTGTTACATATATATTTAACTTGATGTTTTTATCACATGAACCGAGCATTACTCTCTAGGTTGTATTTATTTCATAATATCTATGAAAACACACAACGAAATCGAAATCGATTAGTTTATCGATTTTTTTTTTTTGTAGTATGGCAACTCCGCATCCGTCATGTCCTGTTACTAACGTCAAATTGTTTTCATCTGTCGTCTCTCTCGCTCGACGTTCTGGTCTGGATTGTTTGTGATTGTGTATTGTGGAAGTTCGTACTTGTTTTGGACAATGGATTCTGATAACGACCCTTGCTTCCCTATGGACTCCGACTTTACCTCCGCTCACAATGACCCTGGCCCGCCTATTGACACTGATGCCGCCGTTCACCATGACACTGGCACTCCTTTGGACTCCGATATCTTCCCTCATGTCAAACCTGGCTCGTTAATGTCAAATTGTATGTACCAAAAAGATACATATTCCCTGCACAAGCATAGGAATCTAATGAAACCATTTGTAATTGATTGTACAGACTATTGGAACAGCTTAATTATTCTGTTCACACACCTGCATGCCGAGAGGATGGTGAAACTCAGTTATCAACACTTGCAGCTAACCAGTCAAGAACTGTAACAATATAGGCTGCAGAACATTATTGCTGCAATTGCATTGTGGGCCGAAAGACTGTGGGTTGCTGCGCTCACATTATGACCGTCATTTGGTACTTAAGCTGGGCCAGGTACGAAGACAACATAAATCCACCTGCCCAGTTTCTGGATACTGTATTAATTACATATGATTCTGATTAGAAATAAAAATAAGCTTGTTTTATTTCAAAAGCTCTCCGCTGACCATGATGTTTTACATGTAGGAAAGAGGTCTCTTACCAAACCTTTGCTACAAAGTTATTATAATATTTTGTTAGCCACTGACATAAGGTACTTGGCCTATGTAATAATTATACCAAAACTCACTGTTCACTCTAAGCCAAAATCCCCTTACAAGTGGACATTGTCCTTTCACTGGAAACCTGAACACAGTAGGTACTTAATGTTTGCACATTACTGCTTGGCGGTGGAATAACTGGCAAAGGTGTGGTACTTCCCCAGGCAGGCTCTGTAAAAGAGCCTTACCACTACAAGATAGTATGTAGTATATCCGTAAACTATTCAGCAATTTTTTTCACTATTCTCATTCGGCCGAATATTGCTTAAACTTCCCGCAAAAAGTACCTACTAAGTGTTGCCGAATACCTACCGAATATATTCGGCGCTTCGGTCAAGAGCTTTGCCGAATACTTATTCTTTATCCGATATTCGGCCAAATCACTATTCGTGGCATCTCTAGTCTGTATGTTAGCTCCAAACTCGTTTGAACAGAGCGAAAAGGTTCGTGATGGACCAATATATCGTCGGCTTAATTCAAAATAGTAGTTTAACAACTGCAAAAGAATGAGTGAATCGGTTTCTTCTAGGCGCGCGTGCTTCATCGTAGGCCGCATCGTTGCTTACCATCAGGCCAGATGGCGATCAAATGCAAGCCTATATTTAAAAAAAAAGTAAAGTCACTGTTTTTAACCCCGAACGCAAAAAGAGGGTGGTATAAGTTTCACCCTTTTCGGCTTGGTTATACCCTTTCCTTATAACCCTGTAGTTACTATTTTGATAATCAAAATCCAGTACTCGCATATAATTCCTTTATTTGCAATTACATTTCTAATTATACATTAATGAGCGTTATCACTACTATAATACTGTCAATTACAAATAAAATTACAAAAATATTCAATACTTTGAATACAAAATTATAAAATGGAATAGGCGTGACGAAAGATTTTAAAATCCTCTTCCATAATGTGAGTACACATTTACTATTTACAAAAAAGCCTTTATTTCGGTAATAAATTTAAGTTTAACGAAGTTTGAAGCCATTTTTCACATATTTTTTCAACAGTGCCCGAAAACAGCTTGCTTGTGTCATGGCGTCGATTTGACGTCACGGCTAGTAAACATGTCATTGTGTCTATGCGTGATGAGCGGCGGATGACCTGAGTTCACTGAAGCGTGACGTCATACGCTGTGATTGTTGTTTCTGACAAGATGGCCGTTTGTTTTTTTTTTAATGTTTTAATTTATTGAAAATCTTAATAATCTGTTTTTTAAAAATAAAACTAAACATGTGTTTTAAATTTTTTTAATCTGGCTAATCGCCAGAAAGCATTGAATCGGCGATTTTTTGATACTGTCGTCATGCCTATTAAAGCTATAAAAACCGAAATGACGACTGTTATACATTTATTCTGCTCCGTTGCTGTATTCAGATCAACTGTTTACTACTAATCGTATACATACTTATATAAACCTACCACTGTGGCCCGCGGTTTCACCCGCGAGGTCATACAGAATGGTGATTTGGAAAAGAAGCTTGTGCTAATTCACGCCGTATGCTACTCGTATCTCTCTAAATATCATCAATATCTGTTTTCAATTCAATTCATTTATTGAGACCATGGGATGCTATGCAACACAAGCCAAATACATTATTTTGTAAAAATATAGTTTAGAAAAAATAAATATTAAAACAAAATAATTAATCGTTATGGAGATCAATGGTAACAAACATTTAGACACGCACCTACACAAACAAACACAGAATATATTATTTTATATTATTAGAAGAATTCAGATTAATTACGAATTAATCCTAAAAAACCGGACAAGTGCGAGTCGGACTCGCGCACGAAAGGTTCCGTACCATAATCTATAAAAAAAAATGTCTGTTGTATGGGAGCCCACTTTAATACATATTATATATTTTATTCCGATTTTTAGTATTTGTTGTTGTAGCGGCAACAGAAATACATTATCTATGAAAATTTCAACTGTCTACCACGGTTCATGAGATACAGCCTGGTGATAGACGGACAGACGGACAGTGGAGTCTAAGTTTAGTAATAGGGTCCCATTTTAGCTTTAGGGTACGGAACCCTAAAAACATATACATATAGCGGTTATAACCTAAAAGGCAGATCACACACCGAGCATACATTCGAGGCCCCATTTTAAGAAACGTCCACAAACTGCACCTCCTAAACATTTGTGTTCTCGTTGTGCTTGTACACATACTCGTAGTAGGCCCAGAATAAATTGTGACGTAAAATACGTAGCAAGTATTCTATGGAAAAATGCATGAACTTAATGCATTTTCCATTTACGACAAACAGTTTTCGAAAACGATCAAACGTTACGTAAAGCTCCATACAGTATAATAGTTCCTTCACGTCTCCGCCAGGGGCGCTTTACTGTAATGTATGCTTGCGAAACGTTTGATAATTTCGAAAACTATCAAAACTCAGACTAATGGCCGGTTTACATTATTCCAGTCCAGCGATCCAGTCCAGTACTGGATTGCTTACTGGAAAAATGTAAACCGGCACTGGAATGAACTGAATCCAGTAAGCATTCCAGTCCAGTAACTGGATTCGCGGTCTACTTTTGAATCCAGTGCGATCAATCCAGTGCAACTGGAATAATGTAGACGGCCAATCCAGTGCCATTCCAGTGCTGACGAAGTACACACGTGTTGGTTGTTTTTGTGGACTTTTTTTTGCGAGAACATTTTCGAAACATTTTCGAAACTGATCTCTTCTTGAAATCATTGTCACTGTAGTGTTCACACTTTAACGGCTTCTAAATAACTGGAATAATGTAGACGTTACAGATCCAGTCCAGCACTGGACTGGAATCTCGCTAGATCACTGGACTGGAATAATGTAAACCGGCCATAAGGGTACTGCTGCACTGTCCCATTTTACATTCATCTGTGTATCGAATACTCGATACGTATTTCTGCTAGACCTACAGATGTAAACCGGTGTGTGGCCAACCTAATACACATACCATCACTTAAATACATTATCTACAATTTTACATGCATACAAAAACGTCACACCATAATTATAAATAATGTCATAAATAAGTAAAATTTCTACATCATAATCATTGATTTGAAAATTATTTTAAAATCATGTATAAATTAGGTATAAATTATGTATAAACTAGGTAATTAAAATCTAATTAACAATTTCATGAGATTGATTTTTGAAGCAAGAATGGTTGTGACTAAAATCGTGAAATTGTATAGAGGCATTTTTATAAAATTAATATGAAGCTCTTGAAGGCAATTTATCCAATCAGTCACAACACAATAGGTGACACACTCTCAACACTGGCTGTATGTACAGAGCTATTTGGGTCATGCTGTAAGACTGTTTAAAAGTCTTATTACAGTTGTTTCACTTGTTTTTGACGGTTGGAATGCATTTTGTTTACATGTGTTTTCAGGAAGACTTTGCGGTATATTTTCCCACAGAGTTTGCAGCGCGCCTTTTGCTTGTCAAGTGCTGGACTAGTGGGGTACCAGGGTCGCAGGTCCACCAACTCATTCGGGGGGTGTATCGGGCGGTCCGGGTGCGGGGACATCGGTCTCAAAATGAGCTGTATTTCACCAGTCTTCGTGACCTGCATAATCCGGTCGGAGTTTGGAATACTTTCATACCAGACATCGTTGACTTTTTTGGTTTCTGCGAGTGGTATTTTGGCCCACAGGTTGAAGTGTTCCTTTCGTCTGTGGTATATCACTCTCCACTTTTCTTTGAATGCGGTTTGGCATATTTCACACTCGTGTGTGCGTTTGGGTGGCCTAGAACAGAAGATATATTACATGATGTTGCATTCTAGAGGTATTTATTAACATTTATATTTTGTAAGTTGGTACTAGCTGCGCCCCGCGGTTTCCCTCGCGTTTTCCGGGATAAAAAGTAGCCTGTGTGTTAATCTATAAACAATATTCATTCCAAATTTCATGTAAATCCGTTCAGCCGTTTTTGCGTGAAAGAGCAACAAACATACATACATCCATACATTCTTACAAAGTTTCGCGTTTATAATATTGGTAGATAGTAGATTTATTATGTTCCTTAATTTCTAAGTTTTTTTTACTATGTAAAATATAAAACTACATCCATGTATTATAAAAAACTTAAAAACTTGGTTGCCGCTGGCAGCGGGGCAGGGCCCAAGCTACCGGTGGTTAGGGCTGCAGAGACAGGAACCTCGGGACGATATTTACTATAATTACTTTATTTTTATAATTTTTAATTAAGATTAGTTTTTAAGTAGTTAATTGAGTTTTTGTAACCGTTTTAGATACCAATAAATATTTGTACTGGTACTCGTAGTAGGGCTGGTAGTAACATCTGTTACCAACTGTCCAACCACGCTGTCCCGCTGTCCACCTAGTTGGACGGTTAGTATATTTCTTAACCGACAAAGTATGATAGTTTGTTTGTTAGTAATCTCCATTTTTAATCCTAACCGACAAACTATCTAAGGATGAATTAATGGTTTGTTAAACGGGTAACAAAATACAAAGTCACAGTCCTTGGACGACTCGGAAAAACGCGCTTTCCCAGATATGAGACCTCGCTTGATCGACGTGTCCCCTTCAAATGTCACGCAAAAGCAGCTGCATAGATAAGTATGAAATTCAGTATGGAGGCAGCTTCTACCCTGTATCAACACACAGGCTACTTGTTCATCCCGGTAAACTGATGTTACTCTAACCAGCACAGTATTGGTACCTAAGATCAGATCGACTGCCCCTATCAAAACACCATCAAAACTGCAGATGTCATTTTTTACAGGAGAGCAATTTAAAGTCAAATTTGACCTAAATTAATAAGTTAAAATGTGTAATGTGTGTGTATCAATTTAATTCAATTTAAAAAATGTCAATTTATTTTAAATTTTTTTGGAATTACATATTTGTTTTCTAATATTTTAAAAAATTCCTTCTTCATGCTAAAACGGCTCTAACGTCTGCTTCACAGGTACTATTGTGGCATCAGTAGTTTCTATTATTGTGGCCCAAATAATTATACCTAGATCAAGACAGTTCTGTGCTGACATGCGCGGATCCAGAATTCTATGCTTGGGATTAATTTTGTTTTCAAAGTGTCACATAAATTAAGGGCAAGCGCAAGACTTTAAGATGTGTTTGATCAAAATTAAGTACTACAGTTAAGATTTAGGGGGTAATCATAATTTTTGCCTTTTCGCTGTATACAAAGAAGAAGGCCTGAAGACAAGCCGACACGCTGCTGTCCGTGACAGTTTTAGGCAAGCTTTAATGAGAATGAAAGATAGCATTCGTAGATCCATTTTTGACAACAGACAAGCAGGAATAAAACTGATAGGGAGACAAATAGAACCGTTAAAGAGTGAATAAAGTTCCAACTGCCCCCTCGTAGCTAACAGGGGGATAGATCCAACTATTTTCCGATCTATGCCCCCGAGGGAACAGAGCAGAGGGACAGATCAGAATAATAATATACATATATTATATTATAAATACAATAACAATGTGGCTATTTCCTTTCCACCTTAATATTCAAAGATAAAACTTACTTTGGAACTCCATGCATGTGAAAGGCATGATTTATCAATTTGGCATGATTTTTAAACGTGAGTTTACACCAGCTACACTCCGTTTTATCACGGTTTCTCATACATATAGCAACATGTCTGATAAGAAGACTTTTGTAAATAAATTTCTTCTTACAAACACAAAGGTCTCGAGTACTACCTTGGTGTTTGTAAGAAGACTGCTCGTACCTCGTAGGATCCAATGCTACGCCCTCTTCGACCGTTTTAGGCTTACGAGTAGACGTTCGGGCTTTAGTGGCTTTCTTTCTTCTTGGCATTTTTCTAATACAACTTACTGATTAGTGTTAAAAAAATACAAATTTAGCAAGACGGTTTGTGTTGTGATAATAAATCAATAGGTAACACTCCCAACCCACCCAATGTTGCCGGCTTGCCGGCACTCAACAAGAAAAAATAAATGCCCGAATTTGAATCATAAATTACCCATTTTTTTTCAAGTAGGCATGACATTGGAAAGGTAAAATGCCCTATGCTAGACAGTGAACCAATAAAAGACACTTGCGAATAAAAATGTATATATTATGAACAATAATCAAAGACATAATTTACTATTGTTGTAAAAGATACCTTTATCGCGTATGAATACACGTAAAAAAATATTAAAATTATGTGACTTTTTGTAATAAATTAGTCAGTAGTAGCACAGGTAGTAGTTTTGTAAATAAATATACTTGATTTTGATGCATAAGGTCTAGCTTGTTTTTGTAGTCTTCCATTGGGTATTTTACATTACTTAAACACAATTTTTATAAGCAAAGGGTAAATTAAGCCAAATACCACACATATCATAATAAAAACTTTTACTACAGGATCAATCCCGAAATCGATAAAAAAAACTGTTCCATACATTTTGTCGAGCGTGTCATTGACATAATTATAATATTATATTTTTATGGAACAGCTCTATTTATGGCAGCTGTTCCGTTCTTTCTACTCGCTTTTGAATATATAAGTTAGGTGATCTTTTTTGGGAGTGCTTATCCTACAAAAATACCGATTTCCCCTGCAGCCATCGTTATCTACACAGAATTCGTTTGTTGTCAAAATTACCCGAAATAAGGTAAAAACGCCGGTGCTGGCAACGCTGAACGATCCAAACAAGCAGTAGTGACTGTGACCAAACGAAGAACTAAAAATTGGGAATGAACTAGTTAAGAAAATACGATGGTAGCGCTTAATGAGATGTCAAACTTCACATAACACATTGCTTAGTTTCAGTTGCAAAAAAATGTCTACGCCCTACGCGTGCGCCATGCGTGCGCCTCTCCGTCTCCTCTCCTCTGTCTGTCCGTTTGGTTAAGTCAGTGTCGGGCACAAACAAGATGTAAACAAAGTGTTGCCAGCTGTTAGTTTCTCTGACAGTTCAATTCATTCATTCTATTTTCCCTAGCTGCACCCTGCCGTTTCACCCGCTTTTTAAAGTCCTGAACCTCTTTCGGAGATGAACTTTTAAAACGAGACTTGTGCGTCTGTCTGTCTGTATGTCACAGCCAATTATCTCAGAAATGAGGAGTCTGATATTAGGCATGACGCTAGATGATGTTAACCGCTACTACCTAAGTACCTACTTACTTTTAGAAATATGAAAATTTTGATATGTCCAAATTAATACCTCTCATTTGACCATAATATACCTATTTCTGAGAATTATCGCGGTTTACATCATGCCAATTAGACCGCTAGCTTTTATAGTTCCTGAGATAATTGTCTGTGACTTATACAGACAGACAGACAGATGATGGTTCTCCTGAATTATTTCAAAATTTAAAATTTCGACCCTAATGAACGACATGTCAAAAGTCAAGAAGTAAAGCGTTGAAAACCTTTGCTGGAAATCTTTTATTTAAAAGCTCAGTTTAAAAGCCGGAGCCAGTATTTGCTTCTAATTCCAGAAATTCTATAACCTACCTATTCCTGTCCTGCCTCTAAGCATGCATTTTAAAGGCCCTCGGTGGTGTGTGAGAGAATAAGGGAGAATAGAAATGAGGCACATTGTTGCAACATCCTCATCTTGTGAAGTCCTCACGCTAAGTCTGCAAAACAGAATTGTGCAATTTTAAGTTAAACTTTGAGAAATTTTTGATTATAATTCAGAACATTGTCGCAAGACCTCTGCGGGATTTATTATACCTACTTACGGCCGATCCCAATAAGCGATCTCAATCTATTTTCACCGATCTCCGATCGAAATTTTGATCCATTTATTACAAAAACTGTTTCAATAACCAAACCACAGATAGCTCTAACAATCCAAAAATGCAATCTATCCGTAGGGCGCCAATCCATGTCTAGCATTTTTTTTTGGATCGCCCTCTGTTCGAAAGAGACTGTTGTTGGGTTTCAATAAATCAGTCTTTTGAAGTTTTGACTTTGATTTGACAAGTAGATTTCTGTCTATTGTCTATCTGCAATCTATTTTTTCAATCCTATAATTTTGTTCGATTACAAGCAATCTTTGGAAAAAATACTGTTTACAAAAAGACAATTTTGTGATCAAAACTTATAAAACACAGAATAGATAATGTTCAGTGATAGTGAGAGAGATTTGGAAATGTTGGAGCAGCTTTCAGATTGGGAAATTGATGACACTGATGAAGACACGGATTCATCAGAACCACGAAGCTATTGCCGCATCAATCATACTCGGTCCTTAACTGACGCTGAATTCACTTTTAGATTTCGGCTTAACAAAGCTGCGGTAGAGCTGCTTTTATCGGAAATAATGCCATAAAAAGTAACCTCGAAGCGGTAAGTACTTAAAAGGAATCGTCAAAAGAACTTGCTATTTACTTTGCATGCATTTGTCCATTATAATAACCTGCCTAAGGTATCTTTTTATTCACCATCTAATTATAGAAATAATGGAATTGCACCACTTCACCAGCTATGATGGATGGATGGATGGATGGATGGATGGATGGATGGATGGATGGATGGATGGATGGATGGATGGATGGATGGATGGATGGATGGATGGATGGATGGATGGATGGATGGATGGATGGATGGATGGATGGATGGATGGATGGATGGATGGATGGATGGATGGATGGATGGATGGATGGATGGATGGATGGATGGATGGATGGATGGATGGATGGATGGATGGATGGATGGATGGATGGATGGATGGATGGATGGATGGATGGATGGATGGATGGATGGATGGATGGATGGATGGATGGATGGATGGATGGATGGATGGATGGATGGATGGATGGATGGATGGATGGATGGATGGATGGATGGATGGATGGATGGATGGATGGATGGATGGATGGATGGATGGATGGATGGATGGATGGATGGATGGATGGATGGATGGATGGATGGATGGATGGATGGATGGATGGATGGATGGATGGATGGATGGATGGATGGATGGATGGATGGATGGATGGATGGATGGATGGATGGATGGATGGATGGATGGATGGATGGATGGATGGATGGATGGATGGATGGATGGATGGATGGATGGATGGATGGATGGATGGATGGATGGATGGATGGATGGATGGATGGATGGATGGATGGATGGATGGATGGATGGATGGATGGATGGATGGATGGATGGATGGATGGATGGATGGATGGATGGATGGATGGATGGATGGATGGATGGATGGATGGATGGATGGATGGATGGATGGATGGATGGATGGATGGATGGATGGATGGATGGATGGATGGATGGATGGATGGATGGATGGATGGATGGATGGATGGATGGATGGATGGATGGATGGATGGATGGATGGATGGATGGATGGATGGATGGATGGATGGATGGATGGATGGATGGATGGATGGATGGATGGATGGATGGATGGATGGATGGATGGATGGATGGATGGATGGATGGATGGATGGATGGATGGATGGATGGATGGATGGATGGATGGATGGATGGATGGATGGATGGATGGATGGATGGATGGATGGATGGATGGATGGATGGATGGATGGATGGATGGATGGATGGATGGATGGATGGATGGATGGATGGATGGATGGATGGATGGATGGATGGATGGATGGATGGATGGATGGATGGATGGATGGATGGATGGATGGATGGATGGATGGATGGATGGATGGATGGATGGATGGATGGATGGATGGATGGATGGATGGATGGATGGATGGATGGATGGATGGATGGATGGATGGATGGATGGATGGATGGATGGATGGATGGATGGATGGATGGATGGATGGATGGATGGATGGATGGATGGATGGATGGATGGATGGATGGATGGATGGATGGATGGATGGATGGATGGATGGATGGATGGATGGATGGATGGATGGATGGATGGATGGATGGATGGATGG